>CM062820.1:73661365-74344870 GCA_031772625.1 Pinus tabuliformis | reverse complement strand
GCACCTTAGTACCAGACATCATGGACAACATGTTCAGATGAGATGAGGACTACTTCATGGACTTGAGCATGGCTTACACTTTATGGAGATGGATTCTTGATCGAGTTGAGGATGTGACAAATGTGTTGAGAAATGACTGATGATGGCATGAGGATGTGCATTCTCATGGTTTGAGCGTAACAGTTGGATTAGCTACCCAACTAGTTTAGACATGGAGGCCAGCATGTACAGAGATGTGTAGCATTATGTTGGAGTATCATGGCAACAATACACATGATGACGAAAACATGATGAGTCGACACGAGATGTTTGCAGTGGGCAGGTAGCTTGAGATGGAGGGGCCAAACCTTCTACGATGGAGAGCAGCCTGTGGAGATATTGACAGGGTGGTCGATGGTCATGGATTGAGATGATTTCCGATGTATGACATACCGATGGGGTTATACCTTGGTATGGTGATCTTAGTGACAGATGGTTGCCACGGGAGACACATGATGGAGACGGGAGTTTTACATATGTTGCAGGGATGGTTGTAGTATGTGGAGGAGTTGACATCATGGTGAGACAGTTGTTGATGATCTTGGTGATGGCTACCAGAATGGTATGTTGTCGAGACGACAACGACTTCAGGTGGAGGAGGATGTTAGGACCTGTGGTTCCACCGAGGTGCGACCGCATTCGGTAGCGAACGAGCGATTGGGGAAAAGTGAAGGACGAGCTCAGACTTAGCGCGCGAAGGAGTTATGCGCACAAATGAAGGAGAGCGAGGTGTTTTTTTTATGTGTGGGAGCATGGTTGATTACCCACAGAGCCGACCTATGACTTGGAGCAAAGCCGACGAGTATTTGCGATGAGTGGGGTGTGTCACAGCGTGGAGGACGAGTCAGTTGGGTAGACTAACTCGCCCTGCCACCCATATAAGTAAGTGAAGCGTGGAGCTCATTCGATCATCACATCTTTGACCATCAAACAAGAGATAAGGCACAGTCACAAGAGATACAAAGTGCGAGTTGGGAGTGCAGCGTTATGCGCCCAAACTTGGGCGAAGTCGCACGGTGAACGCACGAAGGTATCGGGCCAAGGCGTTGGGCGAAGAGCGCCCGCCGGTCGAAGAGAAGGCGTGCACGGGTAAGGCGTGGGCACTCGGTTGTGCAAGGCGTGCACGGGTGAAGGCGAGGGCGCCCGGTTGTGCGAAGACGCACAGGTGAAGGCGTGAACGCCCGATTGTGTGCGGTTGTGCGGTTGGGTGGTTGTGCACGGGTTCTTGGGCAGATCGGGTGAGCGCCCGCCCATCGTGCAGAGGCAAACGTGAAAGGTGCATGGTGGAAATGATGAAGTGTTGAGATTGTGAACGGAGGTGTGACTCGTGTGGAGGCGCCCGTGTGTGGCGACTTGGTTACGACGAGGCGTGCCCAAGTTGGGCAAACAACACGATCGTGCGACAAGGTGAATGAAGGGTTGGTGAGTCGTGCGACAACCGTAAGGAGGTGTTGACAAGCTGGGCAACTGAGTTTGCCGAAGTTGAAAATTGGCTAAATGTAAATTTGGGGTTTCCCAAGATTTAACTTGTACTTGTAAAAGAAGATTATATATATTGATTCAGGCATACTCATATTACAGGGAGTTGCCCCTCCCTTTACACTGTTGTGCATTTCTGTTGTATAATGTTGTTTATGTGAATGTTATGGGCTTTCGTTTGTATAGAGGAACACATTAATAATACTTGGTTGCGAAACTCAAACTAACTAGGATAAGTGGAATGTTAGGCGTAGTCTACAATCGTAAGTATTGGTGAAAAGAAAACGATTGGTTATAAGCGGTTGAAAGACTGACGCAGGTGTAAGGGCGTGACATATATGGTCCAATAAGAATAGCGAATACACATACAAACGTTCTTAACAAATATAGATTTGAGTGTGATTCATTTGGCCACAATGTTTCTAACGCACTCCCTCGCACTCGGAGATCCATTAAACTCTTCATTAGATTTCAGGAAAAGCGGTGAAAAACATGGACCTTGATAAATAGAATGAAATGGGAAAGATTTGAAGCCTATGCGATGGAAGATAACCCGACACTGAAGTGAGTAGATGAGTGAAATAGTTTCTTATGCAAGAAGAAATTGCATAAAATATTGCAAATGGAAAACGGAACGATGCTGACGCTGAGCAAAGATATTAAAATGGGCGCCGAGATGTAGCGAAATTCAAATTCAAATGGGCGAGAAGATGCAATAAAATACAAATTCAAATGCGCTGGGAGGCAACCAGATGAAATTCAAATGGGGGCGGGAGATGCTGGCTGCAACATAAATACGAAGGAACACCAACTGCCAACATTTCACAGACTGAGCTCTAATAAATGGCTAAGGTACACGGAATTGTCTTCAATCATTATATACTCGTACCATTACTTCATTCACACTCTTAATCATTGCCCTTCAATTCAGATCTTTAATCCATAACATTATTTTAAATCTCGACCTTTTAACATTATATTCTAAACATAGGGCTTCTTAACCCTAACCCTACCCGAGCACCACCTTAAAAGGACACATCTGAACAACTATGCAACAGTGAGCCAATGGTCCTAATTGGCGTGTCATATAGAACACCAACACGCAACTTTAAACCACCCAACCTAAAGATGTGATAATTTAAAACATATAAAACCAAACACTTAAAACCAGGTGCACCCTTGGTACCCAATCTAAACGACGAGAGAAATGGAGGAATGGGATCTTCGAGCGGGACATAGAAAGGTTCCGATACCAAGTGGTCAATGCAAACTTTCCTTCGATCATTATTTATTCAGTCACGCACCTTTGTGATGCGTACTGAATTCTTATCCGTAATTGCGTGTGGGTCACACACGATTGTAATTTCGGCAATTTTTGACGCGTTCCGCACCTGTTCTTCGAATCTTTTCGGCCCTACGCAACGACGTCCTTTGTGACGGCCATTTCAATATTATTTTGTATATTTTAGAATAGTTTATAAATATGTCGGATAAAATTTAAGAGTACAGTTAATAGTCCAATTTCCAAAATATTCCTAAATGTTTAACTTCGCTACTTTCCACTGGCCAGTGCGGATGATTTGACAGGATGGTCAAAAGTGGCCCGCAAAAAAAAATTAATAAATTTTGTGAAAATAGTGTTTAAATTATATTTTTAATAATGAAGATAAATTTAGCATTATCAAAAATTTCTCAAATTGAAAATTATAACTTAAAAATTTAACAAAATATTACCAAAAATTAAACTAAAACAAACTAAACCATATTACCGTCGTACAAAATATTCCAAAATCTCTGAAGTACAGTGCCTATCTGTCCATGTTTAGGAGCCTACAGATTTGATTTTATTCTTGAATATATTTTAGTAAGTACGTCCACGTGTCGATGCCAAAACAACGTTATGTTTATCCGTAATCAACAATTTCATATTCCGCAAAAACATCTAGATGATAATTCTGCCGGCAACACAATAATTAAGCACTTCTACAGCTACTACTTTATAAGGAGTTGAGTGGTTCCACAGGTACGTCAATTCGCCCTTCGGACGCACGTGAATCCACCGAATCTGCATTCATTAATTTGGAAGCCCTTACATCGAGTCATCTCATCTTAACGAAATTTGCGTCTCGCTCAACGTGTTTTCGGCCCGTCTTTTTTTCGAACTTTTAGATGAATTGCCCTGTTATGAACGCGGAACTGTGTTGACAGGCTTGGAATTTTTTTATTAATCACAAGCAGTGTGATTTTTTATTTTTTATTAATCATATTGATTAATTATTTAATTTAAGTATGATGGTTGGGAATGTTTTCCGGTTTATTTTTAAATCTAATTTGTTAAAAATTTGGTAGGGATTCATTGAAATAATGGAATGTTTTGTGATTTATTTTTAAATTTAATTTGTTAAAAATTGGTTAGGGATTTATTGAAATCACAAGTTTGACACGTGAAGGTTTTTGAGGGTGTTGAATCCATATATATAGTCAAAAAAATAGTTTAAAACAACACAAATCCATATAGAGTCAAAAAACCATTTTAAACAACACAAATCAAGATTTGGTCACAATTTTTTTACTAAATTCTACCAAAAAATTCGGAAAACTCCAAAAAGTCACCATTAAAGACTATTCCATTAATTCTTCCAAATTTAATTAATTTAAAAAATGATCAATCTACTTACAATTATAAATACAAACTAATAATTAATAATATATCAACTAATAATAATATATATATATATACATCAAAATTTTGAAAAATAATTTTTAGTTTATTATATGTTAAGCTCCATTAATTTTTCCAATTGCTGCCTACAATTATGGAAAACTGCAGTCTTTCCTTAATTTCTAGAAAACCAACTGCAGTAATTTCTTTAAATTAAGGAAATCAACTGTAGTTAATAAATTTATTGTTGGGATCTTCTGAAGTGGTCCATTACTCCATCTGGAGTTCTCTACCTTGATCTGTGGAACACCTGACACATAGCCATCAGAAGCTTGATGGAAGCTTGGCTATAAATTTATCTGTTTGGTCCCCAAGCTTGCATCTCAATCCCTTCAGTTTTTACACCATCAAGCTGAGAGCGCTGAGCTTGGCAGTGCATTCAGACTTTCTGTATTCTTTTCTTTTTGCTTGGATTGAAGCTGGAGCGCTGTTTTTAGTCAAGAAAGCAAGTGGACTGTGGAAGCGTAATAGGAAAGTTTTGGTTTGCAGCAAGAGCGTTATCAATGGCTGGAGGTAATTTATTTTTACTGGGCATTAAACCTTCATTTTGATTCTTTAAAGAAAGTAATTCTGAATGTAAAGAATCGTATTTGTGCTTGCATTTTTTTTGGGCATAAAAGTTTATTCCAGTTTTATGATTCTTTAAGTTTTTATTCGGAATATAGAATCGCTGTCATATACTAACATTGGTATCAGAGCGTAACATTTATCTCTGCCTTGGTGTGTTCTACTTACCAAAATTATGTTGTTATGATAACGGAAACCACAGTCCATGCTCAGAAATATTTTTCCGTGATGTTCTTTTTAATGTGGCCTGTTATGGTCTTTTACACTGCTGGCATTACCGACCATGACGTACAATCCCTTTTTGGGCTAGCTTAGTGCTGCATGTAAGCGGCAGGGTGTCTGTATGTGAGTAGCGCCTGGTTTCTGATGGTATGTCTACTCTGCTGTGTGCTAAACTGAAAATACCGAATGGAAATTGTGTGATTTTTCAGTGTTGTGTAGTTTAGGATTCATCCTCAAGTTTGTGCGCGCCTTATGCTTGTTGTTAATGTTGGAGCCCATGTAATTAGATTCAAACTAGTGAAAAAAAAAAAAAAAAAAATGCTGCGCATGCTACGTTTTTAGATTACTTCATTCCTTACATCTGTCTTTCGTGTTGGGGTTGAAGTTTGAAAAATATGTGTACTGTGAATGGGCTGGAATTTGTGAGGTTCATTGATTCTTATCCCCAAGCATTGCACCAGCACTATTTAAAGAAGATATTCTTGGCACAGAAATAGTTTATTTCTCAAATAAAAAAACAAAGACAGTTGCTGTGGTTAGTTACAGTGTGTAACCCTCGACAATGAGTTTGGGGATAAATTAGTGCATATTTTAATTCTTGCATTAGTTTTCTTGGTCTCCATGAAGTTTATGTGGACTAAGAACAATACGTTTCCCCAAAATATCAACTATTTTAATGGTTTTCATTAAAATGGAATTTAAAGTTTATTTATTTTAGAAATGAATTCTTGTTGTCATTTGGAGTAATACTAATATTTATCGCAGTTTTACTCATATAGTTCTCTTGTATGAAGTTTATTTAAAATTTATTTTTACTGAACATTTTTTTTTTTACTCTGGTTAAAGAAATGTTTATAATTTTATAAGAAATTTTTTTTTTTTTTAAGAGTTTGATTAGTGCAGTAATTGTTTCCGCTTTCCATATATATATTTTTGTTTATGCAATTTATAATGGGTAATGTCTAGTGATCCATATAATTTTAATTAATTAGAAATAGCCACAACATCTTTAATTAAATAAAATTATATATTATGATTGGTTAGATCACATAAAGATTATTTAGACATTAAATTGTAATTAATTAGACTAAATATAATAAAATTTATCCCACAGGAATTTTTATTATATTTATGTAATTAATTAGGATAAAATTTCATAACCTACCCACAGGAGTTATGAATTAATAAGTTTTATCATAAAGTTCAGAATTATGAAAAATTGAATCTGTTTGAATTGAAAATTTAGCCCAGAGGCAATTTTTATGTCATTAGATTCAATTTTGAGCATGATTTACATTGGTAAAACATGAAATTTTATCTAAGCCTCAATTTTAACATAAGCATGTGATTTTTAATTTTGATGCAGTTGTACAACCTGCAAATTTCTCTGAAATTCGTTGTGACATTACCGAACTTAAGGGAGATAACTATAAGGTTTGGAAAGAGGATTTTCCTTCATTTGGGGTGGATGGACATAGATTATGCTATTAGGAAAGATGAACCACCGACACTCACTAATACCAGCACTGCAGCAGACATCACGCTTTATGAACGATGGGAGCGATCCAATCGTCTAAGCATGATGTTCATTAAGACTAAAATTTTAGCTGGTATTCGTGGTTCCGTTGATCAACATGAAAAGTTCTGAGACTTGTTGAAGGCCATTGGTGATCAATTCGTCACTTCAGACAAGGCACTAGCAAGCACCCTAATCATGAAGTTCTCATCCCTAAGGCTCACCAGTGTGAAAGGTGTGCACGAGCACATCATGCAGATGAGGGACACTGTGGCTCAATTGAAGAAACTCGAGGTTGAAATATCGGAGTCTTTCCTAGTGCACTACATCCTGAACACCCTTCCGCACCAATATGGACCTTTCAAAATCTCATACAACACACATAAGGATAAATGGTCAATTAATGAACTCATGACCATGTGTGTTCAAGAGGAAGAGAGATTGGTGATGGAACTGGGAGAGAGTGCAATGCTAGCAACGCGTGGAAAGGGAAAATCTCAAGCCAATCGGAAAGGGAAAGGTAAAGTACCTCCCCAAGCCGATATCAAGAAGGATTCCAAATGTTTCTTCTGTAAAAAGAAGGGACACATGAAGAAGGAATGCGCCAAATTTCAGAATGGCTTGCGGACAAAGGTAATTTAATCTCGTTTGTTTGTTATGAATCTAATATGGTTAACGTCAATATTAACACATGGTGGATCGATTCTGGATCAACAATTCACATTTCAAATTCCTTGTAGGGTTTACAAAACCTAAGGAAACCAGTGGGAAGTGAGCAAAGCATCTTATCAGGAAACAAGATGGGCTCGCATGTGGAAGCTATAGGAACATGTTATTTAACTTTAAGTAGTGGCTTTGTTTTAGAATTAGAAAAGACCTTTTATGTTCCAAGTTTTTCTAGAAACTTGATTTCAGTTTCAAGGCTTGTACCTTTTGGATATTCCTTAAACTTTTCAGAAAAATCTTTCAGTCTATTTTATAAATCTGATTATGTTGGGAATGGTATTTTGTCTAATGGTCTTTACTGCATTAATTTACAAAACAATGTCACTTATGATTCAATGCATGTTCACACTGGCACTAAAAGATTTGTTATTAATGAAGATTCCTCTAAATTATGTCACCGGAGACTAGGTCATATCTCCATAGAAAGAATTAAAATATTGGTAAATGAAGGGGTACTTAATACTCTGGATTTTACTGATTTTGAGACTTGTGTGGACTGCATAAAGGGAAAGCAGACCAACAAGTCAAAGAAAGGTGCCAATAGGAGTTCAGACATATTAGAGATCATACATACTGATATATGTAGTCCAGACATGGACTCACATGGTCAGAGATACTTCATCTCCTTTATAGATGATTACTCACGATATAGGTATCTCTACATGCTTCATAAAAGAGCGAAGCATTAGATCCCTTTAAGATCTTTAAGGTTGAAGTAGAGAAACAATGTGGCAAGCAAATTAAGATCGTGAGATCAGATAGAGGTGGAGAATATTATGGTAGATACACAGAAGATGGACAAGCACCTGGGCCATTCGCTAAATTTCTTCAAGAGCATGGGATTGTTGCCCAATACACCATGCCTGGTTCACCCGACCAGAATGGTGTAGCAGAAAGAAGAAACAGAACTTTATTGGACATGGTGCGGAGTATGCTTAGCAGCTCCAATATTCCTAAATCCTTGTGGACTGAAGCACTTAAGACGACAGTGTATATATTAAACCGAGTTCCAACCAAGGCGGTTCCTAAAACGCCATTTGAATTATGGAAAGGTTGTTAACCGAGTTTGCGACATATGCGTGTTTGGGGATGCCCGTCTGAAGTGAGAATTTATAATCTACAAGAGAAGAAGCTGGACCCAAGGACCATTAGTGGGTATTTCATTGGATATGCTGAAAGGTCTAAAGGTTACATATTTTATTGTCCATCTCACAGCACTAGGATTGTGGAATCAAGAAATGCAAAGTTTCTTGAAAATGACTTGATCAGTGGGAGCGATCAAACCAGGAACATAGTTTCTGAGAAGGATCATTCAGAGTTTCAACCTTCCACCTCAAGTGATAGATTGGTTATTGTTCATAGCACCCCTCAAGTACAAACTGGTGTTGAACAACCAATTGTTGAAGTTCCACAAGCTGTTGACGACATTCTAGTAGATCAGGTAGTTCAAGAGTTGCCAAGAACTTTTGAACAACAAGTTGAACCACATACTTCTTAGGAAGATGATGGTACAACATTAAGAAAATCTACTAGACCAAAGAGATCAGCAATTCCTAATGATTATGTTGTGTATCTACAAGAATCTGACTACAACATTGGAGCTGAAAATGATCCCGAGTCATTTTCACAAGCCATGAGTTGCAAAGAATCAGAACTATGGTACAATGCCATGAAGGAAGAGATGAATTCCATAAAGAGTAATGAAGTCTGGGATCTTGTTGAGTTGCCTAATGGTACAAAAGCCATTGGATGTAAATGGGTCTTTAAGACAAAGAAAGACTCATTGGGCAACATTGAGAGATACAAGGCAAGACTGTTGCTAAGGATTCACTCAGAAAGAAGGAATCGACTACACGGAGACTTTTTCTCCTGTATCTAAGAAAGATTCCTTGCACATTATTATGGCATTAGTAGCCCATTTTGACTTGGAGTTGCAACAAATGGATGTGAAAACGACTTTTCTTAATGGAGATCTAGAGGAGGAGGTTTACATGAAACAACCTGAAGGATTCCCCTCTAGTGATGGTGAGCAATTGGTTTGCAAGCTCAAGAAGTCATTATACGGTTTAAAACAAGCATCTCGCCAATGGTATTTGAAATTCCATAATGTAATTTCTTCTTTCGGTTTTGTAGAAAACATTATGGATCAATGTATATACCTGAAAGTTAGTGGGAGTAAAATTTGTTTTCTTGTTTTATATGTGGATGACATTTTGCTAGCAACCAATGATAAGGGTTTGCTACATGAGGTGAAACAATTCCTCTCTAAAAATTTTGATATGAAGGATATGGGTGAGGCATCTTATGTCACTGGAATTAAGATCCATAGAGACAGATTTTGAGGCATCTTGGGTCTGTCACAGGAAACCTATATTAATAAAATTTTAGAGAGATTTCGGATGAAGGATTGTTCACCAAGTGTAGCTCCCATTGTGAAGGGTGATAGGTTCAATTTGAACCAATGCCCGAAGAATGACTTTGAAAGGGAACAAATGAAGAACATTCCATATGCTTCTGCTGTCGTAAGCCTAATGTATGCTCAAGTCTGCACAAGACCTGACATTGCATTTGTTGTGGGAATGTTGGGACGATATCAGAGTGATCCAGGTTTATACCACTGGAGAGCTGCAAAGAAAGTAATGAGGTACCTTCAAGGAACCAAACACTACATGCTTATGTATAGACGGATCGAACAATTTGGAAGTAATTGGCTACTCAGATTCTGACTTTGCTGGATGTGTTGATTCACGTAAATCAACATCAGGTTACATTTTTATGATGGCCGGTGGAGCTGTATCATGGAGGAGTGCCAAGCAGACCTTGATTGCCACTTCCACTATGGAAGCCGAGTTCGTCTCCTGTTTTGAGGCTACTTTACATGGTGTATGGCTTAAGAGTTTCATTTTTGGGCTTAGAATTATGGATTCTATCTCTAAGCCATTGAGAATATATTGTGATAATTCAGCTGCTGTTTTTATGGCTAAAAACAACAAAAGTGGGAGTCGAAATAAACACATCGACATTAAGTATTTAGCTCTAAGGGAACGTGTTAAAGAAAAGAAAGTGGTCATTGAGCACGTCAGCACTGAGTTGATGATCGCTGATCCTTTGACTAAGGGCATGCCACCGTTTAAATTCAAGGATCATGTAATGAATATAGGACTTGGTTCCATTATGTAGTTTCTCATTGTATGGACAATGTTATTTTAATGAAATTCTTAATTATTGTGATGTTTTTTTTCTCATATTTATGTGCACCTTAAGTTGATTTGAGAAAATTCATTTAAGAAGGACCAAGAATAAACATAAGGTTTATTCATTAAGAAATTGTTGCCACATAAATTATAATAAGAATAAATACATAGTAATATATGAAAGATAATACTCGTCATTAGAGGACTTATCGCCATGATTCATGTATCTATTACTTAATACAGATTATCAATGGATTTTAAGTTGAGACATTAAGTTAGGAAGTATGGACCAAGTGGGAGAATGTTAAGCTCCATTAATTTTTTTACCAACTGCTGCCTACAATTATGGAAGTAAACTGCAGTCTTTCCTTAATTTCTGGAAACCAACTGCAGTAATTTCCTTAAATTAAAGAAATCAACTGCAGTTAATAAATTTATTGTTGGGAGCTTTTGAAGTGGTCCATTACTCCATCTGGAGTTCTCTACCTTGATCTGTGGAACACCTGACACATAGCCATCAGAAGCTTGATGGAAGCTTGGCTATAAATTTATCTGTTTGGTCCCCAAGCTTGCATCTCAATCCCTTCAGTTTTTACACCATCAAACTGAGAGCGCTGAGCTTGGAAGTGCCTTCAGACTTTTTGTATTCTTTTCTTTTTGCTTGGATTGAAGCTGGAGCGCTGTTTTCAGTCAAGAAAGCAAGTGGACTGTGGAAGCGTAATAGGAAAATTTTGGTTTGCAGCAAGAGAGTTATCAATGGCTAGAGGTAATTTATTTTTACTGGGCATTAAACCTTCATTTTGATTCTTTAAAGAAATTAATTCCGAATGTAAAGAATCGTATTTGTGCTTGCATTTTTTCTGGGCATAAAAGTTTATTCCAGTTTTATGATTCTTTAAGTTTTTATTCTGCATATAGAATCGCTATGTCATATACTAACATTATATATATATATATATATATATATATATATATATATATATATATATATATATATAAAAAATTAACTATGGGTTCAAAATTGAATATAACATTCTATTAGGTTCTAAGATCATGATATACATCAACGAAGGCAGACTGGAGTAAATTAGGTATGTCACTCTCTGATGAGTTCTGCAAATACTTTATTTTCGACTCACCTACCTGATGAAGTTCCTAGGGTTGTTGGCAATGCACATCCACCAGGGTTGTTGGCAATGCACATCTACTATGAATATGATCTATACCTACCTTGAGGAGCTGATATATTCCAATTTCCACTGTGCTGACTCATCTCATGAGTAGACAAGTCACGGGAGAGTACTATGAATTAATGAAAAATTAATGAAATCAAGTGATCTGGTGAATACTTATTACCGACAACGGATTATGGAGGTTAAGTAGGGTTTAAAGGAATATCATGTTGTACACCAAAAATTCGGTTGATTATGTTGATATTTTGATATTTACAATAATAAATTCAAATAACTTTCTATTCTCTGCCTTTCCCAAGAATATTTCACACATGCACGCTGCAACAACATTCACTTACTATTATCATTTTGCAATTATCCAAGTTCGAATCATGTAGAAGTTCTCTAATCTTCGTAGGTACTTATAGATTTATGTGGATTTTTCATGTTCGTGGAAAATTTTGTTGTTTTCATGGAAATGTGATAACAATGAATGCCTATTTCATTGTCGACAGACTATACATATAACATTACTTAGTTTTTCATTATCAACTCACCTTAAGGAGAAAAAATAGTTTTCACTACACACTATACCCTATGCTTGAAAGAAAACCGTTGGCGATCCATGACATATATTTCGACGCATGCATTGACATTCTGAAACAAGTGAATTTTTAATTTATGTATTGTGCACATTCACAGACGTGAGTTGCTTTGCATATAAGTGCGCTTTTATACCTCTAATTAAGGGTTATTTTATGAATATTGTCTCAAATTAGATGTTTTTCTTATGGATGGGTCTTTTAAACCATTGATTAGGAGCTACTTTCCGAAATATTATGTCATTGTTTGTTTATATCCATAAAATTCACTATTACATATAAAAGGGTTTAAGATAATTTTTTGAATAAATCTTCTCAATTTGAAACCAAAAAAAACTTGTAAATTGTCTTAAATATTGTTTTTAAGTGAGTGTTTCAAATTCTTGTCTTAAAAAATTGTCTCTGTGAAGAAAATGTAGAACACAAGTATTATTGTCTTCTACAAGATAATTCATTTTTCTCTCTCAAGAGATTATAATTACAATTAAAGACATATTCTCTCTAGAGACCATAAAAATTCTCTTTAGAAACAAAATATGGAATGTGAATCTTTGTGTTTCTTTAGTGATTAATTCATGTTAGGGCACGATGGAATCGAACCATCAACCTCAAGGTAGGTGCTCTTCCATTGAGATATCACCCTTTAAAAAAACATGTTACCTTGATTAGAAAAATAAAAATCAATAGTCAAAAATAATGTAATAACGTAATTCCTCCAATACAAGAGTATCTCATGGATTCCACAATTAAACCTGCACATGTTTTAAAGTAGGTTAGATAAATGCTTTATTTTTGTTTTGCAATGAAAATCCAAGATCTGGGCATGGCATGGGATGGGTTGTTGAGTTCTACAAATCTTCATGATTCACCCACAAACACTGATCGCAAAAATGAAAGGTAGAATATATTAGGGATATTTCATTTCCTATGTTCTTTAGGTATAGGTTGCAAATCTACTATATGTAGTATTCTTGCTGCATTTTTTGAAATATTCCAGAATGACCTATCAAATTTGTATAATATTCTGAAATCTACAATACACCTAACAATTGTAGATTTTTACTTGTATATTCAACAACTTATGTGATGTGATAAAACAAAAGAAAATAATCTACTCTACTCTTGAGCAGAAACCAAAATTGATCGATGAAAACAATAAAAAGAAGTAGGGAGAATATCAATCACACATAACACAATATTTCTCTGGGGAAAGAAACTATTAAAAACCTCGACTAGCTATACTGCATTAACTAAAATATCTGAGAAGAAAATACAATGTTTTGTTCGTCTTGAACACTTCATGCACTAGAACAATCTAACTCTCTGCCTCATAAGCCAGCTCAGCCAAAACTTAGCCAATTCTGTTGCCTCTAAGCCCCTACTTCCTTGCCTAATTCTTAACAGAATTATCCTCTATTTAATGTGAAAATTCCCTCTCCATAACTACGCAATCCAAACATAGGTCCTCAATTGATTGCATGCACCATCTGTACAACTCAGAAACTTATACAATTGATAGTACACTGTCCCTGAACTCTAGTCTCAACTGTGTCTTCCTCTGAATTGACATGCATGAGTTATTTATGAGTTAATCTTTAGTTAACTAATGGAGCAGTGTAGCTGTAGTGGTGCTTGTCCCCACTACAAGACCTCCTACTAGTTCCTCCAACTATTTGAACTAGTTTAACTGACTTTAACTCAGTTAGAATAAGTTAATTAATTACAACTCAAAATAACTCAACCATGACTCTAGACAGACTTCCAACTCAAATTTACTGAGCTAACTAAGTCAACTTAACTTAGTTAACTGCTACAAATTGCTATGAGAATAGATTTACAATTTAATTCAAGCACAAATTAAGTTGGAATTTCTAGATGTTATTTTTAACATTTCTTGTTGAAAATTTCAACACTGCCTCTCAACAAGAAAAAAATTCAGCTATATCTCGAACCAGTACCTTTAGAATGTTTTTCATGCAACACTTCCCTCTAGTGTTGTTGCTACTACAACTTCTGAAATTGAAAAAACCATCCAAATTTAATCGGTATGATGCATAAATCACCGAAGTCTTTGACTGCTACTAGCTCTGCTTCTGTCGACTGAAAACTTTGCGCTTATGTTGACTCTGCCTCTGTGCCATCTGCACTGCTGTCAACTCTGCTCTACGCTCTACAGTATATGATTGTTGCTACCCTCTACCTTTGTCACTCTGATATCTGACTGCATCAACTGCCACTGATCCATCCTACTATTGTGTATTGTGGGTTTCCATAGCAACGTAATGATCCATGAGACAAAACCTCTCGATGGACCCTGCCCACTTTTCTACACTCTTGGCACTATTACTTCACATTGCCCCACTTCTCACTTAGAGGTATGGATGCATGTGCTCCCTCTTCCCACTTGGCTCAAAATTTCCCCCTACTAGAGGTCTCTGCTTGAGTGGATGTCTCCACTCAGTCTCCTCTTTACTTCTCTAATTGTGGCTACTCCACAACTTTCTGAGGCTGCTTTTGAGGCTTCTTCTGGGGCTGCATGTTGAGAGGTAATTCACTCTCCCTCTCAACCACCAAGTCTCTAACATTTTCCTTTCTCCTCAAGGATTTTCATGCATCTTGTACCTCAAGTGCATACAGGTTCTTGCCTCGCACAACAATCTGTTTCATCTTTCCCGTCGTCAAAAAATATTCTGAAAAAGAGGTGATTTTAAATCGGCAGTATCTCCCTCATTCAAACTCCGATTTGGATGATTTATTTATTTATTTATTTTAATTTGGGTATGCTTTCACAAGGAATCCAAATTTGATATTTGTTTTTGAAAAATTTCAACAAAAAATTTCAAATATTCTCTGCAAACTTGTCGCCCAAAAAATTCCTGCTCCTTAATCTGCCAATATCAATGATCACAACTCCTTTTGTGTCACTAAACATTGGCTCACTGATCTTCCCTCTAGAATAATTCTAGCTCCATTAAGAAGTCTTCACATAGGGTCTTCTATATATTCCCTGAACTAGATCTCCATCAATCTGCAAGAAAAAATTTGAATTCTTCTCTTCTATTGTGAATTCAGCTTTGATACCTTGTAGATTCAACAACTTCTGTGATATGCTAAAACACAAGACAAAAATCCACTCTACTCCTTAGTGGAAACCAAAATTGATCGATGAAAACAACAAGTAGAAAGAGGAAGAATATCAATTACAAACAACATAATATTTATCTGGGGAAAGAAACTACTAAAAACCCCAACTATCTATATTGCATTAACTAGAAGATCTAAGAAGAAAATACAATGCTTTTTCATCCTAAACAATTCTTGCACTAGTACTATCTAACTCTCTACCTTATAAGCCAGCTCAAGCCAACAATTAGGCAATTCTACTGCCTGCCAAGCCCCTGATTCCTTGTGCAGTTCCTAAGAGAATTAGCTTCTATTTAATGTGGAAATTCTCTTTCCATAAGTGCACAATCAAAACATAGGTCCTCAACTAATTGCATGCATCGTCTGTACAACTTGGAAAATTATACAACTGATAATACATTGTCCTTGAACTCTAATTTCAACTGTGTCTTCCTCTGAACTAACATGCAGGAGTTATTTATGAGTGAATCTTCAGTTAACTGGTGGAGTAGTGTAGCTGCACTGGTGCTTGTCCCAACTACTAGACCTCCTATTAGTTCCTCCAATTGTTTGAATTAGTTTAACTGATTTTAACTTAGATAGACTGAGTTAATTAATTACAACTCAAAAGAACTCAACCTGGACCCCTAAAATTTAGGAATCACTCTACATGACTCTAGATAGACTTCCAACTCAAATTTACTGAGCCAAATAAGTCAACTTAACTTAGTTAACTGCTATAAGTTACTATGAGAATAGAATTGCAATTTATTTCACAATTTAATTCAAGGATAAATTAAATTGGAATTTCTGGATGCTAGAATCTTTAGTTAACTCGTGTGGTGCTGGTGATGCACTAGTGCACTACTCCACTACTAGACCTCTACTAGTTCCGCCAACAATTAGAACTAGTTTAACTGACTATAACTCAGTTAGGTTGAGTTATCTAATTAAAAATCAAAAGAACTCAACCTGGGCCCCTAAAATTTAGGGATCACTCTACATGACTATAGATAGATTTCCAACTCAAATTTCCTAAGTCAATTAAGTCAATTTAACTTAATTAACTATTACAAGTTGCTATGAGAATATAATTACAATTTAATTCAAGGACAAATTAAATTGGAATTTCTAGATGTTTTTTTTTTTTTAAGCTAAGATGGAACCATTTATATTAGAAAAAGTTAAAACCAGTACATACATACGATGGCCTCAACCTGCCCCGAAGGGAAACCGGGTCTTTTGGCCATCTGAGGTTCTTAATAGCTATCCAAAAACAAAATTTACTGAGTCTGTTTTTCCATGCTATATATACTAACCATTCAAAGAAGCTAACACTGTTTGCTAACTGCATTATAAAAGATAACAGAGGGTAGCATGCAGTTCGGCTTCCTAACTATGGAGATAATAGACATATCTTGAAAAATCATTCTTCCATTGCGCTCGGCTGGTGCTCCTCCTCTTTTGCTTCCTGAGTGAGCTTCTTTAGCTGCTGCTGTATCTCGTCAAGCTTGCCATCCTGCATCATAAGGGTTATCCGAAGGTTGTTTATCTCTTTCTTTAGATTTGGAATGCCTTGGGCCAGTTCAGCCATCTCCATGGCCTTCTGTTCCATGGCCTTTGCTAACAACCGCTTCATGACCCAATACACATGTAAGGCCTGTTTGTACAGGGACATACGTCCTATGGTGTTTCTAGGGTGTGGCAACAGATATTCCCAGTCCTCCATCTCGGATTCTGACTGCTCCTGGGTCGCCTCCTCCTCCAAATTCTGAATTATCCTCCTAATATCTGCATGCATGTCTTTACTGTATGCCCTCTCTGCATACTGCACCTAGCGTTTCATCGTTTTCCTTCCACGTTTGGTTCCTGCTGTTTTGGTGCGTCCCTGTTCCTGGTGACCGGCTTGCCAACGTCCTCTTCTCCCTCTGCGGCCCCTTCCTCGTCCTGCTCCGCCTACATTGTATTTCCTTGCTCTGCTTCCCTGTCCTATTTCGCTGGCGGGTGATCCGTGTCTACATCCTCTTCTCGGCCTCTGAGTTTCTTGTCTCTTATTTCCACCTTTGCTGATCGTGTTTCTTCCATAATTTTCCCTTTACCTCTTTCGCTTTTCCTTATCTGCGGTTGACTGTCCCGTTCCAGGTCCTATATCTCCTCCCTTTTTGCCCAGGTCTGTTCCTCTCCCTCCCAGTGATCCGGCTTAATGCCTTCAAATCACGAAGGTCTTCCTCCCCTGCTCTCAGACATTACAGTCCTCTTCATTCCGTCCTCTATTCTCTTACACTGGATTTTCCTTAACCCAGGAGGTCGACCCTGTGTGATTCCTCCTGCTCTAGTTATCACCTTTTCCTTCCTGCCTCCGCTCACCTCGAGGACGCTCCTTTCTTGCTTGCCCTTATGCCTCCACCCGTATCCATTCCCTCTCACCTGCCGGCCTCTTTTATGCTACTGCACCGTCTTTCTCTGCCGCCTGCACTCGCCATAACAGCCCGCTCCTCCTCGGCTTTCCCTTGTGCGACCTGGTCCTTGTCCCATCACCGTTCCGCCGTCACCTCCGCCACCTCTGAACTTAAGATTATCCTTCTTGCTGCAATTTAAAATGATGCCCAGTCTACCTAACGTACAATCCACCTGCCGCGATCTCTTTATGCAAGGTGGCTCATAATTGTCGCCCCTTGTCCTTTTACTGCATTCCCATCTCACCGCATTAACCACCCCGATCGGGGGGGAATTTCTAGATGTTATTTTTAATATTTATTGTTGCTATTTTCAGAAACAATGACCCATAACAGGAAAAATACCTCATGGTGATTGCATGAGCTTTATTTTGAAGCCCTCCATGGTTGGTTTTATCGTCACCGAACGATTTTCTGTAGTTCTTCTTCATGTGACAGAGAAATTTTAGACAATGAGTAGTTAAAGTATTTACACAACAGACATGGCCTCTAGTGGTCAATTAGGAGTTGTTCTGGTGGTACAAATAAAGAGGGAAAGAGAAATACCAGATTTAATGACTCGAAAGGCTAATTAGTAATTGAAATAATGTCAACTACTAATCAACTGAGCTTAGAGTATACATGCCTAGAAAATAGGTGTTAAATTCTTCTAAAGATCTTGAGTTTCAAAATGGTTGGGGGAAGTTGGGGGTTGAAACAAGTAATTTGTTTTCAATTAGGATTTGGTAGCAAAAATCTTCTAGATATTATGTCACAATGAAGGCCTATGGGGAAAGTTGATGAACATTAAAGATATTAGTGGCCCTGTATGTTAGGTAATGAGAGGTGATTCGTAGTTTTTTATATTGTGAGGACTTTCCATGATAAACAAGGAAATAAAAACCATACAACCGATATTTCTTCATGAAACACCAAGAAATGTGCTACTTAGAAGGGTAAGGTGCAACATAAGGATCTCTCTGGTCTAGGCAGGGTCGAGGGCATGGATTTAGGAGCATGTTGGTTGCTCGGATATAGTAGGTGTTCAGATAGGATATGTTATGTGGGGTGTTTTCGAGCTTACCCTTGGGTGTGGACGTGACATAGATGATTGATAATTTCTCTTTATTGGTACAAACATTAATTCCCTACCACCAACAATTTCTATCTTTTACCAAGATCAAGTTTAAAAGCCTAAAAACCAATTTAATATATACATTTTGCAACTATGGAATATATATATTCCATCTACATATCCTATTCATTAATCACTGGTCACCATATCTTAGTTTACTTATCACCTTTATTGGTTAACCACCTTTGGGAAATGTTATGAACAACATAAAGATGAGGTTTGTAAAATGTTTTTATACATATAAATGAATTCAAAAATCTATCTAAGAAAACTTCTTACACCCGAACAAATTGAGAACTCGTAGAAGGCACGAAATGAGGACTGGTTATGTCTATGGCGTGTAGGTGCTGGCAAAATTTTCTGATCCCTCATAATTTACTTAGCATGAATTTCACCATTTGAAGCAAGATTCTTGCATGAACCCATTCATCGTGTTGTGTTCATTGTGGGTAACATCGTTAGTGCTTTTTTTGCCATTGATATTTCTTTAACCTTTTTCATTGCTTACAAGGATGAGTCCATGGCTTTACTTGTGTATGACCCAAAGAAAATTTCTTCAAGTACTATATATATATATATATATATCTAATATATATATATATATATATAATATATATATATATATATATATATAGATATATATATATATATATCCCCTTTCTAAAAAAAACATATTAATACAAGAAACCACGCTTCTGATGATATATTTTTCAATTGATTAATGGGATTGAGTAGAATGTATGTACATACATGGTTCATTTTCAATGTGTCTACCTATCTGGAAATAATGCTTCAACTAAAATCTCGTTCTTCATGATATGCCTTCACCTCCTTTCTCTATCCAAATGTTTTTGGGGATATGAAGTGAGTTTCTCTTCATTGAGGCATGCAACAAATTTCAGATAGATATGTTGCACCTTGTATCGAGTCTTTGGTGTCACTCCAATTAGATAATTTCCCTAGGTTTTGTTGCTTTCTTCCTCAATAGTTCACCATATCATTTGAGGACGAAGCTATGGGAAATTCCATTGGATTTTGGGGTTCAAGATGAGTGGAGGGAAGTTATCCAAAATATGCATGATGAAGCAAAGGAAAAATATGAGTCAATGAAGGGTTATCCAAATGATTTTATAGTGACATAGTTGTGAAACAGGGACGCATCCTCCCAACTTTGTTTGGATTCTACATTGACAAACTAGTGGAATGGACAAATCTGAAAGGAGGGGTAGGAGTGAATATAATAACAATCCTCATAAAAATACTTCTTTACGTGGATGATGCCATATTGTTAGATACCCTACAAAGAGGCAAAGATGAATGTGATTCGATGGAAGATCAACATGGTCCTTTTCTTGCTCAAAAGAAAACCAAAGAAAATATAGGTAAGCTTCAAAGGGGAACAACTAGAAGTCACCCAAAACTAAAAATACATAGGGCTATAATTTAATGAGAGGTTAAGCCAAACATGTGCACAGGAAAGAGGTGTCAAACAGTTGAAAAGTGTACTTTTAATTACAAAATAGATATAGAACATCCAAAGTATGGGATTGGGAAAAAATTTTGATCCCTGTTTTAGGCACTCATTCCAAATGTTTTCTTATATGGTTGTAAGGTATGGAATCCTAACACATTTGAGGCTTGGTGGAATTAGTTGGAAAGGGTACATAAGAACTTGATAAATTGTGCTTTGAGGGTGAAAACCGACACTCCTATAAGATTTTTCAAGTTGAAACAAGCCTTTATCACATAGAGATGGAACTACCTAAAAGGCCAATTATGTGTGGGAAAATGGTGGTAGTAATAGTGGTGCTAGGTATGAATGAAAGTTAGCTAAGAAGAGTTGAAAAGAATAAAGCACATACATGACTAATAGTGTAATTCATCATTAGAGGAGTATGGTGTAATGGATAAAAGTTGTCTATTATTGGAGAGATTTGAAAACATAATTGTAATGCCCCACTTAAATCTTATCCTACAAATTTTATTAATGCTTACATTATCTGAACATATTGAGAAATATTGGTCCAATATAAAATTCATGATTTCTATTATTCAAATTCCCAACTTACCTTCTCAAATTGAATCTTAGGTAGGATATGGTTTCCTTCCATTATTTCAAATAATATATGTATTCATCTCACATTCCTCAATGTACCCTCATATTTACTAGGGAGAAGACATGGTCCTCTCTATTTAATTACATGTCACATTTCCCAATGTACCCTCACATTTACTTGGGAGAAGACATGGTCCTCTCCAACTCATTATCAATATATATATTAATCTCACATTCCCCAATGTACCCCCACATTTAATAGGGAGAAGACATGGTCCTCTCCATTTAATTATCAATATGTATATTCATCTCACTTTCCCAAATGTACTTTCAGATTTACTTGGGAGGAGACATGGTCATCTCCCATTAATTTCCCAATTTTATATTCATGTCACAATTCCAAATGTACTCCCAGCTTTACTTGGGAGAAGAGAAGTCAATTGTAAGGATGGATGAGAAGTTAATGACAATAATGAGAGGTAGTTGAGATGGAGAAGAGAGGAAGGGTATAAAAAGGGAAGGGAGAAGGGAGAAAATGGGAGGTGGGGTCTTGCTTATGATGGTGGGGTTGGTTGTGATTTTAGGATTGTTGCGATTTTGGAGACCTTAGAAACCTGTGGAGGTTTGTTGGGTTGTTGAGAGGAGGGAAATATTGTTCATCTTGGTCTAGATCATTCATCTTGGACACACACACTATATCTGGTTAGACTTGGGCTCGGAGGGCTAGGGAACTTGTGGAGGTTTCTTGGGCTAGGGATTATTTCCTAGTTGGTTGGGAGGTAAATCCAGTTGGGTCTGTCAAGAGGAGCATTCAGCAGGAGCAACAGGATAAAGGCATCTCAACCAGCGACCAGTACAGGTATTCTTCCATAGATTACTCATGTAAATTTTATTAGAATGAAATATTCACCATAAGTTATAAGGATTAGAATGTAAATGGTAAATTTTATTTGTTTAAAAGTCTTGTAAGTCAGTAAACTATTGCCTCTTATTGCATTTAAATTATTCAGAAATAGAGCTACTAGCAGACCCTAGGATAAGGCACTTACACATGGTATCAGAGCTTTGGTTCAAACTCTGGACCTTGAAACCTGTTACTTTGTCTTGGCTTGGTTGTGAATGCTGGTTTTGAGAGTGCACATATTCTAGTGGGCTCAGCTTCTAGAAAGGAATTGGGCTCATTTTCCATGAATGTAGAAATGGAAGGTTTGGGGATGAAATTGTGCCTTTTTATTAGTCTTGCCCTACTATTTTAAAGGGGGTTGAAGGATTGCATGCCATGGTTCATTTCTCTGAAAGTGCTGGTGGTTGGTTTCTTTTGAAGTGCACCCTTTGATTTTTGCTACGTGTTCACTATCGAATATGAAACTTCGTAAGTATGGGTTATGGAGTTCTCTTATTTTGGTAAAATTGTTATATTATGTATAAAAAAAAAAGAGGACTCTCACGAGAAGCAATTCCTCAGCTGCATTTTCTCTGAGTTACGGTGAAAAATCATGTTTGAAAGGTTTCTTAATAGTTTTATAACTTATTTTCCTACCCACTCTGGCAAGGGAATGTGAAGAAGATTTTGGGTGTGCTCAATAATCAAGGGAAGAATTGTACTCTGTTTGGATATCTCAACAAATGCACTATTTCTTTGGCCCCTAGAGTGATTTCCCTTAGCAAAATCTAGATCGATTCATCCTCATGTTAAATAAGGCACTGGTATCCTTTCTTCTCAACCATTTCCATTCTTCTATCTTGTTTTTTAGGGGTAGAAGAATTGAGCTTGACTTGGTAAACACATCTTGAGTTTGCTACCCCATTGTGCCCAGTGCACAACCCTTTACATGGTAACATAAATTGGGGTGCTGGTTGGCACTAATAAGACCATACTTTTTCCATGTGCCTGGTCACATAAAGTTGTTGGTAAGGGAAGTGTCATTTTGGTATCTAGAAGTCATCAGCACACCATATATGCACAAATTCTTTGATATCTAATCTAAAAAAAAAAAAAATTGACCTTTATCCAAAGTTGCTCATGAACTATTTGACAAAATGTGCGCATGATTTTATTTATTTATTTATTTTTTTTATTTTGCTTAACTTTTGCTTCTACTCGTGATATATTGGGTGTTGGTTTTCATTTGAAGATGGGAAATGCTATTTAATGTCTGTGAATCACAAGAAATCAGTACAAGACATAAGCTCTAGGCCTCTGGGTTATTCTCACTTAAATTTTGAATTTTTTCTTTGGCTACACATCAACTATTTGTAGAAAGGCGTGAGTGAGATCTTCTCTAATTTCCATAAAATATTTTGATTCTAATGTGGGTTATGGCCCACAAACTTAACAGAATCTGGCGCATTCATCTTCTTAAATACCATTTATGTATCCTTGACATGCTCACATTTAGCATATACTGTGACAAGCACATTTCCCACAACAACATCAGACTCTAGTCCATATTCAAAAACCTTAGCATGGACTTGCCTAACCTGCTCAACAAGTAGCCAGGCGCAAAACCCTCTTTAAATTCAAACTTTCGGACCCTAGCAGACCAAAAAAGGGCGTGCAAAAGACCCCTAAAGGGCCCAAAACGATCAAATATCTTTCACATAGCGACGTAGTCTATCTAATAACTAAGGAATCAGATCTTCAGAAATCGTTGGACATCTTCAACAATGACACAAAACGGCAAGGGTGTTATCACAAATTTACAACCTACAATGTCCTCATCAACAAGCTTAGCCGAGCCAAGAAATTCCAAGCCGTCAAAGGGATTTTGAAACAAATGTCTATACTGGGCTGCAGATGCCATGAGAGTCTCATCACAAATATCATGAAGCTCTACTACAGAGCCTGCATGCACGAGAAATCAAAGGAAATCTTTTACAGGATGAGGCTTTTCAATTGTAAACCATTGTTGTGGGCCTTGAGTACTCTGTTTAATCTCTTTGTGGAAACCGGGCGCCTGGGTTTGGCGGAGGAAGTGGTTGCAGATTTGAGGAATTTGAGGTTAGTTCCCAATGCCTACATTTCTAATATTTTAATTAAGTTTCATTGCCAGGCTGGAAATTTCGAAAAGGGCTTTGAGATTTTGGAGGCAATGGATAGGGTTCAGTGTGCTCCCAAATGCTATTAGCTATTCAACATTGATGGATGGGCTATGTCGTGTGGGAAAACCGAAGGAGGCCATCGGGGTGTTTGAAAGAATGCGGACCAAGGGACTTTTCCTGATGCACTGGAATATAATGTTTTAAAGTGGATTTTGTGATGCTGGGAATGTGAATGGGGCGATGTTATGAAACCAGCTCAAGAAAAGATAGAAAATATAGATCAACGCCTTATAATTCAACCTCTTCGAGGGGGCAACCTCCTTTACATTACATAAATGAACAATTCTTGGATGATTCAAATGACAAAACCTCCTTTCTATATATAGGAGTCTAAGGAGTCACAATATAACCCAGCCGACCTAACAATAATAATATAAAGCCAAAAAAATAACAATAGAGGGATAATATGGGGCACAATAATAACAATATGGGGATAATAGGGGCACAAAAATATTAATAAGGGATGTAATAAGGGATGCAACTACAATAGTAATGGGGTAATCACTAGTATTATAGGGACCCAACATGCCCCTCTCCTTCAAAAAATTGTTGTCCTCAACACTTGAGTAGTTCTGGATGCTTCTGTATAAAATTTTCATCCTCCCATGTGGAATCTTCAGCGGATAAGTTCTTCCACTTGATAAGATACTTCGAAATTGATCGATTTCGTAGCTGTCGAGTTCTTGTTTCTGTGACTGCTTCCGGTTCCAATATAATTTTTCCTTCCTCATCAAGTTCTGGCAATATTGTTTGAAATGGGAGATGGTTGCCTATAACCTTCTTTAAACATGAAACATGGAAAACTGGGTGCAATCGAGAAGTTGCAGGAAGCTCCAATTTGTATGCCATAGTACCAATCTTTTGCAACACCTTGTATGGACCATAATACTTTGGTGATAATTTATTATCCTTCTTAGCTTGCTTGAGGGACATTTTCTTTATTTGTAGGAATACCCAATCACCTACATCAAAACTTCTTTCACTGCAATGTTGATCTGCCTGTTGTTTCATTCTATTTTGTGCCAACACGAGGTTATCCTTTAAGAGTTGGAGGACTTGTTGTTGATGTTCGATGTGATGTTCCACTTCTTGAACCTTAGAATTTTCTCTTAAATATGATGTGATGGATGGTGGCTGATATCCATAAAGTTCCATAAATGGGGTCATTTTTGTTGTTGTATGGAAGGAAGTGTTATACCACCATTCATCCAGAGGCAACCATTTGACCCATTGTGTTTGTTTATCAGATACAAAGCAACGAAGATATCCTTCCAAACATTTGTTTACTATCTCAGTTTGCCCATCCGATTGAGGATGATAAGATGAGCTATGAGCTAACGGAGTACCAAGACAAGAAAATAATTTGTCCAAAAATTTCCAATGAAAATGGGATCTCTGTCACTTACAATAATCTTTGGGTTTCCATGTAGCTTTTGAATTGTTTCCATAAATGCAGTAGAAACTGTATTGGCTTTAAATGGATGTGATAATGCACAAAAGTGTGCATACTTGGTAAGTCTGTCAACTACCACCATGATGACACTATTTCCCTCAAACTTGGGTAAACCTGTGATAAAATCCATTGAAACCTCCTCCCAATGTTGGCTTGGAATGGATAAAGGTTGTAATAGACTCGGTGTCTTAATTGTTTCAACTTTGTTTTGTTAGCAAACCAATCATTCCACCACAAATTTTTGAATATCCGATTTAAGGCCATCCCCAAAAAATTCCTTCTTAACCTTGTGGTAGGTTTTTAAAAATCCTGAGTGCCCTCCTAAGGGAGAAGTGTGCAATTCCATAAGAATATTTTGTTTTAGTTGGGAATTCTTGCAGAGGTATAAGTGATCTTTGTACCATAAAGAATCATTTTGCCAGTTAAATGTATCAGACGTACTGGAATCTTGTTGTAACTTTCGAATAAGTGCCCACACTTTTTCGTCATTCTTCCATTCCTTCCTTGCTTCGTTTATCCAATCTGGTTGGATAATAGAAATGGCGCACAACAATGCTTCCACATCCTCATCCTTTCTTGAGAGTGCATCCGCCACCACATTTTTCTTCTCTTTTTTGTAGATGATTTCAAAGTCATAACTCAACTTTGTGACCCACTTTTGTTGCTCTTCAGAGGATAATCTTTGTTCTAAAAAGTATTTAAGGCTATCATGATCTGTTTTTACCTTGAAGTGTCTTCCCATTAGGTAGGGTCGCCATTTCTTAAGTGCATGGAGTATTGCCAACATTTGCTTCTCATAAATAGCTTTGTGTAAAAGCTTTCCCTTGATTGGATGACTTTCAAAAGCAATGGCTCTTTCATCTTGCATTAAAACACCACCAATTCCATTTCCTGAAGCATCACATTCCACAATAAAGGTTTTTGTGAAGTCTGGTGTAGCTAAGACCGATGCTTGGCACATTTCCTCTTTAAGATGTTCGAAGGCCTTTGTTGCTTCTGGAGTCCATGAAAATGCATCTTTCTTCAATAATGTTGTTAGAGGTCTTGCTATTCTCCCATAATTCTTAACAAACTTGCGATAATACCCTATCAACCCGAGAAATCATTGCAGATGCTTTATGGATATGGGGATTTTCCATTCTTTAATAGCTTTGATTTTGCTAGGGTCTACCTTAACTCCTTCATGAGATAGAATATGACCCAGATATTCCACCTCTTGTACTCCAAAGAAACATTTGGATCTCTTTGCATATAATTGTTTCTCCTCCAATAGTTGTAGCACCCTGTCAACATGTTCAACATGATCCTTCCAAGACTTGTTGTAGATTAGTATATCATCAAAAAATACTAACATAATTTTTCTAAGGAATGGTTTGAAAATGGAATTCATCAAACCTTGAAATGTTGAAGGTGCATTGGTAAGGCCAAAAGGCATGACCAAAAATTCATAATGACCCTCATGAGTTCTAAATGTTGCTTTCAGAATGTCTTCAGTCTTCATTCTGATTTGATGATATCCTGAACAAAGATCCAACTTGGTGAAGTAAATTGATCCATGCAATTCATCCAGTAATTCATCAATGACGGGAATGGGAAACTTATCTTTAATAGTGAGCTTGTTGAGCTCCCTATAATCCAAACACATGCGCCATGATCCATCCTTCTTGTGCACTAATACTATTGGAGCAAAGAAAGAACTTTGACTCGGTTGAATTATACCAGCCTCTAGCATTTCTGCAACCATACGTTCAATTTCACTCTTTTGGGCATAGGGATATCTATACGGCTTGATGTTTGGAGGAACACTTCCTGAAATCAGATGAATAGCATGATCATGATCACGAATAGGTGGGAGAACTTTGGGAGTTTCAAATACCTTGGAATGATTGTCCAAGACTTTTTGGAGATCTGGAGAAATAGATGATTGCAATGTGGAAACATCTAGCGAACATAATTGTGCAATTACACCCCTTTCTTCCTTTTTTAGAAGCTTTGTCATACCGTTAGAGATGATTATCTTTCCCGGTTTCCCTGCAATACCCCTTAATTCAACTTCCTTTCCTTCCATAGAAAATTTCATGAAAAGTTATTGAAAATTAAAAGCTATTGTACCCAAGGATTGTAGCCATTGGACTCCTAGTACAACATCAACACCTCCCATTGGAATGGAAAGCATTGGGCTAGTCAATACATATTCTCCCATCGATAGCTTGATATTATGGCACTTTCCAGAGCAATTTATTTTTCCTCCATTTGCAACCATCACTTGACACTCTGGTGCTGGATATAAGAAGCAATTCAATTTTTTTGCTACCTTACAATGAATAAAATTGTGGGTACTTCCTGAATCAATCAACACTATTACCTTTTTCTTCTTGATTTGTCCTTCTATCTTGATGGTTTGAGGAGTGGTAATTCCCGCCAATGCATTACAAGATATGGTCAGATTGATTTCTTCTTTATCTAGGCTTTGTTCCTGGAGTATATCCTCTTCTTTTGACCTTTCTTGCTCCTTTTATTCTTCCTTTTTGCAATCTATGTAGAATAATTTCTTCTCAGCACACTTATGACCTTTATTGTATTTGCTATCACAACTGTAACAAAGCCCTTTTGCTCTTTTTTCTTCCAATTGTTGTGGTGTCAACCTTATATGTTGTGGAAGACTAGGGGAAACAACACTTCCATCTTTATAGTTGTGAGTGGTATGCTTCCTGGTTGCCATAATTTTTCTTTCCATTTTTCTTGCTAACCTGAATGCCTTCTCTAATGAATCAGGTTCCCAAAGGCAAACATCATGTTCGATATTATCCTTTAAACTCCCTATGAACACATAAATCCTATGCTTCTCTGGAATATTTTTTACCCTTATGTTCAATTTTTGGAACTCCTCAATGTGCTCCATTATTGAACCCTTTTGTTTGAGACTTATCAATTGGGTAAAAAAAGTGTTGCTTTTTGTATCCTCATAATGTGCTGTCAATTCTTCCATAAAAATTGCCCAAGTGATAATTTTTTTATGAGAGCAAAGCCATTGATACCATACAAATTGATTTGGTTCCAAATATAAAGTTGCAATACGTACCTTTTTTGTGTTTTGCACATTATTGAGATCGAAAAATTGCTCCATCTGTAATATCCATGTTGCGGGATCCTTGCCATCAAAATTCCTCATATCGATTTTTGGAATATGGTGGGTCTTCGATCCCACATTAGAGTCTAAGAAATCATGATTAACATTTCTTTTGTTCACATCATGAGTTTCCTTTACTACCTTTTCACCATTAGTAAGTATTTCTTGTAGAAAATTTGTCAAATCTGTCTTCAAATTTGCCATGTCTATCTTCAAATCTGTCTTCAAATCTGCCATGTCTCTCTTCAAATCTGTCTTCAAATCTATCTTCAAATTGTCCATCTTAGCTTCCATGCCCTTTATCTTAGATTCCACGCCATTTATCTTAGCTTCTGTTAGCTTTTGTGAGAGTGACATTTGTTGCACTTGTTCTTGTAATTTTGATATATCATGTAGCATTTCTTCCTCTTCTTCATGAGTCATGCTAGAGCTTTCAAGTTGCTTACTAGGTGTTTACATTTTCTTTCCTCGGGGCATCAATTATTGATAATAATTCTCTACTATGCCCTTTGAATTCCTTCAAAATAAATTTTCAAACCAAGCTGAAGCAAAAATTTAAAAAAATCTACACACCTTTTTTCACTTTGGAGGAGCTCGATATTGCCTGTGATGTATCTCTGTAGTTTCTGATAATCCAGTTTTGAAATTGTGACCTATATTAGCCCTCCATGTTCTCTTTCCAATGCCACCAGTCTGACCAAAATTGGATTCTCCAAGGAAGGGTTATGCGAAATCTCCCACAGTGACTTGATTATAGACTAGTTCAGTAGACAAAACTTGTACGACGTGTCACAAGTCATTGTTTTGACCTTTTGCTTTGAACAATATCTACAAGAAACTAAATTTTGTCCTCTTTCTGTAACTTCTTACGAAATTTCAATCCGATGCTCAGAGAGAAAGTTATGATGATTTTCCCCAGGTCACCTGTTTGGAATGTAATTCAAGAGTCTGCAAAAAGACCAACTTCCTCAGATCATATCTCTGCAAATATAGTGCAAAAAAGCTCTAAAATTTGGACCCGAGGTTCAACGCGATGTATTCTCAAATGGTTTTTTTTTTAGCTTCTGAAACATCACAGAAAAAAATTTATAGCGAAAATGCCATGATGACCTATTTGGAGCAGCGAAACCCTAGAATCCAAAGCTCTGATACCAAATGTTATGAAACCAGCTCAAGAAAAGATAGAAAAGAAAGATCAACGCCTTAGAATTCAGCCTCTTCGAGGGGGAAACCTCCTTTACATTACATAAATGAACAATTCTTGGATGATTCAAATGACAAAACCTCCTTTCTATATATAGGAGTCTAAGGAGTCACAACATAACCCAGCCGACCTAACAATAATAATATAAAGCCACAAAAATAACAATAGAGGGATTCTATGGGGCACAGTAATAACAATATGGGGATAATAGGGGCACAAAAATATTAATAAGGGATGCAACTACAATAGTAATGGGGTAATCACTAATATTATAGGGACCCAACAAGCAATGAAGATATTTGATGTGATGAAGGAGAACAAGTGTAAACCCAACAATGTCAACTTTAGTTATATTATGAATGGCCTGTACAAGGAAGGGAGGGCACATGAGGCCTCTGAGCTCTTGGGTGAAATGCTCACAACCAGTTTTCGGCCCGATGCAGTGACTTATACAACCCTGATCAATTTCTTTTGCAAACAGGGCAAGACTGAGGAGGCGTAGAGAATGATTGTGGAGGATTGTGGAGATGAAGGCTGCAGGGTGTGCGTCAGATATTATTACTTACAATATATTAATCGGTTGTTTGTGTAGGGAGTGCAAATTCGAGGAATTTTTTGTGGTCCTAGATGAGATATCGCGCTATGGGTGTGTTCCGAATAGGGCGAGCTATAGGGTTTTGCTCAATTTTCTTTGCAAGGAAGGGGAATTTAAGAAGGCTTTGGCTATTCTTGATCAGATGTTGAAGAGGGGTTTCATTCCCCATTTTAAGACTTCTAATGCATTGCTTGTTGGTCTCACTAAAGTGGGCAAGATACTAGATGCCACTAAGACTCTTTATGGCTTAGCAGATAGGGGTTTTGCTCCTTCTAAAGGTACGTGGAATTGCTTGATCACCTCTGTTGCAAGGAGAGGAAGCTAAGTAAGGTCACTGAAAGGTTTCAGAGAATATTGGAAGGAGAGGATTAGTTACTTTATTTCTCTACAATGTGCTTTTCCCCCTTTAGGGCAAAGTTGCTACCTGGAATGATACGATCTTTGTTTTCTATTTCAGTGACAATTTCTGTTTGAGCAACAACCGAAGAAGGCAACTGTGTTGAGAAATTATTTTTTCCCTCAAAAGTGATGGTGTCAATTTTGGCTTTAGTACCTAAACAAATTTATGAATGTGCTGGTGAAGAATGAGGTCCTAAGCTCATAAAGGATGGTCAATTCTTAGAGTTGAAGATTGTTGTCACGGACCGACTTGGAATTTTAGTGCTTCTGGTTTTTCAACCTTTATCTATCTCAATGTAGCCAAACTTTTCCTCCCATATATTTGTGATTTTAGAGCATGTGGGTATCCATTGGAATTGTAATTGATGCGCTGAGAAGTATGTCTCTCACTTAAAATGTGAGATAAGTGCTCTATAAAGGCAATTGTTTTTCCTTTTGTTTCTATTTATGATATCCTTGAGGATGAAAAAAACTAGAAGTTCATGTGACACAACCAGCTAGGAGCCAAAGAAGGTCCAACTAAAGTTTCTAAGCAATATGGCAATCAACATCATCAAAAGTATAGGCACAGAGCATTTATGATGCCCATTTTAACGTAGATAGCCACCTATGGTAAGGTTCTATTTTGTAGTTCCATGTTGTTATTGATGAACATTATATACATTTGGTTAGACACATAAAAATCAATTGATGGATTTGGTATTGATGATGGAAATGTTGGATGTATGACCAAATGCATGACTTACTTGGTCACAATTTATCTAGTGCATGACTTGTCAGAGTTATTGTTGCATCATATAGGCTTATATAGATATGATTTATCTAATCAATGACTTAGTGAAATTACGATTTATCTAATGTAAGGTTTATTTCTAGTATGAAAAACAAAAATTGACACGTGGACACTGGGCTTAATAAACATGATGTTTAAGATCATGTATCTATATCTATTTTGTGGTTATATATATGCATGGATGAGAACTAAACTACAGATTGGAAAGAACCGTATGATAACCAAGATCTACTATTCTATTGAGGAAGGTCAAGACAACCAATGAGGAAAGGTACAATGTACATTTTTCTATTACATTTGGTATCTACTTGATATGCACTCTTATGACATGAGTAAAATGCAAATGACAGGTGGCAAGATGACCTGACTAGATTATTCGATGACAAGTCCAACCAGCTCTGTAGTGTGGTCCATATTAGGGTGTTGACCCTAGTTTTGAAGGAGGGTTGGAGACATTTCCCACCGTGTATCCTCCGAAACCTGGAATCATGGGAGGGCAGTGATGGACACGCTCCTCTAGACGTGTGATGATGATTGCCAGTTGCCTGCTGGGGAGGTTAGGTTGATGTATTCGACGCTTCCACCATGTCGGTTTTATCAGTGGTTAGTATGGCCGTTGCCACTGATAAAGAAACAGAGGACGGATAGGGTGGGAATGGAAGTAGGTCAGGATGGATAGGAGGATATAGATCAGTTGAAGACTCTTGATGGGAAGTAATGTCATTGTCTAACTTATCAAATTTTACTGCTATAACTCTCTCTGGTTTGTTATACTTTAGAACTCCTTGTATATTTTCATTCTAAACTTCGGGACAAAGTTCTCTGAAGGAGGGGTGTATGTAATGCCCCACTTAAATCTTATCCTGCAAATTTTATTAATGTTTACATTATTTGAAAATATTGAGAAATATTGGTCCAATATAAAATTCATGATTTCTATTATTCAAATTCCCAACTTACCTTTTCAAATTGAATCTTAGGTAGGATATGGTCTCCTTCCATTATTTCGAATAATATATGTATTCATCTCACATTCCCCAATGTACCCTCACATTTACTAGGAAGAAGACATGGTCCTCTCCATTTAATTACATCTCACATTTCCCAATGTACCCTCACATTTACTTGGGAGAAGACATGGTCCTCTCCAACTCATTATCAATATATATATATATATATATATATATATATATATATATATATATATCTATATCTATCTATATATATATACATACATATATATATATATATATATATATATATATATATATATATATCTCACATTCCCCAATGTACCCTCACATTTACTAGGGAGAAGACATGGTCCTCTCCATTTAATTATCAATATATATATTCATCTCACATTCCCAAATGTACTTTCAGATTTACTTGGGAGGAGACACGGTCCTCTCCCATTAATTTCCCAATTTTATATTCATGTCACAATTCCAAATGTACTCCCAGCTTTACTTGGGAGAGGAGAAGTCAAATGTAAGGATGGATGAGAAGTTAATGACATTAATGAGAGGTGGTTGAGATGGAGAAGAGAGGGAGGGTATAAAAAGGGAAGGAGGAAGGGAGAAAGGGAGAGGTGGGGTCTTGCTTATGATCGTGGGGTTGGTTGTGATTTTAAGATTTGTTGTGATTTTGGAGACCTTAGGAACCTATGAAGGTTTCTTGGGTTGTTGAGAGGAGGGAAATGTTGTTCATCTTGGTCTAGATCATTCATCTTGGACACACACACTACATCTGGTTGGACTTGGGCTCAGAAGGATAGGGAACCTGTGGAGGTTTCCTGAGCTAGGTATTATTTCCTAGTTGGCTGGGAGGTAAATCTAGTTGGGTCCATCAAGAGGAGTGTTCAACAAGAGCAGTAGAACAAAGACATCTCCACTAGCGACCTGTACAGGTATTCTTCCATAGATTACTCATGTAAATTTTATTAGAATGAAATATTCACCATAAGTTATAAGGATTAGAATGTAAATGGTAAATTTTACTTGTTTAAAAGTCTTGTAAGTCAGTAAACTATTGCCTCTTATTGCATTTAAATTATTCAGAAATAGAGCTATTAGGAGACCCTATGATATGGCTCTTACAATAATTACAACAACATTACAAGAAAGGAAAATGGGGTGAACACAAAAAGAATAAATAACTTACTATGATAGAAGAATTCAATACACAAAGATTAGTGTTTACTAGTCTTCGGTTGGCTTTTATTTGCTTCAATAACTCCTCCACTGCAGCCTTTTCCACAAATTGGGTGTAAAAACGAGTAGTGGTAGAATTTTTATCTTCCTCATGATCCCCATGTCTTGTGGCTAAATAATTGAATGCCTTATTTCACTTTTGCACGCTATTTACCCAATGCCATGTAAAATGGAAGGACAATGGCCCCAAGAATCATTTTTGGTAACCTCTTGTCTACCTCATGGGCTTCATTCACTTGTTTCCATTCTTAGAATGTTAAACAACCCCAAGACTCAGCTACAAGAATCATTATAAACACTCTATATTCAATATTTCAAGAAAAGGCCTTTTGTGCCCCTTTTTCCTTGCCATGTGGTAGGTAGTTTGTCCATGAGGCCTTGGGCTCTCCCTTCAATCCTCTATAGTGAATTTTTTTATGACAACACAAAATGAGTGTCTTACATCAATATGAAATATCTTTGGAATTTGAAGTGCATACAATGATTTAAGTGGAACAAATATGTGAAATAAGTGCATATATTAGTTCAAATCCTTAGTTATTCCAAAATGTTCTTTCTTTATAACAAGATGAGAAGAATATGAAATCACCAACCATATAAGGTGAGGAATTTTGTGATGTTATTGATGTCATGGAAGTCATTAAGGTTGATTTATGCTTTAAATACAACAGTGGAAAAGACAACAAATATTTTATGGTGTTGTTGTTGTATATAACAGTGAGATTTTTTTTAAAGGATCATTTTCAGAGCAAATTCAAAGTTTAATATAAATTTAATGAATAGTACCATGTGTGTCTGCACTTACTTGAAATATTCAAAACTTAAAAGAAGATACACCTGTAGAAATTAGTTCTTAATTAAAAAAATATATCTCAACTTTAGACAAAAGCCAATAGTCAAGGTTACATTCAATGGAAATTAAGCATAAGAAACCAAGTTATCGAAAATATTTCTCAACAACTTTAGTGGGTTGTTCAACATGTGATTATATGTTGAAACAAAGTGTGCCAATGATGATTATTGAGATACCTAACATTTTAAATATGTTCCAAAGGTTTTCATTCCCATCATTTTCCGATTAATGCCCTAGAATGACCAGTGGTTAAAAAAATCATAAAATAATGATGTAACAATGCCAAAAATGAAAATTTGTTTAAACTCTAAGTTGGTCACTTCATAGGTTAATGCACCAATTGGTTTTTTAAAAAGTTTGAGATCATGTATAGAAGAAGAAATTAGTAGCAAATATGTGCCATAAACAAAATGTTTGCCTTAGTATGAAATTACTATTCAAGATATGTCAACCTTAACATTCAGATTTTTCATAAATGAAACCTAAGAAACCATATTGTGAACATTATAACAGATAATTTCATATCCCTTGGCATATATTTAGTTAGTGTAAGAATCTAATGTCAATTCTTGGGTTATTTATGGAATTTTCAAGGCTTTGAGTACAAAGTTCATTAAAACCCTTAGGGTTATATAAGAACTATACCATTTAAACCCTAACAGTTAAAGATATCTATGGAACTATAACACCTATCCACAAAACCAAATTTATTATCTAAAACTTCCTTAGAAAACAAGTCGTTTTAAATAACCTACACAACAGGGTGCCCAAAGGGCAGAGCATGTGACTGCCCCTCTCAATTGGGTAATCTTGTTAGTATATTGACTATTTATATAGCTAATAGTGACAAATCACATTTTTTAGGTGAATGACTGGGGTTTTGAATGCATAAAATTTTGCAGGGAAGAGCATAAATAAATGATCCAGGGTTTCATTTTGTCAGACTCTTGAGGGCTTGAAGAAATTGAAAGTGTAGGTTTTAAATATGAACCACTGCCCACCTCGTAATATTTATATGTAGTGATGTGGTAGGTGGTCTTTTGAGTCATTTAATATTAAATAATATGAGGTCGTGTTTTTTGTATGAAAGTCTCAAACCAGGGTTCCTGCAGATTGTAGTAGTGAGTGGCCAGAGACTGGATGGTGAGGCTATTGTCAACAGATGGTTGAAACTTGAGTGAGAACCTTAGAAGCGTTGGATAATTCTCACCTATTTTTATCAAAACAAATGGATTGAATCCAAAACAACCCTTTAAACCCAATTCTTAGATATTGTCACTGTTTTTATGGCTTTCCAATGCATTATCAGACAAATTCCTACAATTCATGAGATTGATAGTGTTAAGCCCTTTACAAATGCTAGTCGAGGCCTTAATACCCTAATCCTACAAATTGGGTATGAAAGTCAAGGAAACATCATCCATTAGAGTACAATTTTTCACAAACCCTAAAAACCCTATATTTGAAATGAATTTATGTGGTTGGTTAGGGTTCCTTAATATTAAATTAACTAGATTCTTAATAAGATTCAAAAGCCAAATGGAGATCTTGGCCCTACAATTGATCCATGCACTCAAAGAGATTTAAGTTCTTAATGTGTTTGAAGTGAGAAATGAGAGAAGCGAGGAGTGCGCGAGACCTGATCGTCAAATTTTGGGTTGTATGCGTGATATTTCGTTTCAAACTCTGCACACCAAGGACGTCAAGAGAAGATACTGTAGTCCTAGTAATCATGTCAAGTTGAGGGACAACAGTCCCCTATCGCTTGTGGCAATCTCCATGCCACACTCCATCTTGTCTATAGATTTGTTTTGGCGAATCAATCCAAGGCACAACTCTCCCTCTCTCTTTTTATCATAGGAAAACCAAATATACCGAGAGCATATCCTACAGCTAAGATGAGGGACAATAATACTTGTTTCTTATGGAAATATCCATGCTGCTCTCCATCTAGTTATAGATTTAGTCTCCAAAATCAATCCAGACACTACTGTCACTCGCTATTTTTATCATATGAAAAAATGTTGCCACAGAGATGAGAAAAGTAAACAAATATTAATTAAAATAAATTATTAAGATGTAGAAAAGGGACAAGTTGAGATGTAATTGTTACTTCGTCTCAAGCTAATGTCTTAAAGGAACTTATTATGTAGTAGTGTTTCTTCATGCATAGGAAAGAAGTAACCCAAGCATTAGTAGATTAAACAAAAGAGATTGCATGTGACATTGGCTTCAAAAATGTTATTTTTATAAAGGTAATACTAAATTATTTATTGTTGTTATGCCATATGGTGACAATAAGCCCATTTTTTTCATTGCAGTCCACGGCAACATATTTTCTTGGTATTTATTATTTAATTCCATTGAATTTATTTGATTATGTTAACCAAAAGGTTTTTGGTGACTACTAATGAGGACCAATATTGTTATTTTCTCTGATAAAGTTAGTAAAATATGTTTTTTTTAGCTTGTCGTGTCTATGCATCATATTTTGTATAAATATTTTTCCTCATTTTCCTTTGCTTGTTGTTCTTACGAGATATTATTTAGTTCCATTTCAAATCGTGTCTCTCCAGTTATATTATAATCAGTTATGATGTCTGATACTCATTTTTTAAAGGATTTTCTACAATTATTCATGTTGCTTGTGTGATATTGCAACTGACACCCAATTAGAAAAGGATAGAAAGAAAGGTTCAACATCCTTATTCATATAATAGCTTCCCTTGACCAACTAGTGCCAACCCAACTCTCCTAGTGTATAATGTCATTTTTGGGAATCCTCGTTATGCAACCATCAATGAGAGTTTTATGGTTGAAGGGACTACTTTACAACTTTCATTTTATGGTGTAATAAAATAATAACTTAGATTTTATCGACCAACCATACATTTTTAGCAAGAGAGACAACTTATTGCATCATGAAATATTTGCACATGAAAAAGATCATCTAACAATTACAACCAAAACTCATATCAATAATGTAAAATCAACGAAAAAGTGCATTTTCGAGACAACTACATATATGTCTAGCAATATAAACATGTTGACACATGGTGGTGTTTTTAAGCTAATAAAAGGTAGAAAAAAACCCTAAAATTTGGTCTGATGGTTCATGATTTGATAATGAGTTGTCATGTTCACATTTAAGCGCTGGTATTTCTTCCAAAAGTATCCGACAATGAATAGGTTATGCATGTCAGAGACAAAATTAACCTTAGTGTCATCTTGATATTTTTTCTTTGACCATTAGTTGACATTTTATTTTTTCCACACAATGACCTAATTTTGAACATATTCCTACAACGGGCTTGATGTGTCCTTACTTTGGTTTTTTACCAAGCACAAGGAGAGATCTCAATTGCTATATGCATGAAGCCCTAAGCCAGTTCTCCTATTTTCAATCCCACTAGTGTTTCAGATCTCTTCAGCTACTAGAATTAACCAAGATCATTTAATTCTATGATGTTAGAATAATTACATATGAAAGAGTATCAAAAACCACATGGGCATGCTTTAAAGAAGAGGAAACATAATGACGACCATTAAATCAAAAGACACACACACATCGATAATGGATTTCACCCAGTGTGGGTTACGTCTTCGAGCCTAATGTCAAGAGTGGGGAGGCCACTTTATTAAATGTTGCAAGATGATGATGTGTAAATGGTACATTATTTGTCACTACAAAGATAAATTCTCTCAGCTAGAGTGGCATGTCTCTCCATGAGACGTTCTTCTGTAGGAACTCTCACTCATATGGGCCCTCCTTCAACACAACAATATGATAAATTCTCACATGACGTGGCATATAAGTGTCCTTCAACACAATGGTAACAAGGATCTCAACAACTAAATCATCATCTTAGTAAATGAAAAGAGATAACATGGCATCACTGTATCATATACCTTCACTTTTGGGGATGGCCTAAAAATGCGAAGCTTTGTTGATGAAATGGAATGCATTGTTGAATTTGTGGTGTGAAATCGTGTCAAACGATCATAAACTTGGCCCCTTTATGACATCGTCAAAATCTGGAACCCCAGGAATCACAAAGATTCCTTCTGGGAGATGGGTGAAGAATTCATTGCTAAGATGGAGATTCTGAGCACATTATTGCACTTCTTGTGAAATTATGTGAAAAATGACTATAAATTCGACATCATTCTACTTATGTCACAAATAAGGCTCCAAGGGAATATTTTAGATTAAACAAGATTCTACAAAGATTCCTCACTCTCGACTGCCTGAAATTCTGCTACTCATATGAGGAAAGATATCACACCATCGTGTTCCCTATGAAATTCTAGTTCTTTTGAGTATCAACTTGGCATGAATTTGACACTATTAAAAATCATCCTTTAGGGAATCCCCTAAAATATTCACACCTCAGAAAATGTACCCAAGGTAGACCCCTATTGTCACGCCCCTACCCTAGCGGTTATCTTTCAACTGCATGAAGGGGGGTGCGGCACCACTACCCATTTTCTTTTCAACAATACTCACAAGTGTGGACTATGCCTAACATTCCATAATTAGTTTATTGTTCACTTTCCTAAGAAAAACGTTCCTATACACAGCGAAAAACATTCAATTAGTCATCTTCATCAATATTACCATTTACACATATGCACATCGGATAATTAATGGGAGGGGCAACTCCTTGAATATGAGTCTGCCGGTATGATAATAACAATTTTACATAAAATATACAAATTACAGTCTTTGTAAGGAAACCCCAAGTTTCCTCTCTACAATCTCTGTCATAATCGTGTAATTTGGCTTGCACCGTTCGATCCACCCGAACCACCGTTCGAAGCGCACACCCTTGCCGGGTCGGGTTGCCTAGCTCATCGAGTAGAGGCGCCCACCCCTGGGCCACCCTCCACACCAACTCACCATGTCCATCAGTTCTTCTGTCCATTGCAGCTCATTTAACAAAGTTTCGTTCAGCTCATTCCTATGATGTGTCACCCTGCTCGACACCCACTTGCAGCTCACCCAACTCTCCAACACTTCGTTCGCACCTCGTGTGCCTTCACCAGGATCACAGCCCAACTCATCGTTCAGTCGTCATGTAGCGACACCCTTTGTGGGTCGCCTGTTCACCTCACCCTGGGCACACCACCCACCAATTGACTGAAACACAGACCTGTCACTGAGCTCGCCTACCAGCTTGAACGTGCCTGCACACCAACCTGTAGTTCACTCGCCCACTGTTGTGTGGCTCGACCTCCTTCCTGAACGTGTCCACACACCGACCTGTGGTTCGCTCGCCCACTCCGGTGCAACTGCTCGACCTGCGATCTGTCTGCCTGAGCCTTCGTGCATCTTGCTCCTCAGTTTCGTGCTGCGACTAAGAACAATTTACACCTCGCCTCAACTCATGCACTCACCTTCTTACTCGTTCACCCAAACACATAACTCACTCTTGATGATTGAACTTTTAAACTTGTTGCTTTCTCCATTCATGTGTTCACCTTCTTATATGCCCTCGCACGAATACTTATGGGTCGGCCTGCCTGTTATAGACATTTTTGTGCCTTACAACTCCAAGCATGAAATGTCCATAAACCAAGGGCTCCTAAGTCCCTAAAAGTGTTGTTCTAACCCCTAAAGGAACAAGGTCAACAAATTACAGCTTCTCCTAGAAGTTCTCCACCTGAAACTGCTCAGAATAAGTCAAAACAGGATCATTTCAGCTGCTCCACTGGCTAGGTGCGTTGCATTGCACCTAAATACACTGGCTAGGTGCGTTGCAATGCACCTAAATACACTATGAGGGTGCGTTGGGCGAGAAATGACAAATGGCAGTGTCATTTCGCGAGGTGGAGAGACAATCGAAGCTTCCAGAATCTTCTCCTATGACACTTGCCTCACTGAATTTGACCAAGGATGAGTAAGAGGCCTTCAGTCTCCAAGTGGAAGCAAGAACTGACAGAGAGAAGACACTAATCAAATCACAAGCTGACTCATCCTCCTTACACATATCTATATATGGATCCCTCATCCCAGAGATCCAGAGGCTGGAATTTTGCGCATTGTAAGGAATTGCTGTTGGTTTTGAGACAAACATCAGAGTATTGGGTGATCTATGCTTTGTTGGAGGTGAAGAGGGGCTTCTTTGCTGGTAGGTTGATGCTGGGTCAGGAACCATTGGTTGTAACTCCTCCTGGATCTTTTCTTGTTTATCAATAAAAACTATTTGAGTTTTTCCTCCATGCTTTTGTATCATTGATGCTTGTTACATTTGTATGGTTAACTTAAATCTGATCCTAAGTTGTTTATGAATATAGATCTATGTCTTTGTATAGTGTTCTTCTTCTGTGATCTTACAGGTACTTGGTGAAGCTGGGCAAGTAAGGGAGCAGGTAGCTGGAGGCTATCAAAGAAGAGAGGGATTGGATTAAAGGATTAGCGCAAGACACAGGTTGGTTCTTTCTATTCCTCTCTATCTATAGTTAATAAAGGAAATACAAAAGTAGTTTTTCTCTGTTTGTTTCTAAGGCAGCTGTCACACCTTAGTGGGATAGAGCAGTTCTAAATAGATACTTTTCCCGGTAACAAAATGGCGACTCCGCTGCGGAATGTCTAATTAGTTTGTTTGTGTATCTCTTTGTTGTTTGTTTCATAAACTTATAAGTAGCATTCGAACTGCATTTGCCATAACAAATGTAAAGTAGACATCTGTTGCTTCAATCCATTCACTGGATCTGTTTATGATTTGAACAGCTGATTCACAAACTATCTGATTGCCCTTGTGATAGCTCTTAGACCCTCCTTAGATCTACCCCTGATTGTGCATTACTGATTGCTTTTACTCGGCCAAAAACCAAAGACTGAACTGCAAACTGTGACCCAGAACCCGGACAGATTCTCGTTTCTGGCCCAGCGCAGGTACTGTTAAGAGATCCTAAATTTCAACGCACTTCCCGAAAGGGCAACCTGCGCTGCATTGCAGTTTCTCTGTGTTACAGGTGCGCTGATCAGACTAGCCCTGTGCAACTGTGGTTCTTGTGCTTCATTCTTTCCAGTTCTGTCTCTGAATTTTGCTGCCTGTGATCAGTATATGTCTGTTTAAAACTCCTTTTCCTTGCTGTTATTCTGCCTCCTTTGTACAAAATAACTGTAGATGTTTTTGTGTGTTTGTTGAGTCGTTTACAGTTTTCCATTGCAAAAGTAGAATAGTCGTACTGTCGTCCTTTGATTTGGATCTGTCGCAAGTGTCGATTTCGATCATAGGAGAAAGTCTGATTGCTGTTGATGGTCGATTATACTTTTACTATTGCCTTTGGTCTGAATTTGTGATTTTCTAGTGTCAAGTACAAGTGTTCATTTCAAAATCGCAAGGTGTCATAATCATCTCTGTTTTTGATTTTGAAAAAGAACTTGTTTATATTTGTCGCTTGAAAAGAAATTCAGATTTGTACATCAACTTTCTTTTTAGCATCAATACTAAGAAAGTTGAAAACAAATACATGCATGTGCATTTGCATATAGACAGTCTGTTTGGCTTGATTTAGGAAAGTGCATTTACAGTGTGCTCTTTGCTCTTTGTGAAAAGATTGTGTCTTTCTTTTCCCTAGTAGCTAGGATTTTCATTGCACAAAAGAGATAAAAGTTTGTTTATCATCTTTAGATTGCATTTTAGGAATTACATCTACGTCTCGTGGTGAACCCAAAAGGAAAACTTCATAATCAAGATCAACTTAAAATAAATTCAATGAATCTAACAACGCTTTGGAACTTAACGCACAACATTTAGAGGTTTAGGCTAGAGACGTATTCCGGCGTCGTAAAGCCTGGTAACTGTTGTCCTCACTGATGGTTGGGTGATTCCTCCACTTTGAGACAATAAGTGCCAATACGGACTTGTGCTCCCATGTACCGTCGAGTATATTTTGGGAGACCCCTATAGGCTTAAATCCTTTATCCATAGGAAGCCATGTTTGCCGCCCTATCGATCGCAATGCACTGAACACAACATTCAGGAAGATTGACTGCCGTACCGTAAAAAGTATTCTGCAGTTTTGCGATTGGTTTGGTACTCCCTCTACCTAGACCTCCAGAGCAGTCCCTTTCGTTCCTTTTCAGACTCCTTAACAGAAAAGGTCCATCTGAGCACTTGTCACTTCAGGCTCATTAAAAATCGAAGGAGACTAGAGTCATCTTTTGTTTTTTCTCGACTCTTAAAAACTGAAAAAACAAGTTGTGTCAAAGCGTATAAAAATTTATTTTAAACGGAATATTCATTACCCTTTCCTACGTTGATCTTGGGTTGAGGAAATGGAGTCTACCAACCAAGGAATTCCCCTTGGAGGAAATCCTAGTCCCTTCTCCTCTTGGGGAGATGTTGGTGCGCCCCATATGGCCACATTGTCGCTTCCAGGGCTGACAATTGGTTTGCCTGTATGGCTCTTCTCAACCTCTGTCATTCAGAACACCACTATTCATGAACAATCAAATCAACAATTAGACGAGTCCAGAGTTGCCCACCAACCTTCTACTTCCTCTAATTCTGCCTCTCCTCCTTCCTCTTCGCTTGATTGGGTTGGCAAAGCCAAAAGTCAAGTTCCTAAGGAGAAGAAGGAAAAGAAGAAGAAAGAGAAGAAGAAGAAGGAGCCAAAGGCGAATGGGGGAAAACGAGTGTCGTCTAACGAAAATCCACACACTGCACTGACCAGGCCTAAATCGCCATGTGTCATTTGCAAAGGAGACCACTTTCACAGAGATTGTCCTTGCATCCCTCGGATCTTAAGGGACTGGTCTCCTTGTTTGCACAACCCGGTGTCGTCAACCTCTGATGATCATGTTGAAAACACACCGTCGACTAGTGAAAGTGAAGCCCCAGGACAAAAAGGAAAATATAGATTTCCTTGTAAACTATGTGAAGGCGATCATGCCATTCACCGTTGCCCCTTCTTAGACGAAGCTAAAAGAGTTTTGGATGATCGTCCGGTTTCACCGTTACGACTTCCTCCTGGATATAAAAAACTCCTGCCGAGTCTGTCACTAGTGGAAAATCCGGCTGACCTGCTCAGGTGGTCGGCCGAAGCATCTGTCATTGAAGATGAACCATCTGAATCCACACCAGACGAAAGTCAAAAGGTCGAGGCAGTAGTTGACCCGGTTTTGCCTTCAGAAGTTCCATCTTCAGATGATACAATCATTGAAGAGAACAAGGATGACACCGTCCAAATTCTTTTCATAAGCACAGACTCCAACGAACATGGGGGCAATTTACTCGTTCCTTTTCCGCAGGAAGGAAGTTCGTCAGAGTCGTACCCGGCTGTCTATTCGGTCCCACCTCCAAGCAACCTAGTTGTCTCCTTCGACTGGAATCAACTAGGAAGACCCCGTTTACCAGCTAGTGTACCATTCCGAATTATCGTTCAAATATATAGAATGGTTATGGTTGGTACCATCATAGATGAGGGGGCTTCTGTGAGTATCCTTTCCTCAACTGCTTGGAAAGCACTTGGTTCGCCATCGCTTTTGCCTGAGATTAGAAATCTGACAGGCTTTGATAAAGGAACCAGTCGACCGTTAGGGATCCTTCCCGATGTGCCCATAACATTGAGAAGGAAAGCTGTTCGCATGAACGTGATGGTAGTTCAAGGACCCCTGGATTACAATCTACTCCTTGGACGAGACTATATTTATTGCATGGGAGCCATTGTCTCATCACTCTTTAGAGTAATGTGTTTTCCGCACGAAGGAAGAGTGGTCAAGCTCGTGGACCAGCTTTCATTTCCTGGATCATACAGAGCAAATAGTCATATACCATCCCTGAACGGTCTTTTCACGCAAGAAATGTCTCAATCTCCAGTCCGTCCTCCCGATGAGCGTGAGTAATTCGGAGGGATATGACTGAAACCCAGGGGGAATGCACCCTGGTCTGCTTCGACAGGAAAACTCCGGGTATAGGGTAGGTTTCCGCGAGGGAATATGACTAGTCTGTACTCCCGTCCGTAATTGGAAGAGGGGGTTATTCTAGAACAAGATTCTCTTGTCAAAGTTATGTGAGTGGATTGTCTCACCTTTGTCTATTTCGGTAGACATCGCCGGAGAAATGTTTTGTTTGCGCTGTGAATAGAACAATCTTTGGTAACCTGTAAGAGGTAGGCCTCTCTCGGTAAAACAAATTTTTTGGTGGAGAAAAGTAGAGGTAACCTTGAAACTCTGTTTTATACCTGGGGGCATGCAAACCTTTTGGAGTGCGAGCAAAGAGCGATTATTTATCTGTTTTTTGGATTAGTCGTTTCCTAACTTGCATAAAGAAAGGATGTGGGGCAAAACTCTAAAAGTTGCCGTTTTTATATGAGACATTCTTATCATACGACTGGATTAATCGAGCAGTTTTAGCACATAGTTCAAGCTCGTTAAAAAATAAACATAAGACATGAGCAAATGTTTCCACCCGCGTTTAATCTCATTAAAAATGAACTATTCCCCGGTAAATAACCACCGTGAATGTAGTACTTCAGCCATTAAAGCCTTGGTCGTGTTTGCACCGTCACCTCCACTTTTTCATTGGCCGATCATTCACCTCTACTTGATTGTTTACCCATTTTGAGGAACAGCTACGAAGAGTGATTTCACTAGCCATCCTTGTGACACTGCCGTGATTGGAAAATTCCAAACCTTACCTGGAATCAGCGGCTACCCGTTTTATCACTCGTTCCTCAAAAGACGAGTCTTCTTTAAGCTCTTTTCAACTGACTCGTAAAATATGAAAAGATTGCCGAGTCCTTGGCCTTCCAGCTCGTTAAAGGGACAGGAAGTGCTATCCCTCATCTAGATTTTAATCTTTTGGACCTGAGAGATTATTGCACAAAAAGATCGAGCGCTTGTTTTGTTCGGCTCGTTAAAACTATCAAAAATTCATCCCTTCTGTATTGTTTTATACTTTTTCGGACTTAAGGGATTAGATGACGAAAAAGGAATTTTGGAGTTACCTTTACGTACCTTTTCAGACTCTCTAAAATTGAAAAGGACCGAGTTATCTTTGTCGTTAAACTTGTTAAAAAGATTAATAGCGACAAACTTGTCTTTAGACGAGAACGAGTTTCACTATCGCTAGGCTCGTTAAAACATAGCGATGCGTTTGCCCGAAGGGAAAATTATAGAACAAGCATATGTTATCCTCCTCAAGCTTGACAAAAATAAAGAGGTACTGGTCAGCAATGACTGGGGAAAATTTGGGAAGAAAACTCAAAGAATCTTTATTGGTAGCAAGTCGCTCTTGAACATGACACTTCCACTCCGTGTCCGAGTCGGGTTGGGTTGTTTCATTCACCGGTCACATCGCCATGGTCACACCATACCATCCACATTTGGGGTTAATGCTACCAATACATCACATCAGTGTCGCCGACATGTTAAAGAGAAGTCATCCAGAGAAGCCACCTGTGTCTCACCCACTACCATACATTATACTCCATTTTTTCATGACCGCCACCCTGAACCGTATATCATCAGATCATTTTCACCTCCATCAAAATCATTTGCTCCGTTCCGTGTCATTGAGGTGGGATTCATTAAGGCCCTCCTTTGACAGATCACTTCTTGTCGACATCAGCTCATTATCCAAGAAGTTGGTCTGGGAACACCCCATTTAGTACTTTGAAGCTTGCATGCCTCAATGGCAAGTTTCTCACTTCCGGCGACAGGTTTACATCAATGACCTTCGACGAAAAGATTTTGCGTGGTGTTCGACGCCAAGTCCTTTATTCACACCACGTGAATTGTACTGCAGTACCTTGAGGATCATTATCATTATCGGTGATTCCTCTCGCGCTTGTTAACAGTTTACATCATTGACTGGTAATCAAGCGATGTCTTTCCATGTTCGACTTCAGAACATTTCTCACATGGATCGACTTGTACTTCGAGTGAAGATCGGACGAGATTGAAGACCCCGGATCTAGTTTCATCCATCCGGGCTGCGATATATATCCAGGGAAATAAAGACATTAAATGTACAACATTGCAGCACAGATAATCATCCTACCAAAAGGATGATGGCTCTATCAGAATCATTAGTCTACACTTAGACGATTGTCTGTCCTATGTACATAAAAATGAATTTATAAAACTGAGCATGGGAATGCCCGCCTCAGCTAGATCATGAAAACAGTATTAAGATAATGTATTGTATTGTATCTTATTACAGGTCTCCTCCCAGCATTGAAAGAACTTCAGATCCTCATAATAAAGCATTTCACCCGACACCAAAAGGTTAACGACCTCATACTTTAGGGGGCAACTGTTATAGACATTTTTGTGCCTTACAACTCCAAGCATGAAATGTCCATAAACCAAGGGCTCCTAAGTCCCTAAAAGTGTTGTTCTAACCCCTAAAGGAACAAGGTCAATAGATTACAGCTTCTCCCAGAAGTTCTCCACCTGAAACTGCTCAGAATAAGTCAAAACAGGATCATTTCAGCTGCTCCACTGGCTAGGTGCGTTGCATTGCACCTAAATACACTGGCTAGGTGCATTGCAATGCACCTAAATACACTGTGAGGGTGCGTTGGGCGAGAAATGACAAATGGCAGTGTCATTCTGCGAGGTGGAGAGACAATGGAAGCTTCCAGAATCTTCTCCTATGACACTTGCCTCACTGAATTCGACCAAGGATGAGTAAGAGGCCTTCAGTCTCCAAGTGGAAGCAAGAACTGACAGAGAGAAGACACTAATCAAATCACAAGCTGACTCATCCTCCTTACACATATCTATATATGGATCCCTCATCCCAGAGATCCAGAGGCTGGAATTTTGCGCATTGTAAGGAATTGCTGTTGGTTTTGAGACAAACATCAGAGTATTGGGTGATCTATGCTTTGTTGGAGGTGAAGAGGGGCTTCTTTGCTGGGAGGTTTATGTTGGGTCAGGAACCATCAGTTGTAACTCCTCCTGGATCTTTTCTTGTTTATCAATAAAAACTATTTGAGTTTTTCCTCCATGCTTTTGTATCATTGATGCTTGTTACATTTGTATGGTTAACTTAAATTTGATCCTAAGTTGTTTATGAATATAGATCTATGTCTTTGTATAGTGTTCTTCTTCTGTGATCTTACAGGTACTTGGTGAAGCTGGGCAAGTAAGGGAGCAGGTAGCTGGAGACTATCAAAGAAGAGAGGGATTGGATTAAAGGATTAGCGCAAGACACAGGTTGGTTCTTTCTATTCCTCTCTATCTATAGTTCATAAAGGAAATACAAAAGTAGTTTTTCTCTGTTTGTTTCTAAGGCAGCTGTCACACCTTAGTGGGATAGAGCAGTTCTAAATAGACACTTTTCCCGGTAACACTGCCTAGGCCGACCTACCCATTCAACCCATTCAACCACCTGCACCCCAACTCAACATCGGCTCACCCATGTCGCTGCCCCACCGGGTCCACACACCCAATATAAGTTCGCCTTTGCCAAGTTCGCACACTTAGCTAAATTTTGGTTTTTTGACCTTCATTGGCTCGTCGCACTTTACCAACTCATCCCATCATCACAACGGACTCGCCCGTTCACTGACTTGTCGCATCGTCGACTCACCGTACTATTGACTCATCGCACCATCAACTTGTCGCATGCTCGGCTCGTCGCGTTTAACCGGGAGCATGCCCACCTAACTTGTCACACATTGGAACTGCGACTTGTGGGCTTGACATACTCCCCCACTCTAAATGGTTGTCATCCTTGACAACACCATCATATGACATTGCAAAGTGTCGCTAGCTCCAAAATCCAAAATGTTCATGCTACCCACCTCTACTCTATCATCGGACAAACCATAAAGGCTCATGTCTCCATGAATTGGAAAGTCTCCTCAATCCATGATCATCAAACTCTCCATAGCAATCTCCACATGTTGCCCCACCGTGAAAGGATGGTCCCTCCAACTCAAGCTACATGCTCACTAAAACATATTGTGTTGACCCCATCATGTATGGTCATCGTGTGAACTGCTACCATGATACTCCAACACAATGCTAACACATCTTAGTACACTTCTTGAGCTCCATGACCTAAACTAGTCGGGTAGCTAATCCAACTGTCACGCTCAAACCATGAGAGTGCACATCCTCATGCCACCATCAGTCATTTCTCTCAGGATCCTACCACAACATCAACTCAATCAAGAATCCATCCCCATCTAAGTAAGCCATGCCCAGGTCCATGAAGTAATCCCCATCTCATCCGCAACATGTTGTCCATGATGTTGGTTCTAATGTGCTGCAAATCAGTTGCATATATCCCAACATCATCATCCATATATGTAAGATCCATCTCCTCAGAGTGAAGAGATCCTCCCCCCAAACCGACTCTTAATGTGCGACATCCAGGTCCATCAAGCAACCTCCATCATATCGGTAATGTGCCATCCTCAAGTCTGCTAAGGAAACAAGTATACACCTGTCTCATCATCCATGTGTTGCCCATGATCATAGATCAATCATCTCTCATGTATCAAAAGTGGTTAAGTCTCGGCTCAACCCATGCCCAAGTGTTGCCACCAATGCATCATCATTGTTGCAACTCCATCACTCCAAAGTGTCTCATATCAATCCTCCACATCAAGTCACTCTCCCAAGTACACCCCATAAATGTACTCAAGAGTATGCACCCCATACTGCATCAAAGTCACTGACCTCAGCTCCTCAATGCATCAGATCCTCCAAGTCCACTATCATATGAAGTCCCCAAAAGTTACAACCTCATGTCATCATGAGCTCCATGAGTCATCTCCAACCAACATCCTAGCAAGCATACATGTCTCGGCCCCAAAGGTCTCTGCAAGATGCCTCAACTCTCCATGTAGTAGAAATGCTCCATAGTCTTCTCATAACTCCACCAAGTCCATGGCCTTGTTGTACATAAGTGCACAACATCCCCATCGGTTCATAAGTAAAATGTCTCCATGTCCCATCAGTAAATCCATTTGCACAAGATCCTTGCCTTGGAACTCCTCATTGGATGCCCATAAGTGACACCTCTACAAGTCTCCTGCATAATGTCCCCACATAAGATTTCCATGCTCCATCTCTCCAACTCGATGTCCATGACTCAATTTGTCCATGTTTTCCAACTAAGTAGACCCATCACAACATCAGTCATCTTCATCCAAGTCTCACTCAGGTCTAATGCCCATAGTTACCCAAACCATATACATCATCAAGTCATATGAGTCCCTTCCACCATAGCTCTCCCACTAAAGGTTCCACCAAGACTTCCTCTTGGTCTCGGCCATGAGAAGTCCACCCAAGTATCATCAAAACCAAGTGTGTGCCCTCTCTCCAATATGTCCATGAGTCGCGCGGGGCACTTAAGCCAATTTCTCCATATGGCTAAAGCATGACCCATTCCTCCACAATGATCATCACATTCCTCCCTTGTCATGGGCATTTGCAACTTCTGCCATAAGGTCACAAACAACCCCAACAAGCTCTGCAATAGTCAATGGTCCTTACTTCTCCATACAAGGTCTCATCATAGACATCCATGGTAAGATATTCCGCTACATCGGTAAATTGAATTTGCCCTTCCCTACATATGGCACATCCTCCAAAAGCTCCAATGAAATACAAGTAAAAATAGGAGTACTTACTTCATCATGAGGCCCCTCCATGTGAGTGTCCTCATCCACCAATGTTTGCAAACTACATGATCTTCGTCCAACTTGATCAATCTCAAGTTCCTCCTCCATCGTTGTCATATCTGCAACATCCTCAAACATCATGACTTCCTCTTCTTCATCATCGCAATCTGCAGCTACATCCTGCTCCATTGCCCAACCAAGTCGAAGAAGTTTGTCTTCAACATTCCTTTCCAAGACTTCAAGTTCATCTTGAATCCATGGGTTCTCTTCTTTCATCTGCTTCAACCTATATAAGTTCAGCAAGAGCCTCCCTTGGCATTCTTCCAAACCTACCATGTCTTGTTGTTCAACTTGGCCCAAGCATGAAGCTTCACCCCTTCTAAACCTGTCACGAAGTGTAGCACTTCAATCTGGTATTCAGTAGCTTAGATACCAACTTCCACGAAATGATAGTGGGATCAGCTTGTCTTTAAATCTCCAATGAAGCCCTGCAGAAAATCAAGGCCTCTGATACCAACTGTCACGCCCCTACCCTGGCGGTAGTCTTTCAACTGCACGAAGGGGGGTGCAACACCACTACCCATTTTCTTTTCAACAATACTCACAAGTGTGGACTGCGCTTAACATTCCATACTTAGTTTATTGTTCACTTTCCTAAGTATAACTTTCCTATACATAATAGAAAACATTCAGTTAGTCATCTTCATCATTATTATCATTTACACATATGCACAACGGATAGTTAAATGAAGGGGCAACTCCCTGAATATGAGTCTGCCCTTATGATAATAACAATTTTACATAAAATATACAAGTTACAGTCTTTGTAAGGAACCCCAAGTTTCCTCTCTATAATCTCTGTCACAATCGTTCAACTTGGCTTGCACTCTTAATTCCACCCGAACCACTGCTCAGAGCACCCACCCTTGCCTGGTCGGGTTGCCCAACTCATTGGGCAGAGGCGCCCACCCCGGGCCACCCTCCAGACCAACTCATTCTGTCCACTAGTTCTTCCATCCGTTGCAACTCGTTCAACAAAGTGTTGTTCAATTCGTTCCTACAGCATGTCAACCTGCCCAGCGCCCACTGATAGCTGAGCCAACTCTCCAATACTTTGTTCGCACCTCGTGTGCCTTCATCACAATCACAACCCAATTCATCGTTCAACCGTCGTGCAGCGGTGCCCTTCTTGGGTCGCCTGCCTAGCTCATCCTGGGTGCACCACCCACCGACTGACCGAAACACAGACCTATCACTGAGCTCCCCTGCGCACCTAAATGCACCTGCACACCAACCTGCAGTTCACCTGCCCAATGCAGTGCGGCTCGCCTACCTGCTTTCCTGAACGCGCCTGCACACCGACCTGTGGTTCGCCCGCCCACAGTGGTGCGGCTACCCGACCTACGGTCTATTCAGCGAGCCTTCGTGCGTCCTACTCGTTGGCTTAGTGCTGTGGCTAAGAACCATCTGCACCTCCCCTCAACTCATTCGCTCACCTTCTTGCTCGTTCACCCAAACACAAAACTCACTCTTGATGATTCAACTTTTGAACTTGTTGCTTTATCCATTCATGTGTTCGCTTTATTATATGCCTCCACACGAATACTTCATGGGTCGGCCTACCCATTCAGCCATCCACATCCCAACTCAACGTCAACTCGCTCATGTCGCTGCTCCGCAGGTCCACACACACGATATAAGTTCACCTTCGCCAAGTTCGTACACACAACCAAATTTTGGTTTTTCGACCTTCGTTGGCTCGTTGCAATTCACCAACTCATCCCATTGTCGCAACCAACTTGCCTGCTCACCATCTCATCACACCGTCAACTCATCGCACCCCCGGCTCGTCGCGTTTAACTGGGAGCGTGCCCACCCAACTCTTCGCACATTGCAACTGCGACTCATGGGCTTGACACCTATGGTCTCAATTCCATGCTTGTTGTTCTACTTGTCTCCTCTCGGCTCCCGCTCACCACCTCTGGTTCGCTACATTGTATGGGTTTTTATATTTTTGATTAGGCAGACCAACCAATGCATGGGTTATTGATTGAATGACACCATGCCAAGTTAAAAATGACATCTCTAGGTGACTGCAGGTTCAAAACCTGTCAACTTGTTCCTTTTTTTAAATTAAAACAACTTGTATGCATACCCATTGGAGTCGTGTTATAATAAACTTCTCGTTAATTTTATTTTTGGTTATATACATAACCACCCCCATATGTGGCTTAATAATGCAAAACATAACTATTTTTGTAATATGGAAAACATGGTTTCAATATAAAACATGGTTTCATTGGTTAACAAAAAAAAATGGTTTTGTCTTTTATCTTTCTTTATTGTTTTGTTTTATATGAAATTTGTTTCATATGGTTAATGTTATAACCAATTATATAATTATATAATCGTTGATATATATATATATATATATATATATCCCAAATCCTGGTTATTTTTGTAGCCATTTAATAATTGTTATGCTTATAATAACTTTTTGTTTTCTCATTTATTTTTTCAGGTTATTATATTACTATTATTATTATTATTATTATTATTTTGTCTTTTTGTATGGACATGGAGCCAATGTTTGACTGTCAAGTCTTAATGGTTGATAGGCCACTAGTCCACTATCATGTAATCTGTGGGTCTCACGTACTCACCGGATGCCATGTGGCAAACCGTGGGCCCCTCCTTTTTATGTTTCTTGTCAAACTTCAAAATGCAATAAGTTAGTCATACAAACTCAGATTTGAGTGTTGTCTGCACTATTGGAATCAGGATGATGAACATTACGATTTGCTCCTAGTTTCACTTCAATACAATGAATTTGAGTTTTGAGATTTGTTTAGCCCTCTTTGACTTTTGAGTGTCTCTGATGCCACTTGGATCATTCCTCCTCATTGAGGATCTTTTGGTCCTACAAAAGCATGAACATAATCTACAACTATTGTGTTATATTATCTTGTTGATGGTGTTGGACCTGCCAACATGTCAAGGGGATCTCCCTAGTAAGAAGTGTAGAAATTTTGAATAATAAACACATATTCAACAGAGATTATCCCGATTATACACTATTGCAGAATACATGCATAATACATAACCTCCTCTACGTTGATCATCAATTTACAGAAGCAAAAACAATAACATGCGCACATAGAAGCATCAATAACTCATATCAACACAGTATTTTCCTTGGGAAAGCATCTCGCTAAAAACCCCAATTATCTGTATATTATATTGATTGAGAACATGTAACAAACATAGTACAATACTTCTCACAAGTACTCAGTACTATCTCCACCTGTTACACACAATACAGCTCAGATCTGATCTCCAAATCTCCCCCGCTGCTTTTCCTGCCTCCACTGCACAATCCTGCAAGAGAATGAATGAGAATGGCTGAACCAAACTCGTTTTTACCTCAAGAGAATCACCCACACTGGGAATCACGTGAGCACAAGCTATATTTCTTGGTATTGGCCCCAACACTACGAAGTATTCATTGGCATTACTCAATCCATGCATGTGCAAAATCTCATGCACAACTGATAGCAATCTCAACCTCTAACACCTGTCTCCACTGAACTGTACATGCAATGAGTTAACTAATGTATTCTTCAGTTGCATTATGAGTTAATAATTAGTGAATTAATTAATAACTAATTCACACAACTCATCACTTAGTCTATTGATCAGTTAGACTAAATACAACTAGTTCAACTAAGTCAAACTGAACACAACTCCATTAACTGCTCATATAACTCCACAGAACTCAACCACATGAGTTCTAACTGATGTCCTACATGCAATAGCTCAACTGACCCACAAGAAAACATATTTCCTTCTGATAGCTGCATGTGCCACATATGTAGCTCCAACTGAAGTGCTCCAAGAGAATAAGATAAAGTTTATAGTCTAAATATTATTATGAGACAATAATATTTGACTTTTCTATTTTTGACTAGCAGTCTAAAAATAGACTCTAATCACTCCTACTATGACCACTCCTACTGTGATAACTCCTACTATGATCGCTCCTGCTGTGATCGCTCCTGCTGTGATCACTCCTACTGTGATCGCTCCTGCTGTGATCACTCCTGCTGTGATCACTCCTGCTGTGATCCAAAAATAGACTTTGCGCCATACTTGGCCTGCGGGCCCACTTAGTGAAGGCGACTCCTTTCCACTAAGCTCCATCATCTTGTTGCATTCTCAACAAGCATTTCTTGTTGCACACTTTTCAACAAGAAGTCCCAATTAGACCTCAAATCGTTTGGTGTATGTGTCCCAGCAGTGGGTCGTAAGGTAATGCCTTGACTGTGATGTCGCACAGAGGCAAGTAAGATAACTCTGTCAGTAGCAAGGGTGTCACTGATGTAGTGATTCAAGGAAGGTGTATGTGAGGTTCTAACACTTCAAAGGGAGAAGAAAGTGAAGATGAGTTCCAAGTTGAAGGGATCAGTCCCAACTCGGCTAGGAACACACAACACAAAAGGACATGCACAGCTTCCGGCGAAGCAGTCCACGCGGATGCGACAGTGACATCATACAAGGTAAGATAAAACGTACAACACTGATGGATTAGTGTGAGATGAGTGCAACAATTATTACATAAAGGTTCATGTGAAAGGTTTGTCTAATGACCGACAGAGTAGTCGTCACGGACGGTGTAAACATTAATAACATATGCAACACATTAACAACAAGATTCATATAATTCCATACAAATCAGTTCATACACAAGTATGTAAGTTAAACACCCTATATCATTAAGGCAACCAGAATAGTCCAACTACAATAACAACATATGAATGAAAATGTGTTGGCTCTTATTATATAAAGAAGTGTAAGTCACAATCATACAATAAACCATGTAAAACTACTAGCTCCAACAGTGGGATGTTACAGCCACATCTGCGTGCTCCTCCAAAGAGATGAACTAGCTCCGTGTAGTGAAGAAGCCAAGGCATGTTACAATAATGTCCAAGCTTTATCCAAGATAGTCTTATCAGGAGCTTGGCTGACCAAAATCCTATATAATGAGTTATGAGGGACTATTTATAGAAAAGAGTGGGGTGAACCTTGACGTTCCCCTTTGTGACAGTTAAACTACCCTCATGATTCTTCACCTACTCTATGACTGTTACATCCAACTATTGACACTCGACTTACACTTGACATGACTCAACATTACAATGCAAATGTACTCATGTTGGACAACATGGCTTGAGCAAGCCTTGCAAGACATCACTGACACTCGGTCTGCTATGGTAAGATCAACTCTTGACATGCTTGTGATGGTGAAGCTAGTGAGCTGATGCCAAGCTTGGTCGTCCATGATGGTGTGCATGTACCTAATGGTGACATCTTGCTGAAGCAAACTCTTGCCTCTGTTGCAACTGGTCCATTGGTTCGACCCATTCATCTAACTCGTCTGCTAACATGCGCATGGTCTTCTTGGGTACGGTTGGATCGGAAACACACTGATGCATAGTGTCTATGTTGATCTTCAAGTGTGTGCTGGTGGTCATGCACATCAACTTGTCAAAGTGCATGTTCAGCCCCAGTTGGACTTGCTTCTTGTGTTCGCTTGGTGAGTGTGTTGAATGGGTTGGATTGCATGCATGTGCTCAACAATACACATGTTGTTGAATCCCTTGCATGCGATCAACAACACTGCTCACCTTGTCTTCTCTCTATTAGCTGCTAGGATGGATCCTTAACTTGTATGGGTGCAGTTTCCTCCGTGAGTGCATGTTATGCTCATTGTTGTTCCTGTTCCTACTGCAACTCATCCATCTGCTTATGCAACTTCATGTTCTTCCTGAGTTGCTATTTCAACAGATGCAACTCCTTTGTTTCATCTTCTGCCTTCACATGATATTCATGTCGTGCCATTACTTCATAGCCGGAGTCTCCAAAGTTGCTTTCATCATCAATGGACCTACTTGAGCTTGCAACTTTGTTGTCTCTGTGTTGTCAACAACCCTCCTCTTGCATTTGTTGCATTTGGTGTGCTATCTTTAGCTTCTCTTCATGATGTTTCTCACTGTGATGTTTATGCTATCATATCTTGATCTCCTTGTCTATGAACAACTTGATGTCTTTGTGGGTAGGCAAGTCCATGGACACTTGATCAATTGCATCCCCAAGTGTGCTCTGAATGGTGTCTTTGTCTCTGCTCTCCTGGAAACCATTGTACCTGTACTGTTGAGAGGCAGATCAAAACATGGGATACCTCGAGACATGGAAACACTCATGGCAAGCAATCTATTAGTCGAAAACCAAAATGAACATGAGAATTGTCTTGCAACATACCTGGGTTCATGATCATGAAGGTTGCATAATTTTGGCCGAGAGGTTGGGAGACCAATTTCCAAGACTGCACAAGGCACAGTCTGGGCTACTGGGAGATTGATTGACTGTTGGAATTGTGCAATGTATAGTCTAGTCTCGCTGCTGACTACTGGGATTGCATAATGCATAATTCCAGCCGGGAAGGACTGCTAGCCTAGGGACATATTTGCGTAATTTTTTGGGCCAAGCAACCATTGTCCTCTAGAAATGTGCGAAATAGTCCTGGAGGTTAGTTATCAGCAGGAATGCATGAATCTTGAGAGGAAGGTGAGCCTTCCTTTCCTAGATTGTGCAATGTAACCTTGGTGAAGGCAGAACCCGGGCCAAGGCTGGCCCAACTCGCCAATGGGCAAATGAAAGCAAGTAAGTCGGTGAATACATGGAAACACTAAGTGATAGCAGAAGTGATTAACAATGCATGCAAAACATGAATGAAAGATTCAGCAAACAGATCAACATGCATGTGGGTGAGGTAGTTTGTCGGTTGGGTGAATGTTCATGCAAAATAGTTTCTTGCATGCGACAATAGTGAGATAGCAATGAAAACTGAAACAGGGCTAGGAAAAGCTAGAATATATGTAAACGACAACAAGCACTCAAAGAAATCAAGAGAACAATACTCCCACAAGCGAAAACACAAAAAGTGACAAAAATGCAGCACAAGGCATGGGAACCGGGCTTGCCCCAAAACAATTGAGATGAATGTGCTGACTGCTCCTAGATGTGATGTGGGATGTTAGAGTTGCAAGGTTGATGTGAGTAATGAGCTATGCAGAGTCTGGTTGATGATTTTTGATAACATCAAGGTTGTGACGCACATGCCACGAATCTAGGGGAAGTGACACTTGGTGGGAGGTTTCAGAATCGCTCCTTGCATGTAACCTCCAACTGCTAAACATAGATCCCTGAAACAAGGGATGCCTTTGCATGCTACCTTGGGAGAAATAACCCATGCGTGCAAGTCTGTTTTTCTTAGTCTCAGAGGGAACTGGTCAACTCAACTACACATGCAAGAGACTACTCGACCGCTGGAGAAAAATGTGCATTTCTGGCTGGGAGTTGGGCTGGCTACCGAGGATATTTGCATAATTTCTGGGTAGAGCAGCTGAATGCTGCCCAGATTTGCGCAAATTATGGGCTGAGCAGCCTTGCTGGGGAATTTTGCGTAAATCCTACTGGGAGTGTTGGCAGGTAGGATTGCATAATCCTAGAGCTCAGTAGGTTGCCAGAGAGGATTGAGCAATTTCTAGAGGGAAGGCTGGTTTCCCACTAGAAGTGCACAATTTTCAAGGGGAAATTGCTTAGCCTGTAGCTGGACCAAGTTTGGGTGAACAACCTATGAGGGGAATGGATCCAATTGTGACCAAGAGGCTACCTTTGTGCAAGAAAGACACTGAAGCTTGTGAACTTGACAAAGCAAGGTAAGCTACTTTGAAGGTTGGAAGGGAGGCTCCAAAATGAGGCTAAGGCAAAATTTTGGTGGGTGGTTGTAACCGCTACAACATATCTGCACAACAAATGTTCTGACATGCCACACTTCCTTCACCTTCACCCTTGTTCTTCAGAGCCATAAGTGATGAGCTGACGCCTTCATCCTCTGCAAACCTGTAGTACATTCTTTCCAAACTACATATTCAATTACATGACCAATCATGACCCAAGCATCCCCATACTCTCCAAGAGTTTTTAACTCACACTCTTTGGTCAAGTTTACATCATAATAGAAACCAATACCGCAAATATCAACAAAAGGCTAAAAACATTGTCGTTTCTCTAACAAGCGATGGAAAACACATCATCACTTTTACAATTATATTGCAACACATGATTTACAAAATGTGGCCATGACAAGATACCATATCTAGTAAAAGTATATATTACTCAACAAAGTGAACCACCATGAATGTGGCAGATTTTCTTGTTGAATATCTTCACCAGTTGGTTTCTGCATCTACACTTTGTCCTTAAGACGCTGCTCTAGATGGAGCCTCCAACATGTGGCTCTTTGATGTCCACCTCTGTTGCAATGACTGCAAAAATTCTTCTCCCTCTAGACCTTAATAACCTTATTCTTTCCCTGATGTGGAGAAGGCATTTCATGCCTCATCCTCTTTCTTGTTGCCATTCTCTTCCAGCACTCAACAACCACATGGTTATGTAAACTATAAAAACTACATGGTTTTCTACACCATGATTTATACTCATCATTAACAATATGTTTGTAATCAAAATGAACTTTAGAATACTGAGAATTTTTATATGTCTCTTGGTTCTCTCTGGTGTAATCACAGTGATGAGAGATTGCCTTAGCTATTCCTCTGCAATGTTCATTGTCATGGGAGGATTGTGATGTGTTCCAATCATCCTCTTTCTATGATGGCTTCGAAAATTCATCGGAAACTTATGATACCTTTGAGCACTCTCCTTCAATGTATCCCAAACCCGCAAATCAAGTTCTTTGTACAAATTCCAATGCCTTAGTCATTCCTTGGCATTAACACCAAGTCCTCCTCCTTTATACCCTATCTTGGTAAGCAGTCTCATGCTAGTTCCTAAAATGAGTACCTCCATGCTTCCAATAGAAATAACGTCATGTGAAAATGAAACTGAAGAACGATCAACATTATTTTCCTCAGTTGTCGATTATGAAACATATGATGATGGCTTTGCTAAGCTTTCATTGCGGTTCAATTTTTCCAAGGCCTCTTCTGGGGCTTGTAACTGAAGTTGCAATCTCTACTTCTCCTCTTTTTCTTCTCATAGAAGTCTCCCCAATTCAACATTCTCTGCTTGAAGGCTCTGATTCATCTCCTTATTTGAATGATGGGAAGATGAAGAAGAAGAAGAATGTTCACTCGAGGGGGTAGATGGAGCATTGTCCTCTTCTCTTTCTTTCTCCCATTCCTCTTTTGCCATCTTCTCCTCAGAATCTGCACATTAAACCTAACATGCGTACCATCTCAAGGAGGTTGTGATAGAGATATTTTCTTTTCTCCATTTTCCTTCTTGTTGTACATTCAATCATTCACATTCTCAATTCGCATCTACAAGAATACTTCTCTGATACCAAACTTGATCCGGATCTCTTCATCTATGAGAATTAACCAAGATATTTTGATTCTTTGATGTTAGCAAAATCACATATCAAAGTGTATTAAAAGCCACATATGCTTGCTTTAAAGAAGAGAAAACATAATTATGACCATCAAATCAAATAGACACACACACATTGATAATGGAGTTCACCCAATGTGGGTTACGTCTCCAGCCCTGATGTAAAGAGTGGGGAGGTTGCTTCATTAAATGTTCCAAGATGATGATGAGTACATGGTACATTCTTTGTCATTACAAGGATAAATTCCCTCAACTAGAGAGACATGTTTCTCCATAAGACATTCTCCTATAGGAACTCTCACTCATATGGGCCTTCCTTTAGCATGACAAGATGATAAATTCTCACATGACATGCCATACAAGCATCCTTCAACATAATGGTAACAAGGATCTCAACAACTAAATCATCATCTCAAAAAATGAAAAGAGATAACATGGCATCACTGCATCATATACCTCCACTTTTAGGAATGGCCTGAAAATGTGAAGCTCTACTGACGAAATGAAACACACCATTGAATTCATGGCATGAAATCGTGTCAAATGACTATAAATATGGTCCCTTTCTGGCACTGTTAAATATAGACCCCCAGGAATCTCGAAGATTCCCCCAAAGATTCCTTCCTGGAGATGGGGGAAGAATACGCTGCTCGGATGGAAATTCTAAGCACACCACTATGCTCCTTGTGAAATTATGTGAAAAATATCTATAAAGTAGGCATCATTCTGCCAACAACACCATGCCAAGATTAAAATTCCATCTTTAAATGATCATGGGTTCAAAACCTATTGGCTTGTACCTTTTTTTAAATTGAAACAATGTGCATGCATGCCCACCAAAGTTGTGCTATAATAAACTGTTCATTGATTTGATTTTTGTTTATATATATAACCACCCCAATATGTGGCTTATGCAAAACATGGTTTGGTTGGTTAACAAAAAAATGGTTTGTCTTTTATTTTTAATGTTTTGTTTTATATCAAATTTGTTTCATATGGTTAATGTTATAACTATATTATATAATCGTTTATATATATATATATATATATATATATATATATATATATATATATATATCCTATGGTTGTGTGTATGTTTATTTTTGTAACCATATTATCTAATTTAATAACCGTTATGCTTATAATAATCTTTTGTTTTCTCATTTTTTTTTAGGTTATTATATCTAATATTATTATTTATTTATTTCCTTTTTGTTTTTCTGGGAAGGGCAAGGAGCCAATGATTGAATGCCGAGTGTCAATGGATGATAGGCCACTAGTCCACTATCATGTAATCTGTGGATCCCACTTGCTGACTGGGGTGTCATGTGGCAGACCGTGGGCCCCTCCTTTTTTCTTTTCTTGTCAAAATTCAAATTTCAATAAGTTGGTCAGATGAGCACTATGATCTCGTCTTGGTTTTACTTCAATATGATTAAATTGATTTTTGAGCTTTTCTGAGCCCTCTTTGACTTTTGAGCATCTCTAGAGCCATATGGATCAACTAGTGAGGCAACAAACCTCTTACCCTTTGATAATAGAAACCCCAATTCTAGGAGAACTCTAAGCTAGACTAGCTTGTTATTGACTCCTACCCACTAGGGAGGGTGATCAACCAAACTTTCATCATGAGGTTCTTCTGTTAACCTCAACTATTGAGAGAGAAAATGAGTTTCACTGAAGAGCTCCTCAAGAACGCATAATCAATCCCCTTCAAACATAAGTATGTTATGGATGACATCATCAACTTTTGCATTGGTTTCTTCAAAGCTATAAGTGAAGGAGGGAAAACTCTTCTCCCTCCAATTCTACTTTCATTCCAGTTATGATCTTGATAGTGATTTTAGATCACAAGCCTCTTAAGGTTTTTTACTTTTATTTTTCCTAGCTCGTGCTTCTTTATCATATGTATATCTTCTATTTGGATTAGATTTAAGCATACATGAGGGTTATATACACCACCACTGTCCAACGACTATTGATTGTATTTTATAGACCCATTGATCTATTACTTGATCACTTGACACTAATAATATTATCTTATCTTATGAGAGTTAACATTAATTTCTTGGCAAAGTCATGTAGAACATACAAACTTGAAAACTCAAAGGAGTCCTACACCATAGATACTAAATTCTGCAATGCTGAATTCTTTGCTCATACTAGTTATAGTAGAATACAATTAACTTCTTCATGGATTTTTTTCATAATAAATGAGAAAAAAAATCTCAAATTAAAGAAGGTAAAGTTCGAATTGTATTTTTGTTTTAGGGAAATAAGAATCCAACCATTACAATGGTTACTACCCAGAGAAGACAAAAGACTAATGATCTTGAAACCTATGTACAACATAAAGCTTCTTTGCAACAAATTTATATAATGGAACATTAAATATTAAGCAATGTCATATTAAAATACCAAAGAGTTCAATGTCAGATACATATTCATTATTACTTATCATCATTTGATCTTGTTGGTGTGTGTAAAGTGTAAAGTGATCATTTGGTCCTCCTCTTATACATATATTGTGTAGGATAATGAATGCCATTTTATTTGATGGACTGATTTGTTTTAGCCCATTGGAAACAACATTTATATGGAAATTATGAGAGGAAAAAATAATATTCATCAATCACTAGTTAATAATACCATTAGAACTCTGAGTTATCAATATAAATTCTTGTTTTTGTCAAAGATATACCATGGTTGGTTGTCTTACTAAGGACCCCACTCAAATCGTGAAAAAGTTCAGAAAGTTTGCTAAGAATAATGTATATAGGGTGTTTATGCTTGCATAATGCATGAGAGAGGGTCTAATAAAGAACTCTAAAGGCTATATTGTTCTCATCTACGGGCTGATAAGGATGTTTGTTGCTTTCATACAATGGTTGATCATTTCCATTAATCTCAAAAGAGTCAGTTTAATTATTGGAGAGTACTATATGCCATTTTTATTCTTTTCATTTTTCTTTGTAAGTCCAGTTTTCTTCTTGTCACTAGCAACTAGTTAACATGAGACTAGAGTTGTGAAATATTCTATGGGGAATTACATAACTAACGGGAACCATGTCAAAGACATTATAAGGAATCAATTGATAAAATAACAAATATATAGAAATTTTAACCTCAAGGTAACTTGAAATTAAATTTTAGAAAGACACCATTAGGGAGGAGTTGACCAAGTTGTTTCGAAAAGGGTTGCACCATTATGCTTATCATCCATACCAGTCGATTGTATCAAGCCATGTAAGCATTATTCCAACTATCCATAGCGTATTCTCAAGGTTGTTATAGGATTTTCATTGTCCTCTAGCTACCAAGTTTTTGGATTTTTTCCAACATTTCTTACTTTTGCTAATTTTCCAGTCTCTTGTTAGGGTAGCAAAATCCAATTGAAAGGACACATCCTCTTAAGGATACATACTCTGCTCCACTCACCGCCTAGGGAGGCTCTTCATAGCAAATATTATCTTATAATAATATGGAAACCATCTAGAGAGACAATGGAATTACACAGAATCAACACTGTGAAAATAATCGAAGTGCACGTGCATCAATAGTGCATCATATAATGGGAATTTTGCTAATTTCCCAAGTGGGGTGGGAACAAATTTTAGTGATTCAATCAAAAATCATTGAAGTGTAAGGATGCATCTATTAATAAAAGATATGCATATTTCTCCTATAAATTGGGTGACATGTTTTGGTTCTTCGATCACAAAAGTGCATCCCATTAAAGTACTCAAAATGCATCATATATTTCTCCTTGTATGTGATTGATTTGTTAGTGTATTCGATCATTTGTAGTATCCATATCTCAATTGGTCCATGTAAATCAATCTCCATATAGGTTGTAATATATGGGTGCTTTTAAGTTGGGGACCAAGTTATCCAAAAGGTGTTGGAAATTACCAGGATAAATATCTTTGGAAAGTTTGTTCCTAGATCGAATGATCCATGTATTAAACTTGAATAGGAAACAATAGCTTAGTGAGAAGTGACTAGGGTTCATCAACTAGATGACTCCTTCTTTCTCTCTAATTCTTAAACTAATAGAGAGGGGACGACAAGAAGCCAAAGCTAAATGCAGTGACAAGTCGAAGCACATACAATGTCTTTATACATACTTGGAAGTACAAGACATAGAAAAGAGATTAGATGTTGAGGCATGCCAATATCCCTTGCGGCATTGAAGGATACCATCATCTATCAAGCCAAACAATGATTGCTTGAATACATCATAAATATATTTTGTTAGCCAAAGGGAGGGTAAAAAACATTATTCCTTTGACGACTTTGGAGCCTCTTTCCACTCCTATATCCCCTTATCTAGCATGACATTCTGTGGAAACATCAGGCTTGTGTAGAAACCATAAACAAAAGAGGGAAGGGAATTTGGAAAGCCCTTGATACACAATTCCATTATCAAAATTCGATTAATTCTCTTCCAAAATTAGTACATATGTAATTAAAGCATGCTAAATTGTTTAAAAATTTCCCCAACATTTTATTCTGAGAATCGGTTCTTGTAATCCATAATCTTGTAAAATGTCAACAACTTTCAAACCTTGAAAGAATCTTATATTTTTTTTGGCGGTATTTGGCTTTTTGAATGAACGGTGAATTTTTCACATTACATTTTAGCTTCACTCAAATTTTCAGTATCTAGATAATCCTCTATTCATGAATTTTCAATATCTAGATAAAAACAAGTTAATAGAAAGTAAGAAATTAATTTACTAGACAAAATAAGATGCAAAGGGAGCATGATTCAATTGAAATATATGTTGTAAATAATACTGAGAGGGGGCGTGAATCAGTATTATCAATTTATCAATTTTTCATTTCCATACACAAATTTATATATGCTACTTCTGTTAATGAATCTTGCGTGTATACGCAACTGTGTTTAGAGAAACTAGCGTATATCTTGCAAACTTATCATTTGGTTAGTTGATCCTTAATCTGTGTATCAGAACCATATAAAAAGTAACCAGGTGTAATAAACAGAAGAATTAGTCACACACATGAACACAAGATATAAGGTGGAAACCCAATGTGGGTGAAAACCACCTGCTGCAATCGTCCTATCTTTCTTTAACAAGAAACTTCTTTTTATAAATTTTGTATTGGTGCAGTCTTATACCAGTACGTAGGCTTCTACCTGCAAAAGGCTACAACATTCTCTCGTTCTCCAACTTCTCCTGGAAGGGACCTACAACCCCCTAGCTCTTGTACTAGCTGATGTGTATACTAGTACATAGGTGCTGACCTACAGAAAGCTACAACCTTCTCTTTTCTTCCAGGGACCATGTTTCATAAATTTTCAGATTGGATCCATCAATAACATCAATCAAACATCAAATATATCTGCATCAATAAATCTCCTTTGCACCAACCAAAACTGAATCAAACAATCACTTTTCTGAATGTTGTAACCAGAACACAGTAACAGTAACCAGAACCCAATGCAGAACCCAGAACACTGCAACAGCAAACAGAAGTAGCTAAAACATATTTTATGAGATGTACGCTACTTCAATGTGTTAAACTTGTTTTCATACGCTGTTATCTCAAGGCAGACCTGCGTATATGTTGTTTGAAATGCCGAATCAGTGTGTATATGTGCCTTTGCTATATTGAACCTGCGTACAGATCTGTAAAACATGATTTAACCTCTACAACTATTCAGACATCAATTATACCCAGATCATTAGCTTTACATATTACGACATGCACAAATTATAAAAGATCAAAACCACACAAAGATACTTCTCTTCAAGCCTAAAGATCTTGACCCATCAATAGAACATATCCTTCTTCAAGCGCTCAAGTTCCTCCTTGATTCAGATCCAGCTATGCACCATAACCCAATGACCAGTATTGTAGATCTTTCTCTTCATTAGATATTCAATACTTGAGTGCCTTTGCCTAATGATCTCCTCCTCCTTTTACAGTCTTAGACCTTACTTAATACCATGGTCCAAAACCACTTTAGAATCAATACCTTGGACCAAATACCTAGGGTCAATACTTCAGACAAGATACCTTGGACCAATACCATGGGTCAAAATACCAAGGACCAAATACCACAGACCAAAACCAAGTATTCCAAAATGTACGCACTTTTCCTTGCGTGAAAGTACGTGTATATGCATACGCGCCTTCTAGTGTACTAACCCACGTGTATATGCAGTTTGGTCAAGGGAAACCTGCGTATGCCTCTTTTTCCTTCATTTTGTGATCCTGAACTGTGATCTGTCATCTGAGTGAGTTTCCATCAAGGACAACACCTGTGTCATAGCACCAAACCTGTGTCATAATGCCAACAATCTCCCCCTTTGGACATGATGCCAACCCTAAGTCATTCTCCCCCTTTGTCATCAAGGGTAAAGGGTTATGCTCCCTCTGAGTACATGCTGAATTCTCTGATATGCTGAAGGTGTTGTTCATGCTCCCCCTGACTATAAGCAAGGTCTGTGAAAAGATGTTCTATAAGAAGAACATGACTCTATACATCATAAATGACCTTCCTATCACCAAAGACTCATACATACATCCATCTCCCAACCAAGTGGGTATATACCAAGATTTATTCATCCACCCAACCAAGTGGGGACACATCAAAATTTTATACATGATAAAACAAGAACATTACATCATCCATCCCAGGCATAGTGGGGAAACAAAATAGGTCGTTACATGACCTTGATAATAAAAGTTATACATAACATAGAGACAAAATATCTAAAACAAGATTATGATATTCATCAACAACTATCATCAGCAGCATATGTTAATCACCATCGAGACCAACAACCATGATCTCCCTCTGCACTTGTTCCACCTGAATAAAAAATGACTGTGAAATTGTACCAAGATCTTCTAAGGTAATGCCAACAATGATAATGCATTATTAGAATTATATTATCCCCCTAAACCTATGCCAGATGATCATTGTTAGACCCATATGAAACTCTTTTCATCCTGAGTCTAGCCCACTGGTATTCTTGAAACCAACATATATGTGGTTGCATCCACAGAAACCAACGTATTTACGTGTATACGCTTCATGAAACTCGTGTATAACTACTGTTCTCTGAAACAGATAAGTGTCAACAACAAGATGATGCATCAACTACTCCCAGCTTCTGTTTGAGGTATTCAAATGTCTCTCTGGGCAGTGGTTTGGTGAATATATTAGCAACCTGTTCCTTGGAGGGAACATACTCCAATTTGACCTTTTGTTCAAGCACTTGTTCCTGGAGAAAATGATATTTGATAGGTATGTGCTTGATATTGGAATGCATGATTGGATTCTTTGAAACACTGATTGCACTTGTATTATCACATAGAATGGAGATGGGTAGAGTACATGTGATCTGAATGTCTTGCAATGTTTGCATCATCCAAAGGAGTTGTGTGTAACAAGATGCAGCAGCCACATATTCTACTTCAGCTGTAGATAATGCAATTGAACTTTGTTTCTTGCTGAACCAAGACATTAATTTGGAGCCCATATAGAATGCACCACCACTAGTGCTTTTTCTATCATCCACACTTCCTACCCAATCTGCATCTGTATATGCATGAAGTGTAAGATCTGTATCTCTAGGATACCATAAACCAAATTTTTGTGCTCCCTGAAGATATTTGAAAATCCTTTTGACTGCCTGAAGGTGTGCTTCCTTTGGATTTTCTTGGAATCTTCCAACAATTCCTACTGCATGCATGATGTCTGGTCGGGTACCTGTTAGATAAAGCAAACTACCAATCATGGATATGTAGGTTGGTTGATTTACTGCTGCTGATTCATCATTTGTGCCGAGGCTGCATCCTGTTACCATAGGGATACATACTGGTTTAGAATCTTCCATGCCATATTTATTCAAGATCTGCTTGAGGTACTTGGTTTGTGATAGAAAAATACCATCTTCATTTTGTTGAACTTGTAAACCAAGAAAATAAGTGAGCTCACCAAGTAGGGACATTCCAAATTCTTTTTGCATTACCAAAGCAAAGTTTTGAGTCATGGCTTCTTCATTGCTACCAAAAATGATATCATCAACATACACAACAAGTATTAGCAATTTATCATTGTCAATTTTTATATATAGATTGCTATCAGCTGATCCTTTTGAAAAACCTTGTTGATGAAGGTATTTGTCAAGATGATAATACCGGGCCCTTGGAGCTTGTTTTAGACCATAGAGAGCTTATATGAGTCTGCATACAAGTTTTGGATCATTTCCAAGGATGAATCTGTCTATTTGCTCAATATATACTTCTTCTTCCAAGTCTCCATTAAGAAAGGAAGATTTCACATCCATTTGATATACTTTGAACTTTCGAAAGCTAGAAAGAGCAAGAAACATTATTATGGCTTCAAGTCTAGTAACAGGTGCAAAAGTTTCTTCAAAATCTATACCTTCTTGTTGAGCACACCCTTTACAAACAGGTTTGGCCTTATTTCTAATAACTTCTCCATTTTCATTCAGCTTGTTTTTGAAAATCCATTTGGTTCCTATGACATTCTTATCATTAGGTCTGGGAACCAATTCCCAAGTATTATTCTTTTCAATATGCTCAATTTCTTCATTCATGGCCTTGACCCAACATTCATCTTTGCATGCTTCATTGACATTTTGCAGTTCAACAGAGGAAAGCAATGCTAGATAACTTGAAGCTTCTGTAATAGTTCTTCTTGTCTGCACACCTGCTTCTTTCTGCCCCAAGATTTGAGTCTCTGGATGATTCTTCTGAACATACCTGGATGGAGTCTTTTCTTCTACCCTTATCTGTTCTTCTGGTGCCTCATTGGTTTCTTGTTCTTCAGAATTAGTTTGATTTGATGTGGAAGGATAGTCCTCATCTTCTTCATAATCTTTAGTTTTTACTTGCTTTGGATTTTTGCCTGCTTCATGAACCACAACATCAATACTTTCGACAATTTTCCCAAGCCTTTTATTATAACACTTATATCCTTTACTTCAGGAAGAGTAACCAAGGAGAATGCCTTCATCTGCTCTAGGTTCAAACTTGCCAAGTTTTTCATCAGTCCTTCTGATGTAACATTTGCTTCCAAAAACTTTGAAGTATTTTATAGTAGGAGTCTTACCATACCACAGCTCATGAGGAGTTTTAGTGCTGTTTACCCAGACGTTTGTTTTGTTGATAATAGTGATGACAACAAATGCAGCTTCACCCCAGAAGGTTGCAGGAGTTCCAGAATCATCTAGCATAGCACGAGCCATTTGTTGATCAATTCTGTTCATCCTTTCTAGCACTCCATTTTGCTGAGGAGTTCTTGCTATAGAGAATTCCCTTCTTATTCCATGTTCTTCACAGAAGTCAAAGAATTCATTCGAGGTCAATTTCCCTCCTCGATCAGACCTAAGGCATTTGATTTTGGAATCTGATTCATTTTCAACCAAAGCTTTGAAGGCTTTGAACTTTTCGAAAGCTTCGTCTTTATGCTTTAGAAGTCCTATCCAACACATTCTGGAAAAGTCGTCAATGAACAATATAAAGTATTCTTCTCCACGAGGTGACTTTTTCCTAGATGGACCACATAAATCAGTGTGAACAAGTTCAAGAGGCTTACTAGCTGATCCTTCCTTCTCAGGGAAATGTGCTCTAGTTTTCTTACCAAATTGACATGATTTGCATATTGTATTTTCTGGAATGCTGATATCTGGAAGATCACGAACATCCTTGTATCTGCATGCTTTTCTTATTTGAGGGAAGCTTAGATGCCCCAATCTTTTGTGCCATAGCCAGTGTTCATCATTTTTGCTTAGGTAGCACTGTTTTTGTCCCCCCTTGAGTATGTACAGGTTGTTTGGAGTTCTTACACCTTTGATCACTGTTTCTCTTGTATCAAGCTCACGAAAAACACATCCATTTGATCGAAATACTACCTCATTTCCTTGATCACACATTTGACTGACACTCAATAGATTATGCTTTAGACCATCTACATACATAACATTCCCAACTTTAACTTTTTCTTTTAAGAGAATGGAGCCTTTACCTTTTATGACTGCAAGAGTGTCATTACCAAATGAGACCTTCTTTTCCTTTTCTAAGGTATTATATGACTGAAGTTTTTCTTTATCACCTGTCATGTGTTTCGAGCATCCACTGTCGATGTACCACTGATTTTCTTGTCCTTCTGCATACAAGGCTATACCACATCTTTTTGTTTGTGATTCTTTCTTTCTCCATGTTTTGGGACCCAATGAAGCTTGCTCCTTCTGAGATGTTTGCCGAAATTTACTCCTGCATTCAAAATCTTCATGACCGAAGTTGTTACAAATAGAGCATTCTATTTCATTTTCAAGAGCAGAAAAGTTATTGTACGTCCTCTTCATGATCCCAGTCAAATTACTTTGATTTTGTGCTTCTCTAGTCATGATGGTCTTGTAAGCAACACATTCAGTAACTTTGTGTCTAAAGTTATGACATGAAAAACATTGGCCATTAAAGAAATTCCTGCGATTATCGAATCTACTGACCTGATGATTGTAGTTTCCATTGACATTCATTCTTGAAGCAAAATGATTTACCTGAGGTAGGTTGTAGCTTTTGTTCATCCTTGAAGTAGATTGAACCTGATTTACCTGGTGATTTGCTCTATTCTTTTGCTGACAATTGTTAACCTATTCATTTCTCCTTACTGCATCAAGATAGCTTTTGGAGGTTGATGGCTTCTGTGCTTGAGATGCTTCTTTTGTATATCCAAGACCTGTCTTTATCATAGGAGAATGCTACACTTTGATAATTTCATCTAAAGTTTCTGATCCTTTAGCAAATCTAAGATTGAGAGCTTTTGTTTTCTCAATATCTTTTCTTAGACCCACAATTTCACACTCTAACTTTTCATTATGTTTTTCCCTTTCAGCAAGTTGGAATATCAAAGTATCTATAATCATACTCTTTTCTTCTAAACATATTTTAAGTTTAGAAATTTCTTCATAGAGACCATCTTCATCTAAAGCATCCAAGAAATCATCATCTTCAAAAGCCATAAAAAATCCATAATCATTACGATGTTCATCTTCATCACTATTTGATAAACCATCGCTATATTCATGTGTATAGTAGCTCTTCTTACTTACATTCTATTTTCTATTCCATTGTCCGGCTCCTTACCTTTATCCAGCTTATCTTTATGAGGACATTTGGTTGCATAATGACTGACTCTTCCACAAGCAAAGCATTTGAAAGGAAGTTTACCTCTGAATCTTCCAGAACCCCGTTGAAGGTTCTTGACAAGTTTTCTTCTTCCTCTCCTTTTGAAATGTGTCCTGATTCATTGAGTTCTTCTCTTCCTGAAGCCTTGAATGCAGCTTCTCTCATATCTGATGGACCCCCTTTTCTCATTTCAAAAGCAGTTAGGATTCCGTGCAGCTGTGTCATAGTAATACTCTGAAGATTCTGCTTTTCTTCTATGGTAGAAACTTTTGATTCAAACTTAGAAGACAGGGATCTCAAAACCTTTTCAACTATAGTAACTTCTTTTATCTCTTCACCCAAGTTTTTCATGCGATTAACAATCTCATCTATACGTAAGAAGTAATTAGCTATACTTTCATCATTGTGCATTTTGAGAGTTTCATATTGAATTCTGAGAGATTGTAGTTTTGCACGTTTTACCTAATTGTCTCCTTCATAGCTTAGAACGATCTTGTCCCACATTTCTTTGGTGGTTTTGAGCTACATAACCTTGATAAATTCTGATTGTGACAGACTCCCCAATAATGTGTTGATGGCCTTGGCATTTGTTTCATACTACTTTTTACCTGCAGTATCTGTACGAATTGCTGATGGAAATGTGTATCCTCCTCCCACGATTTCTCAAACATCTGTTCCAAGCGATTGAAGATAGGCTGCGGTTCTTACCTTCCAATAGACAAAGTTGCTCCCATTGAAGATTAGTGGTCTAATGGATCCCTCTCTTTCATAGGTACTCATGATGATAGATCTTCCTTCAAGCGATAAAGCTTCTTCTAAAGGACCTGCTCTGATACCAATTGTTGTAAATAATACTGAGGGGGGGGTGAATCAGTATTATCAATTTAACAATTTTACATTTCGATATGCAAATTTATATACACTACTTCTGTTAATGAATCTTGCGTGTATATGCAATTATGTTTAGAGAATCCAGCGTATATCTTTCAAACTTATAATTTGGTTAGTTGATCCTTAATCTATGTATCAGAACCATATAAACAGTAACCAGCTGTAATAAACAGAACAAGCAATCACACACATGAACACAAGATATAAGGTGGAAACCCAATGTGGGTGAAAACCACCTACTGCAATCGTCTCTATCTTTCTTTAAAAAGAAACTTATCTTTACAAATTTTGTACTGGTGCAGTCTTATAATAGTATGCAGGCTTCTACTTGCAGAAGGCTACAACCTTCTCTTGTTCTCCAGCTTCTCCTGGAAGGGAGCTACAACCCCCTAGCTATTGTACTAATTGATGTGTATACTAGTATGTAGGTGTTGACCTACAGAAGGCTACAACCTTCTCTTTTCTTCCAGCGACCACGTTTCATAAATTTTCAGACTGGATCCATCAATAACATCAATCAAACATCAAATATATCTGCATCAATCAATCTCGTTTGCACCAACCAAAACTGAATCAAACAATCACTTTTCTGAATGCTATAACCAGAACAAAGTAACAGTAACCAGAACCCAATGCAGAACCCAAAACACTATAACAACAAACAGAAGTAGCTAAAACATATTTTATGAGACATACGCTACTTCAATGTGTTGAACCTGCATTCATACGCTGTTATCTGAAGGCAGACCTGCGTATACGTTGTTTTGAAATGCGAAACTAGCGTGTATACGTGCCTTTGCTATACTGAACCTGCATATAGATCTGTAAAAGATGATTTAACCTTTACAACTATTTAGACATCGGTTATACCCAGATCATCAGATTTACAGATTATGAAATTTGCCAATTATAAAATATCAAAACCACACAAAGATACTTCTCTTCAAGCCTAAAGATCTTGACTGATCAATAGAACATATCCTTCTTCAAGCGCTCAGGTTCCTCCTTGATTCAAATCCAGCTATGCACCATAACCCAATGACCAGTATTGTAGATCTTGCTCTTCATTAGATATTCAATACTTGAGTGCCTTTGCCTAATGATCTCGTCCTTCTTTTATAGACTTAGGACTTACTTAATACCATGGTCCAAAACCACTTTAGAATCAATACCTTGGACCAAATACCTGGGGTCAATACTTCAGACAAGATACCTTAGACTAATACCATGGGTCAAAATACCAAGGACCAAATACAATGGACCAAAACCAAGTTTTCCAACATGTACACACTTTTCCTTGCGTGAAAGTGCATGTATATGCATACATGCCTTTTGGTCTGCTAACCCACGTGTATACGCGGTTTGGTCAAGGGAAACCTATGTATACCTCTTTTTCCTTCATTCTGTGATCCTGAACTGTGATTTGTCATTTGAGTGAGTTTCCATCAAGGACAAAACCTGTGTCATAGCGCCAAACCTGTGTCATAATGCCAACAATATAAAACCATACATTGACATAAGGGTTATTTGATTTTCATACTTGAACCATTCAATACAATCTTACATACAACAAATTATATTTTAAACGCTAAAAAAAAGGAAGAGAATTCACCAACAAATATTATGAGTGACCCCTGCAATTCCCTAATCCGTTTTTTATAATATTTCAATTGATTCTTCATTCTAGCCATGAAGGACAAAAAGTCTAAGATGAATCAACGAACATGGTTGGCATGAGGTCAGTGAAAATCAATAAGCTTGGTGCTTCTTGGATTTACCACAACGATATGGCACTCTACATGGTGGACACATTAGTCACTAACATTGCTTTAGAAACACCTTGCAAGATTCAATATCATCGATTTAAAATAAGTGTTATATTATAAGATAAAATTCTAAGAGAAACCTAAAAAGACAATTGTCAATTTTCTAAAACAAAAATGATAAATCATTCCAAATCAAGAACACTAGTTGTTTTGAAAATGCAGTTCTTACAACTAGACGTAGGGGGGAATTCCTTTCAATAATACCTCTTAAGAGCTTTGTATACATGGCTACTCTTTTGCAACAATGCATATGGCTTCCCTTGTGAGACTCTATCTCTATAAGAATATATAAGGTTTTCCCTTGTGTGACTACAAAAGAGTGGAAGATGGAAAAGTTGTAAAATTCCATGGGCATAATAAGTGGAAGAGCGTGAAAAAATATCAGAACTTATATTATAAAAATTAATACCATGACCGATCTAGTAATGACACTAGGCCTCTAAATTAAAATTTTCAAAATTAAGAACATGGAGCTAATTTAATGAAGGACCTTCATATTAAAGTTTAAAATTTTAACTAAAATGAGCTAGGATCTTAATGGATATAATCTACTTGAAGCTGAATGTAGCTATAAATTCCAAAACTATCATAAAGAAGTTTAACCATAAATTCAAATCGAACCAATATCTTTTTGAAATATGAACTTTAATTTTGAAATTGAATAGGTCAAGACTCAAATATATATTCCATGGTTACTAGCCATCCACATTCTCACTGTGGTTGAGAAATCTGAACCCACTAGTAACTGCACATTATTTTTTTATTTATTTTTAGTTTGAAATGGATGGAAGGATTTCAACACTCAATCACAGATGGTGGAGGACGTATATTGCAAAATGACAGGTCGTAAGGATATTCTCTAACAATGGCGAGCAGTTGATTGTCGAATCCCATTTTGTTGTCCTCTGTTTAACACTCCACGGTTTTGAATTTGGTATCCTTGGTGGCTACCACTAGTATGCCAGTATTAGTTTCTTATGGAGGAATGAAGTTTCAGACGACTTGAGCCCACAGGATGAAGGTAAAAAGTTTCAACAAATTCTTCCATCCATTTAGTGGACCGAAACATACATATATTATATAACTACCCAAAGTATCCAAAGAAGTAGAAAATGCCTCAAAATCGCCTCATTTCAAGCCCCTGAACATCTCAAAATCCCCAAGGTCTTGAAAGAAAATTCACATTTCTTCCAATTTTCAACTTCCTTAAACCTTAAAAGCCCTAAACAAAGGAACAAATAACCAACAATAAAAATAAATAAAGGCTTTAATTTTAGTTACCAAATGTGAATTATTCCTTCATTCTTCGGGGATCTCATCCTCTCCTTCGCCGATCTCATCTTGGACATCCTTCAGATCCTTTCCTTCCACCATGCAACCGATGAATATGCATGTGCCCAGAATATCCTTCACCATGGAGCTCAGCCTCATAACCCTAGTGATATAAATGACATCAATGAGGGAGATATTTCCATTGTGTTTGATGTTCTCTGTCTTCTTCCTATCTCTCTCAGGATCCTTAAGTTCTTTTATGACCAGGGCAGCCGCAATCAACACCATAATGACCTTGGCCTACTTGGTCTAAATGGTGAGCTTTACCATGACCCTCAAAACCTTCTAGCCCTTTGTTATTTCCTTTGAAATTTCTTCTCTAATCTTCTTGGGCGACAGACCTAAAGGAGCAATCTTAGTAGCCAGAGACGAATCAACTCCCACTTCGCCCTCTGTGAATCTCAAACCCTTTTAGTCCTTTGCTGTTTCCATTGCAATGTACTCTCTAATATTCTTATGCAACAGACCCAGAGGACCAATTTTAGGGGACAAAGATGAAGCATCTCCCACTTCATCCCCCATGACCCTCACGTACACTTTGACCACTTGGGAAGGATCGATCTTGGGAGGCATGGATACATTAGAGGAATTTTGAGATCTAAAATGGACCCCTAAGAAAAATTTACAACCAAAATAAACTTTATAAGAACCAATAGGATTCAATATGATGATGTCAACCATGGGGGATGATTCACAATATTTGGAGTAAAAAAGTAAAAAAATAATAAAATAATAAAACTACTTTTTCAACTCGTATTTTCAACTTATCTCCCTAATGTTTTACTAAAATTTCAAGAGGGATTACTTGTTGGATGCAAACTTTAATTCCTCATCCAAATAGTACTCATGTTGCATACTTTCGATGGACCTTGCTACATGAAAAATGGGAAATAATTGAAAAAATATGATTGTAATCACTTTTTTTCACGTATTTCTTATTTTTCGTGTAGTAGGGTCCATAGAAAGTATGAAACATGGGTACTCCTTGAATGGGGAATCAAGTTATGCATCCAATGAGTGTTCCCACTCAAAATTTGAATAAACCCATAGGGAGATAAGTTGAAAATACGAGTTGAAAAAGTAGTTTTTTCTTTTTCGTCTCTAAAATCTGATGATGTAATCTAATATTATTTTATAATTTCCTTAGGAGGCCTATTTTAGACCTCAAAATTCCCTAATTTCAATTTTTTTCAAAAAACACTAGAGTCTTCAATTATCTGCTAATGGTTGTTGTCGCCCTTTGCAAATCTAAATCCCCCTATCACCAAATCTGAATTAAGAGGCATGTTGTTAATTATTTCAGAAAATAATAGAGTCTTTGATTGTCTGCTATTGGCTTCTTCCACCCTCTACAAATCTAAATGCCCCTATAGTTAAATCTGAATTGAGAGGCATGATTGTCAATCTTTTCAAAAAAATCTAGTCTTTGATTCCTTGCTACTAGTTGTTGCCGCCGTTTGCAAATCTGAATCCCCCTATCTCCAAATCCAAATTAATAAAAATTGCAAATGAAATTATTGGTTCTAAATATGGATCTATTGTATCTAGAACGGGTTGTGCATATTTATCTGAGCTTAGGATAGGAAGGAGTTCTAGCTCTAACCCTCTCAATATATTGATCTAGCTCTAACTAAAACCTTTCAAACAGTTGCTTCTATGGGTGTTGGTAAGACTCAATCAATGGATCCTAGAATTGGATGTGCTAATAAGGCCCCTGCCACTGATGCAGTTGGTCAACTATCTACCCCTTGCAAATCTAAATCCCCTTATCCATGAATCCAAATTAATAGAAAATGCAAATGATAGGGATTTTTTCGTTTGTCTTAATTTAAGATAATTACATACGACTTGAACCCACAGAATGATGGTAAAAACATTAATTTTCCTTTGCCTTAATTTAAGAAAATGAAAAATTTATCTTATGTTTTTAATAGAAAATTATAATTTCATCTTAAATAAATGTGTTAAAACATCCCTTTTGCAGTAGTGATTGTACACAATTTATTAAAAATGGTTTAATGTGAAGAGCTCTGCAACATCACAACATTACAAGAGCCATGAGAGGAGCATCCACCACCTGTCAACAACATGTAGGATGTTATATCACATTGTATGCCAAATGTTACGCCTAGTCAAGCTTAACGACTATGACACCAAACTATTTCATTAGAAGAAACAAACAATACTATTGGGAGCATTGAATTGTGGTTAGGGTCACATCATCATCCCCTCTTTTAAAACTAGTCGATCCTACATAAGCATAAATGTAAACCTATTTTTTTAGGGAAAGAGGGCTGATTTGTTTTATCTTACTTTTGCTATAACCCTACAAGTTTTTAGGGTTCCTGTTTTGAATTTGGGGCCATACAAGGTTGTAAATTCAAAACCCTCTCCATGTCCCTTGAATTATATATTTGGCGAGAACTGTATGAGGGTCGAAAGGTGGCATTTTTATATTTATGTTGTAGAATATTGCAATCACACTATTCATATTTGTAGGGTTGGCAACTCGAACCCCACAGGCCAAGAGAGGGTTTATCCAATTATAATAATTTTCCTTGTTAGGTCCTTATAATAGTAGTGTAGCCCCCTTATTGTTATTGTTAGTGTAACCCCCTTATTGTTTTTGTTGTGCCCATGTAGCCCCCATATTGTTATTGTGGTGCCCCATAGAAACCCACCATTGTTATTATTGTGCCCTTACATTATTATTGTTATGTAGGCTATGGTTATATTGTGACCCCTTAGACTCTTATATATACAAAGGATGTCTTTTCATTTGTATCATCGAAGATTTTTTCATTTATGTAATGTAAAGGAGGTTTCCCCCTCAAAGAGGATACTTTTTAAGTCATTGGTCTATCTTTTTGTGAGTTGGTTGTCTAACATTTGGTATGAGAGCTTTGGATTCTAGGGTTTCATTGCTTCAAATAGGTCATCATGAAGCTAGAATCTTGGTGAACTTTGTGCCGAAATTTTAGATCTAGTTTCACTATATTTTCTAAGATATTGTCCGAAGAATTTATGGTCTTTTCAAGCTCCATAATTAAGTCTCAAACAAGTGACCTAGGGAAAATCGTCATAACTTTCATTTCAAGCATCAGATTTGAATTCTGTAAAACGTGGCTGAAATTGCATGGAATGTAGTTTTTCATGTAGCAATTACAGGGCTTATGGTTAAAACAGTGTCACGTGACATCCCATACAACTTTTCTCTACTAAACAAGTCCATAATGAGGTCTGTGTGGGAAATTTGGCATAACTCAATATTGAAGAATCCAATATTGGTTTGAATTGTAGCATTTGAAAGAAGATTCATAGGGCTACCACAAGGTCTAATTTTAGACCTTGGAAATCTGAAATTACAAATATACAATAATTTGAATATAGAGCTCTTAAAAAGAAAGGAAAAGGTGTGTATTTTTTAAATTTTGCATAGCTTTTGTTTGAAAAACCAATTTAAAGTGATTCAAAGGGCATATTGAAGCATAAATATCAGTGTTTTGTTATAAAATGCCTCCAAAACAGAATAATTCTACACCCATTAATCCCTCATAAATCTCTACTATGACGCATGAAGAGGAAGAATTGCAATATGATATATCAAAATTATGGGACCAAGTGCAAAAAATTCCACTCTCACAAAGGGAAACGAAAGATGACATGGATGGCTTAAAAGGGGACATAGATGGATTAAAAGGTGACATGTATGGTTTAAACATATAAATAAAACGTGACATGAATGGTTTAAAAGCAGACATAGAAGCAATGATGAATGTCAAGATGGAAGGATTGACAAAGTTGTTACAAGAAAGGCTTCCAGGTGGTGACAAGGTAATCCATGAAAATCATGATGGGGACAAAAGGAATATGAATTATTATTTTAGAGACTCCAATGTGGGGTTTAAGAACCACCAAATTCCAAATATAGATATGAGGAAGTTTGATGGCAAGGATATGGTAACATAAATGGCATATGGAGCAATATTTTGATGTATAGGATGTGCAACCCTCACAAAAGGTACTTATTACATCTCTATATTTAGAAACCAATTAGTTTGTATTGTATAAATGGATTTGTTCTCATAAACCACTTGTCACATGGTCAATTTTTATGGAGGAAATGATATCACATTATGAATATAAAAAGAGAAAGAACTACTTTAGCCAATTGATAAATCTCAAACAAAAGGGTTCAATGACAGAGCACATTGAAGACTTCCAAAAATTGAATACTAGTGTAACCGATATTCCAGAGGAGCATAGGATTGATGTCTTCATAGGGACTTTAAAATATAACATCCAACATGAGGTTCACCTTTGGGAACCTGATTCATTGGAGAAGGCATTTAGGATGGAAAGAAAAATTGAAAGAAAAATTATGGCAACAAGGAAGTCTACCACCCACAACTATAAAGATGGAAGTGTTGCTGCTCCTACTCTTCCACAACCTACAAGGTTTCCACCACAACAATTAGAGGAAAAAAGAGAAAAAAAGGCTTTGTTACAGTTGTGATAACAAATACACTAAAGGTTATAAGTGTGCTGAGAAGCAATTATTCTAGATAGATTATGAAGAGGAGGAAGAAAAGGAACAAGAAACGTCAAAATAGGAGGATATACACCAGCAACCAACCCTAGAGAAAGAAGAAATGAATCCGACCATATCTTGTAATACATTGGCAGGAATTACCACTCAAACTCTCAAGATAGAAGGATATATCAAGAAGAAAAAGGTCATAGTGTTTATAGATTAGCGAAGTACCCATAATTTTATTCATTGTAAGGTAGCCAAGTAATTGAATTTTATCTAGCACCAGAGTGTCAAGTGATGGTTGCAAATGGACGAACTATAAATCGCTCTAGAAAGTGCCATAATATCAGGCTAACCATGAGGGAATATGTATTGAATATTCCAATGATTTCCATTCCAATGCATGGTGCTAATGTTGTACTAGGAGTCCAATGGTTACAATATTTGGGGATAATAACTTTCAATTTTCAAGAACTTTCTTGAATTTTTTTTGGGAAGGAAAGGAAGTTAAATTAAGAGGTATCGCGGGAAACCAAGAAAGATAACGAGCTCTAATGGCATGACAAAGCTTCTGAATAAAGAACAACGAGGAGTAATTGCATAATTATGCTCACTGGACGTTCAAACATCGAAATCATCTATTTCTGTAGAAAGTCTTGGACAATCATTCCAAGGTGTTTGATACTCCCAAATACCTTCCACCTATTCGTGATCATGATCATGCTATTAATTTAATTTCAGGAATTGTTCCTTCAAACATCAAGCCTTAGAGATATCCTTATTCCCAAAAGAGTGAAATTGAACATATGGTTGCATAAATGATATAGGTTGGTATAATTCAACCTAGTCAAAGTTCTTTCTCTGCTCCAGTAATATTGGTGCACAAGAAGGATGGATTATGGTGCATGCGTCTGGATTATAGGGAGCTCAACAAGCTCACTATTAAAGATAAATTTCCCATTCTTGCCATTGATGAATTGTCGGATGAATTAAATGGAGAAATTTACTTCACCAAGTTGGATGTTTGTTCAAGATATTATCAAAATAGAATGAAGACTGAAGACATTGTGAAAACAACATTCATAACTCATGATGGTCATTATGAATTTTTGGTCATGCCTTTTGGCCTTAGTAATGCACTTTCCACATTTCAAGGTCTGGTGAATTCCATTTTCAAACCCTTAGAAAATTTGTGTTAGTATTTTTTGATGATATACTAATCTACAACAAGTCTTGGAATGATCATGTTCAAAATGTTGACAGGGTTCTCAAACTATTGGAGGAGAAACAATTATATGCAAAAACATCCAAATGTTTCTTTGGAGTACACGAGGTGGAATATTTGGGTCATATTGTATCTCATGAGCATGTTAAGGTAGACCCTAACAAAATTAAATCCATTAAGGAATGGAAAATACCCACAACCATAAAGCATCTTCGAGGATTTCTCAGGTTGATATGGTGTTATCACATGTTTGTTAAGAATTATGGGAGAATAGTGGCACCTATGACATCGTTACTGAAGAAAGATGCATTTTCTTGGACTCCAAAAACAATGAAGGCCTTTGAACATCATAAAGAGTAAATGTGTCGAGCACCAGTCTTAGCTACGCCAGACTTCACAAAAACTTTTATTGTGGAATGTGATGTCCCAGGAAATTGAATTGATGTTTTTTTTTAATGAAAGAAGGAAGACCCATTGATTTTGAAAATTGTTCAATCAAAGGAAAGTATTTACACAAACCTTTTTATGAGAAGGAAATGTTGGAAATATGACATGCACTAATGCAATGATGACCTTACCTAATGGGAAGACACTTTAAGGTAAAAGAGATCATGATAGCCTTAAATAAATTTTGGAACAAAGATTGTCTTCAAAAGAGAAGAAAAAATGGGTGAAAAAGATGTTGGGTTATGACTTTGAAATAATCTACAAAAAAAGGAAGCAAAATTCTGTTGCATATGCACCCTTAAGAAAGGATGAGGATGTGGAAGCATTGCTTTGTGCCATTTCTATTATCCAACCTAGGTGCATAACCAAAGCAAGGGGTGAATAAAAGAATGATGAAGAGGTGTGGTCACTTATTCAAAATTTGCAACAAGATTCAAGTACACATGATACATTTAGCTAGAAAAATGATTCATTATGATACAAAGATCGCTTATATCCTTGTAAGAATTATCAACTCAAAAAAAAAAGATTATTTTGGAATTGCACACCTCTCCCTTAGGAGGACACTCAACATTTTTAAAAACTTATCATAGGGTCAAGAAGGAATTCGTTTGGGATGGTCTTAAATATGATATTCAGAAGTTTGTGGCAGAATGTTTGGTTTTCCAACAAAATAAAGTTGAGACAATTAAGACCTCGGGTCTGTTACAACCTTTAGCCATTCCAAGTCAGTGTTGGGAGGAGATATCAATGGATTTTATCACAACTTTACCTAAGTTTGAAGGAAAGAGTGTCATCATGGAGGTAATTGATAGACTTACTAAGTATGCACACTTTTGTGCATTATCTCATCCTTTTAATGCCATTATAATTGCTACTGCATTTATGGAAACGATTCAAAAGCTTCATGGAAACCCAAAGGTTATAGTAAGTGATAGAGATCCCATTCTCACTAGAAATTTTTGGACATAACTATTTTCTTGTCTTGGTACTCAATTAGCTCATAGCTAATCTTATCATCCTCAAATTGATGGGCAAACTGAGATAGTGAACAAATGTTTGGAAGGATATCTTCATTGCTTTGTATCTAATAAACAAACACAATGGGTCAAGTGGTTATCTCTAGGTGAATGGTGGTATAACACTTCCTTCCATACTGTAGCAAAAATGACCCCATTTATGCCCCTTTATGGATATCATCCACTATCCATCACATCATCTTTAAGAGAAAATTCTAAGGTTCAAGTAGTGGAATATCACATCGAGTATGAACAACAATTTCTCCAACTCTTAAAGGATAACCTCACTATTGCGTAGAATCAAGTGAAACAATAGGTATATCAACATTGCAGTGAAAGAAGTTTTGATGTAGGTGACTGGGTGTTTTTACGGCTACAACCATACAAACAAATGTCTCTCAAGCAAGCTAAGAAGGATAATAAATTATCACCCAAGTACTACGGTCCTTACAAGGTGTTGCAAAAGATTGGTACTATGGCATACAAATTGGAGCTTCTTGCATCTTCTTGAGTACACCCAATTTTCCACGTTTCATGCTTAAATAAGGTTATCAGTGACAAGCTTCCAGTTCAAATAGTGTTGCCAGAACTCAATGAAGAAGGAAAAATCATACTTGAGCTTGAAGTAGTAACGGAAACAAGAACTCGACATCTACAAAATTGATCAATTTTAGAGTATGTCATTAAGTGGAAGAACTTACTCATTGAAGATTCAACATGGGAGGATGAGAATTTTATACAAAAGCATACATAACTACTCAAACGTTGAGGACAACACTTTTTTGAAGGAGAGGGCATGTTAGGTCGATATAATACTAGTATAGCCACCTTATCGTTATTGTTGTGTCCATGTAACCCCCATATTGTTATTGTGGTGCCCCATAGAAGCCCACTATTGTTATTGTTGTGCCCTTACATTATTATTGTTATGTAAGCTCTGATTATATTGTGATCCCTTAGAAACCTATATATACAAAGAAGATCTTGTCATTTGTATCATCCAATTTTTTTTATTTATGTAATTTAAAGGAGGATTCCCCCTTGAAGAGGATACCTTTTAAGTCGTTGATCTATCTTTTTGTGAGTTGGTTGCATAACATTCCTTTAATTGGATCAATACAAAAATGTATTGATATAATTCTATATAGTTTGGGTGGAGACAAGTTATTGATACATAGAAGAAGACTAATTGTATTTGGAATCTTGGGATGGGGAGGGGGTTTGGAATTAAGAATTTGTTTATTGATGAGTGGCGATTTCTATTTATACCAAACCGCCCAGTACACCACCCTCCCTTGAAAACGAATGTTGTATATAATGGCCATGGGGATTTAAAATTTGTGGTTTCAATGTTGATACCAACATTTACATCAACAAGAACGAGGGATGAATCTAGTAGATATCATTTCCATTCTAGAAACAAAAAAAATCACTAGTTGTTCACTAGCCTTTTTTTTTTTCTCCATTTTTCAAAGCTGTAATAAAAATCCCTACTTAAGTTGGTCTCATCGAATGGAATATATTAGAGAGCAACAACGACAGTAAAATTGTATCAAACTTAAATATGAGATTTTGCTTCGTTGACGAATTCAAGAGTGTGACTTTTCCGACTTCTAGAGAAATTATTGTGACATTGCTCGCTTCTAAAGAAGTTGCTTTTCACATTTATAGAATATATTTGCAGATTTCAACAATAACATTACGCCTAGGAATTTTTTGACATGTTTAAGGTAATAAATTGTGGTTATTTCAAAGTACAAAAAATTATATGGTTCTTCTATCTTAAAATAAAATTAGATGGTAATTGATTTTGTAATCAAATATTTTTAATAATATCTTTAAATTGCCATTTTTTTTTTAAGCTATTATAACAGATAAAAGAGATAATAGAGCTGTTAGTTATTAAAACTATCTAATTGTCTTTAAACTATCACAACACATCATAAATAAAATTGTTAGTGGTTAAAACTATCAAAATTGATATAGTTATTTCATCATTAAATTCAGAGCATTTATTTAAATAGTCTCACGTTTGATCTAAATTAATAATAACCAAAATATATTTAAAAACGAATTTTATTTTTTTATTTTTTATTTTAAAGAACTTAACCTTTCATGGCTCTGTGTGCCCATATCTCTCTATATGGCAATCGTCAAAAAAACAATCTCATTTTGTATACGATAATTCTTTATATAGGGTTGATATATGTATGTATCAAGTCTATATTGATTTAAAATTTTGCGTTATTATTTTGAAGATAAAAAACTGTTATAGTGTTATTAAGTTTAAATAAATATTACAACATTTTATTTATTATTCATTTTTTAAATGATAAATATCAATTCTAAGAATGATATATATATATATATATATATATATATATATATATATATATATATATATATATATATATTAAAAAATATACATAAAAATTATTATCGATTTATTTTATATATAAAGTAAATATAAATTACTATATTTATAATTAATATAAATATTATTTTTATTATAATTATTAGTCAAATATTATATATTAATTGGTGGTTCAGTTAGGAAGAGTGGGAGAAACTACGTTTTTTTTTTGTCATGGACTTAGCCTGACAAACTTGTAATCCCCGCCGTCTGAAAAACAACAAGGGCAAAGCGACAAAGAATACTGCTAATAGTAGCCATGAGGGGTATGGCAGGGGGAGAAATCCCCTCCTACCGAAACGTTGCTGTAGGGAAGATGAGCCAACATGGTGCAACCGGAGGCAACAGAAACCAAAAAACCCTGATTTGTTATACCAAACAATATATTGGGGGAATACAGAAGATATATGAAGGACCATGCCCTGATATGTAAGTTTATTTGGGCTTCACCAACCGAGAAGGAACTGATCAAATGAATTCAACAATGGTGGCAACCAAAGGGGCACATGGACCTCAATCTGGGGCGAAAGGATTCTTCTCTGTAATCTTTTCAAACCTAGAAGACAAGGAGAGGTTTTCAAAGACAGGTTGTATTTCTTCAAAAATGTTGGCCTATTTATGAGACACTAGGAGGAATTCTATAACCCAGACCAAGAAAAGCTTCTGGCAGCACCCATATGGGTACGACTCTTTGGTTTACCAATGGACTTCTGGAACCCTGAAATCTTGGAAGGAATAGGAAACTCAATTGAAACCTTCGTCAAAGTGGTAGACTCGACAAGAAAAGGTAGGTACACCTCCTATGCAAGAATATGTGTGTACATGAATATCACTGAGCCGCTACCAGACTACATAGAGTTAGAATATCATGATGAGATATGGAAACAACCCCTTAACTACGAACATATCCCATTCAGATGTAGGAGGTGTCATGAATATGACCATGAGTATCAAGCTTTCCCGTTAAGTAACCCAGAAAACCAGTCGACTGAGAAGAAGGCAGGAGAGGCAATGACAAGAGAGGATGGGGATGGCTTTCAGGAGGTGCATAGAAGGAAAATAAACCAAAAACCAACAGGTAACGAGAAAGAAAATCAGAATGAGAAAGAGAAGCATACCCATAACAAACTCACCACCCTTCAGGTGGACGAAATGGGGGAGACAATCATGGAGAATACCAAGGAGATGGAAAGCATGCAAATGAAGGAGCCCGAAGGAACAAGCAAAAGAGACAAGAGATAATAGAAAACCTAAGAGAAGAGAATACCATGAAAATGGTAGAGAAAAACCCAATGGAGATCAACACCTAGAAAGAAGATATCAGTGTGGAAGAGCAAGTGATGAAACAATTACTATCGGAGTGGAGACATCTGGATGAACACTTCATCCCAGAAGATCAAAAGAAACTCTACAAGGAAACCTTTCAGCAATATAAGGTTAAACAAGGAACTACTATTATCACACAACCAGAGCACCTAGGGTCTCAAGGCGGACAAGGGAAAGAACCAGGAACCCTAGGAAAAGGGGGAAAGAAATAGGGTAGAAGACCAATGAATGAATCCATCCATATGGTGGGGGAACTACTAGTAAACTCAAGAAGAGTAGTGCCATTATTAGAGGTCTTTCAACAACCCCCAAAATTTTTGAAATGATTATTACAACATGGAACATAAGAGGCCTCAATAGCAGAGACAAGCATAGATACCTTAAAGAGAGATTGAAAAAAGATAGACCAAGTATAATGATAATACAGGAAACTAAAATTAGTGAAAGAAAACTGAAAGAAATTTTGGAAAATGTCAAACCCCAATACTAGGTTATTGGCCAGGACACAAATGGTAGTGCAGCAGGGTTGGTGATCATATGGAATCCAAGAGAAATATGGCTTGAAGACTTGGTCAGCATCCTGAGAATCCTCTCAGGCAGATTTAGAGTTATCGAATCGAAAGATTGGGTGTTCCTCATAGGAGTATATGGACCTCATATCCCGAGAGAAAGAATGGATTTCCTCCAGATAATGGCAAAAATGAGAAGTATATACCCGGAAGACCTGTGGGTGGTGGGAGGAGACTTCAACATGATCACTTCCCTGGCAGAGAAAAAGGGAGGTATGAGAAGAATGGATACAAACATGGAGATATTTGGTGACACTATAGCAGAGCAATGCTTAGTAGACATCCCAAAAATCAATGGGGTGCACACTTGGAATAATAGAAGATGAGGGAATCACCAAATTACTTCCAGATCTGATAAATTTCTAATATCTTAATAGGTTATCAGTAGCAACATATTCATAGAAGCATCAATTCCTCCCGAGATGGGATAAGATCGCTGGCCAATACGATTGGAAGTGGACCTGAAATCGAGCCCGAAAAATCGACCTTTTAGGTTCAAAGCCTTCTGGATAAGAGACCCAACCCTCATTAAAAACATTTAGGCATGGTGGGCGCAGAGAGATCAACAAGGGAGGGACTACATGCATACGTTCTAATTAAAGCTCAAGGAAATCAAGAAGAAAATAAAGAAATGGAATAAAGAAGAATTTGGGCATATCATGAAGGACCAAAAGCAACTCAATCAGAGAATGACAGAGGTTCAACAAAAAATCATCTAGGAAGGGAGATCAGAAGAGCTAGCAATGGAGGAGGGCCAATTAATAAGTCAACTGGAGGAAAGGAGAAAATAGGAAGAGATCCTATGGAAACAAAAATTGAGGGTGAATTGGTTAAGAGAAGGGGAGCGTAATACCTGGTTTTTCCACAAGGCCATGGTCCAACATCGCTAGAAAAATAGAATATTCTCCCTAAAATATGAAGAGGGGAACCATAGAGTACAACATGAGGAGATGGAGGAGCTCCTAGTAAACCACTTCAGAGATCTCTTATCAGAACCACAAGAAGATAGAACGGAAGAAATTCAAAGAATATCTCAACATATACCTCACAGGGTCACTCAGGACCAAAACCTTGCATTGATGAGAGCAACTACTCTTGAAGAGGTGGAATAAATTGTCAAGGGTATGAAGAAAAACAAGGCCCCTAGACCGGATGGTTTTACAGCAGAATTATTCCAAGCCGCATGGCACTTCATGGGAAGAGACATACTGGAAGTCGTGGAGGAATAAAGGTGAAATAAAAGGGTATGCCCCAGCCTGAAGAGAACTTTTATAACTCTCATTCCTAAGACATCGAAATCAGAATATCCTCAGGGATTCCACCCCATAGCCCTATGTAACGTCATATATAAAATTATAGCCACTCTTATTGTTAAATAGATAAAACCCCTCCCATCGAATATCATATCCTTGGAACAGATGAGATTTGTCGAGGGAAGGCAAATCTTGGATGGGCTGGTAACCTCTCAAGAGGTAGTCCATTCCCTCAAGGCAAAAAAATTAGTTGGAATGATGATTAAGCTTGATCTATCAAAGGCCTACGATCGGTTAAGCTGGGAGTATCTGAAGAGCATCCTTAGAGCCTATGGATTTAACCACAGATGGATAAACTAGATCAGTGCCATGATATCCACCCCTGTCATCTCTATTCTGCTGAACGGGACCCCTACCCAAACCTTTAACCCTTCTCGGGGTTTGAGACAAGGAGACCCATTGTCACCTTTCTTGTTCATCATTGTTGCTGAAGGTCTGGGTAGATACATTAAAAACGAAGCCCATGAGTCTAGGATTAAAGGCCTAAGGATTTGGGGGAATGATCTAGCCATAACCCACCAACAATTCATTGACAATATCATGCTTTTTTTCCAAGTATCGCTTAGAGAAGCCTATAGAATCAAAGAAATCTTGAACACCTTCATGATGGCATCGGGGACCCAAATAAACAATGAAAAATCATGTACCTTCTTCTTCAACACCCAAGGGAATGTTAAGACTTATCTAGCTAGGATCCTGGGGTTCAGTACTGGAAACCTCCCCACTAAATACTTGGGCATGCCTCTATTGGAAAACTCTCTAAAACTTTCATTTTGGCAGCAGATCCTCCAAAAGTTGCATGGAAGGTGTTAGAGTCGGTCTTGTTGCCCTCCATCAGCGATCAAAGCTCTTTGCATTTGCATTAGTAGGTGTCTCATCAGTGTCAATTTTTTTTGCATCCCATTAGGCATGCCATAACCCTGATGGAGGAGCTGGTGTCTTTGTCCCCCTCTTGGCATTGCTGGATCAATTCATTTCAGTCCTTAGTCTCTTTTAAGCTTGTCTTGTCTTGGCTTGAGGTCAAATTCCTAGGTCTAGGGTTTTGGTCAAGATGGTTTACAAGGTCATGTCTCTGAAGGTCAAATGGTGCCCAGCAAGCCAGAGGGATGTTTTTCAAAGTGTTCCTTCGCAAACTTCTATCTTGTACAGTAAATTTTCACCTTGGATTTAAAAACTCTGTTTTTAAAGCCAAGGTCATTTTTCAAATTTTTGTAAAAAGTGATGAAATTTCAAAAAAGCTTCCAAGGACAGTATGAAACCCTGGCTCCCTTGCCAAGATCCCTCAGATGATGTCCCTGCAAAAAAAAATATCAAGCAAAAGCATTAAATGAGTCAATTTCAGGATAAAGGAAACCAAAATGGTCAATTTTATAAAGTGTCAAAGAGAAACATTATAAAGTGGGTTTGAGCATGAAATTATTTCAAATCAAAGCTATAAAAGCCCAATCTCCCTCCATCGACCCTCATTGTGCATCCAAGTTGTTTGCAAGAGCGATTGAGTGAAAGTTTGAGCGAATTTGGGAGCTGGACAGGCGCGCGACTCGTCAGACTAGGTGCGCGACCCGTCAGAGGCACGCGACCCGTCAGCAGCGTTCCGGCAGTGTAATTTTTCAACGGGCGTGACCCGTTAGTGGCGCGCGACCCGTTGGGTGAGGCGCGTGAGCCGTCAGCGCCCTCCTTACCAAACCGACTGCAAATTCATCCAAGGAGCCAACAAAATCGCCAAATTGCCAAAGGTAGGCCCTCCAACTTACAAATTGCTGCTTGTTATGGTTAAAGACATCATGAATACATTTTAAAGATCTCATTGTGCAAGAGAAAAAGCTCTATGTGGCTGTGGTTTAAAATTGTAAAATATGCCTAGGGTTTTATGCTGTTTTAGGATATTCCCTTGTAATCATGTTTTCCCCATTCCCATTTCTTTTTCCTTGATATTCCATGTAAATTTCCCTTGCTAAATTTGTAAAGAAAACCTAAACCCTACCCCTTTTCCCTAAAAAATGAAAAATAAAGCCCTAACCCTACCTCTCATTATACCCATGTAAACAATGTATATAATGATGCATATGCAATGATTTTTGCAATGTTTTTCCCTTAAATCCCTGTTTTATATATTTATTCCCATTTTCCCTTTAAAAGTGTCCCTCCCCTGACATTCCCTTCATGCTCCTTGTCCCCCTTGAAACAGCATACAAATCAGCATTTTACAAAGCAGAAACAACAGTACATTTTGGCCACTCTGCTCCTTAAACAATGTCAGAAACCGAAACCTATGAGCAGAGTGATGACCAGGCATCAGCTTCAGAGATTGAGATACAGAGGAGGCCTCATAAGGGTGGAAAGGGTGGTAATCATAGGCGAGAGGAGCCCACCTCTTTGACAAATTTACAAGCTTGTCCTATGGCAGTCTCATGTTTCCAGTACATGTCTTGCTATGAGTTTTGTGAGAGGATCTCTCGGATTCAGCACCACAGAGAGTTGGCTCGCCTGTTTGTTTTACATTTGCATGATGGACATGTCAACCTTGCCGGGGTGGACTTTACATTGACACCCGAGATGATTGCACAGGCCACAGGGATACCTAATGTCGGAGAGGTATGGAATAAGCGCAAGGTACACCTTGGAAAACTTGCCAACACCTTTGATTATCTGGAACTGTAGGACGATGTTTCACATATATCTCAAACTTATTGCTGGAATTCATGGGTATTTTCAGATTACTTGCTGCCTTAGCCAATGCATCCGCAACACCATTTTGAATCCGGGGTACACATGTCAAAGTATGTTCTGAAAACAGTTTTAAGATATCTAGGACAGCATTCTGATATGCTCGCATACGAGGATGTTTGGCCTGAAATTCACCTTTCACTTGCTTGATAACCAACTCGGAGTCGCCATATACCTCTATCTTCTTTGCCTTCAACTTCCGAAGGATTTTCAGACCAGCAATAAGAGCCTCGTATTCTGCCTCATTATTTGAACAATCAAATGCCAATTTATATGAACATACCCGTACCTTGCTTGGAACTTGGTTTTGAACTGAAAATGGGCTTCGAATCCACACACCTATACCAGCACCATCGCTACCCACCGCACCATCAAAATCCATGGTCCAAAGACCATCCTCATCATCTTCTAAGTGCTGAAAATGTGATGTCGATGCATTCTCTATTTGCTGCCCATTTATTTCAGCTGTTGGCTTTATGACAGCAGACCTTTCTTCACTTTCCTTTCTCAAAACTTCTCTGAAATTTTCTGAAATGTCTGGTATATCTTCTGCTTGAACTAACTGACTATCTATCTCATTGAAATTATCCGCAAACAAAACAAAAGATTCTAAATCTGTTTGTACATAATTTACAGGATGATTGACGGGCTTTTCCTTACTAGTGATCATGTATTTCATCTTTTGCTCCCGATATAACTTCCTCATCTGACCAAAAACTGGAATTGTAGCATAGGAAAAATCGAGCTGAAGTGTACCTTTGAGCTTGGCTCCCCATGACCTCGAAAGCAACATGCCAAATCGCGGAGGAATATCCGCCACCACCACGTCCATCAAAACATTCTTTGCTGGGATTTGATCTAGACTCACCACCAAGTCCTTGATCAAACCAATACATTTCACCCGGCTGGAATCAAATGAATAAAAATCATGATACTTCCTTGTGATGTCAAGTCCCAGCTTCTCCATAATCGCTTTGGGCATCAAATTATGTGAAGCTCCCGAATCAAACATGGCATTGTGTAGCACGTACTCATGCAATCACAAACTGATATAGAATGGAGGAACATCACTTTCAGGAGACTCACCATTTAAAGAAGGCCCAAAAATCAGTTCCGGCTGATCATCTTCTACATTCACCGTGTCTAGCATTGGATCAAAATTCAGCATCTTGGAAATCTGACCTCGATAAGTGCTGTTCTTCATGATTTCCGTCAAGGGAATGGACAACTTCAACTTTGCAATCTCATTCTCCAAACTGAAAGCTGAAATCTTCTCACCTTCTTTAGCTGGATTGTCTCTTTTTTCACCTCTATCTCTTGGTGCGTTTGATGGTTGATCTATCTTGGCTGATGATGGTGATTGACTTGCTGAAGGACCAACTATGTCTTTTCCTGTTGTGTGTGGGGGAGCCGAATCATTCTTTGCTGATGTATCTTTCCTTTTCTGAATGGGATTTATGGGAACAGCTCGGTTTCTCAATTGCCTTTGCTAACCTTGCTGGGCTGATAAAGCGTGAAAATACCCTCTTTGATACTCTTCAGATTCTTCTTGAAGTGCTGCATCGTTTGACAAAATATAATGCTCATCTTGGGGAATGATGGAATTACTCACCAACTCATCTTCTTCTGTAATATAAGTGGGCATATCATCAGGAGTGAAGAAGTGATTTTCCTCTCCAACATTATCACCTTCATCCTCTGATTCTTGGCTAACAAAATTCTGTTGAAAAGGAGGTTTCATTTGCTGCTGAACTGCTGCCTCTTGTGCCTTTGTTTCTCGCTGCTTGATTCTATATTGTTGCTGCTGTTGACCTCTGAAATTTGGATTACGAATCTGAGGCTCCAGCTTGTCAATACGAACATTTTCAAATGCCCTTTTAAGCTGTTCAAGTTCACGAAAAACCTGATTTGATGTGGATGCTTCCTCTTTGATTGTGACTCGCTTTTCAGCCTTCATTCTTGCCCTCTTATCATTTAAGTTTGCCTCAACGCTGACAGCAATTTTCTGCATATCCTCCAAGGTAGGTGGATCTCTGTCTCGCAATGAATAAGCCATCTCCGGATCAAAACCATCCGGGAACTTAAGAAGTGCCAATTTTCTAGATGGCCTCAAATCATCTGGAATAGCATTATAAACTGTATTGAATCTGATTATGTAATCTTGAACGGACTCACCCGGATTACGCTTGAGGTTGTTGTATTCGGCATTAATCTGAAGCGGATCATTTCTGATTTCCCATCGATCTAAAAACTGATTCTGAAGTGCTTCCAAGGTGGCAATGCTGTTAGCTGTCAACCCTCTGAACCATTTTCTAACCTCCCCTCCAAATGTTTGCACGAACAACCGCATAGTAACATCTTCTTCATCTATCTCATATAGATCGAAGAAAGTGGTCATTTTTTCAATATGTTGCTGAGCAGAAATACTTTGTGGAGTACCATCAAACATAGGGATTTTACTTTGATAATCAGCTGGCATATCATGAAGATTTGCAGGCAAAGCAAGTGGGGCAAACCGGGCAGCCATTGCTTTAGGAGGGGGAGTAGGATGAGTATGAGGAGGAGAAGCTGTGATAGCAGGGACTATAATAAGAGGAGGTGTAGTTTGTGGAGTAGGGGGAGTCGGAGGGGTAGTAGAAGTAGGAGGAGTATGGGGTGTAGAAGGAGAACCGACTGTGGATTCGGGATAGGTGATTATAGGCGAAACTGAAACATAAGGAGGATAAGATTCTTCGTGAGCCGTGATAGTGGATCCAATATGATCAGAGATATTCTCAACAAAATCAGCAAGGGTAGTAGCTTGAATATGGGTCTGGAGATGTCTCAAGATGAAATTGTCGACCAATGTGTTATGTTTCTCAAATTCAATAGCAGCTGCAAAATCAGGGTCAAGGACTAGAGAATCGAGCGCACTTTCAGACTTGACTTTAAACAGAGACAACTCAAAGCTTTCGTCAAAATCTAAATCTTCAAGATAATCAAAAATAACTGGGCATGAATGAGATTTGAAAATGGGTCTAGGATCTGTAGCCAGCTTGTTTTTCTCAAAAAGACTAGGAAAGAAAAACCATTCAGCCTGTGAAAACTCTCAACCTATCATCTACGGCTTAGAGTTAACAATTATACTGGGATAAAGTGTCAATGAAGCGCTACGTTCACAAGCTCACGGAGATTGACTGAAGCAGCGTTTATCTACTAACACTGATGTAAAATAAGAGCGTTTTCGAAGGCTACCTGGCGTAACTTCAGGCTCCGTCTAAGACTTATGAAATAACACGTCAATGAGAAAACGATTAATTTGTTCTCCCCAGTATGGTCGCCAGTATGTTAGCGCTTGAAATTTCACCTCAGGTTGAGAAAGGTAAACCTCAAGGCAACATCAAACCACTTAGCCTCGTAGCTAGCCCTACGGGGCTGGAGAGGGCTCTCTCCGGTCAATCTCAGTAAAGATCTTCAATGGGCGAGATGACCAATAGGGTAACACTGATTTTAGGCTAGTAAACTGATCAAAAGGGTTGATTTGGGGTTTTTAGGGTTTTTGGTGGCAAATTGAGGGGATGGCAATTTTGGGTGCGGGGATTGGACACAGTTTCTGCAGGGGGTTCTTTGGGGCGAGGTAGGAGACAGTATTGATGCCTTTGATTGGGGTGGATGGTCAGGAATGACAGGTGAGGAGCTAAGGAGAGCAAACAATAACTTTGAATTCTCCTTAAACAGTAGAAAACATCGAAATTAAACAAACTTAAAAGCAGAGCATGGCAGTCATGAATTCTTACTTTAACACTTCGTTTGCTTAATGTGCAGAAGGAAAAGAAAGGAAATGATTCACATAACACACTTACAGGTACATAGAGAAACACACCATCAATACATGTAACCACAAGAATCCCAAAGAGGACTGCAAAACCCTGGTCTTCCTTTGCCAAAAATTGCAGAGATACAGTGAGTATTACAATAAGAGCTTCTCCCTCAAGAGTCCAACCATGAAAATGAGCAAGAAAGTACATAATATAGATCATCTAACCTCTTTCCCTGCCTCCATGGGTCGAGATCACTATCCTAGGAGCTGTTTCAACCATTTCTAAACTAAGCACTACAAACTAGGCAGTCAAAACAACTTGCCTCTATAAACTAGGAAACCAATTCATTCATTTAATTTTCACCTTTTACATGAATGAATCTTCTAGAAGAGGTACATAAGAGTAAAAATTTCATAAAAGTACATTAATTACATCAAATAGGATAATAATCCACCCCAAAAAGTCAAACAGGGTCAAACTGCGTTTTTCTGAGCTGTACACTGAAATCTGGAGAAGTTTGCCTGACGGGTCGCGCGCCTTTGGGACCACATTTGGGGCACTTCCAGGTGTCCAAATTGAGAAAGCGTAGGCTTGTTGGAAAGGTCTGTGAGTCTACTTTCCAACCGAACTGGAATTTCTGAATTTGGTGGTCATTTACCCCTCCAAAATTGCAATCTCCCAAGACTGCTTTCTGTGTCTCAAAAATGTGGCAGAAAGTCATTTTTTTGCTTGTTTTTTGACTTTCTGGAGGCCCAAAACTTCATACAATCTCTTGTCCATGGATGAGCATATGTAAATTCTCATCACAAATCTAGAAATGCTGAGTTTTTGCAAAATGGAGTTGCCAGGATGAAGGGTCGTGCGGGGGGTGAGACCCGTTAATGGAGAAAACCTGTAAATTGCTTGAAAAAACCAAAATTTACCCAAAATGCTCAAAATTTCTTGGGATTTGTGCTGTGGCTAGGCTATTTAGTGCCTTGGTCCTTCAGTGAAGCCTCGGCCAAGATATGGAGGGGATCGGGCCTCTTTCTCCCTTTTTGTGCCTTGGCCAACCGCCTTTGGAACATTTTCATCTTTGCCTTGCACACGTGCATTCTTGCCCAATAATGGTTCTTCATGTTCCTCAGCAATTTCTTCTCTTGGTTGGCCTTAGCCAACAGCCTCTCCAAGTGTGCATTTACCTGGATGAGCATGGACTCTCGCTCAGCGGGCAATAGATCACCGGGTCTTCTTCTATTCAAGATGCGGTCTCCACGAATCCTCCACAACTCATCAAGAGCTTGCTCATCCTCCAACTGTTTGTTGCGCTGCTCGAGGTATGTGATGGTCCATTGTGCCCCCTCTAATCTCCTCTGCAAGGCATCATTTTCAGCTCTGAGGTGCTGAATGATCTCCTTTTCCTCTCGGCTAGGAGAACTGACATCAAGATCAATAAGCTCTATATCCGGAACACTTGATGGTCCCTCATCAATCTTGGGCTGTTTGCCCCTCCCTGGTACCTGTGCTGCTGAAGAAAGCGAGGCCCCTTCCACCTGATGTGGAGATAACACTCGCTGAGCCGATGAAGAAGGCAAGACCCCTTCCACATGCTGTGGAGAAAGTACTCGCCGAGCTGCTGCAAATAAGACCCTCTGGCCTCTCTTATAAGTAACCACAGGTGAGGAGTTGACATGTCTGGTGACGGGGATGTCATGCTACTGTGATGGTCCTCCCTCCTCATGAATAGCCTCAGGATCTGGCGGTGGTGGAGCTGTGAAAAGCTCACGAGAGATGAACTCCTCCCATGAGATGCCCTGCTGAGCCAACTGATGTAATACCACTAGCTGAATCAAACCATAATGGTAAAGGCTCCTGTACTGCTGTGCCGGGCTCTTCCTCTGCATCATGGACACCATCCTCTCAATGTTCTGATAGAATAAAACAGGGATGTTCATCATCCTCACTCGGGTGAAGTGCATCAAGAGGCGAATATGGTATGAATATACCTGTGAAAATCTGCCCTCACAAGTAAAATAGAGCATGATGAGCCTCATCATGGGAGCATACTCACTCCTGAGAAATCTAAAGGGAAACACTCCCGTCAAGTGTCTCATGAGTGCTGGTCTAACGAAAGGCTCAAAATGATTTTCACCTTGGATTTAAAAACTCTGTTTTTAAAGCCAAGGTCATTTTTCAAATTTTTGTAAAAAGTGATGAAATTTCAAAAAAGCTTCCAAGGATAGTATGAAACCCTGGCTCCCTTGCCAAGATCCCTCAGATGATGTCCCTGCAAAAAAAAATATCAAGCAAAAGCATTAAATGAGTCAATTTCAGGATAAAGGAAACCAAAATGGTCAATTTTATAAAGTGTCAAAGAGAAACATTATAAAGTGGGTTTGAGCATGAAATTATTTCAAATCAAAGCTATAAAAGCCCAATCTCCCTCCATCGACCCTCATTGTGCATCCAAGTTGTTTGTAAGAGCGATTGAGTGAAAGTTTGAGCGAATTTGGGAGCTTGATAGGCGCGACCCGTCAGACCAGGTGCGTGACCCGTCAGAGGCGCGCGACCTGTCAGCAGCGTTCTGGCAGTGTAATTTTTCAACGGGCGCGACCCGTTGGGTGAGGCGCGCGACCCTTCAGCGCCCTCCTTACCAAACCGACTGCAAATTCATCCAAGGAGCCAACAAAATCGCCAAATTGCCTAAGGTAGGCCCTCCAACTTACAAATTGCCGCTTGTTATGGTTAAAGACATCATGAATACATTTTAAAGATCTCATTGTGCAAGAGAAAAAGCTCTATGTGGCTGTGGTTTAAAATTGTAAAATATGCCTAGGGTTTTATGCTGTTTTAGGGTATTCCCTTATAATCATGTTTTCCCCATTCCCATTTCTTTTTCCTTGATATTCCATGTAAATTTCCCTTGCTAAATTTGTAAAGAAAACCTAAACCCTACCCCTTTTCCCTAAAAAATGAAAAATCAAGCCCTAACCCTACCTCTCATTATACCCATGTAAACAATGTATATAATGATGCATATGCAATGATTTTTGCAATGTTTTTCCCTTAAATCCCTGTTTTATATATTTATTCCCATTTTCCCTTTAAAAGTGTCCCTCCCCTAACATTCCCTTCATGCTCCTTGTCCCCCTTGAAACAACATACAAATCAGCATTTTACAAAGCAGAAACAACAGTACATTTTGGCCACTCTGCTCCTTAAACAATGTCAGAAACCGAAACCTATGAGCAGAGTGATGACCAGGCATCAGCTTCAGAGATTGAGATACAGAGGAGGCCTCATAAGGGTGGAAAGGGTGGTCATCATAGGCGAGAGGAGCCCACCTCTTTGACAGATTTACAAGCTTGTCCTATGGCAGTCTCATGTTTCCAGTACATGTCTTGCTATGAGTTTTGTGAGAGGATCTCTCGGATTCAGCACCACAGAGAGTTGGCTCGCCTGTTTGTTTTACATTTGCATGATGGACATGTCAACCTTGCCGAGGTGGACTTTACATTGACACCCGAGATGATTGCACAGGCCACAGGGATACCTAATGTCGGAGAGGTATGGAATAAGCGCAAGGTGTTGGACAGTGTTCATTTTGAGCCTTTCGTCAGACCAGCACTCATGAGACACTTGACGGGAGTGTTTCCCTTCAGATTTCTCAGGAGTGAGTATGCTCCCATGATGAGGCTCATCATGCTCTATTTTACTTGTGAGGGCAGATTTTCACAGGTATATTCATACCATATTCGCCTCTTGATGCACTTCACCCGAGTGAGGATGATGAACATCCCTGTTTTCTTCTATTAGAACATTGAGAGGATGGTGTCCATGATGCAGAGGAAGAGCCCGGCACAGCAGTACAGGAGCCTTTACCATTATGGTTTGATTCAGCTAGTGGTATTACATCAGTTGGCTCAGCAGGGCATCTCATGGGAGGAGTTCATCTCTCGTGAGCTTTTCACAGCTCCACCACCGCCAGATCCTGAGGCTATTCATGAGGAGGGAGGACCATCATAGCAGCATGACATCCCCGTCACCAGACATGTCAGCTCCTCACCTGTGGTTACTTATCAGAGAGGCCAGAGGGTCTTATTTGCAGCAGCTCGGCGAGTACTTTCTCCACAGCATGTGGAAGGGGTCTCGCCTTCTTCATCGGCTCAACGAGTGTTATCTCCACATCAGGTGGAAGGGGCCTCGCTTTCTTCAGCAGCACAGGTACCAGGGAGGGGAAAATAGCCCAAGATTGATGAGGGACCATCAGGTGTTCCGGATATAGAGCTTATTGATCTTGATGTCAGTTCTCCTAGCCGAGAGGCAAAGGAGATCATTCAGCACCTCAGAGCTGAAAATGATGCCTTGCAGAGGAGATTAGAGGGGGCACAATGGACCATCACATACCTTGAGTAGCGCAACAAACAGTTGGAGGATGAGCAAGCTCTTGATGAGTTGTGGAGGATTCGTGGAGACCGCATCTTGAATAGAAGAAGACCCGGTGATCTATTGCCCGCTGAGCGAGAGTCCATGCTCATCCAGGTAAATGCACACTTGGAGAGGTTGTTGGCTAAGGCCAACCAAGAGAAGAAATTGCTGAGGAACATGAAGAACCATTATTGGACAAGAATGCACGTGTGCAAGGCAAAGATGAAAATGTTCCAAAGGCGGTTGGCCAAGGCACAAAAAGGGAGAAAGAGGCCCGATCCCCTCCATATCTTGGCCGAGGCTTCACTGAAGGACCAAGGCACTAAATAGCCTAGCCACAGCACAAATACCAAGAAATTTTGAGCATTTTGGGTAAATTTTGGTTTTTTCAGGCAATTTACAGGTTTTCTCCATTAACGGGTCTCACCCCCCCGCGCGACCCTTCATCCTGGCAACTCCATTTTGCAAAAACTCAGCATTTCCAGATTTTTCATGAGAAGTTACATATGCTCATCTATGGACAAGAGATTGTATGAAGTTTTGGGCCTCCAGAAAGTCAAAAAACAAGCAAAAAATGACTTTCTGCCACATTTTTGAGACACAGAAAGCAGTCTTGGGAGATTGCAATTTTGGAGGGGCAAATGACCACCAAATTCAGACATTCTAGTTGGGTTGGAAAGTAGACTCACAGACCTTTCCAACAAGCCTACTCTTGCTCAATTTGGACACCTGGAAGTGCCCCAAATGTGGTCCCAAAGGCGCGCGACCCGTCAGGCAGAGGCGCGCGACCCGTCAGGCAAACTTCTCCAGATTTCAGTGTACAGCTCAGAAAAATGCAGTTTGACCCTGTTTGACTTTTTGGGGTGGATTATTATCCTATTTGATGTAATTAATGTACTTTTATGACACTTTTACTCTTATGTACCTCTTCTAGAAGATTCATTCATGTAAAAGGTGAAAATTAAATGAATGAATTGGTTTCCTAGTTTATAGAGGCAAGTTGTTTTGACTTCCTAGTTTGTAGTGCTTAGTTTAGAAGTGGTTGAAACAGCTCCTAGGATAGTGAGCTCGACCACGGAGGCAGGGAAAGAGGTTAGATGATCTATATTATGTACTTTCTTTCTCATTTTCATGGTTGGACTCTTGAGGGAGAAGCTCTTATTGTAATACTCACTGTATCTCTGCAATTTTTGGCAAAGGAAGACCAGGGTTTTGCAGTCCTCTTTGGGATTCTTGTGGTTACATGTATTGATGGTGTGTTTCTCTATGTACCTGTAAGTGTGTTATGTGAATCATTTCCTTTCTTTTCCTTCTGCACATTAAGCAAACGAAGTGTTAAAGTAAGAATTCATGACTGCCATGCTCTGCTTTTAAGTTTGTTTAATTTCGATGTTTTCTACTGTTTAAGGAGAATTCAAAGTTATTGTTTGCTCTCCTTAGCTCCTCACTTGTCATTCCTGACCATCCACCCCAATCAAAGGCATCAATATTGTCTCCTACCTCGCCCCAAAGAACCCCCTGCAGAAACTGTGTCCAATCCTCGCACCCAAAATTGCCATCCCCTCAATTTGCCACCAAAAACCCTAAAAACCCCAAATCAACCCTTTTGATCAGTTTACTAGCCTAAAATCAGTGTTACCCTATTGTTCATCTCGCCCATTGAAGATCTTTACTGAGATTGACCAGAGAGAGCCCTCTCCAGCCCCGTAGAGCTAGCTACAAGGCTAAGTGGTTTGATGTTGCCTTGAGGTTTACCTTTCTCAGCCTGAGGTGAAATTTCAAGCGCTAACAGAAGGCTAGGCAACTGGGCTTTTATATTCCTCAACCTAGTAGGAAAAATTGTCCTTCTAAAAGCAGTGCTCCAATCCATTCCCATAAACACACTTTCAGGCATGGCGACCGCTAAAGGGGCATGCACCAAAATGGTCGATATCTTCAAAAAAATCTATGGGGAGGGGCTCAATAAAAAAACAAGTGGGCCCTTATATCTTGGTAGGGATTGGTAAAAAAAGGATGGAAGGAGGGCTTGGCCTCAGAGACCCCTCCACCTTAAACCATGCAATGGGAGCAAAATTATGGTGGAGATGGCTAGGAGGAGGAAGGGACTTATGGAAGCAAATATGGACAAGAAAGTATAATACTCCGAAGAGAAAAAAGGATATATTGCGGTATAGAGACCCCCTAAAGGATAAAAAATATGGAACTTGGCAAGCCAAAATAGGGACCTTATAAACCAACATGCTTTTTGGGAAATTCGCAATGGCAGAACAACAAGATTTTGGTAGGAATCATGGTAGCAAAGAGAAAGGCTAATAAATATGCAAGACCTCAGAGACATATATAGATTTACCAATGATAACAACATCCAATATGTAGATCATTTTTGGAAAGAAGAGCACGGAAATGGAAATTGGAGGAGATGGAAGAAGAAGGAAGATGGGGGCCAGGGTATAAAGACAGAGCGATGGGAAGAGTTTGAAAAACAAATGAGATCAAGACAAATAATGATTAGAAATTACCTGGACATTTTGAGATGGGGCCACACCACTAAAGGTACCTTCACCAGTAAAGAAGTGTATGACTTGACAGCAGAACAAGCTTAAGATGGGCAAGTACTTCTTTGGAAAAAATTTGGAAGGGAGGGTGGTGGCCAAAGGTAGCTCATTTCCTATGGTTGGTATGTAAAGGGAGGATCTTAACTTGGGACCAACTTCAGAAAAGGGGAATTCAGGGCCTGTCCCTATGCTGGCCGTGTCAGCAAAAAAGAGAGGATATGGAGCATATGCCTAATTCCTATCCATTTGCGGAACATAAATGGGGGCAGATGCAAGGAGTCTTCAAAAGGATGGGTCGGGACTTTTGCATCATAAAGGAAACAATCCTTCTATCGCGCAACAATATTTTCTCAAGTCCATTACTGAATTGAGCATTAGGACTGGCTTTAGGCTTAAACCTATGGGCCATATGGAAATAAAGAAACCACAGAGTATTCAAAAATAAAACATTACCCAAAGAACATGTGTGAGAATGAATAGTTAGAAACATCAGAGAAATTATATTAGCAAAACAATGGAGCCGTAAAGATTGGCAAGTTCCCCCCAGGAAGCAAGAATCCTATGAAAACTTAACCTAACAATGGAAATGTTGGCCCCAAATGCTTGGAAAAAAGATAGGATGGATATAGGTTCCTTGGCTCAATTCACTACCCTAGGAGAAGGTTTCATAAAACTTAATTTCAACGTGGCTTCAAAAGGTAACTCGCAAGCAACAAGCCTTGGAGGCATCTTCCAGTATAATCAAGCTAACACGCGGCTAATTTATGTCGACTCGTGTGGGATAACAAGCAACAATGAGGTAGAATTTGTTGCATCTAGTCAAGAACTTCGAATAGTTGTAAGAATGGGATATTGAAACGTAGTGGTGGAAGGGGACTCTAGTCTAGTCACAACCACCTTGGTGAAACTAAAAAATGGCACCGCATGGGATAAACTAAGCCAAAGTTGGAGGAAAACACACCTTAAACAAGAGATAGGGGGGCTCATCCATAAATTTGACTATATAATGGTCCGACATGTAAGAAGGGAAGGGAATAAAGTGGCTAACTTCTTGGAAAACTGGAGATGTAATCAGCGAAATGGCCCGTTGGAAAAATTATGGCCGATATAGCCCAGGGATGAGAGTTTTAAAGCCCTAGAGGAAATAATGGACCAATATTACAGGAAAATCCAGGATAATATGAACCCAAACAGCCAAAACCCCGATCGAGGTGTGCGTTGGATGTTGGCAGGAATGATGGATAGTTATGAAGAGTAAAGGCAAGGTACCACCCACCGCCCCCCACACATTCAAGGTGATGGGTACGGTGGCCCTTCGCATGAGTACATGCAAGGGTGGTGGGAAAGGTGGCAGGCACGACAAGGACGAGGAGGGAGGTGCAACAGTTAAGGCAAGACAGGTGAGGGGAAATTGTATTATTGTTTGTGGAGTTTGGAGCTAGAGCATTAGGGCAAGAAGGCGCTGACACAATTGACAACATCCTGGGAGCGAGAACTAGTATGTATCCTGGCCTTGCACCCCTCTTGCAATGACGACATGGTTTATTTTTTGCTGGAGGGATTGGGAGAAACCTAGGAAGGGGAATTAGGGGACATGCTAGGGAAAGTGTCATAGGAATTGCATGGACGTTGTTTGGTTATGTGCTCTAGCCATAAGGAATCCAAGATTGATCTAGCCAGTGGTCGTGAAGCCCCTTATGAGAGTAGCATTGAGATCTCACGCATTACTTGGGGTGGAATGGGAGAGGCCGGGTACTGGGGATGGGTAGATTACACCCTGATAATAGAGGCTCAGGATAAACAGTTAAATGTATGGGATGTTGGGAGGAGTAGTGAAGGCAACCCTTGCAAGACTTGGGGAATGGGGAGTAGGAGATATGCAGAGAAACATATTAGGATCCCGGGGGTAAAGAATGGGTATAATAAGAGCAGAGGAGTAGCGCAGGTTAACACGGGAGAGGGGAATGGGAAGGCTTACGAGATCATAGGGATACTTGCATGGCCGAGAGAGGGGACTGCCAACCATACAAGGTATGAGTGGCACCCGAAAGGGAGAAGAGAGAATCCCGACAGGATAAGGAGACTAGCCTCGTCTTACAACTAGGCTGTCACCCAACCTGTGCCCTGTTCTGAGAATAATTGGGTCAGGATAAGGAGTAGGGATAATTTCAGCAATAAGAACCAAAGACAGAGTTTAACACCTCTTTTATGTGAATAGGTTTCAAACAGAGTGGATATGGCTCATCTAGAGAGAAGAAGGGGTTGCGGTAGACAAGGAAGGAAGCCTGCAAAGGAAAAATATCTGAGCACATCAGAACTGCGAAGAGGAAGGAACTATGTCGAACATCTCATTAGTGAAGTCATCGCGGCATACCTGGAGGGAAAGGATGTAGGAATCATAATCTGTTGGAAGAATGGGAGGAAGAAATTAAGCAAAATAGTGAGACAGAGGAGGAGATAGAGAACTGGAGGACATTAGTTCCAAAACCTTGGAATACCAGAGGAAGGATAACCCAATTCAAACAGACCTTATATCTCTACTAGCTTATGAAAATCCTATTCGGGAAGGACATGGAACAAATATCAGTGAGGATGGCTTTGTCCCTCCAAGACATGCCCAACTACAAACAGGATTTGCAGTGAATTCAATTCTAGCTCCACAAGCAGGACATCCACCTGGATAGAATTCAAAGGCACATCCCATGAATCATTGAATTGACTGAGATGCCTGGGGAAATTATCAAGGATCCGACAATGGTGGAATCGACATCGAAAGAGCAACAGGAATAGTTAGTTAATCTGATTTCTTTTTGTCTTTATGCGGGTAGAATTTACTTTACATTATGCATGCTTATGATAAATAGACATATAGTGTCTTGTCATGAAATTGAGACATACTTAGCTTGGTTAGAAAGACTGAAACTTTACTGTTTTTGGATGTCTTATAACGAGGATAGGTGGCCAATGGACTTGGTTTCCCAATGGGAAAATTGAGGCCACCTAGCAAATATATGTGGTGTAAATTTGCCGTTTATAAATAGAAAATGAAGGGTCCTGCCAAGCTTAACAAAAAAAAATATTATATATCAATTTCATGTTTAATATAAAATTTATTTTATATTTATTTTACAATAAAATATAAACCAAACATTTAGTAAAATTAAAATTGTAATTATTTTTAAATATATTATATTATGAATAGAAATTATATATATATATATATATATATATATATATATATATATATATATATATTATTTCAGGTTTTAAATATTCTATTGTAAGTTTTTCATGAAATTTCAAATCAAAAATTGAGATTTAATACGTTATTTGTGTGTTATGGTTAGTTTGTTTTTTTCCTTGTGATAAATATGTGAAATTTTTTAACATGCTAATGTTATTGAAGTGTAAATTTTTAAACGAGCCTCTATTGGTGAATTGTTAATTTATTATGAGAACATCACTCTTGAAAGTAAAAATTTTGAACATGACATTTCTTGACCAGAAACTTAAGAAACCAAAACTTAAAAAAAATTGTATAACCAGTAAATAGAAATCCAAATTCCAAACTTGGTGGTGACACTGAGACAATGACTACACGGTAGTGTAACATAAGGAATTTTTCGTTATTTTTTCTTTTCATTTTTTAGCTAAATTTTGTTCAAAATTCGATTGGATTTAATGGAATCAAAATTTCAATAGCATAATTTGTAAAAATTATATATTTTTAAAATTAAAAATAATTTTAATTATGTAATTTATAAAATTCATATATTTTAAAAAGCGAAAAAAATGTATGTAAATAGATTTTAAATATTAAAATTTATTATCTCACTTACATTTATCACCAAATCTAATTTATCATCTACTTTAATTAAAAAATAGTTTATATTATTAATGTACACCCTCCTACTCACCATGCTCATAATGATTATTTATTTTTCTCTAATGGACCAGTAGGATTGGAATTTCAAAATAGAATCACTCATCAAATTTGAAGTTTTCACACCTTCCCAACTCATTTTCATAGTTTCAAGGGATACTATTGATGGTTTAATAATTTTTTAAATTGTATTTAATGGGAAAATCACCCAGTGACAGGTAATTTTCCCGTCAAATTCCATCCGTAGTGCACACTATGGTTGCAATCCAACAATTGTCAATGGGTTTACAATGTGATCACAGAATCCTCGTTGCCACCACCAAATCATATTTGAATAACATTTGTTTGGAAATATATTTATAAAGAGTCAGACAATGACATAATTAAAAATGGGTGACATAATTATGTCGATCGATGTCCTTTATTGGATGTGAGCCATTAAGTTTTTTGTGAATTACAAATTCAAATAATATGATTTACAATGAAATATTTTGTTATATTCTAATTATTTCCTATAAATAAATAAATGGATTTTTAAATAATAATTTCCTTACATGTTTAAATTATATGTTTAAACAATGTTCAAATTTAAAAAATTACAAAACATGATTCTAAATCATATGTCTAAACAATGTTCAAATTAAAAACTTTACAAACATGATTAAAAATTTACTGTGGCACTTGTAATTTGTAGGAATTTATAGGGTAAGTTCCTCATGCTCTTTAAATAGAGATCATGGACCAATCGGGTGTTAAGCCACATATCAAGTGTGGGTAATACTGAGGAGAGAATGAACCATCGGATCACTTCATGTCTAGAACATATCGTGACCGTCGGATTGTAAGTTACAAAAGTACATATTAAAGAAACACACTTTACCTAACTCTACACTAGACCAAGTTATACTTAACTATTTGCTATGTGTTAGAACATCCTAACATCCCCCTTAAGAACAACTTGAGATAGGATTGAAGGATATACAAATATGACTTAATAGGAGAAGGAAGGAGGCATTAGAGCCTATCCCCCCTTAGTGACAACTTCCTGAATTCCAACCATAAATTGAATTTTAGTAAACTTCGCCTCTGTGAGAGCCCTTGTAAAGATGTCTGCAATTTGATCATTTGTTGAATAATATTACACTTCAAGAAAATGGTCATGAATGATCTTTCTGAATGGCACTTTGATTATCACACTAAAGTGTAGTCAGATGATGCTACTGAAAGCCAAACTTTGACAGGATCTAACGAAGCCACAAGGCTTCCTTACTAGCTTCTATGGCACCACGATACTCTGCTTCTACTGAAGAAAGAGAAATGGAACTTTGTTTCTTGCAAGCCCATGTAATAGGTATTGAACCAAGAGTGAACACATAACTTGCAGTAGACTTCCAATCATCAGGGTCACCAACCCAATCAGAATCAGTGAAACCAACAAAGAGAGGAGATGCTTCTGCACTGTAATGAATCTCAAACTGAATTGTTCCTCGAACATAACGAAGTATTCTTTTAGCTTCTTTCCAATGACTTTCATGTGGGTTTTGCATAAATCAAGCAATAAGGCCAACGGCAAAGGAAAGGTCAGGACAAGTATGGGTCTGATACAAAAGTTTTCCTACAAGTTGATGGTATAAGGTAGCATCAACTTTAGGGGAAGTGCAAGTGACTGAAAGTTTGGCTCCAGATTGGAAGGGATAAGGGGCTAGTTTACAATCTTCCATGTGAAAATGGCGTAGAAGATCAAAAGCATACTTCGACTGGGAAAGGGAAATACCTTCCTTGGGTTGCAAGACTTGAAGACCAAGAAAATAATACAAGTGTCCTAAGTCTGTCATTTCAAACTTCTTTTTAAGGCTGGACTTCACATGGTTTATAAGGTTGGGATCACTATCAGTAAGGATAATATTGTCAACATAAAGAACAAGAATGATAAGAGACTTTCCCACTTTCTTGGTGTAGACAGTATGTCAAAGTAACACCTAGAAAATCCAGTTTCTAAAAGAAAGCTATCCATTTTGGCATACGAAGCCCGAGGGGCTTGCTTGAGACCATAAAGAGATTTCTTAAGTTGACATACAAGGCTGGATTTTGTTTGTATAAATCCAGTAGGTTGTTCCATATAGATATCTTCATGCAAGTCCCCATGCAAGAAGGCAGATTTAACATCCATCTGATGGACTTCCCATTTGAAAGAGGCAGCAAGGGAAAGAACAAGGTGGATAGATTTTATTTTGGCAATAGGGGAGAAGGTTTCATTATAGTCAATGCCTTCAACCTGTGAAAAACCCTTAGCAACAAGACAAGCTTTATGTTTATCAACTTTTCCATCTGGTCCATACTTGGTTTTGTAAACCCATTTGCATCTAACAAGTTTTCGTCCATTTGGAAGAGGAACAAGATCCCATGTATCATTTGCCAATAATGAACGATATTCTTCATTCATAGCTGCGTCCCAATCTAGATGGCTTGAAGATTATGCAAAGGTGTTAGGAACATAATTCGTTGAAGCTTGAGCTAGTAAAGAAGAGGCTCTATCGAATTGAGAACATCTACGTCGTTGATTTCTAAGATCACCGACAAGATCATGTACTACATCCCGAGTAGCACGGACCCATTTTGGAAGCTGAGGAGCTGAAGGAGGATCTTGAGAAGGTGGGGGAGGAGTATCATCTTCACTATCATCATCTGAAGAAGAAATATTTTCAGAAGTAGAAGGGATAGAGAGAGGTGGAACGATCATCGAACTAGGCTCGTAGGTCGATATATTTTAAGAAAACTTTACATCTCTTCTAATGATAAAATTTTTGGACTTAAGTGGAATAAGTATATATCCTTTGACATATTCAGAATATCCAACAAAAATACATTTTTCACTCTTAGGTTCTAAAGCTTTATGTTTCTCATCCGGAATATGGGCCCATGCTTCACTTCCAAAAACACGAAAGTGACTTAGATCTGGTTTAATTGAGCTCCATGTTTCTTCTGGAATGATATTCTTTAAAACTTTAGTAGGAGTGCAATTTACTATGTAATTTGCATAGTTAATTGCTTCTACCCAAAAATTAAGACTAAGTCCTTTAGATTGAAGCATACAATTAGCCATTTCCTTTAAGGTGTGATTCTTCCTTTCAACTACACCATTTTGTTGTGGAGTATATGGAACAGTATGTTGCATTTGAAATCCATTCTCAGTGCAAAAGTTGATGAATTTTTTGTTAACATATTCTCCGCCATTACCAGATATTAGCTTAAGAATTTGATGTTCAGATTGTTTTTCAACAAAGGCCTTAAAGGCCAAGAGCATGTTAAATACTTCACTCTTGAGTTTTAAGAAGTATACCCAAGTGCGTTTGGAGAAATCATAAATGAAAGTTAAGAAATACTTGTAGCCAGAGAATGAAACAACTGGAAGTGGACCACATAAATCACTATGCACAAGCTGTAAAGGGGCCGAGGTGTGCCAAGAGGCACATTTTTCAAAACTATCACGATGATGTTTTCCGAGTACACATCCGGAACAAACACCATCTATGCAAGATACCATTGGAAGACCTGTCACCATATTTTCTTTACATAGATTTTGAAAGGAGCAAGAGTTTAAGTGACCCAATCGCTCATGCAAAAGTGTGCTCACTTCATCATTATGAGCAACAAATACTGAGAGAAGATTTGATGACCCAAATTTGTTAAACTTATACAACCTTGTAGAATCATCAGCAATGCCAGTAGCTAAAATCTGTTTAGGATCTCTTAGGTCCTTAATTACAAGATCGTGAGGTGAAAATTCAATGATTTTACCTTCACCTGAATGAGTTATCTAATATACAAATAGAAGGTTGCAGGATAAGCTTGGAACACATAATACATCATCAAATTGACCATTGTCTAGATGAACAGTTCCAGTCCCTACAACACTAAGAGATCTATCATCACCAACATATATATTTTTGGTGTTACAATCATTTAAAGAAGAAAACATGGCTTTGTTTTTGGCCATGTGATAAGAAGCTCCATAATCAATGAGCCACTCATGAGAATGAGAAGAAGAAGATACATTTAGTGCATAACCAGACCGAGATGCTTGACAACCACATGCAAAAAGTGTTATTCCTAAAGATGAAGTTGAAATAGAAGAGTGCTCCAAATGGATGTTATGATTCTTCAATGTTGCTTCCAAGGCTTCCATCTTTTTAAAGCATTTGGATTTTAACTAGCCATCTCGATTACAAAAGTGGCAATGTCTATCAGTCTTCTTCCCTTTGTTTTTGTTTGCCTTATCATTTTGTTGAAATGATTTTTCATTTTGAGATTGAAATTGCTTAGGACCCTTGTTTGGTTTAGGACCATTCTTTTGAAGATACTTCTTCTTGGGATTCTTTGAATTAGGTTGCCATTGGGCAGTTAAGGGTTTCTTATAAGAGTTTCCAAGATTAAAGAGACCAAGATATAAGAGCTTTTCTTGTTCTCTTATTAAAGAATCACAAAAGACATCAAAAAAGGGGGACTTGTAGTCTTGTCCTTGAGAAATAAAGGCTTCTCTAGTAGAATGGAAGGTGGAAACAAACACAAAGTAGGTTGGTCCCAACTTAGTAAGAATGGAATAGATAAGGCTACCATCTTCTTTCTTAACCTGAGCGCCTTCCAAGAGAAGTCTAGCGGTCTTGAACTTGGACAAAAAATCTTCAACGGAAGAAGAATTATTGGGGTCCAATGTAAGCAACTCATTTTTGAGTTGATGGGCTCTAATTTCATTTTTAATTCCAAAAACTTTAGTGAATTGTTTCATTGCTTCATTAGGAGTATCAAGTTCTGCGATATGGAATTGAAGGTCTTGAGAAATAGACATCCCTATCAACCCACATGCTTGATCTTGCCTATTTTTCCATTTGGCTACCTTATCTTCATCTTGAGGTTTGGTTTCTTGGCCTGAGGCTATTCTGTAAAAACCTTTACTTCTAAGTAAATCCACAATGTAGGACCACCATTAGAAGTAGTTGGTGTTGTCAAGAATAACCTGCCATGGACTTTCCATTTTAATAGAAACTGAAGCTATAGATGCTAAAACTAAGTGTTCCAATGGAAAGATCTTGAAAAATTAGGCTTATTAAAAAAAAAAAGGGCTCTAAAAACGGCTTACGGATGAAGAAGTTATGGATTTTTGAAGAAAAGTTGTTGAAGATGCTGACGAAGTGTGTGAATGTGTGGAAATGAGTGATTATGTTATATTTAAAAAAAATTGCCCCCTTTCCAAACTTAATCTAATTAGCTCACTTTAAAAAAAAAATTATGTGACTCACTTTTATAAATAAGTGAAAGTCACTTTTACAATGGTACTTTATGAGCTACCCACTAAATTGTAACTTAAATAAAAGATAAAGAGACTTTAGAATTATAAGTGGCTCACTTTTTATAATGGGTGAGAAAAATTTTACATGAAGTAACTTTAAAACATAAGTTCCATGTGCTTTTTGGAAAAATAACTCAACAAAAAGAAAGAGTTGAACTCAAGACCTCTATTCTCATAAAGTAACTTTGGACTAAGTGAGCTAGTTTAAAAGGTTAATAATTTTTGGAAAAGATGAAGGATTTTTTTTTTAGTCACTGAAGCTTTGGGATGCGCGCTTACTTGGAAAAATTTCTTTTGTCTATAAAACAAAAACCACAAAATCCAACACAGACATACAAAAAACAAACCTTACGGCTTGAAGTTAGCTTTAGCCGGAAACTAGATATTTTCCTCAATGTTTCTGATTTTCCGAGATCACACTAAGGCGTGGGGGAAAAGAGAATATGCATGAGAAAAATCCTTCCTTTCTATTTTTGATTTCCGCAGATTGCACAGAATCTTATGGGGGGTTCTTATGGCACTTCTAAATGAAATAATTGAAAATTTTCTTATGAGAAACCTACTTTTATTTTCCAATTAATCTAACTAGTAAAAACATGAAAAAATATCATGAAGACTAACTAAAGTGAGTTAATAGGTTCTTACTTCTTATCTTACCTCCATCACTCCTCCTTGTATTAATTTTTTTTATTAATTTCAATCACCTAAAACCTAATGAAAGAAGCACTATTGTTTCCTTGGCATCTCCCTACAATAGAACCAAAATTGTTGGGTCTTATTTACTTGCATAAATGAGAAAATTAAATTATCAATATAGGAATTTGTAAACTTGTGAGATGACATGCATTGTAGGTTTACAACTTACTTCTTAAATATGATTCTTTCTCTACTCAACTATGGTAATGTACTTTGAAAAAATCTAAATACTCAATCTAGCAAAAAAAGTAACTAAGCTTTTCAACCTAGACTACAAAATATTACAAAAAAAGAATATCAAGTTGTGAGGAGAAGTATGCCCTAAGAAAGACCCACACAACAATTATCTTTTCACTAGTGTAGGTTATTGGTTAAGAAATAAATTCTAATCACACAACTCAATCATAACTGCATGGTTGATAAAATATCCGTTAATGTCCCACAATACCCTATTAATTCCTCAATCCTTACTCTCATAAAGCAAGATCAATTCCAAGTGGAAAAAAAATAAAACTTTCATCAAATGAAACTAATGCTACAATAAATCAACTATAATAAAGGTAAATTAAAACTAAAGCCATGACTAATGCATAATTAAAAGTTTATAACATAAAAAATATACAACACGTATATAGCACAAGAAAGACACAATGATCAATATATCAATAAACTAAAATAGTATTGAACATCTGTTATAAAATATGAATGAAGAGTATATAAGAGAAATTAAGAGAGTATATCTCAACAACAAAGGTACAATAATTATGTACATAGAAAACAATGATGCATAGGATGAAGAATGGGGGCCCTCCAAGCCTCAAACTATACATACAAGTAGTATTGACTAAAGAAAGGTATGGATTCATACATTAATGAGATAAACTAGTACAAATATTAAGCAAGTCTCTTGGAAGGCAAGAGCTTCAACAAAATTTGAAAAATTTAGAAATTTGGCTCTTATTGTTAAAATTATTCATATTTTGTTTCTGTATATACATAACCTGAAATGAAATTAAATCACTACCAATCTTCTATATAGTTGTTAGCTATCTATTCAACTCAAATTCATCGTTTAGAATGCCCCAAAACATGAAAATTCATGCGTGATTGAGATTTGACTAATTTTTCTAACAAATTAGGCATGTTGACCTTGCATTTACGTGCCACATTCGTGATTGAGATTTGACTAATTTTTCTAACAAATTAGGCATGTTGACCTTGCATTTACGTGCCACATGCAAGGCATTTTTAGCAAAATAATTGAAACGATCCATATGTCGATATTAGGGAACAAAACCCACGTTTCTAATTTTTCCTCGATTTCCTGCGTAGATCTCAACAAAAGAGTAATTAGCATAATGAGTATTTCCTTGCAAAATCCACTTTTCAATACACATAAATTGTTAAAATTCGTTAATTACAAGAAAATGATAGAAATACCTTTTTTATGACTCTTGGGTCAAAAAAAGATAAAATGTGTAAAATAGATGGATATATGGTTTCTTAAGGACAAATTCTAGTTTAATCTAAAGGGTAACTAGTACCAAAAGAAAGGCTCAATATCAAGCATGGAGATTACTTCCATGATTAAAATTATATGAGATATTGATAGAGAGGAATAATAAAATTTTCAAAAACAACAAGACCTTTGTTCATTAGGTATAGAATAAAACCCTTCAAAACATCAAGGAAACCATTTTATCAACTCATCCCCCAAAATATTTTTCTTGTAATTCATAGGAAACTAAAATACTGAAATCTCTTGGTATTTCTCCCACAACAGAATTCTCTTCACTTCAAATTACTCAAACCAAACAGAAAGATCCTACCTTATTAAGATCCTCACCTCAAGGGACCCTAAAATTAAATTTTGATGGCGCCTCAAAAGGAAATCGAGGTTTGGTTAGCTATGGAGGGGGTTTTAAAGATACTATAGGCACGATTATTCATATTTATGCAGGTTCAGTGGGTATTGACTCCAACAATTCAGTTGAACTATACACATTGGAGTAGGGAATAAATGTTTCTAATTGAAATAGACACAATAATATAATCATAGAAGGATAAATTCATTTCTTATTATTAGCATGGTTAAAAAAATTATGATTGGATTTCCTCACTACAAGTTTCTAATTATTGGAGACTTGAGGGAAGAATAGAGATAATTCAACAGACTGAATTCAACCCATTAGAAATTCAATGGACTGAATTCAATTAAGAAATACTCAACTTATGCTATTTGGAAATGGCTTCATATCATCTTCTATCCCCTACTACAGTTGACCATCCACTCAGGCTTCAAAATTGCAATGATCCATCAATCTCAAATTAAATAGAGGGTAATGGTTACCTAGTAACACCTCACATAGTCATGTAATACATATACATACACCATCCACAGTAGGTGAAATGGCGATGAAGAAGGATTATGTGTGTGTCACTCTATATTTTGCTAATGCTCCACTAAAGAGAGAATCATTGTGCTTAAGGGAGATCTGATAGTAGAGCACTCTTGGAAGTAATCGGGAGCATCATATGGGAATTTGGTTCACAGGAAAGTAGGAAAATATTAATACTTTCCTTTTCTCTAAATCATAACATTCAACATCTTCGCATCCCTTTTCTTTTGCGGACATGCTAGCACTTATATTGTAAGCCGATTGGTAGCTTTCAGTTGCTTATTAAATTTAATTATAAATTCAATGTCTCAATTGTTAATTGGAATAGGGACTTGCAAGTCTGAGCTCAAGGAAATGTTTCCTCTTGGTTTCCTGCTTTACTGCTTTTACCTATATTTATCATAATCTACTTTGCTGGAGACCCTCATTTTGCAATTGGCTTCAAAAATGCCCTCTTTGAGTGGTCCAATGGTTGTCTTCAATCTCTCTAGTTTTTGGATTTTATTAACTTGGGATTTTTTGACTATAAGCTCTCACTTGACTAGGGAAAATATTATTTGGGTTTTGTCTTAGGTGATAAGCTGTAAATACAATCCCAACTCTAACATGGTGATAAGCTACTAGACTTGGTTGAGCATTCATGTGAAGGTATTTTTTGCTCGCATATTCATTCTTTCTTAATTCATAACTAATTTATCATCTACGGTGGTTGGTCCTGCATGTGGTGCTTCTCTTGGGTGAAGTTGGAAGGGTTCAGCTCGCGTATATATTTTCTAGAATTATCCATGGCTTTCTTCTAAAAAAATTGCAGTCTTCTTGTCTTATCTTTGAAACTAGTGTTGGTCTGGGCCCTATTCTGGACATGTTGTAAGCACGAGGTTATTCCCTCTCTTTGGGTATATAAGCTTATCCATATCTTATAAATGTCTATATCAAGTCTTATCCTTCATTGAGAAATCTACACTCTTCCTTTAGTTGTGATATGGTACAATTCTGTCTACTTATGGAAAAACATGACTCGAGCTAAAAGGAGTTGTTGCAATATCAATGTGCCATCCACCTCTCAATCTTAAAGGAAAATAGAACACTCCACAAATGTTTATTACAAAAATACACCTCTAGTGATTGAAAGGGAAATTGTGGAAAATGAGAGGAAAGCCAAAATTGAGCATATGTTTCAAATATTATTATGCCTAAATGATATAAAGAAGCAAATCACAAAGTTAGATAACAAAATGACAAAAATGGAAAATAAGCTTGTTGATTAGTAATTCAGAGTTGGTGAGAAGACAGGTCCACTAATTACAATTCAGTTGAATTTCCCTAGTGAATAGAAGTTATTCATAACAATTGCTATTATGATTAATACTAATAATTTTGTGATAAATGATGATCCGAAGGTGTTTAATACTAATAATTTTGTGATAAATGATGATCCGAAGGCTCTCAAGTCTAGCAAATAGTATTTAATAAGTTTTTTTATCAATTTCATTTTTTTTACTCGGACAAAACGAATAAACATATCCAAACAATTTTATATTATATTTTTTGATATAATACAAATCAGCTTAATCTTACTCTATCCAATACTTCATTCACACTCTTAATCATGACCCCTTATCTTTAAATCATAACTTAATTTTAACTCGGGACTTTTTAACACTATAATCTTAAGCCGGTGTTTCTTAATGGTAACTTTGCCCGTAGCTTTTAGCCCTCCTTCACTAACACAACGTTAAAAAGTGACATGTTGACAGCTATGCAATTATGAGCCGATGGTCCTAATTGGCTTATGAGAACACGAGCACGCAACTTGTACTGATCATGAGCTTAGCAAACACACCTTCCCACCTAACCAAAATATGTTATAATTTAAAATAAATAAGCCAACCTTCCCACCCAACGAAAAGACGTTATAATTTAAAATAAACAAGCCAAACGCTTATACTGACTGAAACACTTAAATCACATTCGTGCTTGGCACCCAAAGTAAACAAGGAGAGAGAGTCGGATAGGTTCCGATACCGAGTGGTTAATGCAAACTTTCCTTCGACCATTAATTCTTAATTAGGTCACGCACCTTCTGACGCGTACTAAAAGTCACGGATTCTGTTAGGTAATTGCGCGTGGGTCACACACATGACATCGAAAACTTCGGTACATTTTAACGCGTTGCACACCCGTCCTTCGAATCTTTTCAGCCCCACGCAACCATCTTCATCTTCACCGCCATTCCGATATTATTTTGTCCATTTTGATAGCTGTCATTCACGTTGACAATGAGCCTCCTCATATAAACCTGCCACTATATAAACCTGCAGTCACTCCAACACTCCACACACTGTCTTCCCACATTCAATTCAATTCAATTCAATTCCATTCCCTTATCATTCATTTTTCCTTTCCTGCTTAGCAGCTAATTTTTCTAGTCATGAAGGCTCTCGTATGCATTGTTGTGTGTGTGCTGTCTATAAGCTCTTTTAATTACGCTGCGCATGGGCAGCTGACCTCAACATTTTACAGCAAAGCGTGTCCGACGGCGCTTTCGATAGTGAAAGCCGCAGTGACCAAAGCCGTCAACAATGAGAAACGGATGGGGGCGTCCTTGCTCCGCCTTCACTTCCACGATTGCTTCGTTAATGTAAGAAATCAAACCCAGAATTTCATTTAACTGATCATAAACTGGCTCGAATATATCCACATTTGGCGCTTAAATCAACTCATCTCCGTCGTTTTTGTTTGATCCGTGATGTTTAATTTTGGTTTCTGTTTGTTGCAGGGCTGCGATGGCTCGATATTGTTGGACGATAACTCAACGTTCACCGGAGAAAAGACTGCAGGCCCAAACGCTAATTCTGTGAGAGGGTTCGACGTAATAGACACTATCAAGACTCAAGTTGAGGCAGCCTGCAGTGGTGTCGTGTCATGTGCCGACATTCTCGCCATTGCTGCTCGCGATTCAGTCGTCCAAGTATTAATTTCTCCCTTCTCTTCACCATTTATTTAATTATTCGTAAATACAATATCTTATCTTTTGTTGGAGGAATCGGGAAGAAACAACATTGTTCACTATTTGTGGTTACAATTTGGCAGCTGGGAGGCCCAACATGGACAGTACTTCTGGGAAGGCGAGACTCGACGACTGCGAGTTTAAGCGCCGCAAACAACAACATTCCGTCTCCAGCTTCCAATCTCAGCACCCTCATCTCATCGTTTACAGCCCACGGTCTTTCTACCAAGGACCTCGTTGCACTCTCGGGTACTCCATTACTCACGCAAGAAATTCCGTGCCATCAAATGATTGATTCTAAGGTGTCATATTGCACCATTTTCAAATTTAATAATAATTATCTTCTGGTAATCTTATTTATGTTACAGGCGCTCATACAATTGGCCAAGCGCGGTGCACCACATTCAGAGCTCGAGTCTACAACGAATCCAACATTGACACTTCCTTCGCTACGTCGGTGAAGGCAAACTGCCCAAGCGCTGGTGGCGACAACACCCTCTCGCCCTTAGATCTGGCCACGCCTACCACATTTGACAACAAGTATTACACTGATTTGAGAAGCCAAAAGGGACTTCTGCACTCCGATCAGCAACTGTTTAGCGGAGGCTCTACAAATTCTCAGGTCACCACCTACAGCTCTAATCAAAACACCTTCTTTACGGACTTTGCAGCCGCCATGGTGAAAATGGGGAATATTTCTCCTCTGACTGGTACCAGCGGACAAATCCGCAAGAACTGCAGGAAGGCCAATTAAGTTTACCAACATTTTTTTTATTTTCGCTGTAACAAATTTATTGGCAATTGGCTACCGAAAAAACCAATAAACTAAATTGCGATGCGATTGTGCTTAAACAAAACGTATTCTGCGATGTTGAAGTGAGATGTGTAAATTCAGATTAGGTTTCGAAATTGTTGGAAAAATCGTATAAAATATGTAGCATCCTGAAGTCGAAAAGGCTTGTTTTATTTGTATAGGAGCTGTACTCTTTCGATTCCAAATGGTTTGATTGGCCATATAGTAGCTAACTCTACTGACTACACATGAAATTATTTTGGTTTGGTTAATTACTCTACTGACTACACATGAAATTATTTTGGTTTGGTTAATTACTCTACTGACTACACATGTAATTATTTTGGTTTGGTTAATTACATTGGTGGATTATTGTAGATTTAAAAAATATTTTGACGGCTTAGATGTTCAAATAAAAATTACCAAACAGTACATGTTTAGGCACCTAAAGATTTGATTTTATCATCCCATACATTTTATTTCATTTTTTTCGTTAATCTCGATGTCTGTAATCGATGCCAAAACAACGTTACGCTTCGGGGTAATAAACAATTTTCAAATTCAGCAAAAACTTTGCACTGCGCCGATGGTAATTATGTCTGTAACACAATAAGTGAACTCTTTCTACATCTACTTTGCACATGGCAGATGATAGTTCTGTCGGCAACACAATAATTAACCACTAAACCGGAGTTGAGTGGCTCCACAGGTGCACCGATTTGCCCTTTTGATCCACGTCAATTTATCGAAACCGCATTCATTAATTTGGAAGCCCTTTCAAAAGGGATTACATGGAGTCATGTCAGCAATCAAATCAGTTGCGTAAGGGATATAAAATTGGATAAAAAGGCAACGAAATTTGTGCCTCGCTAAAACGCGTTTTAGGCGCTTCTATTCTTAGAATTTGGTGTGGATTGCTCCGTTATGAACCGGGGACCATGTTGATATCAAGTGGCCACAGCCACTATATGGTAGTGTAACTTAAGGACTTTTTATTTTAGTTTTTCAGTTAAATTTTATTCAAAATTCCGTTGGATGTAGTGGAATCACAATTTCAATCTATAATTTGTAAAATTAGCATTTTGCACTGAGAAGTGCAAAGGAATGCGATGGGAGAACCGTGCAGAACAAGAGCTGTTTGATTGGCTCCGAACTATATTGGTGTTCAGGAAAAACAGTGTGCTCAATCAAAGGGAACACTTAATTCTGTTATTTGCAAATGTGCACATGTGGCAAATTTCCAAGCTGAGCCAATATCAGAAGTGGATGACAAAAACCATAAACTTCATGCCCAAAGTCTCCATGGGACCAACGGGTGAGTTGTTCACTGTAGTTGTGCCAAATTCCACAAATTCCACAAAACAAAGTATTGAAACCTTAACACAAATGAAATCCATTTTTTTATTCATTAATTTTGAATTGTGAATTTTTATTATTTAAAATATAATACATTAAATTATTTTATATAGAATTCACATTTCTTATTTTAAAAAATAATATTGAGTAAAATTTAATAAAAACATATTAAAAAGGTTAAAAAACATCAAATAATTAATACACTTATTAGAAATACTATTCCTCATTTTAATTGAAAAAAACAATAATGATCACATTTAACATTAAATAAAAATAAATGCATTTTTAAACATGATAAAAACAATATACAAGATAGACTAAACACATTACACTCTTTGAAAACAACCAACCAATTATTGACTTTGAAAACATTATTGTCCACATGTAATCACATAGTATACCAATTACATATCCATATATTGGATGCACCAACTATTCCTTCGACTATTCCATTTGCATTAAGGAAATCATTGACTTGGTATTGCTTTCAATAAATCTTCTTTAATAGGAACTCAGGTTGTTGGTCCAACAACTAACTAAGAGAGCTTTCTGATGTGCAACACTTGCATATGTTAATTAATTTTATAACAAGTCATGTTTGAATTTGCAAACATCTATCAAGCATGAAATTATTATAGATATAAAGAGTTTTAACAATAAAACATCAAAACCTACGATTATAAGCATATCTACATAGATGAATTGTTACCATCACAATGTTTGGGGAAAGAAAAACAGTAAATTACAAGTTCTAACCATGTGCAAGAATTCCAAAGTCCAATAAAAATTCCATTATTTATCATGCTCATTGATCCATAAACAGTGGGCCTATGGCCTGTCCGTTTCATCAACAAATATACTCCGCGGAATTAAATTTTGTTCTTGGCTTTTGAAAAGGTACCTTTGTTCAAATTTGGGATCAAGGCCTCCTTTCAAGATCTACCCAAATTTACGATGCACTTATGCTTCATTTGAATTTGTTAAACCATGCATCCATTTTCTTTTCTTTTTTTAACCTTGCACACACAATGCTTTAAACAAAAATACCTCTACTGTATAATGAACTTTCAAAAGTTGATATCCATAAGTCTTTGTCAATGTATTCAAGCTCCATTATTACAATGCCAATTATTTTCCTGTTCACACACCTAAGGACAAATCTTGATGAACGGACTTTGGAGACACTAGCTTGGTTGCATTTGGAAGTGAATCACTTTGCACTCTATTTATTTAATTGTCCACAATCCAACCTAGATATCACTAGTAACAGTGACAATAAAGGAAAAACGTGTGTCTCTGGGTTTCCACAATAGTCAATGGTTTGACCATAGGAGAGTCGATCACCTGAATGCTCTGGTTTCAAGGCTTCTGGGAAAATAAAATCATTTACTAATCTAGCATTCCAGTAAATCACCTCTTGGGTTGTAGATTGCTATGGCACTATATGAGCCAAATCGTGGTGCAGTTGTGGGGGTCAATTTTTCGAATATGTGTTTTTCGTGGTGGTAAAAAATGATGTACATAAAATAAAATGACGAGTTGAATGCAATATTATTAGAACTGGACTGGTCATGAAACCAGTGGCCTCCAAACATCTGACCAAGAAGAAAGGAAAAAAAATGACCAAAAAAAAAATTAACTAAGAAACACATAAAATATCCAAATTTTATATATCTAGTCATGTGTTTGTTGAAGAAATGCAGTCACATATTCCCTGAACATCATTCAATAGACCATGAGAGGATTCTCCTCCAACCACTACTCTAAAGAGATGCATGTGTTTACTGAAAGTGTTGGTTGTCTTTTAACCATAGAAATGGATGGATGATTAGAAAAATGAGTGGAGATTTATGAAATAATAATTGAAGAGTCAAAATCTTGAATCAACATGAGAGAGAGTGAACATATAATGTAATTTTATTTAATTTGTAGAATTTTGGTGAAATACAAGTTAAAATTTCGTTCACAAAACTTTATAAGTGTCACAGGTTTTGTTATCATATTGAAGTCATTTCAATTATAAATCATGAGAGAGAATGAACGTATAATGTATTTTTTTTAATTTGTAGAATTTTGGTGAAATACAAGTTAAAATTTTGCTCATAAAACTTTATAAGTGTGAGAAGTTTTGTTATCATATCAAGATAATTCCAATAAGAAATTAACTAAGGACACTAAAGTATGACTATCTTGTAACACTGTGAAAAGCATTCCTCATGTATTTTATTGATTTTGTTTACCGGATAAAAGCGAAGTATTGGAGTAAGTTACCCAATCTCTTTGATATGGGTAGTATTGGATTTTACCGACAGATCTCTTTGATTGAGAAAACCTAGAAAAGTTCAAGAATATAATATGACATATAAACTTAATGCTTCTTGTTTTTTGTGTTTCCCTTTTTCTCCAAAAACACCCAAATTCTTATGCAAATTCAAACGCGTCACGCCTCTGACAACCTAGGTGTAACAAAGAATGTGTCAGACTAGGAGGTAACTCCTCAGATCAGAACTTTATATTATTCATTCAGGTTGTTCATCATTATATACAAGAGGGAGTGATTGTTCGGTTCATCTCCTGATGACTCTCTATCTTCTCTATTATTTATTTACATTAATTACAATTGTTCACCCAATCCCTATGTTTAGGTGTCAACATTCCCCCCCTTAATCTAAAGGGATGTTGGTGAGTCCAAGCATCATTCTGAATCTTTCAAGCTTTTCTCTTCCAAGTGCTTTGGTGAAGATGTCTGGAATTTGCTCATTAGTGGAACAATGGTGGAGATGGATTATTTTGGCCTCAACATGATGTCAAATCAGATGATGTTTATTATTGATGTGCTTTGTTCAATCATGGAACTTTGGGTTCTTGGCCAAGTTTATTGCAGAGGTATTATCAATCATGAGTGGAGTCGATTGGATTTGTTTTACTTGCAAATCTTCAAGAATTTTCCTGAGCCACACAATTTCTTTTGTTGCCTCAGCTATTGCCACATATTCTGCCTCAGTTGTGGAATCTGCTGGAATTGATTGTTTGCGTGATCCCTAGGAGACAGCTCTTGATCCAAGACTTAGAGTGTAACCTGAAGTAGATACCCCAGTTTCTTTGTCTCCATCGAAGATTGAATCCGAGTATCCAATCAAGCTGAAGTCGCCCACCTGTGTATACTTGATTCTAAAGTCTTAAGTTCCCTTCAAGTACTTTAGAACTCTTATTGCAGCAGACCAATGTCCCTCACAAGGCTTTTTCATAAATCTGGAGAGGATTCCAACAACAAATGAAATGTCTGGTCTAGTAGTTAGGTGATTGAGACTTCTTACAAGTTGTTTATACTTTGTTGCATCCTAAAATTCTTTTCCTTCAATGGCTGTGAGCTTTAAGTTCTGTTCCATTGGAGTAGTCATAGGATTGCATTCAATCATGCCAAACATGTTCAACAAATCTCCAATGTACTTCTTTTGAGAAAGGAATATGGACTTCAGATATTGAGTTACTTCAATACCAAGATAGTAATGAACATAGCCCAAATCAGTCATTTCAAAACCTTTCTCCAATTCCTTCTTTATGGATGCAATGTAGTTTTCATCGTTCCCTGTTATCAAAATATCATATACGTATACAACAAGATATACAACTGTTTTTCCAACCTTCTTGACAAACAAAGTTGCATCATCAAGATCATAATGTTTGAAATTGAGTTTCAGAAGATGCTCAATTAGTTTTTCATATCAGGCTTGCAGTGCTTGTTTGAGGCCATACAAGGATTTCACGAGTCTGCATGCTTTATGTTCATGTCCTTTCACAACAAATCCTTCAGGCTGGGACATAAAAATATTTTCTTTTAGATCTCCATTCAAGAAAGTAGTTTTTACATCCATTTGATGGACTTTCCAACCGTTCTGAGCTGCTAGGGCAAAGAGTGTCTGGATGGCAGCCCATTTTGCTGTGGGGGAAAAATTATCCTCATAATCAACCCCTTCCTTCTATGCAAAACCTCTTGCCACAAGCCTAGCTTTGTGCTTGTCAAGTGAGCCATCAGCTTTATACTTGTTCTTGTAGACCCACTTGTAGCCAATTGGTTTGGTTCCCAATGGAGGATCAACCAACTTCCAAGTGCCATTCTTTATCAGGGCATCATACTCCTTTTGCATCGCTTATTTCCATTCATCATGAGAAGCAGCTTCTTTGAAGGAAGTTGGTTAAAAATCTGTAGACAAATTCAATTCACAATCATAAGAAACATCCATATCAACAGGTGAATCAGAGTCATCTACATCACCTCCATTTTTCTGGTTCGAATTTATAGTTCCTGTTTTTCCAACCTCATAAGGATGAACACTTTCAAGTGTCTTTGTCAGCCACTTTGGGGGACCTTCCTTAGATGGTCTAGGCTACTCTTTTGACTGAGTTGAGACTGAATCAAGATTGAGTCTCCCAATTCTGTTAATCACATCACTCAAAGTATCATCCGTTGTTGGAGTTTCATGCAGGGGAGAGAGTGCTTCAGAAGAAGATTTCGTAGGTTGATCTAGTATAGGGATCCCCCCTTCAAGATGTGGAATCTGATTATCAAATTCTTGAAATGACTTTGCATTTATAAATCTATCCATGCGATCAAGTTGCCTTTCAACAACATTGTCAGTTTTGGATGATTCAAGAAAGATTACATCTGTAGATACAACAAAATTTTTGTTGACTTCATCATAGAGACAGTATGCTTTGGAGGTGTTTGAATACCTCGGGAAGATACACTTATGACTTCTTGCACCAAGTTTGTTTCTATGTACCTTTGGTATAAAGGCATAACAAGTGGAACCAAGACCCTGAGATGCTTTACCGAAGGAATGTGCCCATAGGACATTTCATAAGAAGTCTTGTTTCTGATAGCATTAGATGGACATCTATTATTTATATATACAGCACATAGAACTGCATCAGCCCAAAACATCATTTTTACATTTTTGAAGAACAACATGGGGCATACCATATTTAAGATTGTCTTATTCATTCTTTCAGCTACACTGTTCTATTGGGGATTATAAGGCACAGTTGTTTGATGTTTTATCCCATGTTGGCAAAGATAGTTTTCAAATTCATTTGAAGTGTATTCTTTTCCATTATCAGTGCGAATAGAGCCAATATGAGATTTTGAATCGTTTTCAATCCATGTATGAAAGTTCTTGAATGTTTGAAAAACATAAAATTTGTTCTTCAATAAATAAACCCAACACATTTTAGTGTAGTCATCAATAAATGTCATCATATATTTATTTCCATTTGCAAAAGAGATAGGAATCGGACCACATAAATCTGAATGAATGAGTTCAAGTTTTCTATGTTCTCTAGAGTGTGAATCATGAAAGGACTATTTGCTATGCTTTCCTAGATTGCAAGCATCACATTTCTTAAGCTTCCTAGGAATTGTAGGCAAACCAGTAACACCATTTTTATTCAAAAAGTGGAGGCTGTCATAGTTCAAATTTCCAAATCTAGCATGCCATAATAAACTTGATGGAAATGTACCTTCTTCATAATGAGAATTATATGAGAAATTTTTTGTACGAGCAGATGTACCCTGTAGCTTGAGAATCCTTTCTTCTTCTATCCCTGTCATGACAAGTGAGTGGTCAGATGCTTTTCTCACCTCAAGCTTGCCATAAAACATATGAATGGAGTGACCTTGATGGTGGATGTGGACCAAGGACAACAAGTTTATCCTTAGTTGTGGGCGATATAGAACATGATGCAGAAGAAAGCCTGGAAGACCAGGCAATTTAAGCCTGATTGTGCCAAGCCCTGATGGCTTGAGTTTTGATTGGTCTGCAATGTATACTGCTCCATCAACTTTGTTAGTAAATTCTTCAAAAAAATATTTTGTATGAGTCATGTGGCAAGTTGCTCCTGAATCAAGCAACCAATCATTTTTCGAAGAAGCAAGTGAAGCATTAAATAAGTCTTCATTTACTCCAATATTACATTGTGCCACAACATAATGAGTGGATTCAGGTGCTTTACCTTTGTCTATGTCATTAGTTTTACCTTTGGTTGGTTTCTTTGCTGCTCAATTTTGTCCCAAGGTAACTTGCATGTGAAGGCATCATGTGATCCATTTATTTTGCAGCGTATGCAGTGAAAATCTGACTTTTCTCCTTAAGAGTGTATGCCCCCCTTGCCTCTGAAATATCTTCCTCTTCCTCTTCAACCACCTCTTCCTCTAGAAGAATCTTGGGCAAGATTCTTTTCTTTATGAGCAAGGCACACAACCTCTTCAGAAGATTCAGGGGCTGTCTTCTTTCCAAAAGCTTTCTCTCTTTCAGCAAATTTTTTCACAAGAGAGTCAAAGGTAATATCTTTGAGATTTCCATTTGCTTACAATGACTCAAGATAATTGGAGTAAGTAGGATAAAGTGCCTTGAGAAAAGCGATCAGAGGAATATCCAAATCAACATTAGTGACTTTGATATCATGCATTATAGATTTTACTTCGGATGCAAGAGCAAGAGGATCATTATTTTGTAATTCAAGGGTGAAGAGTTTAATCATGATTTGAACAAATTCAAGTGCAGAGTGTGAGTCATAGAGTTCCTTCAGCTTTTGTAATGCTTCAAATGCATTTGAAAATGGTGAAATGTGTCGACTCACCTCTTCACTTACTGATGCTGCAATCAATGCATAGGCTTTATTGTTCTTATTTTCCCAAATGGCGAGCTCCTTGTCTGAGGTAGGCTGGACTGGCTCTTTGTCTCCTTCTCCAACACACATTCCTTTCCATTGAGAACTACTCCCGCAATAGATATAATTGAATGCATTGTAAAATCTGTGTATGGTGGAGAAAAATATTGTTGCTGCAAAAGTTTACTTGTCAAAAGATTGTTATACCAACAACATTCAACTTAACAACATTAAACGTTCACTTGAATATCAGAGTCTAACTATAGCTATAGTTCCTTTGTTGCTTTGTATGGCAGAGATGAATGGCGAAGATGAGTGGAGGATATGAACGGAGGAGGGCCGTCGATGCTAAGCGACCAACAGTTATCGCAAGAAAAACAAGTTAGGGAAATAACCACGGTTAAAGGAGGATTTCGGGTTATAAGCAGGATTTCGGGTGGATAAAAAAACGGTAAGTGGTATAGAGAGGGGAGCGCCATATTAGTGCCTAAATCTACCTCAGGTTAAAGGAAGGCAAGTCTAGGGTAACATCAAACCATGCTAACCTGGTAGCTAGCCCTACCAGGTCGAGAGAGGGCTCTCTCCTTGTCAATCTCAATTGAGATGACTGAAATAAGAATATATTTTAGGCTAGGTATAGTAGCTCTAGGGTTTTTTTGTTGATTTTAAAGGATTGGTTGCTAGATCAATTGGAGAAGGCAAATTGGGTATGGGAAATCAACTTAGGGATACATTCATGTTCTGTGGGGCGAGGTAGACAAGGGTTTATGTACTAGAAATGAATTAAGATGGTAGATTAAGATCGCTGAGGAGTTGAGGAGGGCATAAAGAAACTATGAATCCTCTTCAAACAGTTGATAACATTGAAAACCAAATGCATTTCCAAGGCAAAGCACATCAATGTATTTTGTCCATTCACCTTGATTCATTTAGTTTTTGAAGGGAAAGATGGATTTGGATACATATAAAACATAAGAAAAACTAATTACAAAGAAGAAACGATACATAAACTCACTGTAACAAGAATCCCACAAAAATAGCTGTGAAACCTGGTTTTATTCCTTGCCAAACTGCTGATACAAATGTTCAATGAGTGCCACCACTTCCACCAAAGTCCAACCTTTACAAATGACTAAGAAATTACATAATATAGGCAAGGAAACCACTCATGCTAACTATGAGGGTTGAATCCATGAGTCAAGGAACCGTTTCAACAACATCTAAACTAGGAACAAGAAAATAGGCAGTGGAACAGCCTGCCTCTAAAACTAAGGAAATTGATACATTCAGTTTAAAATCACCTTTTCTTTGATGAATCTACCCCATCAAGTGTTTTACATCAACATTTACATCATATTACATCATTTACCATGCAAAATTTACCAAGAAAAAAAGAAAAAGTCAACTGTTGAAGAGACTAGGCGAAATTTGACTTTTAGGCAAAATTGACAAAATTTCCTTGATGCATAGTGCCCTCAGCCTAATACGTAGTGCCGTTTCAAGGCTACTTTTGGAGGCCTTCCACTCATCCAAATCAAGAAAAAGATAGCTTGTTGGAAAGCCTTGCCTGTCTAATTTCGGGAACACTTTGAATTTTCTAATTTGGTGGTAATATGCCCCCTCCAACGTGGATTATCCCAAGATTGGTTCTTATGTGTCCAAAAAGTGATAGAGAGGGCACTTTTTGAGTGTTTTTTGCCCTTTTAGTGGCCAAGATCTCCTCCAAAATTGATTAAACTTTTTTGGGTTTTCTTATTTTCATCCAAATCTACAAGCCATTTGTCAAGAGGATGCACCAATTCAACGCGCAGCACTGATGGCACTGCGCATCAGCTAGAATTTTCTGTGTTTCTAATTCAAAAATTGGAAAATAACAAAATTGTCTCAAAATTTGCCCAATTTTGGCTCAAAGCTGCATCATGGGTTACTTTGCTGGGCTTAGTCACATCAGCCAAAATGTTGAGCTTTTCTTTGTTTTTTTTGCCTTTTAAGGCCCTCCTTAATCTTGCCTTAAGGTGCTTGATCCTCTTATTGCATATTCTATTCTGGGTCAAATAATGGTGGGCCATATGCCTTAGCATCTTGTTGTCTCTATTTGCTTTCTTCAGAAGGCCCTCAAAGTGAATGTTAACTCTTTCAAGACATATTTCTTTATCATGCTCCACTTCTTGTTCAATAGGAGTCAAGGGAACCAAATGCTCTTTGTTGCTTCGCCTTTGAATTTTTAGCATCTCTAACTACATTTGGGTTTGTTTACCCTCTAACTGCTTATTCTCCTACTCTAGGTAATTGATAATATATCTAGCTCTAGCCAACTTATCATTTGACATGTGAATATGAGCCTCTTTCTCTTTCAAAAGCATGCTTTGATCTAATTATGGGCTTTCAATATCAATTACCTAAGTGTGATGAGGTGGCACATTATTATCATGCTCCTCAAGCTGAAACTTTCTCTCAACATCATCATCAAGCTTTTCTCCTGCGACCTTTCCTTTCCCTTTGTCTACCTGTTACAAATTCCTTTCCCTAGAGCTATCACTTAGGGTGTCCTCATCAAAATCAGGGTCACTGTCTCTTTGATATGGTGAATGGTGGATAATAGATGGGGGGAAAAGATGAGTATGAAGACATTTGTGAAAGGAACAATAGTAATGAGGTGAGGTAGGGGAATGAAGGGAAGGATTTGAGGAACTAGGGTTTTGATGTATGAGGGACTTAGAGTTTGATAAAGGGGATTAGTTTCTTAGGGGAATAGGGAAAAGGGGAATATAATCAAGGGGTAGTTTAGGTGTAATGAAGTTGGGAAAAGGGACAAAGGATGTTCGTTTTGCAATGATGTGAAGGTTTTGCAATGATGTGAAATAGTATGGAGGCAAGTTAGGGTTTAACCTTTAGGAAGCAAAAATCTTGAACCAAACATGAGAAACCTTATTTCAGCTTAGGATGTATTGACACTTACTTGTTAAGTGGTGAATGTAGCATTTGGGAGGATTTGAGATGAATTTGTGTGATTTTGAAGCCTCACTGGCCAATGCGCAACACACTGAGCCCAATGCGTAGCGCCTGCCTGATGCGTAGCACCAGTGTATTTTTACATAGGCAAAAGCTATCTGATGCGCAGCACCGACCCTCTGTTGTGTAGCGCCAGGCAAACTTGCTGCAAATTTCGGGTTTTCTTCCTCCTTTGCTCAATCTTCCTTCAAAACACGATTTTAGCTCTCAACTTGACTTTTTGCACAATGGAATGGCTTGTTATCATGAATTTGCTTTATATACCATACACTTTGATTTTTCTTCATTTCAAACCCACTTTTCTAAAGTCTTGGTAACTTGTTCAAAATTCTGTTTTTTAGTTTGAAGCTTGACTTCTTTTCTTGGCTATTTGATGGACTAATGTCTTGATTCTTTTGTTTTTGCAATGGAGGGAGTTGGCAAGGTGACCAAGAACAGTTGTTGAGTGCTTGTTACATATAGAAACAATTAAATTACATGAAATTTTTCAAAAATGGAACAATACTCTATTTTCACTTCAAAACAGAGTTTTGAGGTGAAAAAGATTTATTGAGCACACCATAACTAAACTTATGACTTTATGAACGTTCATGTGCCTGTTGATCTCTTTATTTGAGAATGATTGAAAAACCCTAAGACCTAATGGGACTAAACCCTAGGACTAGTTTTTATACATGAAATGAAACAGGATGACTGTGAATGACTAAAAAAAATGTGTAAACAGGTCAACAGGTGGATGTCATGAGGGAAACTGACATGACACCACCACCATCAGTGGATCCATGACCTAATGGAATGCAACTGATCGAATGAGACACCTAATATGCATGCAAAAGAGCAATTTGATCACCGATGGAAGTGTGAAGACACTGGCACTAGCACGCCCAATTCCACTAAGCAGTTGACATGTAGCGACTAGGGGAGAGAGAAAAATCGCTTCTATCAAGCGAGTAAATCTCGTGCAACTAATGCACCTAAAATCACTATAAATCGTTGGATTTGGAGGTGTGATCAATGGTGGAGATTAAAAGGCAGTTTTCAAGCGAGTAACCGCCGTGCAAGTGGTCCCCCCCCGAAATCAATGTGAGCCGTCGGATCTGGAGGTTGATATCAACGTTGGAGAATGAGCCAGATAAAGTGAAACCTCAGGAATTATGTCCGAGTGGGTTTAATGAAGGGTATGATCACATCGCGAACATGCAATGGTATTGATCGGGGCAAGAGATTGGCGATATGCAATTAAAAAATGGACCCGACGATATTTATATATATGGGTTTATAATACTTGAGATCTGGCTAAAGGGAGTACAAAAAAGGATATATGTGAATATGAAAAAGGATATATGGTTCTTCAATGTGAAAGGGTATATATACCATACTCAGATCAGGAGGAAATCCAGGTCATTACAACATGTTTGGCTTCAATAGCTAGCTCCAATGTAACGCAGTTCAACGAATGTATTAAATGATATATGAGATTTCAGAGGGATTTGACAGAGATGTCAGCCTGCAAAAGATGCAAAACAAATGCAAAATAGAATAGGAGTTACAAATTAAAAGGAAGCCAAAAAATGGCGCCTACTCTGATACCATGTCAGACTAGGAGGTAAATCCTCAGATCAGAACTCTATATTATTCATTCAGGTTGTTCATCATTATATACAAGAGGGAGTGACTATTCCGTTCATCTCCTGATGACTCTCTATCTTCTTTATTATTTATTTACATTAATTATAGTTGTTCACTCAATCCCTATGATTAGGTGTCAACATAATGAATGTGTCGTGTGGCACATAAGAGAACCTATTTGCATGGGTTTTCCACTTGGCTCTTGTACAATGTTTTAGATAGTTCAAGTGGGAGGAATTTGGGCTCAACAATCTCTCAGTTCAGTCCTAGCCTAAATTAGGGAAAATTTTAAGGATGGAAATTTATTTTAAAGATTAAAACCTTGACGAATCTTACTAGTCCATAATATGCAAACTATAAAATGTTTGGTGATATTTTAGTAAAAATATTCAAACTTCTAATGATTTTATATAATCTCTATAAAGTTTTTGTGATTTTTAAGGTAAAATATTTTTTTCTTATAAAATTTGGGCGAATCATTTTAGGAAAAAATGGGAATTGGCAAATCTTTTTTTTGGAAAAAGCATGGAAAATTAGCCCATCTACGAATATTAACCCCTAAAATTTTCCCTGGCCTAAATCTAATAGATGCATTCAACAACTTCATTTCATAAGCACAAGCTTCATAGTATGATTTATATTTTATCTAATTACAAATATTTATAGTATGACTGATATTTTATCTAATTCCAAAGATTTAGTGCACAATAAAACAAGGCAGCTTTGAATTTGCAGATAAGAAGACAAGGGAAGTGAGTATATCTGTGGCAATCCTCTCTAGGAATTTTCATTAATTTTGGGATTTTCATCGTATTTTTCCATTTTGTGTGTGTGTTTTCTTCTTGAAACCCAAGATTTTTTTCTGTGTGTTTTTTGTTCCTAAAACCCAAGAAACTGAATTTGAGAAGACACACTGTGGGAAATAGAAAAAGGATATGGGGTTTAATTCTGTGTAGTTTGGTTTATTACTAGATTTATTTCCAAATAACCAGTGAAAGGGGATTTCCTGATCCCTTGTAGGCAGAATGCTTTGAAACCCAAGTCCAAGTGCATGCAGGGATTAGTTGCTTGTTGGTTGATCCGTGAAGGGTGAATTGACTAAGAGGGCATGTGGATCGGCCCATAGAGGGTTGTCTAAGTTGGTTATGGAGTTGGAGCAAAGAATATTTTGGATTTGTAAGTCTCTAGCTGATGGAGCTGGGGGAAATATTATAATGATCCTAGATTTCATACTTCTTAATTCATGCAAGGGTTGTTTATTTCCCATCCGCAGTTGTTCTAGCATAAGAGACACAAATGAAGTTGAGAGCAGGCGAAACAGTGGTGTCAGTGGAGTAGAGAGGTGACGAGGTACATAGGTATCAAACAAAGGCCATCACGTGTAAATGGCACAATAAAACAGGCAACTAAGGGTTTGTATTTCATTTTTCATAATGGCATGTGAGGGTGCAATGACTCGAAGATCTTTGATTGTGAGATATTTGTCCCAAATTCGTCCATGGATCGATTAGCCTGTGCATATGGAGATGCATGAGAGGAAACTCAATTTTTTGGTCTTTGCAATGAATTAGGGATAAAGATCTTCTATTGAACACCCATAGCTTTCAACTTGTTCACTGATTGCGAATATGTGGCACATCTATGTCCACAGTTTGAACCTCAGGAGATCCATAGTTTTAAGATGTCAATCCAGTATTTGCTGGCTATCTGCCTAAGATCTCTCTTTGAGTATAGCATAAAAGCACAAAAATCATTATATTGGGCATGAGTTTGACTTTTTGTTTTTTGTTTGGGAACCACGAATAAGGATTCAAAAATTTGCTTCAAGGGGAAACTATTACGTTAATTGATCGAACGAATCAGGAGCGTATTGATTGTATTTATAGTTGGTTGTTGAATTGCAGAGCGTTGTTGAATTCACTAGAGCAATTTTTAGAAGTAAATAAAAAGCAGTTTTTGGAAAGTGAGGTTGGGGATTTCAATTGCAACAACATTTCTGTCAATTTTCCTTTTATGTTTGATGGCCACATCTCCATTTGACATGGATGGTTAGTCAGATGAACATTGTTTTGACAAGCCTATTGATGATGATTATCAGATCAACAAATCCGAGTATACAGAGAATAAGACTAATAACCTTCACCTCGAATCAGCTCATTCTACAACTAATTTCTTGTTAGACAAGTACACGAAGCCAAACATCCACTCAACTTTTTCCACGTGTTAGATTTCGATTAGACTGAAGGAATAAAATAAAGCTTTTGGATTAGGTAAGGTGAGAAGTGTTTGCCCACCAAATCTCACAAAGAGAATGCCTTTCAGCGTAATTAATATGTTCTAAAAATTAAAAATAAATTTAATCATATAATTTATTAAAATTATATTTAAAGGATTGAAAAAAATTGTATATATCAAAATAAAATTTAAATATTAAAAGTTATTATCTTAATCTACATTTATCACAAAATCTAATTTATCACCTCATTTAATAATAATAATAAAATTTTATGTTATTAAATTATGCCCAGTTCCTCACGGTGATCATTTATTTTTCTCTAACGTGACTGCACTATGGTTGCAGTGCGACAAGAGTATTGGGTTTCCAATGTGATCTTGGAAATAGATCTATAAATAGTTGGACCATGACATAATTAAAAATGGGTGACATAAATATGTCTATTGGTGCCCCCTTTATTGGATGTGGGCACATGAAAGATTCTCGTTAAAAAATTAAAATGTGGCTTGGATTAATAAAAACTGAATTCAAGTGTATTGGAATATGTATTTAGATTCCTAATCACATGCCTCAAATTGCATATGGTTAAAGAAATATTGTATTCCATTACTGCCTCGTGGATTAAACTGGAATGGAATACTTCTTTTAGTCATGTTAGTTCGTTCAGTTAGCTTGAAAATGATCACCATGAGATGGATGCCTAACCTCCGTCCATTTAATTATAATAATATTATGTTCTAAGTAGTAGGTTTGATAATAATAATAATAGGTTTAATAATAATATTAATATTAGAAAAAATAGATTAGATCAGAGACAGTGATTACACACAACAAAAATCATACTTGATTTTTTTATTGATCACCACACGTACAAACATATAAGACACAAGTTCCAGATGTAGTTGACTTAGTTTACCTAGTTTCGATAGGTCCACTCGATCCTACTCATGGTAAAGGTAAGATGAATCAAGCTAATGAGGAAAGTAATGCCTATTTATAAATTGTTTGAGATTGGATTTATAATGTTCCTAACCTTCCCCATCTTCAGAGTTCAATCTACACATCATTTCCCGATGCGGAAAAGTGACTTTGTTCCTTACATTTTTGTCTTTCTGGTATGGGAAAATAATCCAAAGATGATCCTAAAGGAGGGAGAAGGAGGAGCCCAAAAAGGAGATCGGGGGAAGGAAAAATTGGACAATTATGCCTTTTCCTTTGGTTCTTGGTCAATTGGAGCTTGCTCTGATGCTGACGAAACTGAAACTATGGATTTGAGGATCACAGAAAGGGCAGAACTACTATGTTACCACTAGAATGATTCCAACCACATTTGGCCATGGCTAGTCAACTAGAAGATTTGTACCAAACACGAAACTATGGAAAATTTATCACAAGAGATATGCCCCTTTATGAAGGAGAGCTACTGGCGCTAAGTCTTATAGACATATTACCTTGAGTGCCTTCTCCTCTGCTTGGAATGTTGCTTAAAAAGTCATAAAGTCAAGCTGTAAAAGTAATACTCTTTCTTGAATACTTCTTTCTTGCAACCTAAGTGTTATAAGTTATGAGGAGTTTGAATTCATTGTTGAAGGAATACTCTCTCTTGAATACTTCTTTCTTGCAACTTGTTTGTTATAAGTTCTCAGGAGTTACAATTCATTGCTATTGAGAAGTTAAAGCCATGTGTGATAAGGAAGCTCTACGGTTGGAGCCTATGAGAATAGCAGGAGAGCATAATAGAGTGAATTTTCAATTGATGAGCTAAATCTAAAAAACACAATCAAACCTGTGAGCCCCCAAACAACCCTTCCTCCAGAAAACCCATAGGGAACCCTTCACAAAAGGAAATGAGATTTGGGCCCTTCCTTCAGAAAAGTAAATGAGATTCGAAAAAATCGACTAGCAATAGAACCTATGAGTCTGTTGTCAGCCCGCAAGCAACCCTTCCTCTGCAAAACGAGAGTTAAATGAGAGTCGAAACCTATACCAGACAAATGGGCAAGTCACAATTCAAAATGGCTCATGAACCCTTTCCACCTGTTAATTTTTCACCGGATGGAGGAGGATGAAAATGAGATGGTGAGATTTGTTGGGATGAACAGTGTTTGCCCAGTGAAATCCATAGAGGGAACACCTTCAGTGTAAATGTTTTTTAAATTTTTATTTAGTTTAACAAATGATACAGATTAATAATTGTTATGAATAATGCCATTATCTATGTGAATGGAACTCATAGTGACTCCATTCTCCCCACATCACATCCCTTTGTCTCTTATATGGCATCGATGTCCTTTGTTTCATATTTATTATAGAGTTGTTAAACTTAATTTCACATGAAATTCTGAGATTTAAATAATCCTTTTAAACAATCATTTTTCTTTAATAACATTAATAACATTATATGTGTGGATGAGCTCACATTATCAGTCATCGTCTTAAAGAGGATTAATATTTATTTATTTTTCTTCGTGGATATTAAATTGAAATTTTTCTTTAATTCCATTCCTTTAATTATTACATAAGGATAAAAATCACATATGGTTGCACTGGTTGTGGGATGGGTACGAGGGACGACCTTTCAAGATAGCTAGAGAGCACTCCCAAATTCTCAGGGGATGATAGGTTGGGGACAACAAGTGCAGAAACACACACACACATATCTTGCATCCCAAAGGAACCCAACAACCCACCTAACATGAAATTGCTAGTAAACCTGTAGTGGTCTACCACCTCCTCCTCTCCGCAAACCAAGTCACAACTAGGGGATTTGAATCTTGGATCTTTGAGTTTTCATAGATTTCACATTACTTCAATCACCAATTGAGCTTCTGATGTGACAATTAATATTTATATTTATTAAAAAATTAAATTAAAATAAAATTTAGTAAAATATGAATGATAAATTAAAATATAAAAATTATAACTATTATTAGTTTTGAAATTCAAATTACAAAATAAAATACCAATACTAATACTAATAGTATTAGTATTAGAATGGTGGGACTTCCCTTAGAATTCTTTCTTACTAGATCTTGAGGTGGCTTAACCATTTCATAAAATGTGGAGACAAATCACTTAACAAAGTTGATTTTCCCAAGGAATGATTGCATGTACCTTTCTTAATTTGGAGGTAGAAAAAATTCAATGGCATAGGTTCAATCTGGGCCAATCATTATACCATCTTTAGACATGAGACACCTTAACAATTTTCCCTCCATGACTGCAAATGTAGCCTTTTTAAGATTTAAGGAAATGCCAAATTTCCTGCATCGTTGAAACTAGTTTCTAAAATTTAAAATATGGTTAGATCTATGTTTATAATAAATAATGACATCGTGAAGATATATCACAACAAATTCGTTTATTAGACCACAAAAATTGATTTCCATTGCTCATTGGAAAGTCACCATAGCATTAATCAATTCAAAGGGAATCTTTGTGTACGCATAGGTTCCCCATGGATTTATAAAGGAATTTTTGAGTTGGTCAGAGGGATCCACCATAACTTTGTTAGCTTGAGAAACTATCCAAAAGAAATAACATTTCAAAGCCTAAATCTTGTTGAAGGATTTTATCCATGGGAGGTACTGGGTAATTGTTTTTTGTTAGAAGCTTTATTTAGCTTTTGGAAGTCTTCATAGAGACTAATGTCTCCATTCTTCTTCCATATTGCCACTCAAGTTGTAACCCGTTGTGTATGTTAGATATGGAAGAAAATTTTACCTACTGAAAGTTTATTCAATTCACTCTTCACAACTGGTTCTAAACTAGGATGGATCTTCCTCAACTTTTGTTTGAAAGATATAAGGTTTTATGGGAATGGTAATTTTCATAAGGTTGGGATCAAAGATTTTGAGAACTTCGTAGTTCCAGAAAAATACATCCTTGTATTCCCTGAACATATGGATAATATTTTTCATTTCTTGAGGGGTACAATTAGTTCCCATTGTGTATTCTTTTTTGTTCCCAGATTTATGACTTCATACTACATAGTTGAACTATTAGTTTTATAATTAACAACTTTTTAAAATCATCCTTGTAAGTCATAAAATTTCTCAAGCCTAACATTAGGTTTAGGGATAGGGTTTACGAGATCAGTAAATTCATCCACTGACCACTGTTTTTGAATCTGGGAGAAGATGTGAAGTTTTTCTTCATGACTCAGTTCATTAATTACAGTGTCATGAAAATTGTCTTTAGAGTGGAGTAAGCCAATTTTTTGCTAAGCGTGATAAAAAACATGCTAGTTAGTGATATTATTGGGTATTGATGGTTTAAACATCAGTTCAACAGAAAAATAATTAGGCTAAAATCCCTCAACAAGAATTAACCCAGATGCTACATTTTCCAACAGATCAACTTCCTGATTAACCTAGGAATAGGAGTGAGATTAAATGCTCAAAATTTCGAAATTAGATCCCACACCTTTGTCTCGTAATTTCTCAAGTGGGTTGAAACATAGCGTATAAGATTTATTACCTACGTAATGATTGTTCCATAATCATCATGGACCTTTAAGAATTGGATTCGAAGGTTTAGAGCCTTTTTGAGTCCCTCTATGAGTGCCTCGTATTCCATAATATTGTTAGTGCACTCAAACCCTAATTTACAATTGATAATGACTTCATTACCTCTTGGATCTAAAAGAAAATGGCCTACACTTACACCTTCTTTTAATTTTGATCCATCAAAATATAAAGACCGAAGTTCACTTTTTGGATTGGAATTAACAGCAATAAGTTTTTTATGAGTTGTTACTAATATATTAACAATCAAGAGTTCAAATTATTGCTAGAATATTTTGAAATACAATATAATTTTAATTTATATATGAAATTATAAATTAAAATTAATGATGATCCTTAATGTGAATAAGTAAAATATAGAGAACTATAAAAATGTAAGCTTCTTATCTCTTAAACTAACACAAAACCATCAATGTATGTTTTAATAATTCACATCCAGAAGAAATCATATATGCAGAACTAACTATTATTTCTTGGTCTAGTTTTACTGGAAATATGACCGGAACAATTTCTTTGAGTTAAAACATCTTTCAATTATTCGTTTATGAATCAAATTCAATAAACTAATAACTAAATAAGATAATAGATTATAAACTACTGCAACAAATATATTAATTCAATTTAATTAAATAAAATAACATTTCTCTGTGATCTAAAGTCCTCAAAACAATCCACATAAACCTGAATAAGAGTAATGTTCAGATCAATTATCTCCCTTAGGACGCAAGTCACTAAAGGATGAAAATAATCGAAGTGGAAGAATATAAATCGAACTAATATAAACACAAATAAATGAAATGAAATTTATTGTCTATTAATGGATCCAAATCTCAGAACGATAATATTCTATCTTCAAAATTCTTAGAAATCAAATTACAGAAAGTTAAGAAGAAAATCAAAGAGAAACGACTATAGAAAATAAGAGTGATATAAGTATTACTCTATTGACTCAATTCAAATCAACACACTTACAAAAAGACTTGAAATAGTTCCACAGTCATTGTATAGTTGTCCAACATTTCTTTTCAATAATCTCTCCCTTTCACTCTTCAAACTCCAGGTTTATATACAGGCACAAGAGATTAATTATATTCCGAACTAAGTTTGCAAAATTAAAAATGTTTTTACAAAATTACTATCCATTGTTTTGACGAGTCAGTCGAATATCAATTACTCAAAAGAAATAGAAATAAAAGAACTAACAAATGATCAATGCATAACTAGAGACAGCCGAATGACCTCCACGATAACCACTTTCATTAAAACCATGAACGTCATTGGATGAATAGGAACAACCTATCAGCAAATAAATAAAATGATATTAACAACTTATATTTGACTTTAAAACAAAGGCTGCTACAAAATCAAGATTCTATAGTGGCCATTTTAAATTTAGTAAAAAAATTCAAAACAAAAACATACGTCAAAAGTCCCCTGAAATATAGATAGTATAAAGTCTTTATTAAGCAGGCGAGTCAGTCAAATATCAATTACTCAAAAGAAATAGAAATAAAAGAACTAACAAATGATCAATGCATAACTAGAGACAACCGAATGGCCTCCACGGTAATCACTTTCATTAAAACCACGAACGTCATTGGCTGAATAGGAACAACCTGTCAACAAATAAATAAAACGATATTAACAACTTATATTGATATTAACAAAGGCGGCTGCAAAATCAAGATTGTATAGTGGCCATTTTAAATTTAGTAAAAAAATTCAAAACAAAAACATACTTCAAAAGTCCTCTGAAATATAAATATTAGAAATTGTCCCAAAAGGTACAAAGAGAGGCCGATAGGATTATTAAATTAGAATTGTTGAATTTTTAGAAGAGTTAATTGGTTTCTAGAAAACCTTGTTTTCTTGGATTGGATCATTGTGCAATTACTTTTCTTTAGATGTTTTGTTTATATCTATATTACAAGGAACACATTGAATGTATTATTTAAGCTTCTCATCTTATATTATCCCTCCATGGCGAACTCTTCTCTTCCCATATTGCAAAATTAATAGGTAGGGCAGAACCATTCAGCAAAAACTGCCAAATAAAATAAAAGCACTATTTCTACGTTAAAGCCCTTGCGATTTTTCCACGGCTTCACCATAATAAAGAAATAATGGATTGAAACTGTTGAAAAAATTGGGTTCCATGCATAGCCATTATCTACCACGTTGCTTTTCCCTGTACAAATTTATTAGTAAAACCCATAGATATTGAAAACCAAAAGCATACCTACTTCTATCCATAAAAAATTTCGAGAATTTCATTCCAATGGATCAAGAATTTCATCTCTATTGATTCTTCTGCTCAACATAACAACAACAAAATAGAATCGCCAGGATAAACCATGCAAACACTCTTTTAAAAAAAACATAAATTAAATTCAAAACAGAGAAAAACACAACGAAAATAAAACACTGTAAAATCCAAAATGCATGGCCATGCAACAAAGAAAATAAACTTGAACAAGAAACAAGGCAAGCCAATGCAATGCAGAGTATTGAAGAAAATGATGAGATGAAAGTGAGAACGCGCTCTGTGAGATGCTTAATACTAATCAGTGCTTGCCAAAATACTTGGGCATTCTCATCTACCTATTTGAAAGTACAGTGAAAGAAAGAGTTCAAATCCTTTTGAAAATAAATAAATTGATATACATTAGATATCTCTATTACTAGCAAGAAAGCTTTAAAAGTAGGTTGATATGCTTAAAAATGAAAAAAAAATAGGCATGTTGTTATGCATAAAATTGAAAGAACTTTAAGAATAAATGCAAAAGTGTTTTTTCTTTAATTTGCAGAATATATACATCGACCTCACCATGCAAAATCAAATATTAAATGTAGAAATAAAATTCCTCTAAGGAAAGAAACGATTATGTAATAATTAATATAAACATAAGGGAATAAACAGTAATGTCATCATCACACCATGGAGGAAAGATTGTGTGTTGATAGTCCTTAAATAGAACTAGAATTAAAGTCTAAAGAGACATTTTATAATAAGTGTCAGAGTTCCGACAGTAAGAGAAACCCCAATTCAAAAGTTGAGACAAGCTTCAGGGTTTCTTGGAAAGAAAAGTCATTCTGTCGACCAACCATACTCACTTAATAATACAATGTATGAATAAATATAGTTCAAAACTATTCGAAAAACTTGTTAAACAACCTACCGAGAGGGAGGCTTAAAATAACAAGTTAAAGGAACTCGAGTCATTCAAACCCTAATGACTATAAGAAAACCCAAGAAAGGGTCTTGGCCTCGCAGTCAAAGAATCCTAGACAAAGATGAATACTTTGTAAGAACTTGAAGAGTGGTAGGTCAAAGAATAACTCCATAAAAACATGTGCTCCTTGTGACACTGCCATGTCACCCTATTGATGTGTCGAATTTTAATTGGCTGGAGTAGGCCTATGTGCTAAGGCACTCCCTTAATTAAAAATCATGCATGTTGAAACACTATTTGCCACTCATTCCTTCGTATAACCATGCGATCCATTAGATATACACAAAGTTTCATGACATTTAACAAAATAAACATTGTGCATGTTGGAGCATTGTTTGTTGTTGATCTACCAAAGAACCTTGATCCACTCAGAAAATTGCATGGCGTTCAACGAATTTGGGGTTTGTGGGTCTCGACCCCCTGATTAGGCCTTTTTCCCGATCATGAACTTTAAAAAATCACAACTTCTCATTCGAAAAGAATTTGAGCATGTGTGATATACTGCTGGAAAGGTATCGGAAAATTACTTAGTGGACTATTTTTAATAAGGTCTTATTACATTATTCAATATCAATTACCATGTTGGGCCTTATTTATTAATAATAAGCAAAGTATACTTAGTCCATCTTACATTGAATGATATTCGCTATTATTGATATAATGTGCCCTTCACTGCCCCATCACACCCCTAAATCACACCTTCAATTGTCCTAAATGTTTATTATGAAGTACCACCATAAATCAAAGTCCCATGAATACATGTTGATCATAATGTTGAAGTAAGCCTAGGAATTAGGGTCACGTGTACAATGGTTAGTTGTCATGTTGAAGTGGTCTAAGGAGCTCCATCATAAACCATCTTCAACCCCACTACAAATTTGTATAGTTTGGACTGATTCATGGGCTTCATGCATTTTGTGTATTTGGTGCTCCCTATTGAATTGTACTATATGAACTTTTTTGGGGGGTTGGAATTCTTCTGCTTTAAATAACCGTTATTTGATATACTTTTGATAATCCATAGCAAGCTCAAGAAAATGTGCAAAAAGAATTTGTATCTTCCACATAATCTACATGTAACACTAGATAGTCCTCACTAATAAAGGCTAATATATCCATGTAAGAAAATATAAGTTATTCTAATTATTAGAGATAGGGTTTTGAGACTAGAAATTTGAAATAACAAAAAATTCTTTTAATATTTATTAAAGCTTTGATTATAACTACAATTATAAAACTCCATGGCCATCAGATCTATAGGCACTAATCTAGGTATAAATCTTGGCACTCTACCAAAAGATACATGCACGATATCTTCATTGAAAGCCATAAAATCAATGACTATAAATAAACGATATCCTCACTTTCAATCTTGAATTTTAATGTTATTTGTTTTAACATAAATACTTTTCTTTAAGAGAAACTCATCTTTTCAATTCATCTTTTCAAATATTAACTTATAAATGTTGCCATCTTCTTTTTTCTTTTAAAAAATTGCAAAATAAAAATTAAATTAAATTAAAACATTCTCTTACCAAAATAAAATAAAATAAAATACTCTCGTACCAATGGTTAAATATTTTAGAATTTAAAATGCTGCTAGATAATTTAGGTCGACTAGATTATATAAAAATATTTAAAGTAAAACACCATACAACGCTATTTTCATATAAAAATACACTTCACTTATAAAGATAATACACTTACTTGGCGTTTAAAGATGAATGACCACTCAATAACCCAAGTTTCAAATATAATACTCTTCCACACGTCATAAAAAGGACTTATCTTAAGACTTCATATTTATTTATAAGTAATATGAAGATGATAATCATAACAACCTCCCATATACCTAATCTACCTTATTTAATAAAACTATTACATGTACTGTATATTAACTATACTTTGTCATGCTTTCTTAATTTAAGAAATAGTTATGCTATATAAGGCACAACATTATTCCTATAAAGGTACAACATTTTTCCAATTCAAGAAGAAATCCATTCTTGACTGTAAATGCCAACAACTCTTCCATTTAAGGATTGGATAGGTCTAGCATTTTGATCATAACCCTGCAAAATACAATAAATTGAATATTAATTCACTTCAATTTATAGAATATATATATTTTTAATTAAACATCATAATATATTTATCTAAAATAACATAAATGCATAATTTTAAACTTACTATTCTAAAACAATAAATATGTGAAATAATAAATCTGTGTAAACATTAATAAATCTGAGCTTTAGTGATAACGCAAACTATAATATTATACAGTTAATTGTATTTCGCCATAAAATAACAAGAAGCGAGTACCGAGTACTTACATCATGGACAACTGCTTGCAGGGCCCTCACTTGGTCTTTTGACACTGTCTTTATCTGCACATAGATTAGTCAAAAAGTCTCAGGTCACAGGGTCGATACCCATGAACGCACATTTGTGTTTCGGCGATAACGAGAAGGGGGATCATAGAAATACCTCGTCAATCACGGTCCAAATGACTCCCTCGGTGCAAGCAGGGGTGGTGAGAGATCCCATGTACCTGTAATATCTACTGCCATCGAATTTTATGTCATTCGGATTCACCGGACCAAGGGGTTCCACTGGCGGTTCCATATGCGCAATGGCGTGGATCACATCCATTAACTGTTCGTTATACCCCCAACATAGTCAGCACAATATAATCGCTTCATAATTATATATATAGAGAGAGAGCGAAATGAGATTTCACAAATATACCTGCGACAGGAAAGGGTCAGACGGGCCATCCCTGTAAATGATTCCAATCACGGAAATTTCGCTGTCCTCCGCTTGGTGCACCAGATGGATTTCTAGTGGATGCCTGTAATTTCAATGCAAAACTGTGAGCAACGCCTAAATAGCAGAGTATAATTTAGTGTAGCAAAGATGGAAAAGAGGGTTTTGTGATTGTACTGCTCTCCATTTATGGTGTGCTCCGCCAGGTGGTGCCAATGGCATTGATACAGTGTGAAGCTTTTCCCTTGTATCTCAAGACTACCGGCGCCTTCAGCCCAGTTCACCTGATGCAACACAGCCATAGGAGTAAGAGGGAATCGAACCCGAAACCTTTCTGCAGAAGCTTTAAAAAAAAGGTTGCATTACTCACCATGATGTCGTGACCCCTGTTCACAAGGATTGCATTTTCAGGGTAATAGTTTCTGTGGAGCGTGCCGAGGTCCGGAGATAATATGGCGTTGCTCTTCACCACATCAATGGGAGACTGCTCCGTCCCGTTATTGCCAAAAGCCAGGGAAGAAGAACATTTCTTGTGAAAAGCCCGAGAAGAATAACAACAACAACAACTGGCAGGGAAAAAACAGTAAAATATCTTGAAGAGTGAATAAAAGAATGGGAAAAAGAAGTAAGACAACTCAACTGATATTTGGAAAAAGCAGTCACACTTCAAATCAACGGTTGAAAGTGTCTCACCTGATCCAACGGAGCAGGCTAAAAGTGTTGACGATTGTTGATGCATAGGAAGGCCTATCGGCCTAAATATAAAGTCTTTATTAAGCAAGATTTGAATTCGAAGACCTAACAAATTTGACATTTGATGACGTAATTATTATATGCGTGTCTCCTGCCCGTGTTTTCACTTCAGATTTAGTAGATTTATATTTGTTTAAATTTTTCCTTAATTGATTTAGGGCTTTAAGCTAGTTGTTCTATTGAATGTGTTGGCTAATGCTATGTTCAAGTCGAGGAGCTGTAACTAAAAATTGTTGGTCCCAATACATATCAAGTAGGGATGGGTCAAACGAAGAATTTCTCTAAGGAATGTTTTTTGAATTAATGTTTCCATCATGCAAAAAATTATTATTATAAGAAAAACCAGAGTTATCTTTTGTCTAAGGCTTATTCTTTTTCAACGAAGACTCAAGAGGTGCTTGTAGATTGAAAAAAACCCCTTTACAAGGTTGTTCTTTCCTTTGTTACATCGAGCCCTTGAATATTTCTTTCAATTTGTTTAACATTCACTTTAGAATGAGGGTTATACTTAGGCTAACTGACCTCCTCTCATTTTAAAAGTCTAATTTGAGGGCTAGAGTCCAAGGGTTTTAGCTAAATATTTTCTATAAACTCTGGTTCTAATTCAACAATGATGGAAATCAGTATTCTTGGCCATACTCCTAGTCACTTAGATATGCACATTTTTAGGGCTTTCAATCCCAGTTTCATCAAAAAAATCTGACTTCTCTACATGGAATGACTCAACAGGATCATCTTCATCAACATGAGAATCATACAGAGTGGAACCAACTGGTGGAGGATGTGTGAAACTCTCGGTACATAATTGGGTTTTCGAAAACATGAAGTTTTTCATAACCATTGCAAACGATAAAGGCATCCCAGGCATCATCGTTTTTGGCTAGGTGATGTTTCACCAAAATGCAGATAAGGCCATGATGGAAAAGAGACCTATCAGGTTGTTTATTTTTAGCCTGATATCCCTTGGACATTTTCTCCAGGATTTTGTATAAATAATACGGGAGGTTGATCATATGCCCTAATAAAACCATTAATAGATTCATGTGGTATCTAAACACTAACATGTAACGCAATTCACATGTTATGTAACATCGCATAAAAAACAACAGATCTTACCGCTTAGGTTTGAGGAAAGAAATCAACACACCTTTAATACTGTATGCATAACTCTTACTAGTTAGGAACTTCTTCCAAGGTATTTCACTCACAGGGAAATTCTTCACCTAGTTCTCACCCTCAATACGAAGATGGGTCACTTCAGCTATGAATTAAAAATCCATTGGCACTTCCAAGTCACCAACCTTTGTTTTCTTTCCATTAAAGGTAGAAGTGAAGGCGTTAACTACTCCATCACTAAAACCTTGAAAATTTTGGATGAATTCCCACCATCCAACCTATTGAAACAATGAAAAATAATCATCATATGTTCCAATAATATTTCTTCCAACTTTCTTAGTTCTAATCACAGGTGGCATGACTGAAATCCTATCAGAATTTTGACATGTATTTGGCCTGAACAAGAGGTAAAACGAGCCTAACACAGGTGTGAAACCCTAAAGGTTTGCAAAGCGACATGGAAGGCCTAAACAAAGAAATGAAATGCATTAAACATGGAGACAAACCCTATGTCATGAGTTGGATGGCCGAAGGTACAGAGTGTACCTAAAACTAATTATCATAGCCTGAATAGTATCGTGACTTGAAAATTGTAACAGTGAATAATGCAAACAGTTTTCAAAAAACCTAGTTAACATCTTGGATAAATTGTGCCATGTCACCAAAAGTCACATGTATTTCAATGAAAATGAATCTCGTCACATTTGCCTACCATTACCACACATCATTTCACCATATAACACATAGAGAACTTTCGATACTGATATTAAATTGCACATAGAACCATAGGTTTGTTATTAAATACAATGTATATCAAACCAGAAAAACAAGTGAGATGATAATCAAATGTTTAATAATGATAAAGACTATCACAAGTTCCACATAATAACAACATTTCAAATAAAGAAATATAAATGTGTGCACCTAAGTTATAGCAAGCTCCATGAGTCATCAAACGTTTGTAATCATTGGACCTATATAATACATACAAATTATGGTCCGTTCACACCTTTATCCTAAAATGAAAGCAAGGGCATATATGAAGTATAAAAAAATTATTATTCTATTGTTTCCTTGGTTGAATAGGCCCAGGACAACATGAAGTTCTTTTACAACAACATAAGTCATATTATTACTATAGAAAAATAATAAGCAACCTCATGTAAATAAAATTACTAGTAACCATAGCCAACATATTTTAATGCAAGTTTTCTAGTACATTGAAGCTCATGAACAGCCAATTATGAAATGAAAGGAAAATCGTATCACAATTCAAATCAAAACCCACACTTTAATACCATTATCCACATTTCAGTTCAAAGTTGGTTATGAAAATCGAAAGAAAACAAATAAATCAAAAGAGAGGCCCATATCATTTTGAATATGAGAGTGGGGTCAATTGGGTGGCTAACATGCTCCTATGTGGGTAAGACTCGCTAGTCTACCATCAAAATTTTGATCAATGGATGTTTTCAAGGTTATCAAAAATAAATTAGGGTCATTTTTGGACGCTGACATTTCTTAAGAAACAAGTTGGAAAATGGTCATAGTGAGGGTTCAGGTAAACTTGGACTCACGAGAAGTGTTATATGTAGAATTGAACCCATGTTATTGGCGTTTCACTCATATGTAGGTTATGGACTATGAAGGAATAACCTTTAAGTGCCATAGATGTCAAAAAAATGGACACATTTTGAAGGACTACTCTCTTCCCTTTTCGAGTGAGAAAGGGAGAAGGGGTTTGTTTCCTGGTGATAACAATGGGGGAAAGTCTGAAGATAAAGGTTGTCAGGTGGAGGAGATCCTTCCCTAGGCACAGCATAAGGATACCACAAAGCCTCAGCTGATGGATGGGGGTGTCGAAGCTGATGGATGGGGGCGTCGAAGCAGTGGCTGCAAGTTGATAAATTCAGGGTTGCACAACATTCATGAAGGTGGTCCCTCCTCCTTATTATTCTCCCCTCTAGGTAATATTTCTCTTTTTCTCCATATTACACACTTAATTAGCTCCTTTTGATCACTAGATATGGGGTAAGAGAATCTCTCTCACTCATAGTATTTATCCCCTATTATTCTTTCATTTCTAAGTTGGCTCTTGTTTCTTGCCCTTTCACCACCTCACCCCCCCCCCCCCCCCCCCCCCCCCCCCCCCCCCCTCCCTTGCTTTCCCTTCTCAAAATCCATCTCATCCATGGCTATAGAGACATATTCTGAATCTCTTTCTCGATATAAGCTTTGATTAAAAAAGGTGGGGATTCCATCTCTTGTGTGGGAGGCATTGACATTAGCCATTGAACTCTGTCTATACATTAGGCATTGGATGACTCCTTTAAACACTCGCTCTAAAATATAAAAAAGTTTACACCCATTCTTCCTACATAATTATAACAACATGTAATGTAATTTACAAAATAGTGTGAAAAGTTATTGCGCATAGGATAAAACCAATTCTCTCATTGATAATTTCCCTAGAATAAATATGGTAGAAGGATGACAAATTTTATATAGTATTCTTCTTATTCATGAGTTGATACAGTTGTTAAAAATACCAAAAAACCTGGAATTCTCATTGAGCTTGACCATTCTAAGGCATTTTATCAATTAAGCTAGAAACATATTTTCACCTTCTCATTTCCTTCAGATTTTTCAAAAAATGGACCCACTAGGTCCTTACCCTTGTATCCAAAGTTTTATTTTCCATACTCATTAATGGAGTGCCATCTGTAACAGCCTCAGGTTAAAAATCCATGGAATAAAGTTAATAAAGAAAAAATGAGACCAAGGTCATGTGATACTTATTCCAAGATGAAATTTGAGAAAAAAAATACTAGTGGGCATCACTTGTTGTTTATTATGGCTAAGGAAATTGGAAAAGGCTTTGAAAAGGTAAAGTGGCAATTAGTGACATTTATTTATGAAAATAAAGGAAAATAGGAGAAAAGGGAGATGAAAGGTCACAGGTTGCATGTGAGGAGGAAATTAAAGGAAAATATAGGAAAAATAAAGAAAATAGAGGAATCAATAATAAAAAGGCATCAGAGCATCAGTTTGGGGCCTTTTGTCATTTTAGTTTTGGAATTGGTTTCAGAGAGGAGAATAACACTAGGAGGAGGAATCAAGAAAGAAAGAAAAGGAAAGAAAGGAAAAGCAAAGGAAGGACAAAGAAAGAAAAGGAAAGCAAGGATTAATAAAGGAAGATTTGGATAAAGGTGCTACAACGAGATTACTTGGAGGTATCGAGTTGCATCTATGATTTCCTTTCTATTTTTGGCATTCATGGCATATGCATGTGTGTAGTTGGTTCTCTTATTGTCATTGTCATGGATTTGTCTAGGTGCGACAGTGGTTTCAACCTTTCCTTTCCATTTTCGGATAGCCATAGTGTGATGGGATTCATCATTGGTTAAGCTTTGGATTGTCAGAAGGTTTTAGATCTAAGTGAGGTGGTCTTAGGAAAATCCTAAGTGTTGGGGGTGGAGATGGTTTTCTACGGGAAACCCTGAATAGGTGGGTGGAGATAGGAAAATTCTGCAAGGTATGGTGAAGGAATTCTAAGGCATCCAAGCTTGGTTTGGTTTTTTGATTTCGGGACTTGTTTATGTGAGATCATGGTAGTGTGAGGGTCGAGGTGGTTTAACCTTTGGATTCCATTGGATGTTTATGTATTGGTTTATCCCATGAGATCCCACATTCATGCTTGGCATATGAAACAGAGGTAATTCGATGAAAGAAATATTTGGTTCAACCCAATCTATGGTTGGGTAGTATGTGGAAGTCCCTGACCTGGTTGGATTTTTAATATGTAAATAAGAGTTTTTTTCCTCTTGTATTTTATGATTAAATGTATTTTTTATGATGTCACTTTTATGGTTGTTCTATCATTGTTATTATTTTGGTTATATGTTGGTTATAAGCATGGTTTTATGATAGATTCCAGTTATAACTCTTATTTGATAAATGAATGGTTATTGAATGCATAAACTAATAGATGTTATTTCAACTATTGTGAGATGGTATTATACCTTCTTGATGATTCTCATATAAGTATTAGACCCCTATGTTCAGATATGCATTCATAACTTGTAGATTTCATGTTCACTATGTGTGTAGCAGAATGCTTGCCATGGTTAGGCCTATTAGGGTCAAGTTATTTACTAATATTGGTATTAATGGCTTCGTCTTGTTGTCATTCATCATCATATAAAGTTCTATAAAATTTTAGGAAGAGGTTTGAAGATTAGCCTTGAAAAAGTAGCTCGGATTTCGGGGTTGCTTGCTCAAAATTCGTAAATCTAGACTACAATCACTAGGAGGCAAGGTTATCCATGCAACTGGAGGCTTACAACCATTGGCTTGCCTTGTTATGCAAGAAAATGGGTGTCTAGATCCCTAAAAAGGCAAGTTAACTCAGGGATATGGTACCTGGAGTGGTTGTTTAGCTCTTGCGGGTCCTGTATCTCTTTAGGAAGGTCAATAAAGTTTTGGTTTGTCGATTCCAATTCTCTAACTGTACTTAGGAGGTTTAGTCATGTCATAGTAGCCCTCAACTCATGTTTACACTAGCAGGTTCGTGAAAGTGGGTAAATGTGGGAGGGGTAGTTACACCATCATCCACTTTCATCCTAGCTAGAAGAATTAGATAAGGGGATCCTTTCTCACCCTTTAAATATTTCTTGATGGCTAAAGGGTTGGGTTATGTAAAAAAATTTACTAGTATTGATAGGAAAATAAAGAGTCTCAAATCTCAGAGTGAGGACTCTTCCATTTCTCATCAACAATTTGTGGATGTTGCCTTGTTGTCTCAATACTCTTATGCAAGAGTGGAATGATCTTTGAAGAAAATCCTTGAGGAATTTCAAGTAGCCTCAAGTAACCCCAATTTTTTTCTTTAACACTTCACAAGCAGTGAAATTAATACCTCTTGAACCCTAGGTATAAGTGAGAGTTCCCTTTTGTCCAAATATCTTGGTTCTCCTATACTAGAAAACCCTCTATGTTACACCTCTTAGGTGCAACACCTAAGAAAAAATATTGAACCTTCATATCTCTCAAAATTGCAAGAAGATTAACATTTCTCAAGTTTGTTCTTTAGGCAAGTCCACTTTATTTATTCTCTACATTATCAATGCCTAAAATAATTATAAAAGAAAAAGAAATATTCAAAGAAAATTTCTTTTGGGAGGAGCAAAGATAGAAAGGAAATGGGAACTACTGGGACGAGATAAAATATGTAGACCTAAATTGAAGGGAGACTAGGGATTGAGAGATATATAATTATTAAGTAAATCATGGCTACCAAAACTTGGTGAATATGGATCAATTCTCTAGGAGATATATGGAGGAATTTACCTAGAAGGAAATGCATGCTGATCACAAAAGCACATCATCCAATAATAATACAAGAGATATCCATGGTTTACACATCTATAACAATGCTTGGTAAAATCACTCACTTCTACAAAATCATATCTTGCGGGAGATACAAGAAGGCCAAAACATATATTTATGGGAAGATGCTTGGAATCAAATACCAAATCTTTAAGAGGAATGTAGTCTCCAAGAAATAAAAAATAAATTCATTCAATAAGAAAATTCAAGGTAGTTTACTACTAGCAACCCAAACCTAATAAACAAAGATGGAGATGCTGAATATCTAAGGAACAATGGTCACAAGTGGATAGAATTAATATGGTTGACAATCTCGAGGGAAAATTGCAACATAAGAAAATAAAATGGTCAAGCAGGACTAGGTAAATTAAGATGGGGGTATAGAAAAACTAGAAACTACAACCTAAAAGAAGCCTATAACATTTTTAAGGGGTCTATCACACTTATGGAAGATATAGTATGAAGCAAGATCTGAAAAATAAAATTATGGCCACAAAAAATTTCCATGAGTCTCTAGCAAGAAGCACATGGAAATTATTGGCATGGGATAGATTACAACTATGAGGTTTTGATGGACCTTCAAATTTTCAACTATTCATGAAATTTTCCAAATCTAGAGCATCTCCTCAACTCTTGTTCCATTATATCCAACCTATGGGATTTTAAAGCTAATGGACAAAGGGGCCCTCATCTTTTGTCAATTGGATAAAGAGAGAGATGGTGTCATATTTACTATTTCAAAATGGAGAGTTTTTGTTTTCACACAAGGTATAATAAACCGATCATGGAAATTACTTCTAGGATTCACATTATGGGAGACATGGAAGGAGAGGAATGAGAAAATTTTCAACGACAACGAGACCTTAGTTGATCAACTATGTAACAAAATACTTCAAAGCATCAAGAAAATCATTATATGAAGTAATTGATCCACCCAATATTGGACTTGTAATCCACAAAATGCTAGAAATACTTAGATCTCTCGGTATTTCTCCCACTACACAAATCCCTTCACTCCAAGTTCCCAAAAATAAATGGAACAATCCTACCTCATGGTGACCCCACCTCAAGGAACCTTAAAATTAAATTTCAATGTTACATCCAAAAGCAACTCAAACCTTGCTATCTATGTAGGGGTTTTCAAAGTTACTAAAGGAACATTATTTATATTTATGCAAGTCCACTCAATGTTGAATCCAATAATCTAGTTGAACGATATAAAATAGAGTATAGACTAAATGTTGCTATTTTGAAATGAATACAACAATATAATCATATAAAAAGATTCATTTCTTATTGTTGAAAGGGTTTTAATTTTTTTGAATGGATCTCCTCCATCTAAAATTTCTTAAGGTTGGAGACTTTATGGAAGCATGGAGAAAAATCATGCTCTCCTCACGAAAATACCAGTATCCACTCCATCCCATGTGAGATTAATGAGAAATGAATTGGTATAGAAATCATTTAATGAAGGAGGTTCTTTTGGAGAACACCCTATTAGAAATTCAATCAATTAAACTTAATTAGGGATTTGTTAAGTTGCTATTATGTGGGTTAATAATATTAGTGGTATGACGATTTAGTTTATTTAGGGATTTCTTAAGTTGCTATTATGTGTGTTAATAATATTTTTGCGAATACAAATGCTATAAAAATTCTCTCAAACCTTCATAATATTAATAATATACATTAATATATTTTGGCCACAAATACTTTATAAACATTTTTTTTATCAATTAATATTATACTATTGATTTAGTTTTTCTTATAACAAACCAATAATTATACGCAAATAATTTTATGTTATATTTGTTTGATCTAATATATTGTAAATCATTTCGCCAACTTACCAAACCATAAAAACAATTCTTAATTTACAGTCATCCATCATTTAGATGCTTTGTCGAGACTCCTAATCATTAACCCTAGCATTCGTTAATCCACAACTAATTATTACCTTTTATATTCAAATACTTAATCTATAACTTAATTTTAAATCGACCTTTCAACACGCACAAAATTTTAAATGAGACATCCGAACAAATTAGATTGATACCGAGAAGATTAGCATAATTCCTGAACAGGTATCACAGGCACAAATCGAGAAATAGTCCATTTTTTTTTTTCTCTTAAACCAATGCTTCTTGGCCCTAACTTTCAACCCTCCTTCGCTAACACTCCCTTCAAAAACATGTTGACAACTATGCTTTCACGAGTCAATCGTCCTAATTGGCTTCTCATTTACAACACCATCACGCAACTTATACCGATCTTGGACTTACTAAACACATCATCCCACCCAACTAAAAGATGTGATAATTTAAAACAGATAAAACAAACGCATATCATGGACGAGACACTTAATGCATCCTTGGTTCCATTGTAAAGAACGAGAGGAAGCCGAATGAGATCTTCGATTATTGCGGCAGCAGGACGTAGGAAGGTTCCGATACTGAGTGGCCAATGCAAACTTTCCCTCGATCATTATTTATTCAGTCACGCACCTTATGACGCGTACCAAAAGGAGAACTCACGGATTCTGATCGGTACTTGCGTGTGGGTCTCACACTATATAAATTTCGGCCCCTGCCCTTCGAATCTTTCAGCCCCACGAAACCATCTTCATCACCGCCCTTCCAATATTATTTTGTGCATTTTGATAGCTGTGATTCACGTTGACAATGAGCCTCTTCAAATAGATACACCACTGCATTCGCCACTATAAAAGCCTGCAGTCACTCCAACTCTCCCCACACTGTCTACCCACATTCAATTCAAATTCCATACCCTTCTCATCCCTTTTACAGGAAGTCTTTCCACTTTCAATTCCAATTTCATACCCTTCTCATACCTTTCTACTTTCCTGGGTAGCAGCTAATTGATTTCGTTAATATAAGAAATCAAACGCGGAATTGGATTTAACGGATCATAAACTGGCTAGAATATATCCACATTTGGTGCTTAAATCAAGTCATCTCCGTTCCTTTTGTTTAATCGGTGATGTTTAATTTTGGTTTCTGTTTATTGTAGGGCTGCGATCGGTCGATACTATTGGATGATAACTCAACCTTTACCGGAGAAAAGACAGCAGGCCCAAATGCTAATTCTGGTAGAGGTTTCGACGTAATAGGCACCATCAAAACTCACGTTGAGGCAGACTGCAGTGGTGCCGTGTCATGTGCCGACATTCACGTAATAGGCACCATCAAAACTCACGTTGAGGCAGACTGCAGTGGTGCCGTGTCATGTGCTCAAATCTGTAGATCAGATCTTCCAACGCGAGCCTAGTGTGTTTCAAACTCAAGACCTCTGGCTCTGATACCACTTGTTGGAGTTACGAATGTCATTACACCAAAACCCGTAGGTGTTAGTAAACAGACACATCGCTAGATTTACAAACGGGAAGCGTTGACCTTCTACCTTTTAAAATACATTTTTCAAAATTCCTGGGCGTTTTTAAAATATCATTTTCAAAAATTCCAACATATAATTATATATGTTTCATAATAAATATAAAAACATATATAATGTTTTAACCTTTTCACATTTCACACATACATATGTTGGTTTTAGAAAAAAACTTGACGTATACATGCAAGTTTGATGTAAAAAAAATTTTTACGAACACCACGTTTCAACATAGATCCACGAACTTGTTTTTCTTGCAGCAAATGTCTTTTATTTCCAACGTTTTTCTTGCAGCAAATGTCTTTTATTTCCAACGTTCCTCAACGATTTACTAGACAGATCCTTCAACAGCTCCAGGCCTAACATCCAACGTTTTGACGAACACTGCCAGAGCAAGGCGATGGCACTAAGCGGCTTGCACGATGAATATTCGAACCTAGGTTCCTCCAAGATTCCTTCTTCTTGTTGTTCATTATTTTCCACTTGTTGTTCTTCATGCTCCTGAATTTGCTCTTCATTTTTTTGTATTGGTGGTATGTTTTCCTGCTGCTCTTCAAACTATATTTTGTTGACTGATGAAGGCGAATCTAATTGTTTTCAAGACGCTTGTAAAGTTGAGCACAGTAAAGAATGGAAGAAGAAATAAACTCTTTGCAGGAAAATAAAACTTGGGAGTTGGTAAACCTCCCAAAAGGTAGAAAGGCTCTACAAAACAAATGGGTGTACAAGATTAAGCATGAAGGTGATGAAAAGAAAGAGGTATAAAGCAAGACTAATGGTGAGAGGTTTTGCCCAAAAAGAAGGTATTGACTTTACTGAAATTTTTTCACCCGTTGTTAAAATGTCATCCATTAGAGTCATTCTTGGTCTAGTTGCTGCTTTAAACCTAGAATGTGAATAGTTAGATGTAAAAGCTTTTTTCCTTCATGGTGAATTGGAGGAAGAAATTTATATGGAGCAGTTAGAAAGCTTCATATAAAAAGGCAAAAAATGCCTTGTTTGTAGGTTGAAAAAGAGTCTCTATGCGTTGAAACAGACGCCTCGACAATAGTACAAGAAATTTGATTAATTCATGTTGGAACATGGTTTTCAAAGGTTGGAAGCTGACCATTGTGTCTATATCAAGAGGTATGATCAAGAAAAGTATATCATATTATTGTTATATATGGATGACATGTTGATTGTTTGGCATGATAAGAATAAGATCAATAGGTTGAAGCAAGATTTGGGTAGCAAATTTGCAATGAAGGATATGGGACCAGCACAACTTTTCATGCAGATTATGCATGACAGGAAAAACAAAAGGTTGTGGCTGTCACAAGAAAAATGTATCAAGAAGGTGCTTGACAAGTTTAATATGAAGGATGCAAAGCCAGTTGGTACACCCCTTGCAACCCACTTCAAGCTGAGTACTGAATTATGTCCTAGTAATGATAAAGAGAAAGAAGAGATTAGCAGAATTCCTTATGCTTCAACAGTTGGCAGCTTAATGTATGCTATGGTATGCACACGACCAGAGATTGGCAAGTAGTAAAATGGAATTTAAGGTATGTCAAGGGTACTAGTCATTATTGTTTATGTTTTATTCATGATGAAACTATATTTGAAGTATTTACAGATGCGGATATGGCAAGAGATATGGATACCAGAAAGTCCACTATACGTTATTTCTATACATTTGCAGGTGTAGTAGTATGTTGGGTGTCAAGGCTACAAAGAATAGTTGTCCTCTCTACAACAGAAGTAGAGTACATAGCTGCAATAGAAGCTTGTAAAGAGATGTCGTGGATTTAGCGATTCCTAGGAGAAATAGGAATAAAGTAGGACAAGTATGTGTTATATTGTGATAGTCTGAGTGCCATTCAATTGGCGAAAAACCATTCATTTCATTCAAAAACCAAGCACATTGACTTAAGGTACTATTGGATCCGGCATGTGTTGGAGGAAGAACAATTATCTTTGGAAAAGATCCATACAGATAGGAACCCTGCTGATATGTTCACTAAGATTCTACCACGAAATAAACATGAGTTATGTAGAGGCATGGTAGGACTTGGTGTGACTTGATGACTCTTATTTGGCTTCAAGCGGGAGAATGTTAAGTGTGAAGCCAAATTCACGGAGGATTCTAGTTCAGATCTTTCTAGATCTCCAGAATTCTAGATCTTTCTACACCGCCATTAGTTTCTAGAATCACATGCAGGATTCTAGATTTTCCTACACCGCTAGTGGTTTCTAAGTCATTCCAGATCCATCTGGATTACATACAGGATTCTAGATACTTCTTCTGCCTCTATAAATTTGTAATTTCTCTGGCCAAGGAAAGCAAGCCAAGGACCAAGCTTGTTATGTAATGCAAAGTGATTTCTATTCTCCAGTGATTCTTTTATCTATTCCGCTGTTTCTAACTAAGTAATCTGGTTGTTTCTCCATTTATGTGTCTCTGAATATAAATCCACTATTTGTTATGTATACTCTAATCTAACAAATAACTCAACCTTTACCGGAGAAAAGACAGCAGGCCCAAATGCTAATTCTGTGAAAGGTTTTGACGTAATAGACACCATCAAAACTCACGTTGAGGCAGAGTGCAGTGGTGTCGTGTCATGTGCCGACATTCTCGCCATTGTATCTCGCGATTCAGTCGTTCAAGTATTAATTTCTCCCGTCTCAAATGTCCATTTATTTACATAAATCATCTTTGGAGTAATTGGAATTAAATAACATTGCTCACTATGTGATTGCAATTTGGTATCTGGGAGGCCCATCATGGACAGTACTTCTGGGAAGGCGAGACTCCAGTACGACTGCGAGTTTAAGCGCCGCAAACAACAACATTCCGTCTCCCGCTTCGAATCTGAGCGCCTTAATCTCATCTTTTACAGCCCATGGTCTTTCTACGAAGGACCTCGTTGCACTCTCGGGTATGCTATTACTCATCCCACATATCCCGTGCCATCATATGATTAATTCTGCGGTGTCATATTGCAGTATTTTCAAATTTAATAATAATTATCTTCGGGTAATACTCTTTATGTTACAGGTGCTCATACCATTGGCCAAGCGCGGTGCACCACATTCAGGGCTCGCGTTTACAAACGAATCCAACATTGACACTGCATTTGCCAGTTCGGTGAAGGCTAATTGCCCAAGCGTTGGGGGCGACAACACCCTCTCGCCCTTAGATCTGGCCACACCTACCACATTACACATTACACTGATTTGAGAAGCCAAAAGGGACTTCTGCGCTCCGACCAGCAACTGTTTAGTGGAGGGTCTACAAATTCCCAACTCACGACCTACAGTTCTAACCAAAACACATTCTTGACGGACTTTGCAGTAGCCATGGTGAAAATGGGGAATATTTCTCCGCTGACTGGTACCAATGGACAAATACGCAAGAACTGCAGGAAGGCCAATTAAGCTTTAGAAACATTTTTTTTCTTGGTTGTAACAAATTGATGGCCAATCGGCTATCGAAATAAACCAATAAACTAAATGGTGATGAGATTATGGTTAAAAAAAATGTAATCTGCAATGATGAAGTGAGATGTACATGCATATATTAGGTTTCGAAAACTATTGGAAAAATCGTATCAAATATGCAGGGACCAGCATGCTTTTTTAAAAGATAGGAACATTCTTGACGCAGTCGCCACGACACAGGAATGCTTATTTTCAGTTTTATCAAAAAACATTGATGCGGCTATTCTTAAGATAGACCTGGAAAAGGCGTACGACTGTGTCGATTGGGGGTTCCTTAGAATCCTACTGGCCAAAATCGGTTTGAGGTCTCAGGGAATAAACTGGGTGATGGCATGTGTTGAAAATGTTAAATACTCAGTTATTATCAATGGTATCCCTTCATCTTTCTTTCAGGCGGAGAGAGGACTGCGCCAGGGCTGTCCTCTCTCCCCTCTCCTCTTTATCCTTGTCATGAATACTCTCAGCACCCAGATCAATAAAGCAGTGGCTGATCAACGATGCATGCCGATCAAGATTTGTAAGAATATATACCTTTCTCATAACTTGTTTGTCGACGACATTCTTATCTTTGCCATGCTATGCAAATCAAGTTGGCTCTGTCTCAACGAGATCTTTCAAAAGTTTCAATCAGCATCGGGCTTGGTCATAAACAGGATCAAATCCATGTTGTATCACAATGACTCTAATCAGGAGTTAGCTCAATGGATTGCCGCGTTGTTTGGTATTAATCTGGCATCAATAAAGGAAGGCTTTAAATATTTGGGTTTCTTTCTCAAAGCAAAAGGGAACCGCAAACAGGACTGGTTATGGCTGATTGATCGTTTCTATAATAAAATTTCAAGATGGGAGATGCGATTCCTATCTCTGGGAGGCAGACTTATCCTGGTACAGACTGTCCTATCTCATCTTGCGGTTTATTGGGCACATCTTTATTTTCTTCCCGCCTCTATTATTAGCAAAATGGTCTCTTTAGCTGCTAATTTTCTATGGGGAGGAAGAACTTATCATTCCAAGATCCACTTAGTTAAGATGGACTCCATCTCAAGACCGAAGAAGGTAGGTGGTTGGGGCCTTTTACATATGAGGTCCTTTGGCAAGGCCCTCCTTTGCAAATCTCTCTATAGAGGCATCTTCGGTGAGGGCAAGTGGAGTACCATTATCAACCAAAAATATCTGAAAGGAAGGAGCTTGGTATATTGGCACAGGAGGAATACTCTGGGTACAAAAAGGGGATCAGCCATCTGGCTAAGCTTCAGAAAGGTACAGGTTCTCTTCCTGGGATTCTTAAGATGGCGCATCTCTACCGGCTCTAGCATCCTTTTTGGTATTGATCCAACTGTGCATGGACTGGAATCGCTGCTCACTCCCGAACTGATTTTCTTCTTGCACTCAAAGGGTCTCTTTACTTGGAATAAATTGATAAAATCTTGGTCCTCATCTTCTCCAATATGGATGGACGGAGATGATCTATGTCTGCCTCTTTCTCTTCGGCCCATTTGGTGTTCTGCTGTTAATAATCTTGCAGGTAAAGGTATCAAACAAACAGGTACAAAAGATGAGCTGGTATGGTCTATGCGGAATTCCACTCAGCCTGTTCGTGTAAAGGATCTATATGCAGCTGTTTCTACTAATCTTTCTCCGCTTCCCGCACCCATCTTTCCTTCCAAATTCTGGAAAGCGTCCTGTCCACTCAAGACGATTTTATTTTCATGGTTGATTTTTACCAACAGGAACCTCACATGGGAGGTTCTTCAAAGGAAGGGATGGATGGGTCCGGGAAGATGTCCCATGTGTTGTCAGGCGTCCGAATCAAATGCTCACATGTTCTTTCAGTGTGCTGCATCGTCCCAAATCTGGTATGATCTCTCTTTATCTCATGGTTTTCCTCACCAGGCTTTCTCATCTGTACAGGAGGGCTTCAAATGGTGGAGTGATCAACGCCCAGCATGGCGATCGTTATTCATCCTTACGTGCTGGTTTCTGTGGAAATGGAGGAATGCTCGCATCTTTCAGGAGTCCAAGGCACCCATTGCCACTGTTCTGGTCTATATATCTGCTTTGCTTGAACCTGCTGGTTAACCTCTAGTCATGGTTTTGTCTATATTTCTCTCATCGTTTCCACTGTGGTTTATGTGGATCCTTTTTCACATGTGGATCTTCCTCTCTTTTTTTTGGATGGTTTTTAATCAATGACTTATCATGATATATCTGTTAGATATCTGGACAATCTTTTTTGTAAGAGCTCAGAACTTTTTAGTATTAGACCTATCTGTTTTTATCTACAGGATGAGACGGCCATGATGAGATGGCCTTTATATGTATCAGACCTTTATATTCTCTTAATATAAATTCATGGTGCTTTTCTCTCTGAAAAAAAAATGCAGCAGGCTGAAGCTTGTTTTATTTGTTGTGTAACTACTTTTGATAATATTTTTATTTTATTTTATTATAAAAAGTTGTTCTAATCAGTTTTATAAATAAAATGTTTCATAAGTTAAAATTAAAAACACATTTTAACTATATATATATGTAGGTTTACATTAAACAAAAATATTTGATAAAATTCGAGTTTAAAAAATTCCAAAATTAATTATGATTGAAAGAACACTGCCTCTCTGTCCATGTTTGGGCGCATAAAGATTTGATTTTATGATCAAATATATTTTATTTCGTTAATGTCCATATGTGCCCATGACAAAAAACCTTAAGTTTCATCGTAATCAACAATTTCAAATTTCCGCAACTTTGTGGAGTGAGGATGGTAATTGTGTCTACTGCACAATAATTAAATACTTCTGCATCTATTTTGCATTTTGCACACTGACAAATGATAATAGCATAGTCTAATAGCGTAGCCTAAAGAGCCCAAAAATTAGTTTATAAAATAATATAAAATTCTAGTAAGATTATGATAAAATTTTGTAGAAATTTTTGAAAATCTAGGTTAGAGTTGTCAAACTTCAAGATTTTGGGTGCCCATGGGTTCTTGATAGTGTTGAATCCATTTTCACAATCAAAAAACAATTCAAACATTCCAACATTTTAGTTTTTTGAAAAACAAATTACCCTATTCCAGGTAGAAATATGCCATCCATGATAATTTTGTGTGCAACGCAATAATTAAGTACTTTTACATCTACTTTATGCTTTACATCTAATTTTGATTATCGAACATTATGGGAATCAACAATCGACGTAAAGATGCCCTCAATTTGCCCTTTTGATGAATTTACCAAATCTTCATTCATTAATTTGCAAGGCCTTTCAAAAGCACAGAACATGATTACATTAAGTTAGGTAACACAACAATAAAATCAGTTGTGTAATGAATACAAAATTGGACAAAAAGTAACAAAATTTGATCCTCGTTCAAAGTGTTTTTGACTCTATTTTTGTCGAATTCGATGATGGATTGCTGTGTTATCAATGTGGAACTATGTTGATATCAAGTTCCGACCACCACATTACAATTTATTATAATTTAATTCTCAAATCAACAATAAGGAAATTCATAGATTAATTTTAATGCAAGTTGATTCATTATTGTTATTGAGGATAACTCCGCAATTTAGAATTATCAGTTGGTGGTTCGTAAGGAGTTAGCTTTCACTCTTACCAAATCCTTTGCTTCTTATGTCACTAACCTTACATTCAGAAAAGACTAACTTTTATGTTAGAGAATGAAAACTTCTCAATATTATCAAACATTTAAATAAGATTATCCAGTGACAACAGTAATTAATCACTCGAGTGAAACTTCAATTAAACTTAATTGACTAAACTCAAAATGACTACGACACTTGGATGGACATTTGTGACACATAGCAGGTGGTTGGAATTAGTTTCTCCAACACTCCCCATTAATTACAACCACAAAAAAATATAAATTAAGATGTTTGCTTGTCTATGTTTAAGCAAGGCTTACAATTTAAAAAGTTGACATCACCTAGATTTCTTTTTATTTTTATTTTCTTCCCAATCCTGTAGCCTCTAAATTGTTTCAAAATTTTCTTTTTTCGTTGTATACTTGAAACCTCAGTTTCTTCATTTGGTGGTGCAGCTTTTTCATTATTCAAGTTGTCTAAGCATGTCTTGGACTTCTTCAAATATTGGCTTGTATGTGGATTGTAGCTACATGTTATCTTCTGTTGTGTGATTTCATCATCAATATTATGTTGTAACAAAAGTTTATAATAAAAATTTATCTCTTCAGACTCCACTCCATGAAAATATCATTAATGTTTTCATCATTCATGTTGTCTTCGACATTTATTTCTGCATCTTCTATGAAGAGTTTATCAAGGCAGGTTGTTGCAAGCCATGCTTCAAGCAACTTTAATTCTTCTTCATAATTGTTATGTTTACCTACACATTGGAAACTAATGTAAGGATTAAAAATATTTGCAGAACCATATCGGTTTTGTTCTTTCTGCTCTACAATGACAACCTTCTCTCCTCTTGCTTCTTTCTCTGCCCTGTCACTTCCACTTCTTCTGCCACTTCAAAAATGTTTTCTTCCACATGGGTTTCAGACCTAAGTGGGATTCTCTCACCAAATAAAAATTTATCAATTAGATGTTTTTTTCATTATATTCAACCATTCATCATCATCTAACTAGTATTCATCAAACTTAACATCAAAACATTGAATTGTTGGATTCACCATAACACTGGTTGCTCCAATGACAGTTTCATTGTCATTAGCAAGCTTTGTTGTTGGATTCACTTTATTTTCATCCACTTGTGGATGTGCACAATAGGATTCAAGAGCATCTATGTGCCTTTTCTCTACTTCTCGTAATAAACTATCATCATTGTCATCCACTTTGAAGTGAAATTCACCAAACACATTTTGTTGCAGATCAACTACTATAGATCCACCTTCATCTTCAACTCGAATACTTTCCCTTACACCAAAACTCGTCTCAATTGTATCCCAAACTTCATTGCTACAATGAGGGTTAGAATGTTGTCATCTAAAGATTTTTTTATGCATTTCAATGCAAAGGTGTTCTTTTGCCTCTTGGCCTCCAGTTCTTTCAAATAAGCCTCAAATAACTCTTGTTGTTACTTCGACTTTCTTAGCCTTTCGGATTTTCTCATTTGTTGAGCGTTGACTAACTATTGCTCAACAAACAAATCAAATTACAAACATAATGGTTCCTTGTATTTGTGCCTCCACAATGAGTTCTTTGTTCCTTAGCTTCCACAAAATAAATGAATCTACAAATTCTTTACAAACAACATCACAGTTTTTAATAAGCCTTAATGTCCTTTTGAAAAAAACTTTGAAACATATTTTTTTTTTTAAATAAACATTTTTACAAAATCACATAAAAAGCGTTTTTTACAACAAACCTCTTTTCAAAAACACTCCTGCAATACTTTTAAAAAACCTTTTTTCTTTTGAAAAGTGTAAACTCTTTTAATAACAAAAGCCTTTTAAATAATATCCCTTTCACAAATATTTGTTTAAGATAAATGAAAAACCCTTTTTCAAAAGTTATCTAACTTTGTTCATCCAGGCAAATAAAAAATTTAACCCAAATGAATTTTGTCAATTAATTTTGACAAGCTATAGTGCTACGGCTTTACCTCAATTCTTATAACGATTTCGAATTTTCGCTTCAGAGTTTTGACGTTGACCCTCAACTCGTCCTCGCACTTATCTAAAGAACCGTTTGTTATTCGTCAGAGAATATTTCAGTTTTTGAAGTTTGTCATTTTCATCGCATCTTCTCGTTTGTATAATGCGAATCGATGAACTCATCACATTTTCTTCTTTCATGAAATGCTATTCATTTCCCTTCTTCTCTTTATAGTGTGCGATCAGTCGCACTGATTTTCTCTTTGAAATTGCGATGGCCTCCTTTGCAATTATTTAAAAAAAATTGCAACTGCCTTCTTCTTGACTTTGACGTTGGGCTCTAGTTCTCAAACTTCTTTTCGACCTGTGTCCTTTTTGTGTTTACAAACATATGTTTTTTTTTAAATGTTGCTCTATGTGGAGGGTTATATAATCTCATCTCTTCTGGGGTCCTATGTAGACCACGCTCTTATACCATGTTAAATAATGAAAAATGTGGATGTTTTTTTCAATATTATCATATAGTGAAATAAGATTATACAAAAACTATAATAATTAATCATTGGAGTGAAATTCTCAACTAAATTTAATTAACATAGACTAAATTCAAAATCACTATGACACTTAAATGAACGTGACAAGTAGTAAGTGGTAGGAATTAATTTCTCTAACATTTTATATCTAACATAAGCAATTTTAAAAAATATTCTAATTTAATATATATATATATTTTTTCAAAATATAATAAAAATTAATAATTAATATATAAAAATTAAATATTCTATAATACTAAATTATTATATGTTTAAAAATACATTTTAAATTATATCTAGACAAAAAAATTATTACACAATTTTTATAAAATACCAAAACTTACTGTTATTAAAAAACACCCCACTACTACCATAATCATATTGGTCATTTGTTTTTCTCTAACATGGCAATGGTAATTTGTTTTTCTGTAACATGGCTGAAGAGCCGGAAGGCATTGATGTAGGAGACTTGGATATTTTCAGCCTTGAGCAGGCATGCAAGCGAAAACAATATGATATGATCCTAGCGAGACAACTAGAAAGTCTAGAGGTCATCCTCTCCAGAGCACATCAACAAAGATCTCTACGAATCCAACCAGGAAGTCAGTGGGATGGGATAAACCTGTTCATGGATACTAAGAAAAGAGGGAGAAAAACAGATTTACAACGAATTATCCTCATTGGGGAAATGTTGGTAGAATCTAGAAGATACTCTAAACTCACCAAGTACTACAGGCCACTCCCCAATCCTGAACCATGAAGCTCAGATCATGGAATTTAAGAGGGTTGAACAGCCCAAGGGAATACAGAATGATAAAAAATTTGATACAGAAGGAGAAACCCCATATCTTCTTTATGCAAGAAACGAAATGTAATAGTACTCTTCTCAATACAACTCTTTCAAAAGCATGGCCTCGTTGTCACACAATGGCGGTGGATGCTATAGGAGCCTCGAGTGGATTAATAATAGCTTGGAATGAACATGTTATTACGCTCACAAATTTTCATGCAAATTGCCACTTCATTCAAGCCAAGTTCCATATCATAGGGACTAATGTGCATGGTCATCTTACCAATGTTGTTATAGGGAAATCTAGTGTCTATGCAGAGCTTCTAGTCCCACTAAGATGGGTAGCTATCATAGAAACAAACAGACTAAAGTCACTTGTTTTTCCTTTATGAGAGAGAGATGAGAAAGAAGCAAAGAGTAACGACCTCAGTGTTCCGCTTGGTTCCTTGCTTGTTTCCTTTCTCCTTTGACAGAATCTCGCCACTGCTTCCTTACTTGTCCCGCTTCAAATAGCACTTGTAGATTCACGGCAGCATAATACCATCAAAGCATAGAGATCTATCACTGTAAACAATATAGGATCAGATATATGTTGACCATATAAATGCATATATCAACAAAATATTCAGAGATACACCAGAATGTGGAGGAAAACTCAAATAGTTTTATTAGTAAAAGTAATAGAAGAGAGAATTACAACCACTTGGTCTGACCCAGCGCCATCCTCCCAGCATGAAATCCCTCTTCACCGCATACAAAGCAAGATCACCCAACAATGTCTTCAAAGAGAAACCAACAACACTTCCTTGCAAATTACAAAATTCCAACCTTTGGATCTCTTGAATGAGGGATCCATATATAGATGTTTACAGGGGAGTGAGTCAGCTTCCGGGATTTTGATTAATGTCATTTCACTGATAGTTGTTGGTTCCACATGGAGATTTTAGATCTCTTACTCTTCCCTGGGCGAACTTAGAGAGGTAAGTGTCAAATGAGCAGTTTCTAGAAGATTCTCTGGGTTTCCACCTAGGAAACTGCTTGTGCCATTTGTCTGCTCTCACTCATCACACCCTATAGAAGGGGTTTCTAGTATGCATCACATTTTTTGCATGTGGCAGGTGAGATGTATCGCACCTTTAGCACTGGGTAGTCTGTATGGTCCTGCTTTGACCAGTTCTGAGTAGTTTTTCATGGATAACTTTTGGGAGATGATGTAATCAGCTGAGCTTGCTTCTTTAGGGTATGAAAAAACACTTTTAGGGACTTAGAAGCCCTTGGTTTATGGACATGTATGATTTGGGTTGCAGTGCCCAAATATGTCTATAACAGTTGCCCCCTAAAGCATGAGGTCATAAATCCTTTTGATGTCGGGTGAAATGCTTTATAATGAGGATTCGAGGCTTTTCGAACTAGAAGGTGACCTATAATAAGATACAATACAATACATTATCTTCATAATATTTTTCATGATCTAGCTGAGGTGGGCATTCCCATGCTCAGCTTTGATAAATTCATTTTCATGTCATAGGATAGACAATCGTCTGTGTCCAGACTGATGATTTTGGTAGAGCCATCATCCCTTAGTTTGGATGATTATTTGTGCAGCAATGATGTACATTTGATGTCTTTATTCTCTTGAATATATTGTAGCCGGGATGGATGAAACTAGATCTGGGGTCTTCAAAACGCGTTCAATCTTCGCCCGAAGTACAAGTCGATCCATGCAAATAGATGTTCTGATGTCGAACATGGAAAGACATCGCCTGATTACCAACCAATGATGTAAGTTGTTAACAAGCGCGAGAGGAATCACTGATGATGATGATGACCCTCAAGGTACTGCAGTACAATTCATGTGGTGTGAATACATGAGTTGATGTCGAACACCATGCAAAGTCTTTCGATCGAAGGCCATTAGTGTAAACCTGTCGCTGGAAGTGAGAAACTTGCCATTGAGGCATGCAAGCTTCAAAGTACTAAAAGGGTTGTTCCTAGGTCGGCTTCTCAGATAATGAGCTGATGTTGACAAGAAGTGACCCGTCGTAGGAGGGCATTGATGGATCCCACATCTATGAAACGGAACGGAGCAAATGATTTCGTAGAGGTGAAAATGATATGATGATACAAGGTTCAGGGTGGCAGTCATGAAAGAATGAAGCGTGAAGGTATTTCAGTGGATGAGACACAAGCTAGGTAGGTGAATTCTCTAAACGACTTCTCTTGAACATATCGACGACATTGAAATGGATTGGTAGCATTAACCCCAAAGTGGATGGTACGGTGGACCAATGGTGGTATGATCAGTGAACAGAATAACCGAACCCGACTCAATCATGGTGATGGAGTGAATGTGTCATGTTCAAGAGTGACCTGCTACCAATAAAGTTTCTTCAAGTTTTCTTCCCAATTTTCCCCAGTCATTTCTGACTAGTACCTCTTTATTTTTGTCAAGCTTTAGGAGGATAACATATGCTTGTTCTATAATTTTCCCTTCGGGAAAACCCGTTGCTATGTTTTAACGAGCCTAGTGACAGTGAAACTCGCTCTTATCTGAATGGACAAGTTTGTCACTATTGCTTTAACGAGTTTAACGACAAGGATAACTCGGTCCTTTTCAATTTTAGAGAGTCTGAAAAGAGACGGAAAGAAGACTCCAATATTCATTTTTCGTAGTATACTCCCTTAAGTTCCAAAAAGTATAAAACAATTCAAAGGGAATGACTTTTCAATAGTTTTAACGAGTCGAACAATACAAACGCTCGATCTTTTTGTGTAATAATCCATCAGGTCCAAAAATATTAAAATCTAGATGAGGGATGGCACTTCCAATCGCTTTAACGACCTGGAGAGGCCAATTACTTGCCAATCTTTTCATATTTTACGAGTCAGATGAAAAGAGCTTAAAGGAGACTCGTTTTTTGAGGAACGAGTGATGTTTTCAGATAGCAGCTGGTTCCAGGTAATGTTTGGAACTTTTCAATCACAGCAGTGTAAAGAAGGTGGCTAATAGGATCACTCGTCGCAGTTGTTCCTCAAAAGGGGTAAACAATCAAATGGAGGCGTATGATTGGCTAAAAAAGAGTGGAGGTGATGGTAAGAACACGACCAAGGCTCAAAAGCTGATAATAATTCGATCTCAATGGTTATTTACTGGTGGTGGGTTCATTTTTTAATGAGCTTAAACTCTAGTGGAACATATGCTCATTGCTAGGTTTAATTTTTAACGAGCTTGAACTTCGCGTAAAACTGATCGTGCTAGTCATATAATAAGGATGTCTCATTGATAGGTTCACTTTTTAGGGAGCTTGCACCATTCGAAATTATGCTCCGACTCCTTTTATTATGTAAGCTAGGAACGACCAATCCTACGAGTTTAAAGGGTTAAGAACCTACAAACTAAGAAAATAAATGGTTGTTTTTCACTTTCGCGAAAAGGTTTGCATGCCCCCAGGTATAGCGAAGTAGAGTTTCCCAGGTTACCCCTCAATTTGCAGACAAAACATTTGTTCTATCAAGGAAAGGCCTACCTTTTCCACGTTACCCTTCAATTGGCAGACAAAACATTCGATCTATCGAGAAAGGCCTACCTTCTAACAGAGGGTATCTTATTCCGGTCTAATCCCATTTTCATAAATGGACGGGTGTGTCAGACCAGTCATATATCCTCTGCAGAAACCTACCCTATACCTGAAGTTTTCCTGCTGAATCAGACCACGGTGCATGCCCCCTAGGTTTCAGTCGTGACCACCGAATCACTTGCGCTCATCAGGTCAATAGACTGGAGATTGATGAGACATTCCTTGCGCAAAAAGACCTTTCAGGGATGGTATTTCACTATTAGTTATGTGTGAACCGGGGAATGAAAGCTGGTCTACGAGCTGGACCACTCTGCCTTCATGCAGAAAACACATTACTCGAAAAAGTGAGGAGACAATGGCTCCCATGCTATAAATGTAGTTATGTCCAAGGAGTAGATTGTAATCTAAAGGTCCTTGGACTACCATTATGTTCAGATAAACAGTTTTCCTTATCAAAGTTATAGGCAAATCTGGAAGGATCCCTAACGGTCGACTGGTTCCTTTGTCGAAGTCTGTCAGATGTCGCATCTCAGGTAAAAGTGATGGCAAACCAAGCGCTTTCCAAGCAGTTGAGGAAAGGATACTCACAGAAGCCGCTTCATATATGATGGTACCAACCATGACCATTCTGTAAGTTTGCACTATGATTCGGAATGGTACATTAGATGGTAAACAGGGTCTGCCTAGTAGATTCCAATCGAAGGAGACAACTAGGTTGCTTGGAGGTGGGACCGAATAAATGGGCAGATACATCTCTGACGAACTTCCTTCCTGCGGTAAAGGAACGAGTAGATTGCCCCCATGTTCATCGGAGTCTATATTTATGAAAAGAATTTGAACGGTGTCATTCTCATTCTCTTTGGTGACTGTATCATCTGAAGTTAAATCCTCTGAAGACAAGATGGGGTCGACTACCATCTCGACCTATTGACTTTGGTCCGACGTGGACTCAAAGGGTCCATCTTCAATGATAGGCACTTTGACCGACAACAAAGGTGTGTTAGTCGGATTTTCAACTAGCAGTGGACTCGATAAGAGTTTCTTGTATCCAGGACGAAGTCGCTACGGTGATGCAGGATGATTATCTAAGAGTCTTTTAGCCTCATCCAGGAAGGGACAACGGTGGAGGGCATGATCGCCTTCACACAGTCTGCAGGGAAATTTAGTTTTTCCTTTCTGTCCGGTGACTTCGCTTTCACTAGTTGACGGTGTATTTTCAACATGATCATCAGAGGTTGATGACACCAGATTGTGCAAGCAGGGAGACCAGTCCCTTAGGATCCGTGGGATGCAAGGACAATCTTGGTTGTAGTGGTCTACTTTGCAGATGATGCATGGAGATTTAGGTTTGGATGGTGCAGTGTGTGGATTTTCACTAGATGATGCACAGTTGCCACTTTTCGCTGTTGGCTCCTTCTTCTTCTTCTCCTTCCCTTTTTTCTTCTTCTTAGTTACTTGGCTTTTAGTCTTACTAGTTTCACCAAGCGAAGAGGAAGAAGGAGAGGGATAAACAAACGAAGTACAAGGATGGGGGGTGACTCTAGTATCATCTAGTTTCTGATTTGATTGCTTAGGAATCACAGTGTCTTGAACGACAGAGGTCGAGAAAAGCCATACCGGCAGACCAATTATCAATCCGGGGAGGGACGATGTGGCCATATGAGTTGCACCAACATCTCCCCAAGAGGACAAAGGACTAGGATTTCCCTCGAGGGGAAATCCTTGGTTGGTGGACTCCATTTTCTCAACCCAAGATCAACGAGGGAACAATGACGTTATTCCATTTAAAATAAATTTTAGACGCTTTGACACAACTTGCTTTTTCACTTTTTAAAAGTCGAGAAAAAGCTAAAGATGACTCTAGTTGCCATCGATTTTTAATGAGCCTGAAGTGACAAGTGCTCAGATGGACCATTTCCTTTAAGGAGTCTGAAAAGGAATGAAAGAGACTACTCTATAAATCTAGAGAGAGGGATTACCAAACCAATCGCAAAACTGCAGAATACTTTTTATGGTACGACAATCAATCTTCTCGAATGTTGTGTTCAGTGCATTGCGATCGATAGGGCCGCAGACACGGCTTCCTAAGGATAAAGGATATAGCCTATTATGGTCTCCCAATATATACTCGATGGTACGTGGGAGCACAAGTCCGTACTGGCACTTTTCGTCTCAAAGAGGAGGAATCACCCAACCTACGATGAAAGAGATAGTTACCAGGCTTTACGATGCTGGAATACGTCTCTAGCCTAGACTTCTAGATGTTGTACGTTAGGTTCCAAAGCGTTTTTATGTTCATTGAATTTATTTTACAGTTGATATTTCTTAAGAAATTTTTCTTTTAGGTTCACCGCGTGATGTAGATATAGAATTCCTAAAATGTAATCTAAGATGATAAACAGTCGTTTAATCTTCTTTTTGCAATGAAAATCCTAGCTACTAAGGAAAGAGAAATGAAATCCTTTCAACATAAAGCAGAGAGCACACACTAGATGCACTGTCCTAAATCAAAATCAACAAGCAGTCTAAATGCAAATGCACGTGCATGTATTTGTTTTCCATTTTCTTAATGTGTGAATGACAAAAAGAATGCTAAATACAAATTTGAATTATCTCTTCTTTCAAAGTGATAGTACTAACAACTTTGTTTTTTTAAAAACGACAGGAGGGCTAGATGACACTTTGCAATTTTGAATCGAAAACTGCTTTCGACACTTGAAATACTTATAAATTCAAATCAAATACAAGAGTAACAGTGTAATCAACTATAAAAAAGAGAAGTATTATTTTCCTTGACTGAAAACGACACTTGTGACACTTTCAAATCAAAAGACAACAGTTTGATTAAGCTACTATTTTGTATATGAGAGTTGTGAATGGCGAAAAATACATAAAAACATTCACATATATTTGTACAATGGAGGCTGAATGATGCAAAGGAAGAGGGTTTCTACAATGGTCTACTGATCATAGATAGCAAAACTTCTCAATAAAACTGAAGACAGTGAAGAAAAAACCAAAATCTAGAGGTAGAAACAGTCTTACCTGATCATCGCACCTGTAACATAGGGAAACAAGGATGCATCTCACCTACTGCACATGGGATGTGTGATGCATCTAGTCTACCTAAAGGAGAGGGTTTGATGGTCGAGGAATGAGACTTTAACTTGGTTTTTGGTCATAGTTTGCAGTTTAGTTCAGGGATTTAGGCCGAGCAAATGATATTTAGTAACTACAAAGTATAGGGCTGATCTAATGAGGTTACTCAAGCTACCTCTAGGGCACTTAGGATGTTTGCAAGTCAATTGTTCAATTCATAAACAAACCCGGAGATTGACTGAAGCAACGTTGATCTACTTTTCACTTGCATAGAAAATGTAGTTCGAAGGCTAGCTGGCTTGACTTCAGGCTCCGTCTGTGGTTTATGAATCAAACAAATAGAGACAAGCAATCAAACTAATCGCTCCCCAGCGGAGTCGCCATTTTGTTATCAGGAAATCTAGTGTCTATGTAGAGCTGCAGATCCCACTAAGATGGGTAGCTATCTTACAAACAAACAGATTAAAGTCACTTCTTTTTCCTTTACGAGAGAGAGATGAGAAAGAAGCAGAGAGTACCAACCTTAGTCTTCCTCTTGGCTCCTTGCTTGTTTCCTTTCTCCTTTGACACAATCTCGCCACTGCTTCCTTACTTGTCCCAATTCAAAGAGCACTTGTAGATTCACAGTAGCATAATACCATCAAAGCATAGAGATCTATCACTGTAAACAATATAGGATCATATATATATTGACCATACAAATGCATACATCGACAAAATATTCAGAGATACACAAGAATATGGAGGAAAACTCAAATAGCTTTATTAGTAAAAGTAGTAGAAGAGAGAATTACAACCACTTGGTCTGACCCAGCGTCATCCTCCCAGCATGAAAGCCCTCTTCACCTCATACAAATCAAGATCACCCAACAATGTCTTCAAAGAGAAACCAACAACACTTCCTTGCAAATTACAAAATTCTAGCCTTTGGATCTCTTGGATGAGGGATCCATATATAGATGTTTATAGGGGAGTGAGTCAGCTTCTGGGATTTTGATTAGTGTCATTTCACTGATTGTTCCTAGTTCCACATGGAGATTTTAGATACCTTACTCTTCCCAGGGTGAACTGAGAGAGGCAAGTGTCAAATGAGCAGTTTCTAAAAGATTCTCTGGGTTTCCACCGAGCAAATTACTTTGCCATTTGATTTCTCCTGCTCATCGCACCCTATAGAAGGGGTTTCCAGTATGCATCACACTTTTTCCATGTGGTAGGTGAGATGCATCGTACCTTTAGCACTGGGCAGTCTGTATGGTCCTGCTTTGACTAGTTCTGAGTAGTTTTTCATGGAGAACTTTTGGGAGATAATGTAATCAGCTGACCTTGCTCCTTTAGGGTATGAAACAACACTTTTAGGGACTTAGAAGCCCTTGGTTTATGGACATGTATGATTGGGGTTGCAGTGCCCAAATATGTCTATAACAAATGTATATTTCTCGCAAGCTACTGAGGATAAAATCACAACCTTGGACATTCTTTCATTGCTGAATGCCAACTGATCCAATCCACTCTGGATCATGGGAGGCGATTGTAGAGCTATAAAAAGGGTCTCTTTCACCTCTAATTACCTCACATTAATATGTCAATCCGGGAGCATTTGGTTATTTCAAAGAGTGACTCAATCTGAGGCTATTTTTCAGAGTAATGCTAGTAGTACAACGTTCTACAAAAATACAAGAGTAAACTGATGCTTGTCTATGACTAAGTTACTTCAAATGACTAAAGCACACACTCCTAAAGCTAGGCAACTTTATTAGTCAAGGGTTCGACAACAATATCCCATCCCTTTGGAAACTGATGGAAAGGAAATTAGAGCATGGACCACGGGTCTGGGAGCGAGGCAGTAAATGCCGAGGCTCACCACAGCCATAGATCGTCTCTCACACCAAATGCGAGTAAATGAAACAACAGATAAAAATGGAACGAAAAATAGGAAATTGAACAACAAATCTAGAATGGAACAACAATGCTTAAAATGGAACAACAATTCTGAAATGGAACAACAATCGCTATAACTAAACCTCGCGAGCAATAATCAAACTTTATCCTGTCAACTCAAACGCACTCATTGTAATCAAAACTCCAATCTTTCATTCTCTAAGCAAATCACGCAACAAACTAATGGAACATCATTAATTACTAATTATGGAACAACATGTGGAAATCATACACACAACACTCTGAAGAAGTAATCTGATTTAACACCAATCATCAACAGGAATTACAACTGTGTTTCGAAATGGAACAGCATGAATCCTGAATCATAAAGAACACACCTTTCAGATAATTTCCTTAACACAAATACACAGCATAAAAGCTCCGTAACACAATGATAACAATGTTCAATTAAGTCTAATAATATTGAATCCACTCTGAAAGTATTGATGATATAATGCAGAGTCAATATAAAGAACCTTAATGAACGAATCTTAACAGAGCATGTGATGCAACTTATAAAGCATATCAGATTACCAACTAATGACGATAAGCAAACCACGCAGAAATCAAATCGTAGTGATACAGAAGCAAGTGTCCTCCGGGGCCAGACCCTTAGCCTCAAGGGTACATCTCTTTATGTTAATCCAGACACAGGGATAAGATAATCACCAAGTTTATATTAATTCATAAAACAGAAAGTACAATGAGCCAAGTTCAACGAGACTCGATGATCAAAGTTCAATCTTTAACAAGAAGTTACATAAAAGCATCGTCCCCCAGACTAACAATGTCGTCCCTTTATATAAGGGTAACGGCGGATATGTCTAAGCGATAAGATAAATAAAGCAGTGATCCCTCAGGATCGAAGATCCTGAGGGATTCGCCAAGCTGTTAATCCTTAATCACTTCTTTTCTCCTCCGCCGAGCTGGTGCCTTCTCCTCCTTTTTCGGACCGGTTTGTTTCAACCTTCTTTGCCTCGTTTGCACTTGGTCCTTCGTCAAAGGGACATCAATTACCGTGTTCTTGTCTTTTTCTTTGGAACAGAAGCTCCTCATTTTTACCCTTTCCTACACAGGAGAATGACAACCATCAGTGGTTAAGTCTTGCATACTAATTCCACATATTTTATCATAATTCTCTATTGTTTTCCACATTCATGATGTAAAAGATTCACAAGTCCCATTGAAAAGCCATTGAAATGATCATTAAAACAATACCTTTTTAGTACTCCACACACCCCCCTGCTTACCCTGTTTCATGCCCTCATGAAAATGTTGTAGTTGACATGCAAAGCAGTGAGAGAATAGGCTAGAGAAGGAATCTCATGCGGAGGCCTACAGCCATGGTGAGTGACTAGGTAGTCAAAGAACTGGCCTATTTGACCCTCAGGCATCTCATATAGGGCTTGATATCTGGGTGTAGGGTGCCAGATAATTGGACTGCGGAATCTATATCCTAACCAGGATGGCCCTGCCCTCAAAATGCTTTCGCCATAGAGGTTCAAGCGATTGGCAGCTAATTGAAAATTCTTATACTTAAATGGCTCCCTGAGCTGGATGTTTGGATTAGAGATTCAGTATCGGAATTTGGCTGCATCAATGGCGAGGTCTTTGATAGAAAGAAAATATTCTAAACTTTGTCGAATGAGTGCCTCGTGCATGGGTCCTAACGTTTCCATGACACCCGGAGTTCTCATAAGGTTTCTATGTGCTTTCCATAATCGTACTGGGTCCCTAGGCTCAGCCCTTACCCACAAGTCTAGGCCATTTTCCTGTCTCTAGAAAGTGTTATAGGCTTTGAGCCATTTAATCTGATTAACCCCGAATGAGATGAATGCTTGCAATTGAATGTCCCCAACAAAAGGGCCAGGGTTCAACTCAGTCTCCTGATCTAGCACGAGGTTATGCAAATAAAATTCACATAGCAATCTCTGGACCTTCACACCATAATGTTTACAACAATCTATAAAATCATTGACAGTGTTAATATGTATCAGGGCGCGTGCTTTAACAGCCTTTATTTTTAATTGTAAGTATCGTTCCAATAAAAATAGAGCATAGTTTTTGGTAGGGGCCCTACATGCTAAAACGTCATTGTATAAAGAACACAAGGTATCCATCTATTTGATAACAATATCTAGCCTATGGGTTACCTTTGCAACATTCTCTTGTTCCTTTTGCCACCCTTCAAAGGTCTGGCTTTCGGATTGGTTGACGTTCCTTAGTTGCTACTGGAGTTCTTCATACTTCTCACGAGGGACTGTTTGCTCTCTAAGCCTCTCCATTTCTTGCTGAGTTTGTTTCAATCCCTTGTGCAAGGTCCTCATCTTTGGATCTATTTTCCATGCATCAGTGGAGGCCGGGAGTTTTACTTGAACTTTCTTATTACGTTGTTTCGAGTTCAGAACCATTATCACCCCTGAGGGTGGTGCCTCTGTTTGAATCTCCTTGTTGTCCTTTTGTTTTTTAACATGAATACCAGCTTGCAGCTGTTCCTTTTTGAATGGAACAACAATCTGTCCCTTAGCATCATTTGGAACAGCAGCTGGACCTTCAGCTTCCTTTGGAATAGCAGCTGGACCTTTAGCTTCATTTGGAACAACAGCTGGATTTTCAGCAGGGTTTTTATCAACAGAGCGATGTTTAGTCCTCCGCCGTTTTATCCTGCAGATTCTTACTGCAGTGGTTATATTTTTCTTCCCGGCGGTCTTCCTTGTCTTCTGCCTCACTTTCAGGATCCTGATCTGCTGGTGGAGCTGGGCTATTATGCTCAATAACCTCCGTTGTTCCTTTCGTAATTCTCTAATTTCCAATGTTTTATTAGAAGGAACAACAGGCTTTTTGCTGCGTTCTGGGCCGTGACTAGTCCCTGGATCTTTCTCCTGGGGTGCTTCTTCACTGTTTTGTGCTGGCTGTTCTAGGGTAAGAACCCTAACTGGTTCCGTGGCTTCGCTTTCTATCCTTACTTCCTCTGGAATTTCCTCTGGTGTCGTGGGAACAGATTGTTCCCGTTCAGTGTCTCCTATCTCCTTTTCATCTTGAACAGGCAAATTTCCTTCTTCTGCCTCTTCTGCATGTGGTTTTTCGGGTGCATCTTCTTCTTGGGATTGGTCGCAGAGGTATGATGGAGTGGAAGGTTGGCCATACTCACCCATATTAGCCAAGATTGCGGCCAATTCCTCTTCTCCCATTGGGTCCTGTGGTGGGCTACCTACCTGCTGTCCTATTTCCTCCTCCTGCCTAGATTGTCCATCTTCTGCCTCAGGATGCTCAGTTTCCATTTCAGGATGCTCAGCTTCTGTCTCAGGAGGCTTAGCTTCTGTCTCAGGAGGCTCAGCTTCTGTTTCCGAATGCTCAGCTGCTTCATCATTTTCCTTTTCGGATTGCTTAGCCTCGTCGGCCTCTCCTTCCTTTTCTCCTTTGACTTGTTCTTCTTCTACTTCTGGTCGTGAGGGTTGCTCATCCTCAATTACCATTGGCTGGCTGGTGCTTTCCTAGAGTTTTTCCAACCTTCCTCTTACCCGGGATAACCAGACTGATTTTCTGCGTTTCTCTGGCTGTTCCGGTGTATCAGTGCCATGTTTACGCTTTGCTGATTCCTAGCGTGTTTCTGGTCATTCAGATGTGCTCGCAACATGTTTTTGTTTTCTTAATTCTCTGCGTTTTTCCGGACGTTCTGGTGTGCTTGTAGTATGTTTACGTTTTGGGGAAGGTGCTGTCGCTCTCCCCTCAATTATTGCAATTAATTCTTCCCAGCTGCTTTGCTGCTGGGTGAGGCTATGACTAACTATTAGTCGGATTAATCCATGGTGGTTGACAACTAACTCTACATGCTGTGCCTTTTTCAGGCTTCGTGCGACGTCATGAAGTAAAGAATTCAAAAGTGCAGGAAGATTTACAGAGCATTTCTGCTTTAAAGTAGCTAAGAGTTTAAGATGTCGTGGCCTTACCACGTCTTTTCTCCCCTCGTAGGTGATGTAGCTTTGCACTGTTTTTGCTAATTCTGCCCAGGGTTCTCCTAGCGTTGCCGACAGAACTCCCTTCCCTTTAATCGTTAAGCTCTGGCCTTCGTCCTGGAAAATTTCCATGATATTCTGGAGTCTTTCCTTCTTTAATGTCCATACAGGTCCAGTGGCTGGTAGTCCCGAGACTTCTGCGATTATATCGTTGGTGACTGCTATCCTCTTCCCCCTCACCGTGGAGTGATCCTCCTGCAGGTTCTGCAGAAATTCCATTTCCACTGTTTCATTGGACTCCTGCAGGCGACTAAGATAAGTCAGCCATCCTGCTCTTTCCAGGATCTCCTGGGCAGTAGCGGAGACTGTCAACTCTTGTGGTTCGCTTCGAATTGCCCTGCCTCCCATGGTTTCACTGTGGATTCTCAATGGAACAGCAACTGCTTGTGCTGTTTGAAACACAGAGAGGGTAGTAATCGTCGGATTTAGAAAAAACACAGAGTATGCAACATAAATGACTTATGAACAACAACTTGTGTAGAAAAAAATAGAAATATCATGCCGTTAAACCGTGCCATTTCCTAGTACACTATCTTTCCCGCATAGTGAGCTGACACATAACTGGGGAATAATGAGGTTAACCTCCCCCCCCCACAATGCGATAGGCTGCCCCAGCCGTCAAAGAAAGGAGCGGCACCCTATCTGTAACCAAGTCATAAAGGAACAACGTATGAAAATATGCCATGTTTAGAAAAACAACGGATTGCCGAAATCGAGGCATAAAGTTGGATCGTGTATTACGTAAGAGGCTTCTGTGATATGATGCGAGGCCGGGGGATAGGATGTCTGTCTTACTTGCCAAATCTCAAGTGGTCATTGTCACCTCCTTTGCCATGATTGGTGTAATAAATGTTCATGCGATATATAAGTCGGGAAATAATGTATGATTAGTGCCTAGGATATAAGAAGTGAAAGAGTATTAGTATCCTACCTATTGGTGTAATTAATGTGACTTTGATACCATTAACAGTGCTCTACTGCCGACAGGTGTCCATAACCTTGGCAGAGTTGTTTATTTCACCCCTGCAACCATGATCCTTTATGTGCATATTAAGTAATGTGATGTCAAAGTGTAGGCCATTATGTTGGCTTGGTAACCAGTTAGCCATAATGCCATTCACGAGGAGGGGGCGAAGAGTGGGCAGACCGGCTCGTGATAAGACCTCCTGTTCCAAGGTTTGTTTATTTGCTATACCTTTTGGACCATATCCCTGGTGTGGTGGCCATAGTGGGAATGCCACTTCACTTCCATCCTCATGATCATGGTAGGTTGGCTCTTGATGAGACCTCCTATCCTGCATTTAACAATTTATAATTCATTTGCTTTTTCTTTCTCTTTTTTTTTTTTTATAAAGCACTTTCCCTTATATATCCACAAAGGGTGGTTCAACACTCCTTAAGAGTAGGAATGGTGGAAGAAGTCTTATCATCTCAATAGGAGGATATAAACTCTTTGCTCTTATTCCTAAACAAAAATCAAAGGGAATTAAAAAAAGAATGGCATGATAAAGATAACCAATTAGGGCAAAATTATTAATGACAACAAAAGATAAGTATGTCCTTCCTTCTGTCCGCTTACCAATACATAGCCTTATAAATATAGCAATTTATAATTGCTTGATTTCAGTATGTTGTGATTTTGTATTCATTGCATAAGTGCATAGCTGTCTCTAAAAGACTTTGAAAGAACAGGGGCAAGAAGCATCCTCAAACTTGGACCAGCAAAAGGGATAAGCTGTTTCACAAAGAGAGAAAAAGTATGCTAAAACAATAAAGGAGCATATGTTTCAAAAGTGCAAATGTCGTTCCTTTTGAAAAAGGAACAACAGAACACATCAATGCTGTTCCCTTTGAAAGGGGGTAGCAGAACACACCAATGGTGTTCCTTTTGAAAAAGGAACAACAAAAAATCAAAATGTTGTTCCTTTTAGAAAAGGAACAGCAAGACAAGCGAACGCCGTTCCTTTGAAAAAGGAACAGCAAAAATCAAGAGTGCTGTTCCTTTTGAAAAGGAACAATAGAAAAATCAAAAGTGATGTTCCTTTTGAAAAGGAACAGCAGAAAAATTAAAAGTGCTGTTTCTTTTGAAAAGGAACAGCAGAAAAAAATCAAAAGTGTTGTTCCTTTTGAAAAGGGACAACAGAAAAAATCAAAAGTGTTATTCCTTTTGAAAAGGAACAACAGAAAAATCGAAAGTGTTGTTCCTTTTGAAAAGGAACAACAGAAAAATCGAAAGTGTTGTTCCTTTTGAAAAGGAACAACAGAAAAATCGAAAGTGATGTTCCTTTTGAAAAGGAACAGCAGAAAATATCGAGAAATCAAAAAATGTTGTTTCTTTCGAAAAGGAACCGCAGAAATACGCAAATGCCATTCGTTTCAGGAATGACAAAAATTGAAATCTATATGTACACAAACAAGTTTGAAGAAAAGAAATTATGTACAAATTGTAGAAAGAAATGAATTCCTTAATGAATTACAGGTGAGGAAGACTTCTCTTCCTCCCCTAAAATCTCCATATCAGCGTCTTTGCGTAGCTGTTGGCAGAAGGATTCCCGAGTGAGTGGTTTACGATAGAGACGAACTCGGTGGCCATTCACTTTGAAGGTATATCCAGAACTGTCAATGGTGATTAAAGTGATGGTCCCATTGTCATGTACCTTCTGGATTTCGTATGGTCCCAACCAACGAGTCTGGAGTTTCCCAGGGAAGTCCTGAAACCAAGAGTCATATAATAGGGCCCAGTCTCCCTCGTGGAAGACTTTGTTTTTGATGAGGGCATCATGCCATTTAACTCGCTGCTGTTGAATCAATGCTGTATTTTGTAGTGTAGAGAGCCTAATTTCGTCCAATTCATTGATATGTTGTAGTCGATTAATCTGTGCCTCAGTTAGATATAAGCCAACTTCCTGTGCTGTTCATAATGTTTGGATTTCAAATTCTATAGGAAAAATGGGTTGTTTTCCAAACACTAATTGATAAGGTGAGTAACCAGTGGTGCTTCTCCATGTTGTTCTATAGGCCCAGAGTGCTTCAGGTAGTCGAGCAGCCCAATCACGCCTATGTGACGCAATCATTTTTGTTAGGATTGATTCTATTACCTTATTGCTACTTTCTACTTGTCCATTCGCCTGCGGATGATATGGAGTAGTGATTTTGTGCTGGACATGATAATTATTAAGTGTTGCCACTAATCTATTGCCAGCAAATTGTGGTCCTCCATCTGTAATTATTTCCCTTGGAAGGCCATAACGTACAAATAGATGGAACAGGAACTGTATGACAGAGTCCTCTGTGGCTCTTGGCAATGCTTCTGCTTCAACCCACTTGGTGACATATTCTGTTGCCACAAAGATATATGTTCTCTGATTTGATGAGGGGTTGATGGGTCCAACGAAATCAAGAGCCCATCGCGCGAATGGTTCAATGACTAACTATGGTTTGAGAGGCATCTCGTCAGGTTGACCAGGACGTCCTGCTCGCTGGCAGTTGTCATAGGCTTGGACAAATTTCTTTGCATCTCTGAAAATCGTGGGCCAGTAATATCCTGTCTGTAATACTTTGTGTCCAGTTCTACGCTTAGTGAAGTGTCCCCCACATGGTCCGTCATGACATGCTTTTAGGACGTCAAAGATTTCATCTTCTCGAACACATCTCCTGATATGCATGTATGCCCTTGTGTGAAACAAATAACCCTCAATCCAGGAGAATCGAGTACTCTTCTGAACAATATGTTTTCGCTCATTAGGGGTTAAGTGTTTTGGTAGTTTACCTACTGCAAGGTAATTGGCAACATCGGCATACCAGGGTGTTTGAACGACAACAACAAACATATGTTCGTCCGGAAATTGATCTTCAATTGCTGCTGCATCAATTGGCTTTGGCATTCTCGAGAGAAAATCGGCTACAGGATTCTCTTTGCCAGGCCGGTCCTTGATTGTGATATCGAATTCCTGCAATAAAAACAACCATCTAGTTATTCTGGCATTTGTGACAGGCTTATTTGCTAAATATTTTATGGCGGAATGATCTGTATACAAAATAACAGGATAGCCTGTAATATAATGTCTAAATTTATTGACAGCATGTATTACAGCTAGTAATTCTTTTTTAGTAACAGTGTAATTTAATTCAGCAGGGGATAAATTTTTGCTGATGTAATAGATAGCTTATGGATTTTTATCCTCTTCCCGCCCAAGGACTGCGCCAATGGCTGTATCTGAGGCATCAGCTGATATCTGAAATGTTAGATCCCAGTTTGGTCCTCACAGGACTGGGGCTATGGATACAAGCTTCTTTAAATCCTTGAAAGCACGTTCACATTTTTCTGTCCAAAGAAAATCAACGTTACCAGTTAGTGCATATAAAGGTGCAGCAATGTGTGAATAATGTTCTATAAATCGTCTATAATATCCAGAAAATCCAAGAAAGCTGCGTACCTCTGTTTGAGTAGTAGGAGTGGGAATAAGCAAAAGTATTTGGATTTTGGCCGGGTCTACCTGAATGCCAGCTGCTGAAACATAGTGTCCTAGAATAAGTCCTTCAGTCATCATCATGTAACATTTTTCATGACTTAAGCAAAGCCTGGTAGCTATACAACGTTGTAGGACTTTTTCTAGGGTATTTAGTGCTGGATCAAAATCATCTCCATAGGGTGTAAAGTCATCCATATATACTTCAAGTCCATCATTTATTAAATATGCAAAAATGCTAAGGATAGCCCTTTGGAATGTGGCGGGAGCATTACATAGGGCAAAAGGTAGAACTCGGTAGGCAAATGTCCCCTAAGGACAAGTGAAAGTTGTTTTGTCCTGGTCTTCAGGGGCAATCTAAATTTGATTGTATCCACTGAAGCCATCCAGGAAGGAAAATAATTTTTTTCCTGCCAAAGTATCTAGTACTTGGTCTATGAATGGGAGAGGAAAGTGGTCTTTTTGTGTTGCTTTATTGAGTTCCCTGTAATCCACACAAATTCTCCATTTCCCATTCTTTTTTGGTACCACCACAAGCGGAGAGACGCATTTACTATCAGAAATAGGATAAATAAAATTGACATCTAACAATTTCTGAAGTTCCGCTTTCACCACATCCTTTAGATGAGGATTAAGTCTTCTCTGCGGTTGACGGACTGGTCTAGCATCTTTTTCTATATAAATGTGGCATGTACACAAATGTGGGTCGATTCCTTTCATATCAGGGTAATCCTATGCAAATGCCTGTTGATATTTTCTTAACAGATGGATGAGCTTAGTTTCTTGTTCAGATGTGAGGTTGGCATTGATATTTAAAGTTTTTCCCGGTTCAATTTCCACAATTTTACTATTTGCAATAGAAGTAACAGGTATTGTTTGATCATGTGTGTCTTTCAGAGGATCTTCTTCTAATTCATTATCAAATGCTACTTCTATCGTGTGACATTGTGTGCAGGATCTAGCTTCAGTTTGACTAATGAAATTGTTAATGTCATCATCTTCTGTTTGATCTTTAAAATCAAGTGCGTCTTGTATAGTCAATGGAGATCTAATGTTATTAGTAAGGTATGATACAAGATACTTGTTAGTTTTAATTATTGTGAGACTTGGCTGCGCTGGAGGGTATAAAACCAAATTCTTAATATCGGGTCCTTTAGTTATGGTCATATTTCCTTGCCGACAACCAATGTAAGCATCGGCGGTGGCAAGCCAAGGCCTACCTAGGATTAGCGGGTGTCCATCAAGTCGGGTTTTTGGATTAATTATCAGGAAATCGGTTGGATATTCCCAGGAATCTACAGAGACCATGACATCGTGTAGAGTACCTTCTGGTCTAATCACAGATCGGTCAGCCAATTCTAACAAAGTAGAGGTAGGTTCTACAGATGTAATGCCGAGTTTTTGACAGGTGGTGGTTGTTAAAATATTGATTGCAGCTCCTAGATCAACTAAGGCATTGGACAAGGTCTGACCGTAAATTTGAACAGTTACAATTGGATTTCCTGGGTCTTCATATTTAATGGGTGTTTCTTTCCCATATAAGAGATCAGATAAAGTACCGACTACTTGGACTCTTGGATTAGTTGTTATATTCCTCCTTGGTTTCTTTATGCACAATTCTTTAATAGTTTTTGCATATATAGGAATATCTTGAATGGCTTGGAGGAACGGGATTTTTATATACAAATTTTGTAATTCCCCCAGAATGTCAAAGTCAGGATACTGTAAAGGTCGAGGTATGACTAATCGTTCTGGGAACGGTTAGTCAGGATGTGGTTGCTTGATTATGAGACTGCTGGTTATTTGCATCCTCTTGTTGCAATTGATGTTCTCTTACTAACTAATCTTCAATATGAATTGTTTTATCTCCCTCATTTTCAATGATACGTCCAGATCGTAATTGAAGATCATTACACTCCCGCAGGTCGGGTCCTATTTTTGGTGATTCTATGATTTGAAGAGATTGGACCGGTCTCTTATTTGGATTGGGGTTGGGTTGGGGTGGGAGTTGCGGTCTCAAATTAGACTGGGGATTTTTTTGTAGAGCTGGCAGAGTAGGTTGAGGGAGCGGAATAGTTCCTACTGGCTGTTACATCGATCTTTGCCAGTTTGTCTGCCAGGGTGAACCTTGTGAAGTAGGGGGAGTCCATTGTGGAGGATAGGGGCTATTTTGCCAATATGGTGGACTATAAGGGAAATTCGGCCAACCAGATTGGTTTGGCTGATTCAGCCATGGGTTTAAAGAAGGAAACGGTGGTGGTGACCAGTTTGAGAATGGGGGTGGGGGCTGATTTTGCCACATATTATATTGCTGAGCATTATATTGTGGACGCTGAAAAGAAGAGGTTGGGTCTGAAAACATACCAGATTGTCTTGGCTGCCACTAGCGGCACTGGTTGATCAAGTACACCGATTTTGGTTCTTCCTCTACTTCCTTATATACTGCTTTCAATCCAGGAAGTCAGGGGCAGCTTTCCGTAAGATGATCATTTGTACAGATGGCACATTTTTGGACTGTATCCAGTGGACACTCCTTGTGACTATGTTTTTTTCTGCATTGGGGGCAGAAGATTGCCAAATTCTATTCTGTCTCCATCTGCTTCTGTTTGGCCTGCATAATATCAAGTTGTGTAGTTAGTGTCCCTAGAATATCAGTTTTAAAATTTTCTAATAAATTTCCAATCTCCACACACGTTACTCATTCTGTTGATATTTTATTGTCTCTTGCAAACCGATCATATTCTGCTGGTTTTATTCTTGTGCTGCCTCTCGAACTCCTAATGCATAAATCAATAATGTCAGCAAAATTCTCTTGATAAATATCCCCTTTTCCCATGATGTTTAATGTTTCGATCCACTGTTCCTTCATGCCCCTTATCAATGCAGTTTTTAACACATTATCAGGTAAAGGTAGTGATGCATAAGGAGATCTTTGTAAATTGTATTGAAAATGTTCCACATATTCTTCTAATGTTTTGTTTGGTTTGGCTGTCATTTGAAATATTTCGTCTTTCAATTCTCTAGACCTACAATAATCCTGATATTTTTTTAAGAGGGATTCTTTCATTTGATCCCAATTGTTGATGACCCCACCACCTAGTCCCATAAACCATCTTAGAGCAGCCCCCTTTAATGTAGAGGGGAATAATTTCAATTTCTGGGGATCGGTGGTGTAATCATATCCCCTACACAACACATCAAATTCGAATAAAAATGCATCCAGATCTTTTGATGTGAGACCGTGAAATGTAGGGATATGTTGAAGAGGGATAGCTTTCATGGGCGCATTTGCTACAGAATCCACTATAGAATATTGTAATGTAGAGGTTTGAGTATTTGGCTGGTTCTGAGCCATATGGTCGAATATATGCCAATAACCTTCTGGGATATCTAGAAGGGTATTCCTAGGTTGAGAGGGAACGATTCTAGCAGGGATAGTTTTAATGGAATTTCCTTTATCTGGGATAAGAGGAATACCTGATGTCTGAGGAGATTGAATTCCTTCAACAATGATTTTCGCAACGCTCCCCTTATCTGGGTTTTTTAATGGCTGATCTGTTCCAATGGGAGATTTTGGTTCCTCGGTTTCCCCTATTTCTCCTTCTTCTTCACAAAAGTTGCTGAAATTCCCTTCCTGCAATAGTTCTGGAGTAGAATTTTCAATTTCCTGAAAGTCCTGCTCTTCAGTTTGACTATGCACCTCAGCAAAGGCTACAGATGGTGATCCTGTGGCCTGAAGGGAACTAGTAGGCTGTTGAGAAATGATTTTCCTGGGACCTACTGATGGCTGAGATTCTGTTTTCTTATAGATTTGGTCTATGAAAGTTGTTCGGCCAAGGGTCACCGGCCCCTTAGCTTTTTCGGGTTTGGATGGAAGCTTGATATTTTTTTTTGGTTTTTTCTGCTTAGTCATGCAGTCAAATGAACTGCTAAATTCTATTAATTCAAAGCAAGAGCAAATCTGTTAGGAAAGCGGACAGTGGAGCAGGGCTTTTACATGCTCTGCTCGCAGGTTCTTACCTTTCGTTTTTAAGATCCAACTCTTCCCTAGCAGGTGCGTACACTACTCTGAAAAAGACAAATGGCTACACTCTTTCCCCGGCAACGACGCCAAAATGTAGAGCTATAAAATGGGTCTCTTTCACCTCTAATTACCTCACATTAATATGTCAATCCGGGAGTGTTTGGTTATTTCAAAGAGTGACTCAATCTGAGGCTATTTGTCAGAGTAATGCTAGTAGTACAGCGTTCTACAAAAATACAAGAGTAAAATGATGCTTGTCTATGACTAAGTTACTTCAAATGACTAAAGCACACACTCCTAAAGCTAGGCAACTTTATCAGTCAAGGGTTCGACAGCAATAGCCCATCCCTTTGGAAACTGATGGAAAGGAAATTAGAGCATGGACCATGGGTCTGGGAGCGAGGCAGTAAATGCCGAGGTTCACTACAGCCACAGATCGTCTCTCACACCAAATGCGAGTAAATGAAACAGCAGATAAAAATGGAATGGCAAATAGGAAATTGAATAGCAAATCTATAATGGAACATCAATGCTTAAAATGGAACAACAATTCTGAAATGGAACAGCAATCACTATAACTAAAACTAGCGAGCAATAATCAAACTTTATCCTGTCAACTCAAACACACTCATTGTAATCAAAACTCCAATCTTTCATTCTCCAAGCAAATCACGCAACCAACTAATGGAACAACATTAATTACTAATTATGGAACAGCATGTGGAAATCATACACACACAACACTCTGAAGAAGTAATCTGATTTAACACCAATCATCAACAGGAATTACAACTGTGTTTCAAAATGGAACAACATGAATCCTGAATCATAAAGAACACACCTTTCAGATAATTTCCTTAACACAAATACACAACATAAAAGCTCCGTAACACAATGATAACAATGTTCAATTAAGTCTAATAATATTGAATCCACTCTGAAAGTATTGATGATATAATGCAGAGTCAATATAAAGAACCTTAATGAACGAATCTTAACAGAGCATGTGATGTAACTTATAAAGCATATCAGATTACCAACTAATGACGATAAGCAAACCACGCAGAAATCAAATCGTAGTGATACAGAAGCAAGTGTCCTCCGGGGCCGGGCCCTTAGCCTCAAGGGTACACCGCTTTAAGTTAATCCAGATGCAGAGATAAGATAATCACCAAGTTTATATTAATGCATAAAACAGAAAGTACAATGAGCCAAGTTCAACGAGACTCGATGATCAAAGTTCAATCTTTAACAAGAAGTTACATAAAAGCATCGTCCCCTAGACTAACAGTGCTGTCCCTTTATATAAGGGTAACGGCAGAGATGTCTAAGCGATAAGATAAATAAAGCAGCGATCCCTCAAGATAGAAGATCCTGAGGGATTCACCAAACTGTTAATCCTTAACCACTTCTTTTCTCCTCCTTTTTCGGACCGGTTTGCTTCAACCTGCTTTGCCTCGTTTGCACTCGGTCCTTCATCAAAGGGACAACAATTACCCTGTTCTTGTCTTTTTCTTTGCAACAACAGCTCCTCGTTTTTACCCTTTCCTGCACAGGAGAATGACAACCATCAGTGGTTAAGTCTTGCATACTAATTCCACATTTTTTATCATAATTCTCTATTGTTTTCCACATTCATGACGTAAAAGATTCACAAATCCCACTGAAAAGCCATTGAAATGATCATTAAAAACATACCTTTTTAGTACTCCACAGCGATTTCAATATGATCATCAAATTAGAAGAAAAAATAGGAGATCAAATCAGACTAGCTAATGAAAGTGAGTACTTCAAGTAGTTCAGACAAAGCAACTAGTTAATCGACCTGCCCAATAACAACGGAATATTCACTTGGAATAACAAAAGGTCTGGTCCACATCAGATTGCCTCTAGGCTTGATTGATTTATGCTATCAGATAACGCTATTCACCTAGGAGGAGACCTCTCAACCTCTATTCTGCCATTTGCAGGGTCGGACCATTGGCCAATCTCGCTCCAGTGGCAAAGACCAGAGAACTCCAATAAATGACCCTTCTGCTTTGAATCCTTCTAGTTGACCCATCCACATTTCAAATGTCTAGTACAACATACATGGAAAAGTTTTCCTCCCCCTGCCGGTTCCAAAATGTTTCAATTTCAACAAAGGTTGTGGTTCCTAAAAGCACAAATCAAACAATGGAACAATGTTGCCTTTGGAAATAATTTTCAAGCCTGTCAAGCCCTAACTCAGGAAATGGAGAAACTCTAGCAAACTATCATCAACGAAGGTAGGACTAAAGCTCACAATGAATAAGAAAAGAATCTTCAGACTCATATCCATGAAAGAGAGAAACAAGAGGAAATCCTATGGAAATAGAAATCATGAATAACATGGTTAAAGGAAGGGGAAAGGAACACAAAATTCTTCCATCGCTCAATAATCCAAAGGAGAATGCATAACAACATCACCCACATTCACAACCAATAGGGAGACCGATTGGAAAAGCATGGGGACATTGTAAAAGAACTCATCAAGCACTTCAAATCAGTACATCAAGAACCTAACACCAATAGAAAGCCAGCAATCAACAAGATTCTCCCTCATATCCCAAAGGTGATCACAGATGAACATAATCAATTGCTTCTTTGACCGATAACCTTTCAGGAGGTGGAAAATGCTATGAAGCAGCTTTAGGAAGGAAAATCCCCTGGTCCAGACGGCTTTACCTCCACTTTCTTCCATAAATTATGGGATATAATCAAAGAGGAAGTTTGGCAGGTAGTCGAAGAGTCTAGAACTCTCCATTGGATGCTACCCTCCTTGAATGAAACTTTTATTACTCTCATCCCCAAGGAGGAACACTCTAATACGCTAGAAAAATTCAGGCCTATAGCCCTCTGCAATGTCATCTACAAAATCATTTCCAAAGTTATAGCCTCTCGCTTGAAGCCGTTGCTTCCCCTGCTCATATCGCTAGAACAATTGGGCTATGTTGAAGGAAGGAAAATCATGGACGGAATCATCCTCACCCACGAGATCATTCACTCTCTAAAGCACCATAAAAAAGCAGGTATGCTACTAAAAATTGACCTCTCCAAAGCTTTTGATAAGTTGAGTTGGATGTACATTCAATTGGTGTTAACAGCCTTTGGTTTCTCACCTGTGTGGGTTCGCTGGATCATGAGCTTAATCTCCTCAGCTTTCTTCTCCATCCTAGTTAATGGTATTCCCTCCACCCCCTTTCAACCCTCAAGAGGCATCTGCCAAGGGGATCCCCTATCTCCTTTCCTCTTTGTTCTAATGGCTGAAGGGTTGGGTAGAACCATAAAGCATGCCCTCCAAGAGAATTAGCTTAGAGGAATCTCCCCACACAACTCCCCTCCCATCACCCACCAACAATTTATGGATGATAACATGTTATTTGGGAATCCCTCAGTCCAGGAAGCCAGAAAATTCAAATCCCTCCTTGATGATTTCTCCACTGCTTTTGGTGCCAGTATCACACAGTCAAATCCCAGATCTTCTTTTTCCATACTCCTGCCATAACTCAATCTTCCATAGCTCGAATGCTGGGATTCTCTACTGCCTCTCTCCCTTCCAAGTACCTTGGTGTGCCCCTAACAAACTCTTCCCTCAAGCATTCCTCTTGGAAACTTCTCCTCGACAAGCTTGAATCCTGCCTCACCTCTTGGACCTTTAGAGCTTTAAACATGGGTAGTTGGATAATCCTCATCAAAGCTATACTACAATCCATGCCTCTTTATCTGTTCTCTGTCTTAGCAGTGCCCAAATGGGTTGTTAAAAAAATAAAAAATCTCCAAAGGAACTTTTTATGGGGATCGGTGGGACATAATTGCAAATGGGCACTGGTCAAGTGGGATACAATTTGCCTCCCAAAAAACCTTGGGGTAATCGGTCTTAGGGACCCTCAACACAACAATGCAGTCATGGGTGCTAGAATCTGGTGGAAGTGTATTTTAGCCCCTTACACACCTTTGTTGATCCTATGGAGAGCCAAGTATGCTAATCACATATCGAGTGATGAACTAATTAGGCTTACAGACACGGACAAGGGCTCCCTAATCCGGGACTCAGCTAGAATGCACAAACATATGATCCATCAACACAACTTTTGGGATAAGGGATGACAATAGTGCTCATTTCTGGAAGGATTCATGGAAACAAAGACCCAAACTCCATAGCTTAATCTCACCTCCACCATCAGTGGACGAGGAAGTACATCGTTGGGAAACGGTCAAACAATACTGGATCCCCACCCTCTATCAGGGATACAGACAATGGCACAAAGTAGAATTCATTATCAAGAATGGTATAGAGATAATGTATAAGGAGCTAGACACAGAGCTAACCAATAGGAGAATTCGATTTTCTGAAGAAAAGGACATATTACATTGGGGATATAAACCACGTGGCAACTTTACTACACATGAGGCATACAATCTTATCATCAATCCTCAGGCCAACAAGGAACTCCTTTGGGACAAAGTGTGGTCCCCTAAAATTTGGCCCAAAATCTCCACTTTTCTATGGTTACTTTACCACAAAAGGATTCTCACCTGGGACAACCTAAGGAAAAGAAATTTTCATGGCCCCTCAAGATGCCCCAACTATGAGCAATAGGGGGAAACTATACGACATCTCATGGATTCCTGCATATTGGCAAACAAACTTTGGGAGAAAATAATTTTCCGATGTCAAAAAGATGGCAGAGACAGAGAAGACATCACCAAAACCATTCGTCACTGGGCCAAAAACCCGTATAAGAGTCCCCTGCTTAATGCACTATGGAAAATCATACTAGACATTACCATGTGGACAATGTGGAAGGAGAGGAATCGACGTATCTTCAGGGATCAAGCCACCCCCTTAGAAATAATATGGAATAATATGTGCAACAACCTTCAGGAAACTCTAGCATTCCAATCTTGGAGTAAGAAGGACTTTCCCATTGAACCGCAAGAACGAAATATTTGGATGAATTGGAATCTCAGGCTCATCCAGACTCAGGAGCCACCCTCTAGATTCATCCCAGCCCACCAATCTTCCAGTAAATGGTGCCCTTCGCATGTAGGATTCACCCAGCTAAACTTTGATGGCGCTTCTAAAGGTAACCTAGGTCAAGTCGGGCACGTAGGAAATTTCAGGGATCATAATGGAAATCCTTTACTACTTTACCTGGGCACCTCAGGATGGGACACGAACAATTCAGTGGAATTGGAGGGACTGTGGCAAGGTCTAAATCTCGCACAGCAGCATAGCTACTTTCCCTTAATCATAGAAGGAGACTCTCAAATCCTTATTAACATGGCCCAACAAATTATACAGGGAACTCCAGTAAACAAGCTATCCTATAGTTGGAGACTTTCAGCTTGTCTACAACACATTGAACATTTTCTTGCAAATAATAAAGCAATCACTTTCAAACACATCAAAAGAAATGGCAACAAAGTGGCCGACCTCTTAGCTAATCTAGGGGTGATAAGCGACAAAACTCTATATACAGGTCTGCTCGAAATTATAAAAAAGGCCACACACCAACAGGAATACACCATGTTGGTGCAAATGGATGCAGCACCCCCGGATGCAGGTGTTAGATAAGTCTTTAATGCGCATGGGCTACTGGACAAGTAGGTGGCTAATTAGCATGGCAACCTGCGCCTTACCCTACGGGAAATTAAGTAAAGTCCTGGTTCCTTGGCCGGTGCCATTAATCAATTTGGAAATTTGAGAAATTCTCTGCAAATTCCAAATTATGGAGCAAAGCCCCCTGCATTCACTCATCCGGCCTCTCAGTTTTTCCTACCTTCCCTCTGCAGCAGACCCGAGCCTTTGCACTGCTACCGGAAGACGTCGCTCACTCCTCTGCTGCGTCGACCTGGGAAACGGTCACCATTTTTCTCAGTCATCTCTCTGCCACCTGCATTTTACACTATCGACCCCTTCCTCTGGTCCGGATTTGAATTCCCCTACTCCTTACAACAGTCCCTCTATCAATCTTGGCCCGCTGCCTAACGCTGTAATTCATCGCCTGCTGCAGCTTTCTAGACAAAGAATCATGTGCCAACACCATAGAATGAGGATCAGGCGAGGGGGAAGTTGGGGCAGAGCCACTTGCCCTTCATCTTTGACCCCTTCTGTTGCCACATCCCCGTCTGCATCCCCTCCCCTAAGCCCCTCTATTTCCCGCTTCCTTGGCAGATACCCGGACACCCGTAGCGGTTGTAGCAGACTAGGCATCAGCGAGGTTTGACGCTCAGGGGGATTCGCCCAGCACTCTACGACCATTGCTTCCTCCTAGTAAGCACAATTCCAGTTTCGTTGCTCCATGGACAGGCCACTCATCATTGCCACCATCATGGTGGGTTTTAGAGAGGTCACTGACTCCTGCCCCGAACCAAAGTTTAGCCTAGATCCACCAAAGCTTGATATCTTTCAAGGGGAACCAAGCTTCGGCCACCCACCAAGAGACAGGGACCAACTGTCCAGCAGTCGATAGCAGACTCTGGGAGGCAAAGCCACTTGCAAGGACCAAGGTATTCAAACGGAGGACACTGTAGGTGGCGGGCATGCAATGGATACTGGCTCAGAAGAATAGAGCTAGTGTCCAATCGTGGAGGAACCACCAATAGAAGCCACCTTGCTGCTGCATGCCAGGTCATGTGTCGGGCCCTGAGTCCAGTTTGCCTTTTTTCTTTTTTATTATGGTTAATTTTGAATTTCGCTTCCAACTCGGGTTACGAGCATTGATTCTCATGAGTTGTTTCACTATGAAGAATTTTGAGCTAAACAGTGGGTTTCACTATGGATGTATTACTGAAATTCACAGTCTTTTGGTTAATTTTTTTTTTTTTTTTCTGGAACTGTAGCCCCTACAAGGGAAAAATGAACTTACCTCATTTTTGGACTGGTTTCCCCAACTAGGGCAGTCACGATTTCAAGGCTTGATGTTTAAGATGGTCATATAACTGACCCAGTACCACAGGGGCCGGTGCCTCTTTGTACATTATATTTTTATTATTAGATCAGTTTTAATTAGAAAATAATAATAATAATAATAGTAATAATAATAATAATAATATTCAAAAGTATGGGGATGAGTGCACAAATCTAAATGTTGGCTCAATTAATAATAAAAATGATAAAATTTAATTTGTTATATTTTGATTTTGTTATTAACTTGTGAATAGGTTTTGTTACAATACCATGAGCCAATACCATGGCTTATCAATACCTAAAGCCCAAAAACCATAACTTATTTCACAACCAAAATATTTTATAACAATATGACAAGATTCTTAACCATGAATATTCACCCCCCACTTTACAGTGGATATTATTAACTTGTAAAAAAATGGTTTTGCTATAATACCATGGGCCAATACTATGGCTTATCAATACCATATGCTCTAAAAATATAACTTATTTCACAATCAAAATATTTTATAACAATATGAAAACATTCTTAACCATGGATATTCATTCTCACTTTACCATGGATGTTATTAACTTGGAAATATACTTTGTTACGATACCATGAGCCAATACCATGTATTATCAATATCACATGCCAAAAAAACATAACTTATTTCAAAATCAAAATATTTTATAAGAATATTATAGGATTCTTAATCATGGATATTCACCCCCACTTTGTCATTGATATTATGAACTTGTGAATAAGCTTTGTTACAATAGCGTGGGCTAATACCATGGCTTATCAATACCGCATGCCAAAAAATCATATCTTATTTCACAATCTAAATATTTTATAACAATATGACAAGATTCTTAACGGTCGATATTCACCCCTACTTTACCATGGATATTATTAACTTGTAAATAGGCTTTGTTACAATACCATGGCTTATCAATACCCTATTCGTAAAAGCCATAGCTTATTTAGCAATAAAAATATTTTAATTTAATTTAATTTTATAACCTTTTTTATTTGAAGCTAATAGGAAAAGGGTTGTAATTAGTTTTCAGATATATATAAACCCTCTATCCTCAAGACTACTAAAATTATTCCCATATAAATTAAATTAAGGTTTTAATAAAATTAAAAATGAGAATAATTTTGTATTTAAAGATGTGAAATTTATATAACAAAAATATTAGTAAGAACCAACATAGATCTATCTTAACTAAGGATCCAAGTGATGATAGCAAGAAAAGTGAAGGGAAGAGAGAGGAGGGAGATAATGACAAAGATGGAGGGTGGAGAGAGAGAGAGAGAGAGAGAGAGTGAGAGAGTGATCAGGGGAGATGGATAGGAGGTAGGAAGAAAGAGAGAGGAGAGAGAGAATAAGAGAGTGGGGGAGAGAGATATAGAGTTGGAGGGGGGGAGATAGAAGAAGAAAGGGGGGGAGAGAGAGATATGGAGTTGGAGGGGGAGAGAGGAAGGAAAGAACTAAGGCATAGGGAGATAAAGGTGGAGAGAGAGAGGGAGTGACAAGGGATAGATGGATAGAGAGAGAGGGAGAGAAGAGAGGAGGGAAGATAGAGAATGGGTGGGGATAAAGATAAGTAAAGAAGGGAAAGAGATAGAGAGGGAGGCACAAAGATGGACGGGGGGGAGAGAGAGAGAGTGATGGGGGGGGATAGAGGGAGGTGAGAGAGAAAGGGAGAGAGAGGATTAAGAGAGAGGAGAGATAGATGAAGTTGGAGGGGGGAGAGAGGGAAGGAAGAAGAAAGACATAGAGGGACAAAGGTAGAGAGAGAGAGAGGGAATGACAAGGGAGCAATGGAGAGAGGAGAGATAGAGGGAAGAAAGAGAGAGGTAGAGAGGAAGAGGGAGGGAGGGAGAGTGTGTGTATGTTTGGGGGGTGAGATAGAGAGAGGCGATAAGAAAGATACACACGATACAAATATAGATATTATGTAGTATTATATAACCAACCTAGATCCATCTTAACCTGGATATATCAAGCGCCAAAAAAGAGGTTTTCATATCGAGAGATTGGATCCCTGTCGGCACTTGATAGAAGCAGGTTAAGATGGATCTAGGCTATCTTAATCAGTTTGTAGTTGTATTTGATAAACTAACACTTTTTTTATGGTTGTGTGTTGATTTTTTTTTTTCCATATTTGGTGTATTTATCATAAGAATATAGTCTAATTTTAATTTAATTTTAAGCTTACCTTTTTTAAGCAATGGTTTTGTTGTTAGTTTATCGAGATAGACATGTTATACTTTTGGAATTTGAAAAGGAAACAAGTGCTCTTAACTTGGTTATATTGAAAACATTTAAGTGTAAGAAAGAAACATGCCCTCTTAACTTGGTTGTATTAACAACATAAGTGTTCTTGTATACTAGGTGGGTGCAAACAAGAAAGATTATATGGTAAGTGGATTAAATAGTTAAAAACACATGTTAGTTAGGGTTAAAGTTACAAAAATCTAACAAATAGGCTAGGTTTAAGATATCACTGTTTTGGTACATCTAAATTTGAAGGTACATTTTATGGAGGTGTAGTCTAAGCCCCTTGGGTTTAGGGCACATATTATGGGTACATTCAACTTTTGGTGTGTGTTAGTGGTGTCAACTACTGGTGGAGAGTCCAACCAATGAGTAGGCAAAGTTTTTCATTTACAATGTTGGCATCAATCAAGTATTCTCCCTCTCTACCCAACTCTAAGATGAGGAGTGTGCATAATTGAATTATTATTGTAACAAATTTCAAATATTTGATTATCTTTAAGTTCAAGGGCTTGAAGTGGCTACCTCAACCTACAAATCTTTAAAGGAACTATGTGTTTTTCAATTAAAACCTTGTGGTCAAGGAGCTGCAAAAGAGGAAGGCCTTATGGCTATTTTTAAGGGGTTGTAATGACCCTCGTCTTGTGGTAAATATGTAGATATGATGCTAATGGTCCTGATCTTAGTACATTCACGTATACAATGTAAATATTTTCCTATCACCTTGTGTTGTATAAATATGATAAATATTTTGTGGTTACCCCGATGTACATGTCAAAGTTCCACTTGCATGATTATGGAAAACACTTCTCAGTTATCCTTGTGTACAGGGGGAAGATCATAATTACTCTATACCCACAAATATAATAGTGAATAGTGTCTAACTAAATCAAAACCCTAACCATTGACCCAATCTCCATTGATGAGACTTCAACCAATGGTCCTTCCTTAAGGTAACCACTTATAATTATTGATGGCACATTTTTCTAACTCAATGAACCTTGTATTAACTAGGGGGAGTTAGATGGAACCTCAATGACTTCAAGGTGAAGGTGGAAAAGAAATTTCAACATATACCATAATAACCTATACATGTGTCTTTATACTAGGGGCATGATACACGTATAAGGAACTCTATTAATGGGGGGGTTAAAGAGCATATAACTCGACTCATATAGTTGAAAGAGTAAAAATAATTCGACCCAGGACCTAAGAAGAGACTCACAAACACTCACAGGCATAATATTTACAGGCTTTGATGCAGTCAGTGAGGGCGGCGAGATATTTTGCAACCTATTAGCACACATGAATGGATTTTTCTCCCCCCTCACACCTTGTCGATTCTAGAACAGACCTAGGAAGAGGGAAAATGACAGAGGGAGAAAATGGGAGGCCAAATGGCAGGAAAGGGAAAATCCAGTTAGCCAAGCCCTAACTAACTAGAAGGATGGAGTGAGAAGTAGAAAGAGAAGACAAATTTGGATAAGGAGAATAAGAAGCAAAAGAGCACAGTGAAAGGAGAGTAAGGGAGAAGGAACTGAGAGTGAAAAAGATGAGGAGAGGGAAATCAAAGGCAAGGAAGTCACTAGGTAACTACTCGAAGGATGTTGTTGTAAGGAGGGTGTCACACTTGGACATTGTGGGGTTTTCACCAAGAAGATAACAAACTAAATTCTGATGTTAGAGGTAAGCCTCCATCATGTTATTGAGCTGTACATTTGACATTTATAACATTAAACTACCAGTTCTCTGCATCTAATAAACAATCAAGTTCTCGGGTCTAGCCCAATGGGAAAATCACTACCATGAATCTCTCTAAAGAACTATAATTTCCAAAAGATCTTATAGTCATATATTTGTTGGTTAGTTTTACAATCCAAGATGGAGATAATAATGAAGTGTTTCATCTTTTGAAAAGAGTCCTAATGGTATTTTTCTACATGCTTGACTTGAAGGGTCATTTGTTTTAAAGGCATGTTTTATGGGCTTGTTGTCTAGTCCATCATTTGTATGTAGATGTAATACATGGAGGTGTTCACAAGATGTGAAATATGTTTCTTTTGTTGAAGCGGAACTTTAGTCCATCCAGTTGTTGTCTGTATTTCTGTGGTTGTTAAAAGTTGTTGAAAGCCTTTCAAACATGTACAAATGAGAATTTTGTCGAACAATTGTACTTTACATTTGTTTGAGCCACCTTGGATCAATGATCAAGGTAGAGAAGTTCAAACTACCTTCTTGACCATTTCAGCAGGAGTTTTGCAGGAAGGCAAGGAGGAAGGCAATTCTTCCTAGGAGGACCAACACTTCTAGGAAGGAAAGTGGTAAAAGGCTTTGGTTTAGAGGCACTATGCAAGGCAAGTGCATGGAGGCTGAAGGAAGGGGGTGTTGTTACTATGAGGTACTATTCAGATCAGTATATTAGTCTTTTGGAGACCAAAAGTTCTTTTAGTGGGAAGGCATGATTCAAAATGGATTTTGGATAGGATCCTAAGTCTAAGTGTTCCTCACTGAGGAAAATGAAAATCCAAAGAAGTTCCTGGAAATAGCTTCATTACAGAGATCTTTTAATTCTAAATCTACTACAACTTGAATGGGAAAAAATGGAATTAGGATGCAGAAGTTATCGCAGAAAGAAGATTCCCTTTGTTATATAGAAAAAGAGGGAAAATCCCCTAAAATGGGCAAAAACCCCTATAAAGGGAAATCACATCAGAGGAGGGAAAAAGGCAGAATTAAGAAGAGAGGGGAAGCCACCCTTGATGGCCAATTTCCGATATATCAGGTAGGAGATAGGCCTGTGTTTGATGCCGGGCCCCCGGGCAATGCGATACTGTGATCACTGAAATCGGCAGATCGACATCGGCGATGGCATGGGACTTAAGGCGGGACCCTAGATCGAGTGATATTGCGATCACCGATATCAACAGATCGACATTGACGATGTCATGGGGCAAGGGGAGGACCCCCATTGCTATGTGAGATGCGATTTCCCTTTATAGAGGTTTTTGCCCATTCTAGGGGATTTTGCCTCTTTTTCTATAGAACAAAGGGCATCTTCTTTCTGTGATAACTTCTACATCTTAAGTCCATTTTTTCCCATTCAAGTTGCAGTAGATTCAGAATGAAAATATCTATGCAATGGGGCTATTTCCAGGAACTTCCTTGGACTTTCATTTTCCTCAGTGAGGAACACTTAGACTTAGGAGTTTATCCAAAATCCATTTTGGATCATTTAGGAACCTTACCATCATGCTTGTGGCTTAGCCACCTTCCAAATAATGCGATAAAAACACCTAGTAATATTTTCACACTGAACACTATACAATAAACTTAACACTAATATCTTAGTGAAGAACAAGTAACTAGCTAGACTCTGGAAGGGTTTTTGGATTGACTGTTAATGAAACTCATTGCAGTTAGGTTTCTACCAAGAAGGTGAATGGAAAAATGTTGGGTAGGGGACTCAATTTGTTGCTACAACATTATATTTCATTTCAGCTTCTAAAGTATAGTGTGCTTAAGTGAAAGTTGAAGGATGAATTGCATGCATAAGCATGATGTGGATGAACACAAGGATGTTGATGTTTTCCTTGTATTCGAACATGTATGTGTAATTAACTTGAAGGATTGATTGCTTTGTGGTAACATGCATGCAATGTTGACTTGGTCTCCAAGATGGAGATAATAATGAAGTGTTTCATCTTTTGAAAAGAGTCCTAATGGTCTTTTTCTACATGCTTGACTTGAAGGGTCATTTGTTTTAAAGGCATGTTTTGTGGGCTTGTTGTCTAGTCCATCGTTTGTATGCAGATGTAAGACATGGAGGTGTTCACAAGATGTGAATTTTGTTTCTTTTGTTAAAGCAAGAGTTTAGTCCATCCAGTTGTTTTATGTATTTCTTTTGTTGTTAAAAATTGTTGTTGATAGCCTTTCAAACAGGTACAAATGAGAATTTTGTGGAACAAGTGTACTTCACATTTGTTTGAGCCACCTTGGATCAATCATCAAGGCAGAGAAGTTCAAACTACCTTTAGTGACCATTTTAGTAGGAGTTCTGCAGGAAGGCAAGGAGGAAGGTAGTTCTTCCCAGGAGGACCAGCACATCGAGGAAGGAAAACAATCAAAGTCTTTGGTTCAGAGGCACTATGCAAGGAAAGTGTATGGAGGCCGAAAGAAGAGGGTGTTGTTACTCTCAGGTACTATTCAGATGAGTATATCAGTCTTTTAGAGACCAAAAGTTCTTTTAGTGGGAAGGCGTGATACAAAATGGATTTTGGATAGACTCCTAAGTCTAAATGTTCCTCACTAAGGAAAATGAAAGTCCAAGGATGTTCCTAGAAATAGCCCCATTGCAGAGATATTTTCATTCTGAATCTACAACAACTTGAATGGGAAAAAATGGACTTAGGATGCAGAATTTATCATAGAAAGAAGATGCCCTTTGTTCTATAGAAAAAGAGGCAAAATCCCCTAAAATGGGCAAAAACCCCTATAAAGGGAAATCACATCAGAGGAGGGCCAAAGACAGACTTAAGCGGAGAGGGGAAGCCACCCCCAATGGCTAATATCTGATATATTGGGTCAGAGATAGGCCTATGTTCGATGGCGGGCCCTCGGGCAATGTGATACTGCGATCACCAAAATCAGAAGATTGACATCGACGATGGCATGGGACTTAAGGCGGGACCTCGAGCCGAGCGATACTGTGATTGCCGATATCGGCAAGTCAGTGTCGGTGATGCCATGGGGCAAATGAAGGACCCTCAGGGCTATGCGAGATGTGATTTCCCTTTATAGGGTTTTTGCCCATTCTAGGGCTTTTTCTATAGAACAAAGGGCATCTTCTTTCTGCGATAACTTCTGCATCCTAAGTGCATTTTCCCTGTTCAAGTTGTAGTAGATTCAGAATGAAAAGATCTCTGCAATGGGGCTATTTCCAAGAACTTCCATGGAATTTCATTTTCCTCAGTGAGGAACACTTAGACTTAGGAGTCTTTCCAAAATCCATTTTGGATCATTCAGGAACCTTACCGTCATGCTTGTGGCTTAGCCACCTTCCAAGTAATGCGATAAAAACACCTAGCAATATTTTCACATTGAACACTATACAATAAACTTAATGCTAATATCTTAGTAAAGAACAAGTAACCAGCTAGATTCTGGAACGGTTTTTGGATTGACTGTTAGTGAAACTCATCGCAGTTAGGTGTGCCAATGTGTGTTGAGTGTTAGCGAGTGGTAGGGAAACACAAGGGAGCACTAGGTCAAAATGCGTGGAAATGAATGAATAAGAATGTGTGACATGGAGTGTCAATGAGTTCCAAGTGTGGTAAGAGGGGAGTGACATGGTATGCTAAGTGACATGCAACCAATATGTGCTAGGTGCCAAGGTGTGTCGAATAGTGCTAGGAATTTTTAGGGAGTGTTAGGGAAACACAAGGGAGCACTAGGTGGAAATAATGCATGCAAATGTACAATTAAGATTTTGTGACAGGAAGTGTTAGTGATTTTAGGGTGTGCTAAGGAGGGAGTGACAAGATATGCTGGGAAGTGCTAAGGCATTCTAGAGGCAAAGGAAACATGACAAGATGTGCTAGGTGCTAAGGTGTGCCAATGCATGCCAGGTAGAGTTATGGAGTGTTAGGGAAAAACAAGGGAGCACTAGTTTCAAATGCATGGAAATGAATGAATAAGAGTGCATGACAGGGATTGTCAACGAATTCTAGGTGTGCTAAGGAGGGAGTGATAAGGTATGCTAGGTAGTTCCAAGGAATGCTAGAGTGCTAGGGAGACATGCCAATATGTGCCAAGTCCTGGGGTGTGCCAATGTGTGTTAGGGAGTGCCATGAGAACACAAGGGGGAACTAGTTCAAATTGCATGGAAATGAATGGATAAAAGTGTGCGATAGGGAGTGTCAGCGAGTTCCAATTGTGTTAAGGAGGGAGTGACAAGGGTATATTCTAGGCAGTGCCAAGGCATGCTAGAGTGTCAGGGCATGTTAAGGAGTGGTAGGCCAAGGAATGTAGGGGATGATAATGTGTGCCATGCAGTGCAAATGGATTGTTATACGTGCCAAATGTTATGGCATGTAAGATGTAAACTATGTTTCTTAGTTGTTTTATTGGCATAGTTGGATATGAGCATTGACTTGCTAACTTGTTAAGTGGGATGAGTTAAGATTGGACATGAGAAGCCTAAGAGGTATTTGGTGGCAAAACTTTTGTAATGATACACCAGATTTGAAGAGATCCGCCATTCAAATCTTAAACCAAGCATGCAGTGCTTCAGGTTGCGAGTGAAACTTGAGCATGTTTGAGAGAATACATTCTAAGAAGTGCATCTGATTGACACAAAATCACTTAAATGACCTTGTATTTTTCCATTACAATATACGACTTCGCAACAAGAAAATAGTAAGTGAGAGCTTGAATTTGAAGGTTTCATAATCTGATTTTCAATTTAAAGTTTAAACTTTAAAGTTCAAAGTCAAACTTAAATTCATATTTCAATGTCTCATGGTAATGATAGGTTTGGATCATTCACCAATAGACCTTGAAGAGATAGATTAGCAAACTACAAATGCAGTAGATTGGGTCCAATTAGAGGAGGCTCCTCTTTTAAGCCTACATGACTTGAAGAAATTTGAGAGTCAAGAAAGCGAAGGAATGGGAGGAATCGCTTCTAGTTCTCACTCTTAAGAGTCTTAGACTCTCAGTTACTGATTTTTTTTAATTAGTATGCAATTGTTTGCAAACTTTTAGAAGCAGTTACTTCTAGTTCTATGTAGTCACTAGTTAGGAGTCATGACTTAGTACTTTGGATCATGTTTGGACTCATAACATATATGAGATGCTTATTCATTCATGATATTTTGGATATCTATTAATATTATTAATTGCTTGGACATGGCTTTATTGAATATCAATGCGAAATGTTTTTTTAATTCAATATATGTGTATATTTTTATTTATTGAATTCACTGATTTTTTTCCTGATTTTTTCTCGATTTTTCCCCAATCTGATTAAAACTCTTAGCTCTTTTGCCTCACTAATTTATTTTTTATTCTGATTCTGGTAACATTGGTTACAAGTTTCATTCTTCACTTATGAGTGCTAAGTTTTCCTAGAGAGTGCCAATGCATGATGAGGAGTGTTAGGGATTACTAGGATAACACACAAGAGCACTAGGTCAAAATGCATGGAAATTAATGAATATGAGGGTGTGTTGGGGAGTGTCAATCATTGCTAGTTGTCATGCCAAGGAAGGAGTGACAATGTATTCTAAGCATAGGTAAAGCATGCCAAGGAATATCAGGGAATGTCAAGAAGTGCTAGAGTGTGTTAGGTAGTTCCAGGGTATGCTAACATGTGCCAAATAGTATTAAGGCATGCCATGTGCTAAGACATGATAGGATGTGTAGGGTGCCATAGTATGCCAATATGCGTCAAGGAGTTTCAAGGCAAAAAAAGGAATAACCAAGCTAAAATGAAAGGAAATCAACAAATAAGAGGGTTAATAAGTTGGGAATTTATCTATTTCAAAAGGGGCATGCTAGGCACACTAATAATATGTTCCAATACATGCCAAGTGCCAATGTGTGCCAAGTGCTAATGTTTGTCAATGCAATATTATGCCAAGGAGTTCCAGGGCATGCTAAGGACTATAGGGAATGCCAACACATGATAGGGGAGTGCTATGCTATGCTATGGCATGCCAACATGTGCTTGGGTGTCCTACTCATGGCAAGATGTTCTAGGTACAAATATGTTCCAGGTACAGAGATGTTCCAAGAGATGTGAGGTGCCAAGGAATGTTAGTGTACTATTCCAAAGAATTTGTAAGGTGTGCCATGAGTGTTGAGGAGTTCTAGGTATCTTTCATTAATAGAATTGACAGAGATTGATTATGTATTAAATAACATAGTTCCTACACACACTAGTGGAACTTTATTTAAGGAAAATTTGCTAGATAATAAACCTAATAGAGATGAATCAAATGTTGACTCATAGGAAGACTATATTCTTATGACTTGAGGGAAATGATACACACTAATTACTTCTTAACAGATTGATTGACTATTATAACCACTATGACCTTGGACACATAATGAAAAAGAATCCACAACAATGGTCTTAAATCGTTATATATTGACAAAAAATATAGTAATAGGTACATGGCATCAGCAAAAACTCATTGGAATGATCAATGATGATGAATAGTTTTTGACCGCCATAAAAAGAAACAAGAAAGAGAATTGGTGAGGGTCAATAAAAGATCATCACTAGAAGTGTCACCAAAAAGAGAATTAGTGATGGGCCTTTAATGACCCTCACCAAAAGTGTCACAAATAGAGAATTAGTGATGGAGAATTAACGACCCTCACCAAAAGTGTCATTGAAAATGGCTTTGGTGACAAAATTTAAAGGACCATCAATATATACACTTACAACAATGATTTTTTAAAGACCGTCACCATATGCGACATTGGTGATGGACCTTAAAGGTCCGTCACAGGCATGAAGTGTTATCAAAAACTCATTGGAAGGATCAATGATGACGAACATTTATTGATCGTCACCAATAGTAACCAAAAATATCATTGGTGACGATCAATAAGAGATAGTCAATAGAAGTGTCATCAAAAAGATTATTAGTGATGGGCCTTTAACAACACTCACCAAAAGTGTCACCAAAGAGATAATTAGTGACGGGCCTTTAATGACCCTCACCAAAAGTGTGATTGAAAATGGCTTTGGTGATAAAACTTAAAGGACCATCACTATATACATTTACAACAATGCTTTTTTAAAGACCATCACCATATGCGACATTGGTGACGGAACTTAAAGGTCTGTCATAGACATGACCCTCACCAATGACATTTTTTCTTGTAGTGAGGAGTATCACTGTATTAAGGAAAAATGGCTCACAATGATAACATCACTACTATTAAAAATATTCCATGAAAATTCCATTTAGAAATATGATAATACATGTTGTGATCACACTAATTAGTATTAAAGGGGAAAATATTGGGTTGGAATTTGGATGTCATCTTGCCAGTCTCCAAGTGGTTTTTTCATCCATTCATTCTCTCATCCATTAACTTTGGCGGCTGATCTCCATGACCGAGTGTTGGGATCGAGAGTACAAGTGGACAACCCATGGGAAATCATAAGTAATCAAGGATAGGTGGAAGGTTCTTTTCCTTGTTATTAAACCCAAGTTGAGGAAAAGACTCAGTATTTCCAATTTTGAAGTTTAGACAACACACTTGAGGATGTCGATTTTAGTGAAGCAAGATTTCAGTTGCAAAAGCATTAATTCTATGGATGTTCTTTGGGGACAAATAACATGTGAGATTGATGGATGTTTTAATGCACTGATGAGAGGTAACATGCTAGTCAAGATAGGTTCACAACTATATAAGGATTGCTAGTGCACTCTGCGTTCAACAAGAATTAGAGGTTGCTTGTTCCAAACTTCATAAGTGAGGGTAGATTATGGAGTGAAAAACAAAATGGAGTGCTTGACCAATGTGGATAAGGAGGATTTTAATCAAAAGCTGCACTATTTGTTGGCTTCGACGAAGTACGTCTTGACTGTGATATCCAAGTAGGGTGAGATGGGAAAGGTTGAAATCAAGCCCAATATGTTCTCTTGCCTCATAAAATCAGCTTGTTGCAGACAAAGGTGGAGAGACTACAAGTGGCTTACGATACCTTAAGTTTGAAGATGGATAGAGTGATTTCCTTTCCTGAAGGAGGTTTTAGCGAGGTGGAAAATGTATTGAATGAAAAGGTTTGTGAGCAGTAAAGTGAATTTCATATTCTTTCGGCAGTGGAAGCTCCAGAGGACACTGTGGATTTGGTTTCTCCTCCCTCCCAACATTGAATTATAAATTTTGAAGTTGGTATTTCCACTATGCTAAATACTGAAGGATAATTTTCTGTAGTTTTAAATTATGTTTTGTAAGTTTTTTTATGTATTAGGAGTTTTTTGGAGGTAGTAAAATCTTTGTCAAATCATAATAGTAATATGTAGATCGAGGGGAAAATGTATCAATCTCTTTTGGCTATGTATGTGCACAATGGATGATGTTTCTGAAGCAGATGTAAAAGGTTCTGAACTTCATACCAGTTGAATAAAAAGAAAAAACCCTTACCCACTTCATTTTAAAAAAAAAACAAAATTCATTAAAAATTGAAACAAGAAAAAAAAGTAAACATTATAAAAAATTTAAAAATAAAAAATAAAACAAAACCTTTCAAAAAAACTTATAATTAAAATGATATTAAAAATTTAAAATTAAAATTAAAATTAATTACGAAGAAAATAAAAAAAACCGTAATTAAAAAAATGTTCAAAGACAATTACAAAAAAATAAAAATTATAGTTATGTGGCGGGTCATACCCTTGCCCGCCTAGGCAATGCCAAGGGGCTTGCAAGGTGTTAGGAGTAGCAAGACGCTCTTGCTGCCCAGTAGACAATTGCTTAGTGGCGCCCAATCAATGACCCTGTGGCGTCACCCAGGTGATTGGGGGGTCTCCTCTTAGAATTGACTCCTAGCTTACCTGAGAAATGTCAAGGGGGCATTGGGTGGCTGAAGTGGCGTGTCACCCTGGTGTTGGTTGACCCCTTGGTATCACTTGGAATGCCAGAGGAATTGATGCCCCATATATATATATATATATATATATATATATATATAATTTGGCTATTTTAATTAATTAATTATTTAAAAAAATTATTTGTTAAATTTTATTTAAATTGTTTTTTTTCTTCTTTTAAAATATGCTTATATATTTACTATTACTATGTTCGAACTCCCCCCAGAACGTAGCCGCAATAGCTTGTAGCAGCCCTAAATGCAGCAAGCTCACACAACAGCATGCAGCTACCCTTAGTGACATCCTGCTGCTGAAGATTTCCTTTAGCACAAAAAAAAAAATAGAGATAAAAACGCAAAAATGTGTCAAGAAATTATAGAAGAAGAGGTAGTGGCGGCTATATGGAGCCTATATCCAGATAAAGCCCCAGGGCCTGACAGATTTACAATAGCATTCTTCAGATCTCATTGGTATACAATCTGAAAAGTTTTCTTAAGAATGGTGAAGAATTTATTCAAAAAAAAAATAGGAAGCAACACAAAATCCTCCTACCTCGCCCTAGTCCCAAGGGAGTCAAATCCCTCCACCTTCAACAGGTATCACCCTATATCTATGTGCAACTCCTCTTATAAGATAATAACAAAAATAATTGCAAATAGAATCAAGGAAGTGCTACCAATAATCATATCTGAAAATGAAGGAGGATTTGTGCCCAACAGGCAAATCATAGATAATGTAATTATTGTACAGGAAGTTGTACACTCTAGTATGCTAAGGCAAGAAAAAGGAATAATAATTAAATTAGATATGGCAAATGCATTTGACAAGGTCAGCCATCCATATATCATGGTTGTTCTTCAAAAACTGGGTTTCTCAAGAGAAATAATAGAAGTCATCTAGGCATGCATCTCCACCCCTTGGATTGCCCCCCTCATAAATGGAAGGCCAAGTGAATTTTTTCAAAGCACAAGAGGACTCAGGAAAGGATGCCCTCTCTCACCCTTCCTATATATTATAATGGCTGAAACTCTAAGCAGAGCTTTGGAAAAACAAAGAAAAGAAAGAAACATTACAGGGCTTAGAATAACAAAAAGAGTAAAAACAATCAACCTCTCACTTTTTGTGGATGACACCCTGCTGCTGGCAGGGGCATCAACAATAATAACAAGGTTTTACAGGGAAAAGTGTCTATGTAGAACTACTAATCCCACTAAGGCTGGTAGCTACCTTAGAAACAAACAAAGTAAGACCACTTTCGTTTTCCTTTTATGAAAGATAGATGAGAGAAGAATAAAGGAGACCAACCTTTGTCTTGCGCTTGGTTCCTTGCTCGATTCCTCTCTCTTCTGATAGTCCTTTGCTACTTGCTTTCTTGTATACCCAGCTTCACAGAGTACCTGTAGAATCAAAGCAGCATAACACTATACGAGAACATGGATCTTTTATCATAAACAATCTAGGATCAGATGTAAATTGACCATACAAATGCATAAAACATAAATCACACAAGAGTATGGAGGAAAACTTGAATAGCTTTATTGATAATCAAGAAAGAGCCAAGAGAGTTACAACCAATCGTTGTGACCCAGCATCATCCTCTCAGCAAGTGAGCCCTTCTTCACCTCATGAAAATCTTAGATCACCCAACACTATGATGTTGCCTCAAGATGCCAACAATAATTCCTTACAAGATGCAAAATTCCAGCCTCTGGATCTCTGGGATGAGGGATCCATATATAGATGTCTGCAAGGGAGGTGAGTTCTTGCTCCCACTTGGAGATTGATGATCTCTTACTCATCCCTGGTCGAATTCAGAGAGGCAAGTGTCACAGGAGAAGTTTCAGGAAGATTCCATGCTTCTCCACCTCGCGGATTGACATTGCCATTTGTTCCTTCTCGCCCATCGCACCCCATAGAAGGGATTTTTGAAATGCAATGCACCTATTGTGTGTATTTAGGTGAGATGCAATGCACTTTGCCTATGGAGCAGGTGAAATGGTCCAGTTTTGACCAGTTCTGAGCAGTTTTTCATGGAGAACTTCTGGGAGAAGCTGTAATCAGTTGACCTTGTTCTTTTAGGGGTTGGAACAACACTTTTAGGGACTTAGGAGCCCTTAGTTTATGGACATTTATGCTTGGGGTTGCAGTGCCCAAAAATTTCTATAATAGTTGCCCCCTAAAGCATGAGGTCGTTAATCATTTTTTATGTCGGGTGAAATTCTTTATCATGAAGATCCGAAGTTCTTTCAAGCTAGAAGGAGACCTGTAATAAGATACAATACAATACATTATTTTCATAATATTTTCATGATCTAGCTGAGGTGGGCATTCCCATGCTCAGCTTTATAAATTCATTTTCATGTACATAGGACAGACAATCGTCTGAGTGTAGACTGATGATTCTGGTAGAGCCATCATCCCTTAGATTGGATGATTATTTGTGTAGCAATGATGTACATTTGATGTCTTTATTTTCTTGAATATATATCGCAGCCCAGATGGATGAAACTAGATCTGGGGTCTTCAATCTTGTTCGATCTTCACTCAAAGTACAAGTCGATCCATGTGAGAGATGTTCTGGAGTTGAACATGGAAAGACATCGACTGATTACCAGCCAATGATGTAAGCTGTTAACAGGCGCGAGAGGAATCACCGATAATGATAATGATCCTCAAGGTACTGCAGTACAATTCACATCGTGTGAATAAGGGACTTGGCGTCGAACACCACGCAAAATATTTCGATCAAAGGCCATTGATGTAAACCTGTCGCCGGAAGTGAGAAACTTGCCATTGAGGCATGCAAGCTTCAAAGTACTGAAATGGGTGTTCCTAGATCGACTTCTTGGATAATAAGCTGATGTCGACAAGAAGCGATCCATCATAGGAGGGCCTTAATGAATCCCACATCAATGACATGTAATGGAGCAAATGATTTTAATAGAGGTGAAAATGATCTGGTGATATAAGGTTCAGGGTGGTGGTCATGAAAGAATGGAGCGTAAATGTATTGCAGCGGGTGAGACACAGGTGAATTCTCTGAGTGACTTCTCTTGAACATATTGGGGACACTGACATGATGGATTGGTAGCATTAACCCCAAATGTGGATGGTATGATGTGACCGGTGAATGAAACAACCCAACTCGACTTGGATGCGGAGTGAAAGTGTCATGTTCAAGAGCGACTTGCTACCAACAAAGTTTCTTCAAGTTTTCTTCCCAAATTTTCCCTAGTCATTGCTGACCAGTACCTCTTTATTTTTGTCAAGCTTGAGGAGAATAACATATGCTTGTTCTATAATTTTCCTTTCGGGCAAACCCATCGCTATGTTTTAACTAGCTTAGCGATAGTGAAACTCATTCTTGTCTGTTATGGACAAGTTTGTCGCTATTAGGTTTTAACAAGTTTAATGACAATGATAACTTGGTCCTTTTAAATTTTAGAGAGTCTGAAAAGGGACGTAAAGGAAACTCCAAAAATCATTTTTCGTCATCTAATCCCTTAGGTCCAAAAAAGTATAAAACAATCCAGAAGGGATGAATTTTCGGTACTTTTAACGAGCCGAACAAAACAAGCGCTTGATCTTTTTGTGTAAGAATCCCTCAGGTCCAAAAAGACTAAAATCTAAAGGAGGGATAGCACTTCCGGTCACTTTAACGAGTTGGAGAGGCTAATGGCTCGACAATATTTTCATATTTTACGAGTCAGCTGAAAGGAGCTTAAAGGAGAGTCGTTTTTTGGGGAACGAGTGATAAATTCGGGTAGCAGCTAATTCCAGGTAAGGTTTGGGATTTCCCAATCACGACAGTGTTACAAGGATGGCTAATAGAATCACTCTTCGCAGTTATTCCTCAAAAGAGGTAAACAATCAAGTGGAGGTGATGATGAGAACACGACCAAGGCTTCAAAGGGTGAAGTACTACATTCATGATGGTTATTGTTTCATTAATGAGATTAAACATTGGGGGAAACATTTTCTCATTGCTTATGTTTATTTTTTAACGAGCATGAGGTCCGTGTGAAAACTGCTCGATATAATGGTCATTTCCTGACTTTACCATTAATAGCTTTGTTCCTTCAAAGATTGTACTGCATGCTCAATTGCTTCATCAAACTAGTTAGAAATGAACAATATATGTTTGAAAAATGAGTTAAGACACTAATATTTTACTTGAATTACGAAAAAAGTAATTTAAAAGTGCTTTTACCTCTCATTTTACCATTTCATTTGAACTTTGACTTGTTGGAGCTTTGGAGGTGCTTTTCCCCCTTGATTTTCACCAGCTGATTTCGGGAGATTCTGTGGATGATTTTTGGTGCCATCTGGACCAGGTAGGAGCTAAACTTGAGCTCTTTCATTTCATCTTTTCCATTTTGCATTCTGAGCTTGATTTCTGGTTTTTCTGAGCCTCTAGGGTTTGAAAAACTCGCTCTGGCCCCATCGCACCCTTTCTGCATCGAAAGGTGCGTTGCATGTTGGCCTACTCACTGGGCAGTTGACATGCAACGCACCCAGGACTAAGCTGGAGGTGCGATGGGCGCAAGGAGGGAAATTTGTGCACAGTTTTTAATGGAAATTTTTGCCTGTTTCTCACCAAATCAGGATCTAACTCTTCTCTTGTTTGCTTTCAGAGATTTATTGGAGTAAGATGACTATTACATGACGGGATTGTGAGCATGAAGAGGAGGGCATGCTTGCTTTACATGATCCGGTTACAGTAAACGCACTGCAGAACTATGGCTTGTTGAATTTTGTCCGCATCTCTAGCATGAGACAACAAATCAACTTGCTGCAGTATTTGCTCGATGCTTGGGATCTTACCAGCCAGGTGTTCCAGATTAGGGGCAAATCCATCCCCTTGACTGTAGTGGACATCTATTTTTTGACCGCTTATCAAGGCGGGGTGCCCCTATCTCTTTATTAGGTTCGACCCGTGTAGGTGAATCTGTGAGACATTATGTTCGCAGGTATTGCAGAGAGGGATCTCAGCTGAGTAAAGACAGCAAGATCATCATCCGAGACATCACTGACAGGTCTTTGAGGACCATTCTGTTCACTTTTGGTAGGATGGCTGGTGGTGCGGCTCTCCATGTGGCCAACCGGTCTTATATGCAGTACGCCTTGGAATGTCTTGAACCGAAGGTGTTCAACTGGTGTGATGCAGTACTCCTTGTGATGAAAGAATAGTTGACCAAGGTGAAAAATGGGAGATTGAAGAACTTTGGGTATGGTTCTATTTTGACCGCCTTCGCCTTGGAAAGGATACCACTGATGCAGCCGCAGTATATTGCACTTGGTTTACCTCCACCGACCGAACCACGAATGCAGAGATGGGTCGACCACATGTCCAGACATGCTGGTTAGTCTCAGATTTCTTTTTCTGATACCTTCTTCGGGTGGTTTGATCGTCAGGAGATGGTTTATTCCGAGTACCCATATGCTGGTGTGGACTTTCGGGGTGACCTGGATTTGGTACTGCCGGCTGGCGAGCAGTGGGGTGCCATTGGTAAATTCTTGACCATATTTATGTTTATCATTTTTCTTTTATAATGTCCTTGTGCTTTATTCTGTCAAGACTAATCAGAACTCATGTGCTCATGCAGATGTTGGTCCCGTCCGGCCAGTAGTACGCCTGAGAGGGCCAACCACCGCTTTAGCAGGAGAGGCTGTGGGAAGGGCTATCCTTCGCGACCTTGATGTGGCCGAGACTCTTTTAGCATTACAGGACCAGGTCAAGGGCCTCACTCTCGGTATTCCAGATGTGAGGACTAACGAGCTACCCCTGAGGTTGCAGCGACATACCACTGGCGTGCCAAGTTGATGGACTAGGCTTTTACGCATGATTTCACAGGTGGTGACTTGTTATCACCAGCATCATTAGACTAGGGTGCCCCCTAGCGTTTTGAGTTTTGGGTCATTTGACCAATTTTGTCTTGGTTACAGAACATTATGTGTAAACCATAAACAGTTATATATATATTTTTGATTTTCAGAGTTTTATTTTGGTTAAGTTATATGATCCACATGCAAATATTGATGAAATGCTTCTTTTTATAAATGTTGCAAATGTCTATCTAACACATAATTTTCTAATGAGTCAGTTAATATGTTTAAGCTTCTGGAAATATGCTGATATTGAATAAAATCAAATTGCCTTTCCAAAATCTTGACCCTTAGGAACATGCGATAGATAGCTGGATTTCAGACGGAGTAGATACTAGTGAGCTGTAGTATGACGAGCTGTGAGTCTAGCTTGACAACCAGTCGGCATATGCCATGTGTGATGGCATCAGAGAGAAGTTCTATCAACACGCTATATTCAGCGATGTTATTCGTTGATCGACCAATACGTACCCCTCTGAAACTTACTAACTCGCCACTAGGATAAAAAATGGCCCATGTCGCAGAAGATAGGTTCCGCGAACTATGACTTGCTCCGTCGGCATATCCAACAAATGATTCTAACAGGTTTGACATCTGCAAAAAATGTAAAAAGTGGATTTAATTGACCAAAACAAATACTTTAGCGAAAACAAAAATGTAACAAAATCATATTGGTTACCACACTGAATCATGCGTAGTAACACTTAAGGTACAACCTGTTACGAGGTTGTGCCAGTGGAATCCTGTCATAATCCATTAATTCATAGGCTCCTTTTGCTAATGCTCGATTAACAATATAGGGGCCCATCCATAAAGACTTGAATTTACCTGCTCCCAATTTATCGGATTCCTGGTCATAAAGCAAGACCAAGTCACCTTCTGAGAAGACACAGGGTTTGACATTCTTGTCGAACTGCGCCTTGACTCGTTTCTTATGGGCTTCATTAGCCAAAGTGGCATCACGACGGGTTTCATCCAATTGGATTAGTTCCAAGAAACGAGCTTCCTCTTCTAAAGTTCCGGGGAGAAGGTCAATTGTGAGTTTGAGGGACGAGATTTCACACTGAACTGGTAAGATTGCTTCTAGGCCATACACCAGTTGGAAAGGTGTAAACCTGGGTGCATTCCTTACCGATGTTCAGCAAGACCACAAGGTTGAGTACAGGATCAGGTGCAAACTCCTTTTGTGGACTCCAATCATCCTTTGCAGCATGCGCTTCAGGACCTTGTTGACTGCTTCAACTTGTCCGTTGGCTTGCGGGTAATATGGAGTAGAGCTGTTGTGAGACAACCCTAATTTGGTAGCTAATTCGGCCATCATGTGATTGTGAAAATGTGATCCATGATCTGTGACTATAGCCTGTGGAACGCCGAATCTGGCGACTACATGATTGAAAAAGAAAAGGGTAGCTATTTCACCAGTGTATCTAATGTAGGCATCGCCTCAGCCCGTTTGGTAAAATAGTCAACTGCGACTATGATATACCCATGCCCCCCAGTCAAGGTGGGGTTACATGTCATGAAATCGATGCCCCATTTGGCGAATGGACCAACAACAACTATTGGTTGCAGAGGTGCGGGTGGTCTTCTGGTTATGCTATCGAAAATTTGACATGCATGGAAACTTCTGACTGCGGTTATGCAATCTTTGAACATTGTTGGCCAGAATATTCTGCTCGTAAATTTTTTTGCACCGTAGCGTAACTGAATTGATGCCCCCCACACGCGCATGAATGGCAATCATTCAAGGCTTTTTCGGCCTCCTCATGGGTGAGACACCTCCTCAGAACTGTATCAACACCACGACGGTAAAGTGTATCACCGACGATCATGTAGTCTTTTGATTGGTATTGAATACGTTTTTGTTCGGAGCGGGAGGTATTAGGCCTATATTTTTGGGTTTGGAGATAAATGATTATATCTCCATACCATGGATTGCTTGAAGATATCAGAAACAAAGATTCATCCACGATTGTTTCTTCGGATGTTTCATCGTTGGATGACGATGGGAGATCGCATAATAATTTTGCGAAAACCAGGGCTTTCTTTGACTTGGATTTTACAAATTCCAGATCAAAATCTTGTAGAATTGCTATCCATTTTGAATATTTGCCCCCCAGCAACTGTCGCGACAATATATAAGTCATGGGGTTGCAATCTGACAGAATGGTAGTTTTTCGAAAGAGGACATAGTGTTGAAATCTCTGTATCGCTTGAACAGCTGCGAGCGCTAGCTTTTCAACATAACAATATTTGCTTTCTGTATCATTTAAGTTCTTACTCAAATAATATATAGGATGTTCAATTCCGTTGTCTTCTTGAACTAAAACCATTGCGATGGTTGTATCCGCTGCAGCCAGATACAGGTTAAAGTCTTTTTGATAATCGAGAGCGTACATTAATGATGCTTTCATTAGGGATTCTTTTAAAGCATCAAAGGAAGCTTGCGCAACCTGATCCCAGATGAAGGGCACTTCCTTTTTCAATAGACGTGTATAACCTTTAGCAAGTTCGGCGTAATTTGGAATGAACCTCCTTAGAAAGTTTGCTTTCCCTTGGAGTTTCTGAATCTGAAGCAAATTTGAAGGTGGAGGCAAATTTATGATTGCCTGAACCTTACATGGGTCGAGACGAATCCCGTCCTTTGAGACTAAAAAGCCAAGTAAACGACCAGAACTGACACAGAACACACATTTGTGTGGATTGAGTCGTATCTTGTAGTGTCGGCAACGTAGAAATATCGCTCTTAAATGCTGCGGATGATCGGTCCACTTTTGCGAATGAGCTTGATTTACATCCCTATAATAGACGCACACTCTAATCGTTCCTTGTTTTTTCATAACAGGAACAATGTTTGATACCCAATCGGTTAGAGGAACCGGGTAAATGAAACCAGCATGGAGAAGTTTTTCAACTTCTGCCTTGATGGCAGCGGATTTCTTGGGGTGCACTTGCCGTAACCGTTGTTGTACTGGTTTGACATCTGGATACATCTTAATTTCGTGTTCAACTACACTTGAGTCAATGCCTGGCATTTCATTATATGACCAGGCAAAGGCATCTCTGAATTCGCGAAAAAGAGCATTATATATTTCTAGTTCTGAAGGAGAACAACATTTGCCAACATAAATATTCTCTACAACATCTCTTTTGGTCGAGATATTTATGGCGATAGTTTCTTCAATTTTGGACAAGTTTCGCTCGAAATCCACCATGTTTACAGTATTTGATAGAAAATAAAAAACTGAAGGATGATGAAGGTCATCAGGAGTATCTTCTTCACAATCTGGAAGAAGGGAAGGATGGTGGTAATCTTCCCATGGTGCCCTTTCAATTACCATTGATTGAACAATTCCTTCGTCGGTGTAATGCACTCACGACCAAGGATCTGAAGGGGTGCCATATTCCTTAGACCTATCCATCCAAATGCTTGATGAGAGTTGATTTGGGTTTGCCTCCCATGCTAGGAACATTGATTGCTACAATATTTCCATTGGGCTTGGAGGCAATACCTACATATGATCCATGTTTATATCGTTTTTTGAGATCTTTTCAATCGAAGATATCATATTGCAGGTTCCTACCGATGCTACTTCCACCAGATTTATTGGAGGTGGAAGGGCAAAAATTCCCATTAATATAGGGTCTTTTAATAGGCCTACTCCGATATTTTGAAGCGAATGGGGGCTTCCATGGATCATTGGAATGCTTCCTGTAACTTGAGAACCATTGGGGAGGAAAGTTTGTTGATCGATAATTGTAATCCCTCCTTGAAAGGGAAATTCAATCTTCCTAAAATAGGTCGACACAATAGCAACCATAGCATATATCCATGGTCTTCCCAGTAGGATGTTATAATCGAGGTTTCCGTCGATTACTTCAACATCTATTTCTACTGCTTTCCCTCCTAGTTCAACCTGCAAGTTACTTAGAATACCATATGGGGTATATGTTCATCCGTTGAATGCTTTTAATGTCATCGAAGATCGCGACAAGGTTGGAGACCCTAAAGTTTTCCAGCAACTCATCAATAATTGTTCGATGAACAGTTTTGTTGAGGGCTTTCACTTGAATGAGGAAAGCTAGTTGAGCTGGTAACTGAGGATCGTATCCTTTATGATTAAAGGACACAAGATTTGAATCCTTTGGGTCTATCCCACCGATAGCTAATAATAAAGCCTGCTTTTGTGATGGGAAATTTTGTAGTACCTCAAGTGTCAACATAGCGGATGGCGATTGGGTCAAATCTTCCACTATATTATAATGTTGTGCTACTCTAGCATGAGGATTAAATGTTGACTTGTGTACTACTCCCTTTGGCGGTTTTATTGTCAGCTCAGGAATGATGGGTGGTGCAACTTCTGTCGAAGTTGTTGTCGAACTATTAGGTTGATCTTTATCCTTGTTGTTCGACAGCTGTGGATTCCCGTAATCTTTGTTCCTTGTCAATATCAAAGCATCATTTTGCTGTTTGGAAATCGGCAACATCAACACTTGAGACGAGGAAGCATTTCCACTATCAACCAGATTTGTTCTTGGATTCAGAAACGGATCAGTTAATACTGCCGAGGTTTTTGAATTCTTGAAGAATTTTCTAAGCTCAGCTCTGTGTGGACAATCTGATGTCCAATGATCCTCATCGCATATAAAGCATGGATTTTTTGGTTTCCTATTTCTAGGAGGGTTTGCAGAAGATTTTTCAGGTGATGATTCCTCTTGTTTCTTCTTCTTCCCTTTGTTTTTCTTCTTGCCTCCTGGTTGCTTGGTTTCTTTGCCTTTATCTGTCGAGACGACATTTACTTCCGAGGCAAGAAGTTCTTCTTTTGAATTTTGACTGGAAATCTTACGGGCCTTTTTAGATGTAGCCTTTGTCGATTTCGTGTCTGTCGCGCCAATCACGCCATCGCTGGCATGAGAGTCATTGTTTGATTTAGGAGGAGGAGGGACCGAGAATTCCGGTCTGGGCGCGTCAGGTATTTTATCGTAGAGCATGCCAAACTGAGTGTAAATCAAGTCCAAATATTGTGCACGAGCAATAACTTGCTCTTCGGTGACGACTCTCCCGTTTGCCACATCTTCTGTAATGGAAGGTAACAAAGACTTAATAAACCATTCAGCTAAATGCTGATCAGGAACATACGTTTTTACCATTCTACGATGACATCGCCACTCATGTATATGATTAGATATGTGAGTGGCCGTTGTTTGTTTGAAATTGGTAAGAAGTTTTGTTCCCATTTCGTACGTTATCAGTAACTGAAAATGGGTTAAAAAGGTTGTGGCTAGGGTACTAAAGTTGTCAAACGAAGCTCTGGGCAATTCGATATACCATTTTGCTGTTGGACTAGTTAATGTCCTCTGAAAAAGGTGAAGCCTAATCGAATCATCGTTTAGGGTGTTTGATGAACACCACAGATGAAAGGTCATCACATGATTCGACGAATCTTCACTCGGATTTCCATTAAATTTAGGAATATCTGATGGAAGTTTATGTGGAATCGCTGGCCACCAAGGGGCGTAAGCGATTGGATCGTTTGTTAACCGATTTAGATCCGGTAACTCTAAAGTCGCCACGAAGGGTAACTGTTGATTCCGGTTAGGCGAAGCATACCCAGGATAAGATGGAATCGCTTGAGCAGTTAGTCTTTGCATACCAGCATAATGCATTTGATGTTGGTAACTTTGGTAAGGCTGGTGGGCACAACCATTGTAGAATGGTTGATTTTGACCGTTTTGAATATACAGTTGCCCACTATTTGCAAAGAATTGTTGCTCAGATCCTTGGTATACTTGTTGGAATTACGGTTGTTGGTATTGCACCAGCCAGGGTTGTGAAGCCATGTGCTGTTGCCCGATACTAACTGTTTGACCAAGATGAGGGGTAATTGTACCTGTTTGGGCCTGTGTCATTCCATCAGTCGGTGATTGTGATTGAGTCGTAGGGTCAAGAGGCTGTTGCATTAAAACCTGAGAAACCTGAGGTTAACATACAAGAGGCAGCGCTTGTACTTGTGACACCGTCACAATAGCTGGCATAGTTGGTATATTTGACATAGGTAAACATTGTTGCATTGAATATACAACTCTTGGTTGTTGAGGCACTATCGGCACCCAACCGCTAGATGTAATTCTAGCATAACCTGAATTTTGTTGTGAACTCCCGTATGGTTGTCCTCCCGGAGGAGACAATGAAAGGGTATACTGCCCCCCATACGACGGTAATCTGATACTTAAAGGAATGGTTTTCCCTTGGGGACCGGACTGCCCAAATTGACACCCTGAAGGATCAATTTGCTGAGACTCAACATAAGAGTTTCCGGATACTATTCCAGATGAACAAACAGGAACGGACCATACTGTCAAAATAGCCCCTGAGTGGGCCCCTTCTAGCGATTGAGAGCTAGTTGGGACAGATGGTATACCGGCGAACATTGTTGGAGTGACAGCAGGAAGTTCTGTCGTTGCTGTGTCGGACGACACAGTCCTAGATGTTGACGGTTGTTCAGACATTTCTAGTCTATCCAAAAGATTACCTAGCGATTCTACAGGAGTTTCCGATGGCGGTAGACTAATTTCTGATGAAGAAGGATACAGAGTGATCTCGACTCCAAATCGCAATGGAGTACTAGATTTAGGATCCTCCACAATCTCTTCTATAGAAATCAGACCAGGTAGAAGAGGTAGACCGTCAGGTCCGTAAAATATTTATGGTGCCAAAGAAGGTATGGAATCTGCAGCGATAGATGTTTGGGGAATAACACTCTTCGAACCGGTTGTATATGAAACTGGTTCAGTAACACAAGTCTTTACCTTCAAACTAGGATCAGAGCTATTGCCCCTCGGTGGCTGTTGAACTTCTTCTGTAAAGGGAGGGATACCAGAAACGTTTGGAGTAACCAGAGTCTCTGATGGTGTTGGAACACTTGTTCTAACTTTACCAGGAGATTTGGAACCGATTAAACGAGTTCGCTTTATCCGTAATAGTTTCGATTTCGGAGACAAAATGGTTGACTCGTAAGCCTCCGCGAACGGCGGGGTTTGAATTGACTTTCTTCCACGATTGCAGATTACTCGATCAACTAAAAATAAAGGGGAAGTATGTTTCCCAATTAGATGAATTTTAGACGCTTTGACACAACTTGTTTTTTCAATTTTTAAGAGTCAAGAAAAAACAAAAGATGACTCTAGTCGCCTTCGATTTTTAATGAGCCTGAAGTGACAAGTGCTCAGATGGACCTTTTTCGTTAAGGAGTCTAAAAGGAACGAAAGGGACTGCTCTGGAAATCTAGACAGAGGGATTACCAAACCAATCACAAAATTGCAGAATACTTTTTAAGGTACGACAGTCAATCTTCCCGAATGCTGTGTTCAGTGCATTGCGATCGATAGGGTGGTAGACACGACTTCCTATGGATAAAGGATTAAGCCTATTGTGGTCTCCCAAAATATACTCGACAGTACGTGGGAGCACAAGTCCGTACTAGCACTTATCATCTCAAAGTGGAGGAATCACCCAACCAACAGTGAAAACAACAGTTACCAGGCTTTACGACGTTGGAATACGTCTCTAACCTAGACTTCTAGATGTTGTGCGTTAGGTTCCAAAGCATTGTTAGATTCATTAAATTTATTTTATAGTTGATCTTGCTTAAGAAATTTGCCTTTCAGGTTCACCACGTGATGTAGATGTACAATTCCTAAAATGCAATCTAAGATGATAAATAGTCGTTCTATCTTCTTTGTGCAATGAAAATTATCCTAGCTACTAAGGAAAGAGAAATGGCGTTCTTTCAGCAAAGAGCATAGAGCACACACTATATGCACTGTCCTAAATCAAACCAATCAAACAGTCTAAATGCAAATGCATATGCATGTATTTGTTTTCAGCCTTCTTAATATGTGAATGATAAAAAGAAAGCTAATGCGCAAATCTGAATTATTTTTCAAAGCGACAATTACTAACAAGTTTCTTTTCAAAACAAAAATTAAGACAATGACAACACTTTGCGATTTGGAAATGAAAACTTGCTTTCGACACTAGAAAAACTACTAATTCAAATCGAATACAATAGTAACAGGGTAATCGACTATCAAGAACAATCAGATTCTCTTCTATGACTGAAAACGACACTTGCGACACTTTCAAATCAAGAAACGACAATACAATTACGTTACTTCTTTGTAAAGGAGAACTGAAAATGACTCAAAAAATACATAAAAACATTTACAGTTCTTTGCACAATGGAGGTAGAATAATAGCAAGGAAAGGGGTTTCAAATAGAGGTGTACTGACTATAGGCAACAAAACTCTAGAATAGATCTGAAAAGAGTGAACACAGAAACCAAAATTTAGGAACAATGCCTAAACTGATCAGCGCACCTGTAACACAATGAAATTGAAATGCAACGCACCTACAACACTCGGGAAGAGCGCTGAATTTGGGATTCAGAGAATAGACAGTGTGCTGGACCAGGGACGAGACTTTGATTGGGTTCCGGGTCATAGTTTGTAGTTCAGTTCAGGGATTTTGACCGAGCAAGTGGTAATCAGTAAATCAATCATAGGGGTAGATCTAAGGAGGTTACTAGAGCCACCACAAGGGCAATTAGAAAGATTGTAAATAAATTGTTTAATTCATAAACAAAACTCGAAGATTTACTGAAGCAACGTTGATCTACTTTTCACTTGCATAGAAAATGCAGTTCGAAGGCTAGCTGGCTTGACTTCAGGCTCCATCTATAAGTTTATAAAGTAAACAAATGTAGATAAACAATCAATCTATTCTCTCCCCAGCGGAGTCGCCATTTTGTTATAGGGAAAAGTGTCTATGCAGAACTGCTAATCCCACTAAGGCTGGTAGCTACCTTAGAAACAAACAAAGTAAAACTACTTTCGTTTTCCTTTATGAAAGATAGATGAGAGAAGAATAAAGGAGACCAACCTTTGTCTTGCGCTTGGTTCCTTGCTCGATTCCTCTCTCTTCTGATAGTCCTTTGCTACTTGCTTTCTTGTATACCCAGCTTCACAGAGTACCTGTAGAATCAAAGCAGCATAACACTATACAAGAACATGGATCTATTATCATAAACAATCTAGGATCAGATGTAAATTGACCATACAAATGCATAAAACATAAATCGCACAAGAGTATGGAGGAAAACTTGAATAGCTTTATTGATAATCAAGAAAGAGCCAAGAGAGTTACAACCAATCGTTGTGACCCAGCATCATCCTCTCAGCAAGTGAGCCCTTCTTCACCTCATGAAAAGCTTAGATCACCCAACACTATGATGTTGCCTCAAGAAACCAACAACAATTCCTTACAAGATGCAAAATTCTAGCCTCTAGATCTCTAGGATGAGGGATCCATATATAGATGTCTGCAAGGGAGGTGAGTCAGCTTTTGAGATTTGATTACTGTCTTCCCTATGATAGTTCTTGCTCCCACTTGGAGATTGATGATCTCTTACTCATCCCTGGTCGAATTCAGAGAGGCAAGTGTCACAGGAGAAGTTTCTGGAAGATTCCACGCTTCTCCACCTCGCGGATTGACACTGCCATTTTCCCCTTCTCGCCCATCGCAGCCCATAGAAGGGATTTTTGAAATGCAACGCACCTACTGTGTGTATTTAGGTGAGATGCAACACACGTTTCCTATGGAGCAAGTGAAATGGTCCAGTTTTGACCTGTTTTGAGCAGTTTCTCATGGAGAACTTCTGGGAGAAGCTGTAATCAGTTGACCTTACTCTTTTAAGGGTTGGAACAACACTTTTAGGGACTTAGGAGCCCTTAGTTTATGGACATTTATGCTTGGGGTTGCAGTGCCCAAAAATGTCTGTAACACAAGGTTCAAAAAAATTTTAGATAATTTTTTACAGGTCTTAGGTGGGCTTCTGAATAACACAAAATGTAGAATATATGGATGGAACACCCCCCCAGAATCATGCAAAGGATTTCACAAATATTAGAAATTCCAAACAGGAAAAATGGACCCATTTCTTTTACCTGGGACTTCCAATCTCAAAAGAGAACATGAAGGTAGAAATATGGACTAAGTAGATTGAAAAAATGAAAAACAAAATTTACAGCTGGGGTATGATGTGGTTAAATTTGGCAAGAAGGGTTATTTTAATCAAAGCAATCCTTGCAGCACTACCTATCTACCAATATGTAATAATCATGGCCCCAACAAGTGCACATAAACAAATGGAGTTAATATTAAGAAGCTTTCTATGGCAGGGGGGGAAACAAGAAAATAAAAAATTTAGCTTGGTGAGGTGGGAGCAAGTAGTGCTACCTTACGAACAAGGAGGCCTTTCTATACGGATATGTGGACTCATGAACACAGCCTTGGGAATGAAGATAGTATCGAGATTGATCACGGGAAAAGAGAGTTGGTGGAAAAAAAATCTCATCTCAAAATACATGGATGATTCAAGGGAAAGATTGCTCAACGGAAATATCCCAACAAGACAACGTAATCAAGCTTGGAAGCTAGTAAAAAAACAATTCCTCTAATGAGTAGCTACATCTCTAAAACCACAGGCAATGGAAAAACAATATCAATATGGGAGGAAAGAATCATGGGAAAAGAACCACTTAAGACTCATCCAGAAATAGAAGGCATCCAAGAGTGAATGAAAGGAAAAGGTATTAACATTCTATTCTCAATTTCTCTATGGAACCAAAAGGATTGGCAAGACTGGAAACTCTCAACAATACCTGCAAATCTGGGAGGACAATGGAGCAAAATTAGGCAGCTCCTAAAAGGGGCAGCACCAATCAACTATGATGAAGAAGATGGATACCTCTGGGATCCTAGTGGTGGGCATTACACAGTCAGTATGGGATACAAAATCCTACAAGAACAACCAAACCAACAAGATTGGGACCCTTTGAAAATAGCCTGGAAATCTGAAAGCTTGCCTAAGATCAAAATGTGCATTTGAACTCTTTTAAAAGGAAAGGTATTAACCAGTCAAAACTTCAAAAAAAAGTTTCCAAGGTCCATCAAGATGTCCATTATGCCATCAGGCTGAAGAAAACATTCAACATTTATTTCAAGAATGCATTTTTTCTAAAGAATGTTGGAAACAGCTTATAAGCCCCTTGGAAATAAGAATAAATTTTGAAAAGTCGTTGCCAAATTTTCTACAAACTCTAGAGAAGGCCTATCCATATACAACAAAGAAGAAAGTCACTCTTCAAAGAATATGGAAATGCATCCCAACAGTACTATTTTGGAAATTTTGGTTGACAAGAAATAAGTGCATCTTCAAAAACCAAACTCCAAGAATAGGGAAAACTCTATAAAAAACGTGGGGATTAACTTATGAAATCCTAAACATTAAAGGAGTAGCGCCAACGGATCACAACATTCTACAACAAGAAGAGCAAGATTGGATCAACAAATCCATCATAAATAACAATGGACAAAACGGACAGAGGAAAGTAAACTCAACAAATATTTGGAAAATAAGAATGAGTGAAGAGGAACTAGAAATTTGGAAAAAAAATTAGAATAGATATTGCCTCTACTTTGATGGGGCCTCAAAGCATAATCCAGGAAAGGCAGGGGCAGGGGTATTAATCCTTGATCCTAATGGGAGAGAAATTGTCACATATGAATGGGAACTTGCACAAATCTCAAATAATAAGGCTGAAGCATACAACCTATTGATGGGATCGAGAATGGTCAAAAAAAGAGAAATGCAAAATCCTATAATAATAGGAGACTCAGCCAAAATAATGGAGGCAATGGCATGGAATAAAAGCCCAAGTAATGAGTTCAAGAACAGAATTCTCAGAAGAATTAGGAAGAACCTTGAAGACTCTGGCGATGTAATATTCAGACATGTCTTGAGAACACATAATCAACAGGTGGATTTTTATTCAAATCAAGCAATGGAAAAAATTGAAGGAAATATTCGGGAAAATTAGGAGGAATATCACAACTCAATCCCATAATAATCAACAAAAGATCATAAGTATGAGGATCCCCAAAAATAAGGAATAAAGCACAATGATAAAAGAAACAAAAAATAAATCAATATTAAAAAATCATCAAAGGACACTCCATTGCAGACAAAGGCAAAAATTCACGAGAATGCAATGGAAACAACTCAGTAGTTTAGAAATTCGCATGAGTATAGGAAGGTAGCAAGATTACAATCTTGGTTACAAGAATCATGCTGCAAGCCACCCCATCAAAGGAAGCCACTAGAGTGCTCAGAAATGCTATAAAAGCAGAAGGAAATTGAATATTTCAAGCAAGCATTTCATGCAAATTTGTGCACACATAGAGTTTCTCTGCTCCACAGTTTAGCGATCAGGGCCATCGCCCTCTCCAAGCCCTTCATGAAAATATATTACCTTCCCTGGCTCTTTGCAAATTAATTTGCATGGAGCGGAGTATTCATATCACATAGGTGGATTGTTAAAGGGGAGCGAGAGTCGTCCAATCGATAGATTGACAGATCTAATGGTCATCACATGGGGAAGGCACGTCGAAGATAGCCAGTGAAAAGGTGGTTTTTATATAAGAAATGGTATTTCAGATGAGTAAAAAGTAGTAAGTGGTAATTCAGATTGGGCACCCAATTCCATTAACTGCTTGACACATAGCAATGGAGGAGAGAGGAAAAATAACTTTTCGGGCAGGTAACCACCGTGCAAGTGGTCCACCCGAAATCACTGTCATCCATTGGATCTAGTGGTGATAATCAATGGTGGAGGATTGCCCATAATTTTGTTGACCGAGTGAAATCACTATTGTCAAATCTAAAATCAGATCAACGATGGAGAGTTAGATTTGATGGAGTAATGGACGATAGAGATCAGAGCGGTGCAGGGAAATGCGATGAAGTATGGACTGTCGGAACGGAGAGCTGGCAGGGAATGGATGTGTCGAAATGTGATGGGTCGATACTCTGATGGCCGATGAAGCACCAATCAGAGATCGAAGAATACAAAGGAGTAGCGCTCCCATGGAAGGCATTAAGTAGAACTCGACCTTAGTTCTATTATGTCACATTCAGAATAGGAGTCAGGAAAGCATAGAACAAAAGAAGCGTGGACAACAACAGTGAAGGAAGTAGTAGCTCAAGAAAAATAAGACTTAGGAATCATGGTGATGCAGAAAGAAGAGATCATGGATCTAAAAACCAAATGCAAGCATCTAGAAGAAGTAGTGGCATACTACAAAAATAACACAATGAGCAATGAAGGAGAGAACTCGGTCAATTACGACAAGAAGAACCAACCAACTTAGGAACAATCAGTCTACAAGCCATGAAGAAGTTACAGTGAATCTATGATTTGTAAATTTACTTTCCTAGTAGGTTAGTTTGTTAGGCAGTATTCAAGAATAGTCATAAAATTTCATGAAATTTTGAACTCAAGCATAGGAGATCGGACTGCTCCCATCTCATTTCTCAATTTACTATCAAGCTATAGTCGATTGTAATGGGAGCTTGCTCCAACATAGCTTTTGGTAATATATCAACTACCTGACCTTGTTAAAAAATATATATATGTGATTATATATTTATGTTTTTATTCATATTTTTTTTTTTTTGGTAATATATCAACTACCTGACCTTGTTAAAAAATATATATATGTGGTTATATATTTATGTTTTTATTCATATTTTATTTTTTAGTGAGACTTTTGTTTTGCATTTATTTTATTTATTATTTTTTAAGAATTGTTTTTCATTTTTGTTTTCTTTTTCAATTTATTATTATTATTATTGATGATTTTTTTTCCTTTTTTATGTTTTAATTTTGATTGATTAATTTATATATATATATTTTTTAAATTTAAATTTTGATTTTTTTTTTTTTTACTTTTTATTATTTTATTTTGTTTTTCCATTTTATTTATTTATCTATTTGTTTATTATTATTTTTTTCCTCGTTTTTTTGACTTTTTTTTTTTTTTTTGCAGGCACTGTGTTGATGTTTGACTAGTAACCCAACCCCGCTATGTGTCAATTTGATATTTGATTTTTAACTTTTCGTACTAATGGGTCTAGTTTGACCCCACTACATGTCAATTTGATGGTTTATTTTTAAGTTTCATTGTAGTTGGTCATGTTTTCCCCCACAGTGTCTCATTTTTATGGTTGATTTTTAAGTTTCCATTGCATGGTGTCAAGTTTTTCTATGCTAATATTTTAAAAAGTTATATTTTTAGTATTTAAAAAAGAAACTTACGCTTAATATAATGACTCCTTGATTTAGAAATTTATTTTTAAGTTTTTCTTAGTCATGATATTTGGTCTTGGAATATGTTCAAAATTTAAGGTTTTTTATTCCTGTGATATTTGGTTTTCGGTCCATGGTTGAAAAATGTTGAAATTTTAAGGTTTTTCAGAGTCATGATATCTTATCTTTAACACAATGGTTGAAAAAGGTCAAAATTTTAAGGATTTTTAGAGCCATGTTATTTATTTTTAATATCATGGTTGAAAATTGTTGAAATTTTTAGCTTTTTCTAGAATCGTGATCTTTTATCTTTAACATTATCATTGAAAACTATTTTAAAGTTTTTTGAAGTCATAAAATTTTATTTTTAATGTCATTTCTAAAAAATATTGGAATTTAACCCAAAAAAATATGTTGATGTAACATCAAAACTATTTAATTTCGAGGTGTTTTTTCATGATTATTGCATAATTTTTTTTTTTTTTTTATTTCCATCGTCAAAAAAATAAGAATTTTAACACCCACCCCCCTCCAAAAAAAAGAAAAAAGATGAGTGTTAATACACCATCAACAAATTACGTTTTTGGGGTACTTTTCATGGTTATTGCATAAAAATTTTGGCTTTTAATGCCATTGCTAAAAAAATTTGAAGTTTTAACTTGGGAAAAAAATCCTTTGACACAACATCAATATTTTTATTTATTTATTTTTATTTTTGTCCCCGTAAAAATAAGGTTTTTGGTCTAGAGTTCTCATTTATAGGTTTGAGTTCTCTCTAAGTTGATAAATTTGTTGTGGTATAATTATGCCTCCTCTTACCACTTCATTCCACATACTTATAAGTAGAATATGACTTCTTTGGAAATATGTTTCATTTGAAATGGCACACCCTTCACTTTCCAACCAATAGTTGTATCCCTCTGTACATTCATATACATACCAACTAATGTGTTTTTTTGTGTCGTTCCTCTATCCCGTTCACTATTTGATCCCTCATATAGGTCTTCATGCCCTTATCTTACCCTGTGCATTGAATCTCCCTACTCGTTTTAGTCATGTTTTTGACTAGTGCCAACTCCTTGCTTTCTCCGGTCATGCCAATGCATCCAACTTAGCAACCTCATATTGTTCCCATGCACTCAAGGAGCCAAACACATCCAACTTCCTTGTACTCCATATCTATATGTGTTCCTGGGCTCATATATAGCATCCATTTCAATCCATAAACCCTACATCCATCCTTTCTTGTACATTGTGTACACATGCCTGTATTGATCTCTTCATACCATGGCACCACCTTCCATGCATCGTGCAACCTAAGTGAAATCTCATATAGCATGTTCTCATGTTATCGTATTTACCACCTAAATAATTAAGTGCCAAACTCTCTGCCATGCACCTGTTCATGTGACCCACCTAATCAATGTAACCTGTGGTGCCTTGGTTTGTCTCATGCATTGTCCATGTGTTTGATCAACCCAGCATGTCTCTATTCTGAAAATCCCCTTGGTTTATGTCCAAGGCACACATAATCACAGAAATTACCACCTAGTTATGAATCTATGATGTTAAAATTATGTTATCACATGTATCTACATGCCATGTTCAACTTGAGGGTCTTACAACTCCTTTACCATTTTATAAAAGGGATTTGTGATTAATATACAAGATGGAATCTATGTCTATTTGCATTATGGATCTAAAAAGAACATGATCCAAATGATGCAATCCTCTTCTCCTGAAAGTAAGGCTTGATCTCTCTCAATTATTCAAAGGATATTCACATGGCCTATCTTTGGAAAGAAATTGTATACTAATTGGTTCAATTCATTTTCTTTGAAACATATAACCACTAATTGGTTCAGTTATTACTTTTTGAAACATCTAACCAAGATATAGAAACTAATCAACATTGATGTAGACGAGTTTAAACCTATGATTTTACACTCAATGTGACGATCTAGAATATATTTTTTCCAGGTGGGGATTTTTCTTCATAAAATGCTAGAATTTTCTTGAAACCCATGCAACAAAATAGCTTGGATTTGTTACGTGGCAATAAATTTTATTCTAACCTTCCATTTTAGTGATCAAACTTGATATGTAATGATCTAGTGGATTTGATTCCATCATGAGCTAGTGATAAAATGATCCAATAGTCAGTGACGTACTAGAGACATTAGGGAATTTGATATAAAGCAATCTTTGGAGCGATCTTGAAATACATACTTCACTACTACCATGTAAAGTGGATGACCATGCTACACATGGCCATGATTATTATAAAAGGTGTTAGAGTCCTATATTTTATAGGATGAGATAATTGTTTTTTGTTGATTTTTGTATATGAGATGTTGTAAATAATATTTCATTCTACAAGTTATTTCCAAAATATAGAAAAAGAAAAAATAAAAGAAAATGAAGAAAAAATAAACAAAGGGGATATATATGTGCGTATGTGTGTGAAAACAATAGAAAATCGAAAAATATGAAAAAATAGAAAAAATAATGAAAAATATGCCAAAAAGGAATAAGTGAGAAAGTCTAAATGCGACTAAAAAAAAGAGAAATGCATCAGTAATACCTTAGAAATTTTAAATAATGTGTTGCTAGTCAAAATGCCACATTGAAATAGATTAGTTATTTTAATTACATAGTTTAAGCGTGATTAAGATGGATTAAATAAAATTTGTGTAGGTTAGTGAACAATCAACGACATAGTGTAAATGTGGTTGAATTAGATTAATTAGAATAAAAGTAATTAACCACAATGTTTAAGCGTGGTTGAATAAGATTTATATTTAAATTTAATTGTTAAGTTAATCGCAGGTTCAAATTGTAAATAAAGTGCTTTTGATGCGACGTGTTTTTTCGCCACATAATAAAGTGGGCACATGAGTTAACAACCATGATCCACCTCACCTGGATAATTTATGGGGGATCGTATTCGGCCCCCTGAGCCCCTCCTATGTTTAATCACAGGGGGGGGTCTGAAAAGGTGGAAAGGTTTTGTAACATGGCGACTTGTAGGAATTTCACACCCTGCTCGCCTAAAATCGTAAAACACCCCTCCCCCCCTTCGAAACAATCTTCGCTCTTGCGCCACTTACATCCCGCTAGGTGGACCTCCCATCCCCACCTTACTCCTACGTCACTCCATATTCTTCCATTGTATGTCTGCCACCTCATACCTGCACACCTAACTCCTCTTCTGCCAAAACAATCTCATGTCACCACTTATTTCCTAATAGGATGCTACCATTTGGCACTCCTGCTACCACATCAGTAGACCATTGTGAAATAAATGCTACCCGCTCCTGCCACAACGGACCCGCTACATTGTAATGGTACTTAGCAACGGTAAACATGTTTTTTCTATATAACCCCACTAAAACCCATTCAATTACCTATTTTCACCATTTCATGATAACAAGAAACTAGAAGTTGCAGTGCACATTCAACCATACAGACTCTACCCTAGGGCTTAGCTAGTGATCCATGCCATCTCTGTGACTAGTCAGCATAACTAGTGACTGCAACCAAGATCCTAACCTTCAATTCAAATCTAGATTCCAGTTTTCATGTATTTTTCCAATTCCCAATTTCCTTTTCTTTTCGCTTCTATCATGGCACCTAAAGGAAAATCCAAGGCCTCTGAGGATAATCCTATTTTGTCCCCTACCATATATTTAGATCACCAACAACTAGTAGACCAAGATTACAAGATTTCTGAAACTAGTTTTTGAATTTGACATGTTCGAGCTTCATAACTAGTTAATATAGAATTTTGTGGACTAGAGCGATGAATTGATCCTTTGGGATTCTCTCCTACCACAATTCATCTTCCCTTAGACATACCACTTCCCCGAATTCATTAATTGGTGTCAATTTAGGTATATCCCAAGTCAGAGGGAAATTGTGGCCCAAAACAGTGATATTGTCTTAACCGTCACTGCAAAATCCATCTCTCAAATGCCAAATTCTAACTCTCTGCAACCATTTTTAGTAGATTCCCTAATGGAATTCTTCAAAAACACATCCTTCCCATAGGCAGCCAAGATACTTGAGATTTTTCTCCTTGAGGATGCCCAATTACCCAAGCAGAATCCCCCATACTCACCCTCTATGTTCCCTTAGATGAATAAGCACGTAATTTCAATTATTTCATGCATACTTGGCTATCAATCCCATTAGTGGGTTTATGAGGCCATTGTTGGTTTTTTATTAGTTTTTGCAACTGGTGAGAAACCCCCTATGTTTAATTACAGTGAGTTCATTGCAGAATCAATTGATGACCAGTTCCTCAAGTTTTCTACTGAAGGGACCTTAAAATATGCTTTTGTTGTTTTATTTGTTTCTTTATCATCAGGAAAATAGTTTTTCATTCCCTTTGCAGAAATTAGATGAGCAGGGTAATCCATAGTCAATAATCCATTAGACATCCTTGGTGAGGAAAAATTCTACTAACTACACCTTTGATTATGTTGATCATTTTTTACACAAAATATCTTATTTATTGAACCATAATATAGAGCCTACGATATGACCAGAGATAAAGAGAATTCTACATCTTAGCAAGTATACTAAGACAGGATATTGGCACGTTTAGCAAAATTATACCGAGATCAGAGTTTATGGGCGTGAATTTCCACCATACAGAATGCCAAATTTTGTTCTATGAGGATCTTCTCATTGGAATATATAAGGTATATTATTCAAATGGATAATATTTATTTTGTTGCAACAAAAGATAAGTCTCGGTTTAAAATCAAGGCACAGGTTGGACCATTTCTTTATAACACCAGAGCATTAGGTAAGGAGTCATATTTTGTCCTTAAGCATATGAACTTCAAGTTGAGATTCACTTGGTCATATGACCCTTTTGGCATCATTTCTAAGCTGAGAGTGGAATAGAAAACCAGTCCTTACACGCACGCTCCTAGACCAGAGATAGAAAAGTTCTTGAATCAAAGTCGATGGGAGGAGAATACCCTACAGGAAGAAGAAGAACAGGTCATATCCATGATTGCCTCATAAACTCTAGTTTCTCAAGAAAAAGGAGACAAGGCCAAGGGAGGATGATTCCCCTTCAGTGATAGAGACTGGAGTTAAGGAATTTCTAATATACAAGAAGAAGTAGAAAACTAATTCTAAACCCATTTTTTAGCAGGAGGATGAGGAGCAGGCCACCATAGTCCTAACAGGCCATCATGTTCCTACAAGAAGAGAAGATATCTTCATAAGATATCCATCTTCCTAAATTTCCCAAGATCCTCCACATATAGGTCAAACAACAGAATTAGTTCAAGACCGGGATGAACAAAATATTTTTACAAAGTACAAAAAAACTAAGAAGAAGAATGAGCAGCTCAAGGCCACGACATACACCCAATTCTGGAAGCTAACAAACTCTTCATAGTGTAGGCTTCTTTCAGCCTTTGATATAGGAAAGAGAAAAATGTGAATTGTGTTTCTTAAACCACAGGTTGCATTTCCAAAAACACTAGCTAATTACAAGAAGTCTGTCTTTTCCTTTGACGCAGAGCAGATACACCCTGTTCACCAAATAGTCCTGCATAAATAGATAGGGGAATTTTGTACTCTACTTTGACCAACACTGCCATGGCAACTTCCAAGTTGCAGGCCTCACTCAGCAACATACAATCACAATTGAAACTTAAAAAGATATCATCTTTAGCTAAGGACACCAGGATCAAATCATTAGAGGACCTGGTGATTAAGTTGGGGTATGACCCCAATGATGTAAATGCAGAAGAAAAAATTATGAGGAGGAAAAATGTAGACATAGCAACGTTGAGGAAACAACTTAAACTTCTCTCCACAGAGGATCCCAAAGCTAAGGAAGCTGGGGAGCTTGAGAAAGAAAAAGAGAACACACTCAAGATAATAATTGAACAAAGCAACCAGATTAAGGATATGCAAGTGGGGATGGAAGGATTGCTCAAGGAAAAAGAGAAGTCATCAAAACTAGCCATAGTTCCTTTAACAACAGTGCATATTTCAGTGGAAACCAAAACAGGAGCATCTACATCGACAACAACAAAAGTACAAACCACAGATTCTTCAAATGAGTTGGTTAAAGCCATGGAAAACCTATCCATCAGAGGGAAAGAAATTGAAAAATTAAAAGCCCAAGTTAAAACATTGCAGAATGAGAAATTAACGATAAATAATTCATACATGGCAGAATTACAGAAATCTCATAGGCTAGCCCAAAGGATTGAGCAGCTAGAGAATGTGTATGTGATGGCTCAAACACTAGCACAGGTTGAAGAATGCATATGGGTTGAGATAAATGAGGCCATCACAGAAATCTAACCTTCAATTGAAATATTTTTTTGATAGGAGGAATTAGTGCAGAGATCAAACGAGTTAATGGAATGAGTCAGAAGCAGGTTGGAACAAAGCCCAAGGGAAGCTAGAACCATAATTAAAATTTTGAATTCGGAAACCAAGGATGAGTTAGTTGATTTTGAAATTGTAGATAAGACAAAAACTATCTTGGAAGTCAGGAGAGTCCTTACTAAAAGGAACCTTCTAGTACAGTTGGAAAACAAACTCTAGCACTTTGAGAACAACATCTAGAAGCTTCATAAGGATTTCAATGCATTATATTTGAAAGGACTACAAGGACTAAAGGGAGTTGGAGACAAGCTAGTTCCACTACCATATTTTCAATAGAAATTGTATACAATATCCCATGACAAATCAAAGTTTTCAAGTATTAAAGGCTCAATTACAGGAAAATATTTCATGGAGGCTTTGGAATTCGATCTGCATATCAGAGCCAAAATCAAGCATCTATTTCTAGTCAAACCAACTTTCCAGAAATATATCGAGGTAGATGAGACTTACAGAAAATTGGTTAAAATGCCAATTCCAGATGAAGACAAATGGGACAAGCTATGTCAATTATTGGAGTAAAAATTGTTTTACCCTTAGTAACTGAGCAACAAATTTTCAGGCCCACTCGTCAATAACAATCCTCGAAGATAGTGCCAAATCATTACCATTGTTTCAATTATCTATATTTTTGTTCTATTTTTACAAGTAATTTAGGATATTTTTGTAAATGATCTTGAGGGTTTCACTCAAGATATTTTTTGATAATTTTGTATAAATGCTTCCCAAGTCGAAATAAAAATGTTGGGACTTGTAGCAAGAAAGGACTACCATTTGATGTAAAGTTGTTCACCGAGATAATGTGATCATTTTTCATTAATACAGGCACTATTCTAGGATTGATGTGTCAGGCTTAATTGGTGATGTTTTCGTACTTGTAACTTTGTAAAATCTATGTTCTTTTTCGTATGTGTTTCTTTCATCTATTGTTTAAAACAAATTTATGAGATGAACTTGTTTAATTACACCCTGTCCTAAATTTAAACAATATATATGTTTTCCAATTGAAATTAAATATAGAGTTCTTAATTTCTCTATGTTTAATTGATTTTGAAAAATTTCCTCCCTATCACTCCATGAAGCTCTACAGATCGAATGACCTGCCTACTTTGCCCTATTACTTCTGATATGATAATTATGTACTTCCTCACTCTGAGACTTTGAATCCGTTACCTAATGACCTTAGCTTGTAGCCTCAGCCAAAAAATCCAAGAAACCAAATTCTAAACCTCATATCTAGCCTAAAATCCCACCAAAACAAAGTTAAATTTGACAGAGAGATCCCTCTCTAAGTTTAGAAGGGCTAACTTCTAAACTTAAAAGTTGTTTTGTGGTTACATTCACAATTTATTTTACAGCCTTAAGAAATTACGGAGTGATAATATCCCGATGACCATATTAGGGACTTCGAACAAACCTAATTTGAATTAAATTTTTCCCTCGTAAATTTTTATTTCCTAACTTAAAGCTATTTCTAGGTTTTGTGGCTTAGAAATAGATTTTGATTAAGGTTTTTTTCCACTTCAAAAGTTTTATATATCTTATCTATGAATAGTTAATAACAAATATGGCTCCTAAAATAATTTACACTAAAGCTAATCCATATCCAAATCCACCAAAAATTGTAGATAATACACAAAAATAATTAGAAAGAAAACTATATCTCAGAGTGAATCAAGTGAAGGTCCTCTCCCTAGGTTTTGATTCCCTTCCAGAGATTTTTTTCACTTTAGAAGATATAGAATTTGATCTAGCTTTTGAACATAATCTTTTCAGAAGTAAATCTAATAGTTTTGTGTCTAAAACTGTGATTGATGAGAGCCTACTAAAACCCTATAAATCAGATTCTTTGTATGATGAACTCAAACAATTTGACAAGTTTGAAGCTCTAGTTAGTTAGTTAGATCAAGTAGTACATAAATCGCTCCTTCATCTTTCACCTAGACCTTTTTCTTCTTCTTTTGTTACTTAATCTCCAACCTCACAAATAATTCCACCTAGTTCTTCTATTCCATTTGAAATTCGTGTTGTTCATACTACCCCTTTATAGATCCCTACTATTTCTTGCACTCTAGAGTTTCCTGTTGTTTCTATTCCTATAGAAATTCCTTCTATTCCTACTACACCTCTAATAATCAACCCCATTTCCATTGCACCCATTTCATCTTCAACCACTACCACTTCTACATCAATACAACAAAGTGTAATTATACCCCCTTTTATGTATGAAGTTATAGGGTAAGCTCCTTAGATAGAACATCAAAGGACACCACTCACAAAAATATCACAGATCAATACACCAGTATTCTTGACATGGTTAAAACACTCAAAGAGGGAAACAGTCCATGACCTGAGTCAACGTGGCCACTTCAGGAAATTTATTAATGTAAGAGAAAGAAAATTTACATAAGATTCTCGCATGAATGGTCACCTTATAAATGACCCTCCATGCTCTTTAGATAAATATCATGGACCAATCGAGTGTTAAGCCACGGATCAAGTATCAGTAATACCAAGGATAGAATGAACCGTCAGATCACTTCATGTCTAGAACATATCATGATCATTACACTGAAAGTTACAAAGGTGCATACTAAAGAAATACACTTTACCTAACTCTATACTAGACCAAGTTATACTTAACTATTTCCTATGTGTCAGAATATCCTAACATTTTATACCTTTCATACCCACACACATTGTAGTCCCACCTATATGTCAAACACCAATCATGGCATCTCAATATGCTCTCTTGGTCCTACCTCCACAACTCAATGCAATGCCTCAAGATTACCAGAGTAGGATTCCTCAATTTGATAGCATTGGGCGCATAATTACTCAGTAACATATTGACAAAATGAATGACTACTTAGACCCCAAGAGATAGATGATGCTGACGTGAAACTGAGATTATTTTCTCAAAGTCTCACTGATGAGGTTAAAAAATGGTTTAGACGCTTACAAACCAACTCTATCTCGGATCTTGCTCAATTTCATGACACCTTCGTCAGAAGATGGGAAGTGAAAAAGAACCCTTTACAAATTTTAGCAGAGTATGAAAGTATCAAAAGAGCCCTAGATGAATCAGTCCACAACTATTATATCAGTTTTAACAATGTCTATAACTTATCCCTACATCAATACAACCTCCTCCAGGGATATCCCTGATTAAATTCCCAGATGGTTTTGACCTTGATATGTCTTACCAACTAAGGGAAAGAAAGCCCACAACCCTTGAGGAAATGCAGAGAAATTTAGTTAGTCTTGAATCTAATATATTAGCAAAGAGAGCTAGACTAAAAGCTAAAAAGAGAGTTACTATAAAAGAGGAACAACCTTCTTCCTCCTCTGATGTGAAGTTGGATACTTTAGTAAGAACAATGGAAAAATGATGGAGAGAATTTCTATAACTAATAGAGCTCCTCCAAGGGAAAACCAAGGTGGTTCCAAAATTAGAAATCCAAATTTCAGAAAAAACCAGCCTCATATTAAACAAAGAGAGTAGAGAGGCCAAAATTATCAGCAACAGATTATACCTCCATTTCAAGAAAACTATGCAAATGAGGAAGCTGACATACTTGAAGATCCTAAGGAAAATGAAATAAATTTATTTGAGGGAACCGAAGTTGACCACATTTTCCTAACTAAGGAAGAGCAAGACATTTTCCTACTCTCACAACCAGAAGCCATTCCATTATACTCTGAAGACTACAAACAAGGATATCATAACACAATTATGGAAGTACATAGACAATATAACTTGAGGAGTAAAAAGACTGCTAAAACTCCTCCCAAGAAGACCGAAAATGATACCCCTTCTACTAGTCAACCTAAATATGATTCTTAGAAGGAAACTTCTAAGAAACAAGATGCAACTACTAAAGAAATAGAAAACCCTCCTACATCTTTTAGCATTGAAAATGAACTTGCTAAAGTAAAATTTTCTTTTCCTTTCAATGAATTAATCAACAAAAATGCATACAAATCATAAGTAATAAAAGCCTTGAAGATAGGGGAAGGGACTGACACAGTCAATTTGGCTGATGACCGACCTGAGTTATTTTTTGGGCCTGAGGTCGAAGGAAAATCTTAAGATGGCAGTGTACCCCCTTTCTACATTAGCTTGAACATTCATGATAAAATTCTACACAATGCTATGCTTGATTTTGGAGCCTCACACAATCTAATTCCTAGGGCTATTATGGAGAAACTAGGCTTAGAGATAACCAAACCCTACAAAGATTTATACTCATTTGATTCAATTTAAGTAAGATGTTTAGGATTAATCAAAGATTTGTGTTTTACTCCAGTCCAAATACCAGAAAAGAACTTGGTAATGGAAATTGTAGTAGCAGACATACCTCCTCAGTATGGAATGTTTCTCTCGAGATCCTATAGGGCGATTTTATTGTATGCTAAATCCCTGTAATTTAATTTGTCAACCCAGGGGTTTCGTAAACTTGGAAGAAAACCAAAATATAAGGGACCTCATATGAAATTGTTGTAGGAAGTTTGTTTAGAATAGAAATGCATATTACAAATCTAAACTATTTTGAAAAGAAAATATTTATATCTATTTTGTAAAAGAATATAAATGATTGGTCAATGAAATTAGTCTATTTTAGAAGACAAAGAAGAGGATATTGTTCAAGAGTCCTATTTGTCCTTCCACATTCCTTCTATAATAACATTTCCAAACATCTAAGAAAACATGATGAAATGTAACTATGAAAGCATATAAATTTAGTCGAAGAAAGCATATAAGAAAGTGAATCTTGATTCTGTCTAGTCCTAGTTCATGGAGAGGAGGCTCTTTTCTAAGGGTCCTTGTTGTCCTTCCACATCCAAACTAATTACTAAAAGGAGATCAATATTCACACAACAAAACATGGCCATAACATGAATCATAACGAAATTATCTACAAGTATTTACAACAAAGAAACAAGATGAACATCCAGAATTAAAGCTATTATATTCACAACTATGAACATTACTCTACAACAAAGTGTACTCAACTTGGTATGTGGATCCTTCCATTCCTCAATGAGCACACATGAACAACTATCACACTAATAATCAAACAACACTCATAACTCATAATTTTGGATAAAATGATATTATTCATACTGAATGAACAATCATAAATATGATGCTAATGAATAACTGATAACTGTTCTCCTTCCTTTGAAGCATATTCCTCTTATTTATACATGAATTAGGGATATCTACTCAATAAATATAGATCCCTTAAATATCTACTAGATCCATACTTGTCTCAACTTATTCCTAGTAAATACTAGATACAAATCCCATCACGCATCAAGATCTCCATAATCTTTCTCCTTGGAATATGGCCCACCTCTTGAGTTGAAATTCAATTTGTGCATTGGAGGCCACATAAGGGTGCCTTGGAAGCTTTGAAATAATATACACATGTCATCAAACTCAAGCCATTTTTAGGTATAAGAAAATACATGTTATTTTCTAACTTTTATTCATAAATTCACTCTAAATACATGAAATTAATATCTTTAGAAAATGTAAATGTGAAATCATGTAGTAATTATAATGTAGGGTTATGTAATGATAATTTGATGGAATGAGGTGACAAAAAGAGGATAAAAATGAAAAATAGAGTGAAAGTGAATGTTAATTTGGTAGCCCAACATACCCCCCAACTTAAGTTATTGCATGTCCTCATGCAATCTATTGCATTGATTCACTTAATGATGTTTTAATCTTTTTGAATTGTCTTGCTTTTATATGAACTTTGGTTGATATCGATATTTTAACTTCACATAATTTTCTTTTTGCTAAGTGTTCTTTCTAAAAAACATTTGATTGTGACATATTACTTTGGTTGGTTCTTGTGTGAAAACCAAAATTTGATTAGTATTGGTTCTTGTGTAACGATACTTTTGTTGTTTTTGTGTTGCATCAAAGGGCTTTGAAAACATTTAATCAATCATTCATTCTTCAATCATTATTTGCAAAACATGTAACATTTGAATCATAATGCAAAAGTAGTTGTTTGGAAAAGTATGTTGGTTAGGATGACATGTGCATAAAGGACATATATGACATATGAAAGGTGATAATGGAATATGAATGTGATATATATCATGAAATATGAATATGAGGTATGAACATGGATTCAACACCCACCCCCCACTACCCCCCACCACCCCCCCTAAAGGTCTTTTTCAGTTTTTGTTTTATGAAATGAGAAAGGGAACATGGTGAAGCATTTTCAAAAATTACAATTTTAGTATTAAAGGAATTATATTATAAAAATATAGAAAAGAGCATACCTTTACTTACCTAAATGGACAAACTATGTATATGTAGAAAAATGTATCTCCTGCTGCTGAATCATGGAATGAAGAACATCAGAATGTGATCTACGTCATGATGGAGAAGTCATGAATGTGGATCCTTTATTACTGTTACTTAATCATATATTCTTCATGTCGTCCCATATCATGGCACAATTCTTTCCATGTGAATAAATGTGTCGATGTCAAACATGGAAAGAAGTCATTGGATTATTGGCCATTGATGAATGTCGTTAACCAATGCGAGGCAAACTCACCATTAATATTAATGAGTACCAAGGTACCCAAGTACATATTGCGATGTGTGAATAAATGAGTTGACGTCAAGCCACTTGCAAGATCCAACAAACAAGGGACATTAATGTATTCCCATGATTGTCGGCAAGAGAAATTGTCAGTGATGCATACGAGCCTCAAGGTACTATTAAATACTCTAGCCCTGAACTTAGATAATGTGCTGATGTTGATAGGACAAGACTCGTTATAAGGGAGGCATTATGAATCCCCCATCATCTAACTCAAGTATGAAATGATGATTTTAGAAGGACTATAGATGAAAATTTACATCAAGCAGGATTTATTTAATGGAAAGGAAAATGACAAGAGGGTAAACAAGTGAATGGAAAGCAAAAGGGAAAATCAGCATGTAAGAGAGTTGAATGTCTCTATTAATGGGTTAATGAATGGAAATTATGTAAAATGTGAATGGAAAATGTGAGTGGAAACCATGCGACACTTGCAAGGAAAATGGTGATGACGATGCTTAGTGAAAATGATTGAATAGCTTGTGAGTTTGGAGAGGAAAAATGATGGCATTTATGGATGATAAAAATGGATTTAATTGGTTCATGTTTCTTGAAATTGGTCATATAAAACCAATCATGCACAAATTGACCTCCTTCAATTCTTCGATTGTCCTAGAACCTGAAAATAAACAAGGCACTAGCATTGCAATGAATGTAAGTGTCTTCAAAGAGAAGTGATCAATATCTCTAGGTACATAAGAAAAATTTGCATGATTGACAGGTTCATGATGTGTTTTCATCTCAAATGGTTAGTCCAATTTCACAATTGCGATAATATGATTTCTAAATAGAACAATTTCCTCAATTTATGTTTGAATCATAGCATTTCATAAAGATAAAGAAATATTATTTGCAAATGCTTGATGATTCTTGCAAAAAAATCTTCGATCAAAAATTCATCAATTGATCCTGCAGATAAAGTGCCTTTAAAGTTCTTCTTTTTCCCTACATCATGCTAAACATAACATTAGACAAATCCAATGATAAATTTTAAGCATGATTTCGAAAATGTAAAAACTCAACCGTAACGAAATTCAATTTTCAATTAAGTTTATTTAAGGTGAGCTTATTGTGCCTTTATTCAATTGATTTGTGTCTCGTGTTTTATAATTTTTTTTATGTTTCTTGCTTCAACGGGTGTGTTTAAGTGGATCATCACAATATTTGTTTTTCAATTTTCTTCAATCACGCAATGAATTTCACATCAATTTTTTTTTTTCGAAAATTGTTTTCGACAATTTTCTATGGCAATTTTCTTAAAAAAATTAAAACTAATAAAATACTTACAAAATTAAAAAGTAAAATACACAAAAAAAAAACATTAAACACACTAATCACAAAACATATCATATCATAAACATAACATACATAACATCACAATTAAAACATATAAACAAACATAACATTATACATAAAACATTAAAACACATAAACAAAAATTGTAACATATAACATAAATATATACATTAAAAGCAAAACAAACATATAAACGACAAAAAGAGAATTTATAAATGAATAAAACAAATAACATTAAAAATCAAACACTCCATTAAAAAAAAAAAAAAAAACATAACATATATTATAAAAACATTAAAAGAAATTGACACCAAAATATGACTACATTAAGAAAACAACATAACATCAAAACAATCCATACACGATGCAATATAAAAAATGAATTTTGTCATGTTTAAAAATGAAAAGTCAAAACATGTGAAATAAACAAAATGTGTGAAATGTTGAAGCATGTGAAAAAGTGTGATTTATGCAGCGTTAAAGAATGATGGAGGAATCGTTGCCGAAGTTCAATTCCTTTCAAGGTATAGCTTTGAGGTATGAAGGTGTTTGTGCATCGATGGAATGAATTAACAGTTGGGCTTAATTTTTTGTCCAAACACATTGAAACCAAAAATAAAAAGCTACATAAGAGCATTTACCGTGCAAAAAGTCGTTGCGCTTGACAAGAAAGGATCATGGATTAATGGACGACTTCTTTTTTAAAGATTGCAATGAAGCATACATTTATCCAACCAATACAGAGGATCTTTTATGGCCTCTGTCAGTGCTGAAGTATACTTTCGAGTAGCATATCCCTCTTCATTAGCTAGAGATCTGCAATTTCATAGTCCTCCATGCCTTAAACCAGGGAGTTTTCATCATCGACTTTATTGTGACCGACAAGGAAATTCTAACCAAAAGGGATTGGACCATGATTTCCGCCCCCATTGTTATAGACATATTTGGGAACTGCAACCCCAATCACATATTTCCATAAACCAAGGGCTTCTAAGTCCCTAAAAGTGTTGTTTCATACCCTAAAGGAGCAAGGTCAGCTGATTACATCATCTCCCAGAAGTTCTCCATGAAAAACTACTCAGGATTGGTTAAAGCAGGACCATACAGACTGCCCAGGGCTAAGGGTGTGATGCATCTCACCTGCCGCATGAAAAAAGTGCAATGCATACTGGAAAGCCCTTCTGTAGGGTGCGATGAGCGAGAGAAGACAAATGGCACAAGCAATTTGCTAGGTGGAGACCCTGAGAATCTTCTAGAAGCTGCTCATTCGACACTTGCCTCCCTGAATTCGCCCAAGGATGAGTAAGAGATCATGAAATCTCCAAGTGGAACCAAGAACTATTAGAGAGATGACACTAATCAAAATCCCAGAACCTGACTCACCCCCCTGCAAATATCTATATATGGATCCCTCATCCCAGAGATCCAAAGGTTGGAATTTGGTAATTTGCAAAGAAGTGCTGTCGGTTTCTCTTTGAAGACATTGTTGGGTGATCTTGCTTTGTATGAGGTGAAGAGGGCTTTCAAGCTGGGAGGATGGAAATGGGTCAAACCAAGTGGTTGTAATCCTCTCTTATACTACTTTTATCAATAAAGCTATTTGAGTTTTCCTCCATATTCTTGTGTATCTCTGAATATTGTGTTGATATATGCATTTGTATGGTCAATATATATTTGATCCTATATTGTTTACAATGATAGATATCTATTGATGGTATTAAGCTGTCGTGGTTCTATAGGTGTTCTTTGAAGCGGGACAAGTAAGGAAGCAGTGGCAAGATTCTATCGAAGGGGAAAGGAAACAAGCAAGGAGCCAAGCGAAAGACTGAGGTTGGTACTCTCTGCTTCTTTCTCATCTATCTCTCGTAAATGAAAGCACAAGTGACTTTAGTTTGTTTGTTTCTAAGATAGCTACCCGTCTTAATGGGACTAGCAGTTCTGAATAGACACTAGTTTTCCCGGTAACAAAATGGCGACTCCACTGGGGACGAATTAGTTTGATTGCCTGTCTCTATTTGTTTGATTCATAAACCATAGATGGAGCCTAAAGTTAAGCCAGCTAGCCTTCAAACTGCATATGCTATGCATGTGCAAAGTAGATCAACGTTGCTTCAGTCAATCTTCGGGTTTGTTTATGAACTGAACAATTGACTTGCAAACATCCTAAGTGCCCTAGAGGTAGCTCAAGTAACCTCATTATATCATCCCCTATACTTTGTATTTACTGACTATCATTACCTTGGCCTAAATCCCTGAACTAAGCTACAAACTGTGACCAAAAACCAAGTTAAAGTCTCGTCCCTAGACCATCACACCTTCTCCTCTTGGAAATTTGGATGCATCGCACCTCCCATGTGTAGTAGGTGAGATGCATCCCTGTTTCCCTGTGTTACAGGCGCGATGAACAGATAAGACTGTTTCTGCCTCCAGATTTTGGTTTTTTCTTCACTCTCTTCAGCTTTATTTAGGAGTTTTGCTGTCTGTGATCAGTAAACCACCATTGAAACCCCCTTCCTTTGCATCATCCAACCTCATTTGTAAAAATATTTGTGAATGTTTTTTATGTATTTTTTGCCATTCACAGTTCCCATTTACAAAATTGTAGCTTAATCGGACTGTCGTCTTTTGATATGAAAGTGTCGCAAGTGTCGTTTTCAGTCAAGGAAAAGAATCCTTCTCTTTTTTATAGTCGATTACACTGTTACTCTTGTATTTGATCTAAACTAATAGTATTTCAAGTGTCGAAAGAAGTTTTCAATTCAAAATCGCAAAGTGTCCTCTTGTCTCCCTTTGGTTTTTTGAAAAGAAAATCGTTAGTATTGTCGCTTTGAAAGAAGATATAATTGAGATTTGTACTTAGCATTCTTTTTGTCATTCACACATTAAGAAAGTGGAAAAAACTTACATGCATGTGCAATTTCATTTAGACTACTTGTTGATTTTGATTTAGGACAGTGCATCTAGTGTGTGCTCTTTGCTCTATGTTGAAAGGATTTCGTCTCTCTTTCCTTAGTAGCTAGGATTTTCATTGCAAAAAGAAGAGTAAATGACTATTTATTATCTTAGATTGCATGTTTAGGAGTTTTATATCCACATCACACGGTGAACCTTAAAGGAAAACTTATTAAGAAAAATCAACTATAAAATAAATTGAATGTACATAAAAACGCTTTGGAACCTAACACACAACATCTAAAAGTCTAGGCTAGAGATGTATTTCAGCGTCGTAAAGCCTGGTAACTGTCGGTTTCATCGTAGATTGGGTGATTCCTCCTCTTTGGGACAACAATTGCCAGTATGGACTTGTGGTCCCATGTACCGTCGAGTATATATTGGGAGACTGCAATAGGCTACATCCTTTATCCTTAGGAAGCTGTGTCTGTTGCCCTATCGATATGCACTGAACACAACATTCCAGAAGATTGACTACTATACTGTAAAAAGTATTCTACAGTTTTGCGATTGGTTTGGTAATCCCTCTGTCTAGATTTCTAGAGTAGTCTCTTTCGTTCCTTTTCAGACTCCTTAAAGAAAAAGGTCCATCTGAGCACTTGTCACTTCAGGTTCATTAAAAATTGAAGGAGACTAGAGGCATATTTAGCTTTTTCTTGACTCTTAAAAATTGAAAAAGCAAGTTGTGTTAAAGCGTCTAAAATTCATTTAATTTGGAATAAGTTACATTTTCCCCTCTTATTTTGAGTTGATCAAATAATCCGCAATCATGGAAGAAATTCAATCAAAACCTCGTCATTCGCAGAGACTGACGAGTCAGCAATCTTGGACTGTGGAAACAAAACCATTCTGGGCCAAGCAAATTCGTTTAACTGGGTCAAAGACTCCTGATTTGTTTGAAACTTGTGTTTTAACATCCTCTGAGACTCCAGTTACTCCAACCATTTATGGTATCCCCGCCTCTATAGAAGAAGTTCTGTAGTTACAAGAGGACATTAGAACTGATGCTAGTGTAACAGTAAACACTTCTATTCCTGAACCTGCTCCATCTAGGGTTGATTCGGAAGGTGTTACCCCTCTAGCATTTGTCGCTGCAGAATCTATACCTTCTTCGGCACCAGAAATATTTTACGGACCTGACGGTCTGCCTCTTCCACCTGGATTGATTGCTATAGAAGAGATTACAAAGGATCTTCCATCCAGTACTCCATCACATTTTAGAACTGGAGTCCACCTATATCCTTCTACTTCAGAAGTTAGAACTCCGTCATCGCAAGTTCTTGTAGAATCGTTGGGAAGTCTTTTGGATAGACTCAATATGTCTGGACAACCATCGACATTTAGGATTGTGTCGTCCGATACAGCGGTAGCAGAACCTCCTGCCACCACTCCAAAAATGTTCGCTGGTATACCATCTATCCCAACAAGCTCTCGATGGCTAGAGGGAGTCCACCCATGGACCATTTCGATACTATGGTTTGTTCCCATTTGTTTGTCTGGAATAGTATCTAGAATTTCTTATGTTGAATCTCAGCAAATTGGTCCTTCAAAATAGTATCAGTTTGGGTAGTTTGGTATCCAAAGACAGATCATTCCTTTGAGCACTGGATTTCCGCCGTATGGGGGGAACTATACCCTTTCATTGTTCCCTCCGGGAGAACAACCATATGAGAGTTCACAACCGAATTCGGGTCAAATTGGAATCACATCCAGTGGTTGGGTGCCAATACTGCCTCAACAACCAAGAGTTGTATACTCAATGCAACCGAGTCTACCTGTGTCGAATATCCCCACTACACCAGCTATTGTGACAGTGTCACAAGTACAAGCGTTTCCTGTTGTATGCCAGCCTCAAGTTTCTCAGGTCGTAGTACAACAGCCTCTTGTCTCCACGACGCAACCACAATTGCCAATTAGTGGCTCCTTAACTGGAGCGACTCAGGCTCAAACGGGTACTATTACCCCTCATCTTGGTCAAACATCCAGTATTGGGCAACAACAAATGGTTTCACAACCATGGCTGGTGCAACATCAACAACCGCAATTCCAACAAGCTTACCAAGGACCTGAGCAACAAAGCTTTGTAGGTAATGGGCAGTCGCATATTCAAAATAGTTATCATCAATCATCCAAAATTGGTTATGCCCAGCAGCCTTATCAAAGTTATCAGCATCAAATGCATTATGCTGGTATGTAAAGACCCACTGCTTAGGTGATCCCATCTTATCCTGGGTACGCTTCACCGAACCTGAATCAACAGTTGCCCTTCATGGTGACTTTAGAGTTACCAGATCTAAATTGATTAAAGAATGATCCAATCACTTATGCCCCTTGGTGGCCGGCGATTCCTCATAAACGTCCATCAGATATTCCTAAATTCAATGGGTGAAGATCCATCGAATCATGTGATGACCTTTCATCTATGGTTTTCCTCCAACGCTCTAAATGATGATTCGATTAGGCTTCACCTTTTTCAGCAAATGTTAACTGGTCTAGAAACAAAATGGTACATCAAATTTCCTAGAGCTTCATTTGATAACTTTGGCACCCTTTCCACCACCTTTTTAACCCATTTTCAATTACTAATAAGGTACGAAACAAGAACAAAGCTTCTTACCAATTTCAAACAGACGATGGCCACTCACATATCTGATCATATTCATGAATGGCGATGTCGTCGTAGATTGGTAAAAACATGTCCCTGATCAACTACTAGATGAATGGTTTATTAAGTCTTTGTTACCTTCTATTACACAAGATGTGGCAAAGGGACGAGTCGTCAGTAAAGAGTAGGTCATTGCTCGTGCGTAATATCTAGACTTGATCTATACTCAGTCTGGCATGCTCTATGACAAAATCCCTGATGCTCCAAGGCCAGAATCTTCCATTCCTCCTCCTCCTAAATCATACAAGAACTCTCATGTCGGTGATGGCGTGATAGGTACGACAAGTGAGAAATCGACAAAGGCTGCGTCTAAGAAAGCCTGTAAGGTTTCTGGTCAAAATGTAGATGAAGAACTTCTCGCCTCGTAGGTTAATGTTGTGTCGACCGACAAAGGCAAAGAACTGAAGCAACCAGGGGGCAAGAAGAAAGGGAAGAGCAAAAAAAAGAAACAGAATAATTCGTCTGCTGAAAAATCTTCTGCAAACCCTTTAGGCAAAGGAAACCTAGTCAGCCATGCCTCATATGCGATGAGGATCATTAGATGAAATATTGTCCATATAAAGTTGAAGTTAAGAAAATCTTTAAGAATTCCAGAACTTCAGCAGTATTGAGTGACCCATTTCCGAACCCAGGAACCAATCTGGTTGCTAGTGACAATGCTTCCCCATCTCAAGTGCTTATGTTGTCCATTTCAAAATAGCAAAATGATGCTTTGATATCGACAAGGAATAAGGATTACGGGAATCCACAGTTGTCGAACAACAAGGCTACTGATCAACCTAGTAGTTCGACAACAACTTCGACCGAAGTTGTGCCACCGATCATTCCTGAGCTAACGATAAAGCAACCAAAGGGAGTAGTACACAAATCGACATTTAATCCTTGTGCCAGAGCATCACAGAATTATAATATAGTAAAGGACCTGGCCCAATCGCCGTCTGCTATGTCGACACTTCAAGTACTGCAAAATTGCCCCTCCCAAAAGCAGGCTCTATTACCGGCAATAGGTGGGATTGACCTAGTGGATTCCAATCTTGTGGCCTTTAATCATAAAGGATATGAACCTCAGTTACCAGCTCAATGCACTTTCCTCATTCAAGTGAAAGCCCTCAACAAAATTGTTCATCGAACAATTATTGATGAGGGGGCATCTACATGTATTATGTCAATGAGTTGCTGGAAAAGTTTAGGATCACCACCCTTGTCGCAATCATCAATGACGTTAAAAACATTCGATGGATGAACATACACTCCATACGGGATTTTGAGTAACTTACAAGTTGAACTGGGGGGAAAAACAATAGAAATTGATTTTGAAGTTATCGATGGAAATATCAATTATAACATCCTATTGGGAAGGCCTTGGATTTATGCTATGGCCGCTGTTGTGTCAATGTACTTCAGGAAGATTGCATTTCCTTTTCAAGGAGGAATTACAATCGTTGACCAACAAACCTTTCTCCCAAACAGCTCAAAAGTTACGAGAAGCATCCCAATGATCCACGGAAGCTCTCAATTGCTTCAAAATATCGGAGTAGGCCTACTAAAAGACCCTACATTGATGGGTACTTTTTCCCTACCACCTCCAAACAACCTAGCGGAAGTGGCCACGGTGGGAACCTGCAATATGGTATCTTCCATTTAGAAGATGTTCGAACACGACATTAGCATGGATCATCACCAAGTATTGCCTCCAAGCCCAATAGAAGTATTGTAGCAATCAATGTTCTTGGCATGGGAGGCAAACCCAAATGAACGCTCGTCAAGCGTTTGGGTAGATAGGTCTAAAGAGTATGGTACCTCTTCAGATCCTTGGTCGCATGTACATTCTACAGATGAAGGAATTGTTCAATCAATGAACATAGAGGGGGAACCATGGGAAGATTACCACCATCGTTCCCATCTTCCAAATTACAACGAAGATTATTTCGACGACCTTAATCATCCATCAGTCTTTGATTTTCTATCAAATACTGTAAATACGATGGATTCCGAGTGAAATCTGCCCAATATTGAAGAAACTATCGCCATAAATATCTCGACCAAACTAGATGTTGTAGAAAATATTCATGTCGGAAATTCTTGTTCTTCTTTAGAACTGGAAGTATATTACGATCTCTTTCGCAAGTTCAGAGATGTCTTTGCATGGTCATATGAAGAAATTCCAGGCATTGACTCGAGCATAGTTGAACATGAAATTAAGATGTATCCAGATGTCAAACTAGTAAGACTACGTCTTCGACAGGTGCACCCAAAGAAAGTCGCTACCATCAAGGCAGAAGTTGAAAAAATTCTCCATGCTGGTTTCATTTACCCAGTTCCTCTAACTGACTGGGTATCAAACATTGTTCCTGTGATGAAAAAGCAAGGAACAATTAGAGTGTGCATTGATTATAGGGATGTAAATCAAGCTTGTCTGAAGGACAACTACCCTACACCCTTCATCGACTAGATAATTGAAGAATGTGCCAGATGTGAAATATTTTCATTTATGGATGGATTTTTCGGGTATAATCAAATAAATATCCACCCATAGGACCAGTCAAAGATTTCATTTATCTATCCATGGGGCACATTCGCGTACTGTAAGCTATTTTTTGGTTTAAAGAACGCAGGGGAAAATTTTCAGAGGGCAATGAATTATGCCTTCCATGACATCAAGAACATCGTTCAACCATACCTCGACAATCTTCTGGCTCACTCGCGAAAGCGGACTGATCATCCGCAGCATTTGAGAGCAATATTTCTACGTTGCCGACACTACAAAATAAGACTCAATCCGCACAAGTGTGTGTTTTGCGTCGGTTCTGGTCGTTTACTTGGCTTTGTAGTTTCAAAGGACAGAATTTGTCTCGACCCGTGAAAGGTTTAGGCAATCTTCGATTTTCCTCCACCTTCAAATTTGCTTCAGATTTAGAAACTCCAAGTGAAAGCGAACTTTCTAAGGAGGTTCATTCCAAATTACGTTGAACTTGATAAAGGTTATACATGTCTTTCGAAAAAAGAAGTACCCTTCAACTGAGACCAGGTCACGCAAGCTTCCTTTGATGCTCTAAAGGAATCCCTAATAAAAGCATCATTAATTTATGCTCCTGATTATCAAAGAGACTTTAACCTGTATCTGGCTGCAGCAGATATGACCATCGCAATGGTTTTACTTCAAGAAGACAATGGAATTGAACATCCTGTTATTATTTGAGTTGAAACTTAAATCATACAGAAAGCAAGTACTCCTATGTTGAAAAGCTGGCTCTCGCAGTTGTTCAAGCAATACAGAGATTTTGACAGTATGTTCTCTTTTGAAAAACTATTGTTTTGTCAGATTGCAACCCCATGACTTACATCTTGTCGCAACAGTTGCTTGGGGGAAAACATTCAAAGTGGATAGCGATTTTGCAAGAGTTTGATCTGGAATTCGTAAAATCCAAATCAAAGAAAGCTCTAGTTTTCGCGGAGTTACTATGTGATTTCCCATCGTCGTCCAATGATTCAACATCTAAAGAAACAATCGTGGATGAATTTTTGTTTTTGATATCTTAATGCGATCCGTGGTATGGAGATATAATCATTTATCTCCAAACCCAAACATATAGGTCTAATACCTCTCGCTCAGAACATCGATGTACTTGATACCAAGAAAAAGACTACATGATTGTCGGTGATACACTTTACCGTCGTGGTGTCGATATAGTTCTATGAAGATTCCTCACCCATGAGGAGGCTGAAAAAGTCCTGAATGATTGTCATTCAGGCACATGTGGGGGGCATCAATCTGGTTATGAAATGGAACAAAATATTTTATGAGCAGGATACTTCTAGCCAACAATGTTCAAAGATTGCATAACCGCAGTCAGAAGTTGCCATGCTTGTCAAATCTTCAACCGCAAAACTAGAATACCACCTGCACCTTTGCAGCCAGTAGTTGCTGTTGGGCCATTCGCTAAATGGGGAATATATTTCAAGCAATTTAACCTCACCTCGGCTAGGGGGCATGGGTATATCATAGTCGCAGTTGACTATTTTACAAAATGGGCCGAGGCGATGCCTACATTAAACAACAGCGGCAAAACGACCGCTCTTTTCTTTTTCAATCATGTATTCTCTAGGTTCGGTGTTCCACAAGCTATAGTCACAGATCATGGATCACATTTCCGCAATCACATGATGGTTGAATTGGCCGCCAAATTAGGACTGTCCCACAACAGCTCTACTCCATATTATCCGTAAGCTAACGGGCAGGTTGAGGCAATCAACAAAGTCCTGAAATGCATACTGCAAAGGATGATTGGAGTCCATAAATGGAGTTGGCACCTAATCCTGTACTCAGCCTTGTGGGCATACCAGGCATCGGTAAGAAATGCGACTGGGTTTACACCCTTTTAGCTGGTGTATGGCCTGGAAGCGATCTTACCAGTTCAGTGCGAAATTTCGTCTCTTAAGCTCGCTGTTGACCTCCTCCCCGGAACTTCAGAGGAAGAGGCTTGTTTCTTAGAGTTAATCCAACTGGATGAAACCCATCGTGATGCTACCTTGGCTAATGAAGCACATAAGAAATAGGTCAAAGAACAATTTGACAAGAATGTGAAACCTTGCGTTTTCTCAAAATGTGACCTCCTCTTGCTTTACGATCAGGAATCCGATAAATTGGGAGCCGGTAAGTTCCAGTCTTTGTGGATGGGTCCCTACATTGTTAAGCATGCATTAGTAAAAGGAGCCTATGAGCTAGTAGATTTGGGATTCCACTATCCCAACCTCAAAATGGGTTGTACCTTAAGCGTTACTATGCTTGGCTCAGCATGGTAACCTCTTCATATGCTTTTGTTAAATTTTTGTTTTCGTTAAGAGGGATCATTTTGGTTAGGTAATCCACTTTTGCATTTTGTTGCAGATGTTGAACCCATTGGAATCATCTGTTGGATACGCCGACGAGGCGAGTCATAGTACGTGGAACCCATATTCTGTAGCTTGGGCCATATTTGATCCAAGTGGCAAGTTAGTGAGTTTCAGAAGGGTGTGTATTGGTCAATCAACGAACAACATCGTTGAATATAGTGCATTGATGGAACTCCTCTCTAATGCCATCGCGCATGGCATACGCCGACTTGTCGTTAGGCTAGACTCACAGCTCATCATTCTACAGCTTGCAGGCATCTTTTCCATTCGGAATCCAGCTACCTATCGCATGTTCCTAAGGGTCAAGATTTTGGAAAGGTAGTTCGATTCTATTCAATATCAACATATTTCCAGAAACTTAAACACATTAACTGATTCATTAGCAAATTATGTGGTAGATAGACATTTGCAACATTTGTAAAAGAAAAGCATTTTATCAATAACTGCATCAGGATCATATAAATTAACCAAAATAAAGCTCCGAAAATAATATATATATATATATATATATATAACTGTTTATAGTTTGTACATAGTGTTCTGTGACCAGGACAAAATCGGTCATATGACCCAAAAGCTCAAAACGCAAGGGGGCACCCTAATCTAAAGGTGTCGGTGATAACTAGTCATCGCTTGTGCAATCATGTGCAGGAGCCTAGTCCATCAGCGCGGCACGCTAGTGGTATGGCGCTGTAATCTCAGAGGTAGTTCATCGGTCCTCATGTTCGGAATACCAAGGGTGAGACCCTCGATCTGATCATGCAACAATGCAAGGGTCTCAAATACGTCCAAGTCGTGAAGAATGGCCCTCCCTACAGCCTCTCCTGCTGGAACGGTAGCTGCTACTCTTGGACGCACTGCTGGTCACACTGGCCCGATATCTGCATAAGCACATGAGTTTTGATTAGTCTTGATGAACATTTGAAAAACACAAGAACACTATAAAAACAATAAACAGAGATATGGTCAAAGATTTTTACCTATGACACCCCACTGCTCGCCAGCCGGCAGCACCAAATCTAGGTCACCCCAGAAATCCATCCCAGCATATGGATACTTAGCATAAGCCATCTGCTGACAGTTGAACCACTTGAAGAAAGCATCGGAGAATGAAACCTGTGATTGACCAGCATGTCTGGCCATAAGGTCGACCCATCTCTGCATCTGTGGTTCAGTCTGTGGTGGTAGGCCTAGTGAGATGTATTGGGGTTGCATCAGTGGGATCCTCTCCAAGGCAAAAGCGGTCAGAATAGAACCATAGCCAAAGTTCTTAGATCTTCCGTTTTTCACCTTGCTAAGCTGTTCTTTGACCACTGGAAGTACTGCATCACACCAGTTGAATACCTTGGGTTCGAGGCATTCCATGGCGTACTGCATATAGGACCTGTTGGCCAAGTGAAGGGCCATGCTACCGGCCAATCTAGCAAATGTGGATAAAATAGTCCTCAAGGACTGGTCTGTGACATCTCAGATACTGATCTTGATGTCCCTTCTCGGCTGAGATCCTTCTCTACAGTATCGAAGAATATAATCCCTCACAGATTCACCCCCGCGGGCAGAACCTGATAATGGGAGAGGGGAACCATGCCTCGATAAACCAGTCAAGAAATAGATGTCCTCAATAGTCATGGGGATGGATTTTCCTCTTATCTGGAACACTTGGTTGGTAGGATCCCATGCATCGAGGAAATATTGCAACAAGTTAATTTTTTGCCTCATGCTAGACATGCGGAAAAACTTGAGCAAGTCACAGTTCCGCAATGCAGTTACCGTACCCGGATCATGTAGGGAAACCATGTCCTCTTCTTCGTGCTTGCCTTCATGCCATGTAACAACCATTTTTTCTCCAATGAATCTCTGAAAAGCAAACAAGATAATAATCAGGATCCTGATTTGGCAAAAAACAGGCAAAATTTCCATGAAAAATCAGTGCAAAATTTTTCTTCCTTGCGCCCATCACACCCTAGCTATGTACTAGGTGAGATGCAGCCTAACTAGCCAGTGGCCAGCCTAGGATGCATCACACCTTTCGATGTATACTAGGTGTGATGGGGGCAAAACGAAATGTTCAAACCCCAAGGGCCCAAAAAAGCAAGAAAACATGCTCAGAATTCAAAAAGGAAAGAATGCAATTGAAGAGCTCAGGTTTGGCTCCTACCTGGTCCAGACGGCACCGGAAATCGTCCACAGAATCTGCCAGAATTAGCTGATGAAAATCAAGGGGGGAAACACCTCCAAAGCTCCAATAGTCACAACTCCAAATGAAATGGTAAAATGAGGGGTAAACAACTATTTTTAAGTTAGCTTTCACGTAATTTAAGTAGGGTATTGGTTTTTTTAGCTCATTTTTCAAGCATATGTCCTCATTTCTAATTAGTTTGATGGAGAAATTGAACAGGTAGTACGACCGTCAAAAGAATAGAGTGTTAATGGTGAATCAAATATCAATTACCATTATCACGAGCAGTTTTACGTGAAGTTCAAGCTCGTTAAAAATTAAACCTAGAATGAGCATATGTTCCACCAGAGTTTAAGCTCGTTAAAAAATGAACCCACCTCCAGTAAATAACCATTATGAATGCATTATCATCAGCTTTTGAGCCTTGGTTGTGTTCTTACTATCACCTGCACTCCGTTTTAGCTGATCATATGCCTCCATTTTATTGTTTACCCCTTTTGAGGAACAACTGTGACGAGTGATTCCCTTATCCATCTTCTTAACATTGCCGTGATTGGAAAGTTCCAATCCTCACCTAGAACCAGAATAGATTGCCCTTGTAAAATATGAAAAGATTTCTGAGCAATTGGCCTCTCCAGCTCGTTAAAGTGATTGGAAGTGCCATCCCTCCTCTAGATTTTAATAAATTTGGACCTGAGGGATTATTACACAAAAGGATTGAGAATTTGTCTTGTTCGGCTCGTTAAAACTATCGAAAAGTCATCCCTTTCGCATTGTTTTATACTTTTTCAGACTTAAGGGATTATACTATGAAAAAGGAATATTGGAGTTTCCTTTCCATCTCTTTTCAGACTCTCTAAAATTGAAAAGAACCAAGTTATCCTTGTCATTAAACACGTTAAAACAATAGCGACAAACTTGTCCATTCAGACAAGGGTGAGTTTCATTGTTGCTAGGCTCGTTAAAACATAGCGACGAGTTTTCCCGAAGGGAAAATTATAGAACAAGCATATGTTATCCTCCTTAAGCTTGACAAAAATAAAGAGGTACTTGTCAAAAATGACTAGGGAAAATTGGGAAGAAAACTTGAAGAAACTTTATTGGTAGTAGGTCGCTCCTAAACATGACACTTTCACTCCATCACCATGATTGAGTCGGGTTGGGTTATTCCGTTCACCGGCCATATCACCATTCGTCCACCGTACCATCCACTTTTGGGGTTAACGCTACCAATCCATTTCAGTGTCGCTGATATGTTCAAGAGAAGTCACTCAGAGAATTCACCTACCTAGCTTGTGTCTCATCCGCTGCAATACCTTCACGCTTCATTCTTTCATGACTGCCACCCTGAACCTTGTATCATCAGATTGTTTTCACCTCTACAAAATCATTTGCTCCATTCTGTTTCGTAGATGTGGGAATGCCTTCCTACGATGGGTCACTTCTTGTCAACATCAGCTCATTATCCAAGAAGCCGACCTAGGAACAACCCTTTCAGTACTTTGAAGCTTGCATGCCTCAATGGCAAGTTTCTTACTTCCGGTGACAGGTTTACCTTAATGGCCTTCAACCGAAAGATTTTGTGTTGTGTTCGACATCGACTCATGTTTTCACACCACGTGAATCATACTGCAGTACCTTGAGGGTCATCATCATTATTGGTGATTCCTCTCGTGCCTGTTAACAACTTACATCATTGGCTGGCAATCAAGCAATGTCCTTCCATGTTCGACATCAGAACATTTTTTCACATGGATCGACTTGTACTTTCGGGCGAATATTGAACCAGTTTTGAAGACCCCGGATCTAGTTTCATCCACTGGGCTGCAATATATTCAGGAAAATAAAGACATCAAATGTACATCATTGTTGCACAAATAACCATCCAAACTAAGGGATGATGGCTCTGCCAGAATCATCAGTCTGCACACAGACGGTTGTCTGTCCTATGTACATGAAAATGAATTTATCAAGCTGATCATGGGACTGCCCACCTTAGCCAGATCATGAAAATATTATGAAGATAATGTATTGTATTGTATCTTATTACAGGTCACTTTCTAGTTCGAAAAGCCTCAGATCCTCATTATAAAGCATTTCACCCAACATCAAAAGATTTACGACCTCATGCTTTAAGGGGCAACTGTTATAGACATATTTGGGCACTGCAACCTCAATCACATGTGTCCATAAACCAAGGGCTTCTAAGTCCCTAAAAGTGTTGTTTCATACCCTAATGGAGCAAGGTCAGCTGATTACATCATCTCTAAGAAGTTCTCCATGAAAAACTACTTAGAACTAGTCAAAGTAAGACCATACAGACTGCCCAGTGCTAAGGGTGTGATGCATCTCACCTGCCACATGCAAAAAGTGCAATGCAAACTGGAAATCCCTTTTGTAGGGTGCGATGAGCGAGAGCAGACAAATGGCACAAGAAGTTTGCTAGGTGGAGACCCTGAGAATCTTCTAGAAGCTGCTCATTTGACACTTGCCTCCCTGAATTCGCCCAAGGATGAGTAAGAGATCATGAAATCTCCAAGTGGAACCAAGAACTATCAAAGAGATGAGACTAATCAAAATCCCAGAAGTTGACTCTCCCCCTTGCAAATATCTATATATGGATCCCTCATCCTAGAGATCCAAAGGTTGGAATTTGGTAATTTGCAAAGAAGTGTTGTTGGTTTCTCTTTGAAGACATTGTTGGGTGAACTTGCTTTGTATGAAGTGAAGAGGGCTTTCAAGCTGGGAGGATGGAACTGGGTCAGACAAAGTGGTTGTAATCTTCTCTTCTACTACTTTTATCAATAAAGCTATTTGAGTTTTCCTCCATATTCTTTTGTATCTCTGAATATTGTGTTGATATATGCATTTGTATGGTCAATATATATCTGATCCTATATTGTTTACAGTGATAGATCTCTATGCTTTGATGGTATTATGCTGCTGTGGTTCTACAGGTGTTCTTTGAAGCGGGACAAGTAAGGAAGCAATGGCAAGATTCTGTCAAAGGGGAAAGGAAACAGGCAAGGAGCCAAGCGAAAGACTGAGGTTGGTACTCTTTGCTTCTTTCTCATCTATCTCTCGTAAGGCAAAGCACAAGTGACTTTAGTTTGTTTGTTTCTAAGATAGCCACCCATCTTAGTGGGACTAGCAGTTCTGAATAGACACTAGTTTTCCTGGTAACACCCATGATCTCAACAAACGGATAATGATAATATCAAATTGTTAAAAAAAGGTTGCGGTGTTTGTTTTTATCCAAGTTTTTACCCTTGGACATTTAAAATAGTAGCCAAACCAAGCTCCCATCGCCACACAGATCTCCACAAGTTCTAGAGGTCCCGATAAACATGTGTGATTTCCTTTGGCTTCCAGCAGTATTGATGCTTTAGTTTCCAAGTTGCAGGAATTGTTGGACCTCGAAGTTCACTCCCACTTTTACATATTAAACCATCAAATTCATGAGGTAGTATATTGCCAGAGTTTCATCAACTGTCAATGCATTTGATAGTAAAAGACCTGCAAATTTTTCTGTTATTGCATCAGAATGCTCAACTTTGATTATCTCCTGAATGATTTCCAACATACGGGGAGATACATTACCACTATCATCGTAGTAGTACACACAAAGAAGCTTCCTCTTCTCTTCAGATCAAGGCTGATTGTCATCATGCTAGGCCTGAAATCAAAGTTATTTTTAATTATCTCCAGATATTGGTTATGAAGTTCCCTATGCATTAACCTCAGATGCACAGTCCCAGATTTAAATATTGTTAAGTACACCTTTGGATTATAAATCCTTGTGAAATCAACCATACCCACAATGCATCAAGTGATCCTACAGCTAAGTCTCGTGGATGGGTCAGATTAAGCTAGGGCTACAAAAACTAGCGCTTCTGCAGTTGTGCACATTCAAAGCAAGATTTTATTATTATTATTATTATTATTATTATTATTATTATGAAATTTGAATTTGGATTCAGAAAAAAAAACAAAACAAAACAAAACAAAACAAAACAAAAAAAAAAAAAAAAAAAAAACAAAAACAAAAACAAAAAAAAACAAAAACAAAAACAAAAAAACTCTACAAGTCACATGAGAACCTAAATTTTCAATTTCTTTTGGAAAAAATAATTGATATTTTTATTTAAAAATATGCATTTTCCTTATTAAAAACATGATTTTTTTTATTTTTTTTTTAATTGATTTATGATTCCTTTTTTTTTTTACAAACTAGAGACAAAAATATTGCAAACCTTGAGAATGTTTATAGAGATCCTACTTTCTGATCCTTGAGATCATTCCAAAAAGCAGGAGGAGAGCATACTTATTCGAGATTGAAAATATCATACTACCTACTCTACGCTAATTAAACATACAAACCATTATGTGTAATTAAATTTCCAATGTAACCATTCACGCAATAGTAGTAAAAATATATTCATTTTCAATTTTGCAATTTTAAAATTAAAATATACAAGGATGATCTAATCTAGTTTTTGTGATTGTGATTTAATGAAATAAGAAAAAAAGCGAAATTGATCTAACTTGGTAATTGCTTGAAACCATTGAAACCATCTTTCGATAAGGCTTTCATAGGCATGATTTCTACACTGATTCAAATCATGTTGCAACTTCTCCTTTTCCTCCTCAATCATTTGTTTGAATAATTGTTCCTCATTAGATGTATAGGATTCTTCGAATGTTGATTCATTGTTTTCTTTTGGAGGAGTAGTTAAGCTTTTGGCCCCTGTCAAGATCTCTTCTTCACAAGAAGAGGAGATTCTGACTCTTGCGAGGATCTGAGTGAGTTGTTCAAAACTTATACTCATCATTCTTATATATATATATATATACATACGGATTTTTATTGTGTTTTATTTTTTTATTTTTTAGTGAATGGGGGTTTTTTATTTGTGGATGTTTTCTATATGAAAATGCAAAATAAAATTAAATTAAAATGCCTAAATGCAGTTAAACCTAAATGAATATGACCCTAAATGAAAAATTCTTCCTAAACAATCCTCCTAACTAGCTTACATCTATGTTTTCTTCCCAGATAATGACGCAAAAAATGTAGGGCTATTTAATTGTACATGAAATCCCTGTCATTTAATTTGTCAACCTCAGGGTTTTGTAAACTTATAAGCAAACAAAAATATATGGGACCTCGACAAAACTATTGTAGGAAGTTTGTTTAGAATGGAAATACATATTACAAATCTAAACTACTTTGAAAAGAAAAGATTGATCTCTATTTTATGAAAGCATATAAATTATTGGTCAATGAAATTAGTCTATTTTAGAAGGTGGAGAAGAGGCTCTTATTCAAGAGTCCTGGTTGTCCTTCCACATTCCTTCTATAATAACATTTTCAAACATCTAAGAAAGCATGATGAAATGTAACTATGAAAGCATATAAATTTAGTCTAGGAAAGCATATAAGAAAGTGAATCTTGATTCCGTCCAGTCCTAGTTCACAGAGAAGAGGCTCTTTTCTAAGAGTCTTGGTTTTCCTTCCACATCCAAACTAATTATTGAAAGGAGATCAATCTTCACACAACAAAACATGGCCATAACATGAATTCATACTAAAATTATCTACAAGTATTTACAACAAAGAAATAAGATGAACATCCAGAATTAAAACTAGTATATTCACAACTATGAACATTACTCTATAACAAAGTGTACTTAGCTTGGTATGGGGATCCTTCCTGTTACACAGCAATTTGTCACCGTTTGTCACCATCCCTGTTACCCCTCACCTGTAAACTGGAGGACTCATTCCAGGACCTATGAGAAGTGACATGACCTGAAACCACTTGCATTATATTCCTCTGAGCATGAGCTTCATTTGCCCTGAAGACATCTCCTCCAAAATACTCATGAAAACAACTCTTTTTGCATTAGCGCGGGTCCACAGTTCACTGCCCGCGCCAATGAGGGAAATCCTCTAAAAAGGGCGCGCCATTGGCGCTCTGTCCCAGAGTCGCACTCGCGCCAACCGAATTGAGTAAAGTTTTCAACCACCAAACTCCCAAAGGTTCTCTTCAACCCATTCACTAACTGAATCTATGTTGAGCTAGGATGGTTTGGCTTCGAATCTCCATAGAAGGGAAAGTGTTTTACCACCTTTCATGGAAGTTTCCAAGTGATAAAGCCAATCCCATGAATAATGTGGTTGATCCTATCTTTTCCCTCTCTATCTATAAAAGCTTGTCTCTATGCCTTGAGCAAGTTAGTGAGAGTTACAATAGTTCCAGGAGTCTAAGAGTTTGAAGCTGCAAGAGCCTTCTTTGCACCCATAAGGCCAAATCTAAGTAAGGAGATTCTTGTCACCCAAAGAGAGAGAGGCTTGTTCCTCATCCAAACAAGCTTTGCAAGACTTGTGTAGCTGATTACCCAACCAAAGGAGGATTTGACGTCAGAACAATGGTTGTATTCTTCTTTGTTATTCATTAACAATAGATGACTATCATTATGGTTCCACTCTCATTGTCTTATGTTTGATGTTGAGTTATATCTTTTTTGACTGGTATATAATTGCATCTACTAGATTTTATGCTTGTTTTCGTGTTGTTCTTTGCATGTGCAGGTGTCCAATCACGGAGATCATGAGGATCGTGACCGGCCAAGGCAAAGGAACGAGGGCGAAATTTCTTCGACGAATACTAACGTTGGAATCCAAGTAGGTTCTCACCATCTACTTTGTATTTGCAATTAGGAACTTGCGTGGTAGCATTGTGTGATTGTTGCTAGACACTGTCTAGGCTAGTAGGGATCGTCTCTGTCAGCAGAGAGGATTTACCTCCACAACAATTTGGCGACTCCGCTGGGGAGATCTTGTTGTTTGATTTGTAAACTTTAGACGGAGCCTGAAGTACGGCCAGGTAGCCTTCGAAATGCTATTGCTTTGCATTAGCGAAGTAGATCAATGCCACTTCAGTCAATCTCCGGTTTGGTTTACGGACTAAACAACTTGGAGTTTGTCTTGTCTCTTTGGTTTTTCTTGCTTTGATTGCTTAGATAGCTTTCTGGGTCGAACTTCTTGCTGTTTCTTGCTTCCTGGTTTGCCTAGATACTGTTCTCAAGCCCTGGGTCGCTTGCTTTTGTTTTGATTTAGTTAACTTGATTAGCGTGCTTTTTAGCCTGACAGTCGCACTATTGGCGCAAGTTGCTCAAAGACAACCCACGCCAATCCTATAAAAGCGCGAGTTGCAGCCTGACAGTCGCGCCAGGCCTGTCAACTTTTCAAGTTCACTTGCCCTTAAGCCCTCTGAGCTTGGATTTGTGTCTTGCTATGTCTTTTTCAAATACCTGGAGTGTGTTTGATCCTAGTTTGACTGGTTTTAGACCTTCATCGTTCGGGTGTTTGCTTTTTTCTATCGATTTCACATTTTAGCCCTAGGGCATCTAGTGGATTCGTGCGTCAAGCCTCCCGGAGGTGTTTTGTGTTCTTTGATCATCCGGTCAACATTGTGATTATTCTTTTGCATTCACTCAGTAGTTGTCAAAGTTTTTTCTTGTTATTCAAGTGATTTGCTTCTTTTTCGCTTGGGTTTCACTTGGCTTCGTTTGAGCTTGGATCACATAGCTCATAAGAGGTCTTTGTGCTTTTTTTCCTTGGGTTGAAGGACTGTTTTGGTGTTTTTGGGATTCGATTGTGTTCTCATTGAGTGAAATTGATCTTTTTCTCGGTGTTACTGTCTCTCAAAATTTGTTTAGTGCACTTTTCCATTGAAAAGGAAAACGAATAATCTCTTTTGCGTTGCATTAGTTAATTGAAGTTAGAAGCTTTTCATTGATTAAGTGATTTAAAAGAAAAGAAAAGTTTCGTTTATTCGTCATTAGCTACATCAAAGTGATTCGTGCTTGTTTCTGATCATTTTGTTTGAAAAATCCTTAACTCTCTCGTAGTTAGCATTCATCGAACGAAATGATATTCTTTGGCATATAGTTTGAATTTAGGAAATTGTGAGAGATTACATACGGTAGGACCTGAAACTGAAACTTAACTAAAGATCGACCCTAAAATGAATTGAATGAACTTAAAAACGCATTGGAACATAATGCTCACTAATTAGAGGTCTAGGCTAGAGACGTGCTCCGGCGTCGTTAAACCTAGTTACTGTTGTTTCACACTACGGTTGGGTGATTCCTCCTTTTGTGACTCGATAGTGGTCTAGCATGGATTTGAGCTTCCACGTACCGTCGCGTATATAGGGGAGACCCGACTAGGTTATCATCCTTTATCCACAGGAAGCCGTGTCTGCCGCCTTACAAGCCGTAATGCACCGAACATAGCATTCGGGAAGATTGACTGCCGTACGGGAAGTCCTTGGTTTTCATATGACTGCCAAGGTGTATATGCAGTTTTGCGGATTTGTTTGGTAAACCCTTTGCCTAGTCTCTCCAGAGTAGTCACTTTTGATCCTTTTCAGATTCCTTAAAAGAAAAGGCTCACTTGAGCAGTTTGTCACTTCGGGCTCACAAAACATTCGAAGGCGACTAGAGTCACATTTTTGTCCTTTTATCGACTCTTAAAACATGAAAAGGTCAAGTTGTGTCTTTGCATCTTAAAATTCATTTGGCCACGATAAACATTACCCGGTTAGATCTTGTGTGCGTTAGTTTGAGTAGGGTCCTTTATCGTTAGATCCCCTTAGGTTTGTTTGAAGTTTGCCATCCTGGCTGAGCCGTCAACTCCGGTTCCAAGTGATCAAGGCTCTCTGTCTTCCGCTGCTCCTGAGGTACCAGTTGTAAGTGATACTCTTCCTGTTATCCCAAGTATCCAACCGATCAACTCTCGTGCCCCAGGCGACGAAGATTACGAAGTCGATTGGAACCCCATTTGGGAGCCTGACGAGGACGATATTCCCGTTACCCCCCCTAGTGTTTCGTCTCCAATGTCTACCTCTCACATGGATGAGACATCTCCTAGAGTGAGTGAGACACCTGTGGTGTCGAATATCGACACTTCGATCCCAGCTACTTCTCCACTCCCCCCACGCTATTAGTCATTGAGGGAGAGGGTAAGTGCCAGGACCCCTGCTTCGACCATGTGGGACCCCCATATCACTCCCACCACGGGACCTCTTGTTTCACAAGCCCACACTACACCCATTACTTCAGTTCCGACAAATCCAACTGTTGGTGTAGCACATTCAACTCCGGTTGTTAGTGCTGTAACAACGTCGTCAGCGTTGAACACTGGTGCTGGTCCCCCTCACAGCCAAGTGATTGGTGGCCAGCCGGCACTCTTGCCTAAAGTTGTCCACCCTGCACAAAGTGCTCCACCCTCTTCTGGTCCCGTTCCAGGAGGGGGGCCGTATGATTCCTCTGGACAAGCTGTTCAGGATCCGAATGCGCAGGGTCCATTCTTTTACTATGATTCTACTGGTCAATACCTTCAACTCTCTCAACCCTTGCCTACCCAACCTGTTGTTGAGGTTTTGGTACCATTATCCATTGCTTGGAACCCTGGTACCACCTCTTTCCATGGGGGCCAAGCAATGCCTGCACAGCTTCAGGGACCACCTAACCAAGGCCAGCCATCTTATGTGCAAACCCCCCAAGGGCAGCAATATTATGGCCAGTCTTACCCAGGACAACCTGGGGGCCTACAAGGACAACCCTATCAGGGACAACCTTTGGCCGCTGGCAGTCCATCTTTTACCTATCTGACTCAACCTTCTGGTTATCCGGGGCAACCTGGTACCCAACAAGGTTATCCTTCTGGACAACCAGGACAACCTTACGTCCAACAAGGCCAACCTGGTATTCAGCAGGGTTATCCCTCTGGACAAACCGGACAGACTTACATTCCGCAAGGTCAACCGGCAGTTCAACAGGGGTATCCTTCTGGGCAAGGGGGGCAGCCTTACATACAGCAGGGCCAACCCACTGCCCAGCCTAGTCATCCTTTTGGGAAAATGGGCCAGCCCTCTGCACAGCAAGGCCAACCCATTGTCCAACTTAGTCATCCTTCTGGACAGGCTGGCCAACCTCAAGGTCAACCGGCCGTCCAGCCGGCTCAACCATCCGCTCCGCAAGGACAATCCTTGGTTGCTCAAGGACAACCTGGTACCCAGCAGACACATCCTTCTAGGCAAACAGGTCTGTCCCAAAACCAACCAGGCCAACCTTCCGGCCAGATGGTCCAAGCCCAGCCTGTTCAAGGAAATTCTTCTGGGACCTAGACTCAACTTGGTTATCAAATGCAAGGTGGGCCATGACCCCAACCTTCCTACCAAGCGTAGCCTTCTTATCAGGCTCAGTATGGAGCTCAACAAATGTATGGCTACCAGCAACCCCAGGGGCAAACTCAATTTACCCCTTACCAAAATTATCAACAAATGTAGGTTACACCTTATCAAAATTATCAGCAACAGTACGTTGCACCTGGAGGTCAAGTTGCTAATCCATGGGCTGCTAGGGGGCAGACCCAGGGTCAACTGTTTGCATATGGACAGAATCCTTACAGGCAGAATCCATATGGACAGAACCCTTACGGGAAAAATCCCTATGGGCAGAACCCTTACGGGCGGGCCCATCCGGACAAAGTCCATGGGGGCAACCACCACCTAGTTGGAACCCTGGTACTACCTCTCTTCCACAGCCACAAATTTCCTTTAACCCTCAGTTGCCTTTCTTAGCGACGTTGGAACTTCCATATGTGTCCAAGTTGACGAATGATCCCATTCTTCATAATCCATATTGGTCACCATTTCCAACTAAAATACCCGGTGATTGTCCAAAATTCGATGGCAAAGCTGGTGAAGATCCTCAAGCCCATGTCATGACCTGTCCCCTTTGGTGCTCATCCAACTCGTGGCTTGATGACTCCATCCGGCTTCGCCTCTTCCAAAGGACTCTCACCGGCTCAGCCGCTAAGTGGTATATTGAGCTGACTCGTAGAACATTTCAAGATTTCAACTCGCTAGCTATGGCATTCCTAACTCATTTTCAGTTACCCATTCGGTATGAGACAGGGACACATCTCCTTACGTCTCTCAAACAGGACACCGCCATGCATATATCCGATCATATACATGAATGGAGACGGTGTCGTCGCTTGATCAAATTTTGGATTCCTGATCAGCTCCTGACCGATTGGTTCACGACTTCCTTTGTCCCTGCGATCACGCGAGACATCGCTATGGGAGCTTGTGTAACCGAAGAGTAAGCTATCGCGCGTGCTCAGTACCTCGACTTAGTATATTCTCAGTCAGGTACTTTATATTATTATTTTCTAGACGCCCCGAGACCCGGAACATCCAAAGCTCCGCCAAAACCATCTGTTGACGGAGTTATTGGCTCTGTAAACTCGTCATCAAAGAAATCGACCGCGAACCCTGGGAAGAAAAAACAGAACGCTTCTAATGGAAACACTTCTCAGGGTCCATCTAATTCTGGAAGTACCTCCGAGGTTAACGCCGTTCAGTCCACCACGGCGGATAAATCCTCGAAAGGGAAAAAGAAAGGGAAAGCTAAGAATAAGACCGAACAGCCTAAACAGGACTCCCCTAAAAATCCACCCGAGGAAGGAGCCAAACGAAAACCTAAGTATCCTTGTCTTATCTGTGATGAGGATCACTACACTAAAGACTGCCCTAGGCGGTCCGAAGTTAGTCGATTATTGAAAGGTGCTCCTGGGACTCCTGCTGTGCTTAAGGAACCTTTCCCTTCTCAGCAAACTCAAATGGTGGCAGACCCATCACAACCCTCTTCTTCATTTGGCTCTCAAGTATTTATGGCTGGGACAATTCCCATCCATGTCACTACTTGAGCAAAAGAATATCCATCTCCCACCGGGAAAGAGCCGGAGGTCCCCTCCAGCGCTCCTCCGTCCAGTTCTGGTCCTCTCCACATCGAAAGACCCAGCACTGAGATGATTCCCCGACCCCCTCCGAAAGGTGTACTCCGGAAGTCTTCTTACAACCCTAATGCTTGTGCTGCCCAGCACTACAACATTGTTGAGGACTTAGCTCAGGCTCCGTCTGCTATGTCTGCTCTAGAAGTCCTCTAGAGCTGCCCCTCCCAGAGGAAGTCCTTGCTATTGGCCATCGGTTGCATAGACCCGGCTGACTCAGATTTGATTTCCTTCGATCTCGAGGGCTATACGCCGAGACTGCCCCACCAAATCGCTTTCCTTATACAGGTCATCATCAATGGCAAAATGATTCATCGTACAGTCATTGATGAAGGTGCCTCAACTTGCATCATGTCTGTTGCTTGCTGGAAAGCTATTGGTTCTCCTACATTGAGCCAGTCTCCTACGACGTTAGAAGCCTTTGATGGAAGAGAGTCTCGTCCTTACGGTATCCTCCAACGCTTGCCCATCTCTTTGGAAGGAAAGACGGTAGAAGTGGAGGTCGAAGTTGTCGACGCTAATCTTACCTACAACCTCCTCCTTGGACGTAGCTGGACATACGCCATGCAAGCCGTGCCTTCCTCCCTTTTTCGTGTCATTTGTTTCCCTCATCAAGGGAAGATTGTCACGGTGGACCAGCTCTCCTTCTTCGCCTCTTCTTCCGAAGGTAATGTGCCATTTGTGGAGCATACCTCTAAATCATTCGAGAGTGTGGGAGCCGGACTTTTCAAGGATCCCGCTCTGATGGGTGTCTTTCCCCTTCCACCTCCGAATCTCGCCCCCATTAACATGATTTCCATGCGTTCTGATCCGTGGGTCCTTCCTCCTGCTAATCAGGAAGAATCCTGGGGCGATATGATGCCGTTGAGTCCCGCCGAGCTCAACTACATCGAAATCGTTGCTGTATCGGCTCCTTTTCCCGAACCTGCTCTTTCGAGCGGTGTTCCTGATTCGTATGTTCATTTCCCTTGGCTTGGAGACGATGCTACTTCAGATCCATTAAAGGAAATATTTCCTTCTGATGAAGCCATGATAGAGACCATGTCTCTTGAAGAGCCCCCTTGGTCAGATCATCACCACCGCTCTTCGTTTCTCCCTGCCCATTAGGAAATGATCGGATGTCTTGAACGGTTTGCTTCGTGTATCCCATCCTTGCCCCTTCAAACACCTATTCAAATCTACCAAGTATCTTCTGAGGGCAATATGGGAAACATCACGCAAACCCAACCCCTCGACATCTCTGTGAAATCAGGGATTATCGAGCACATTTACATAGGAGTCACTTGCACTCCAGAGGAAGTTCAACTCTACACTGACCTATTTCATGAATTTTGTGATGTTTTTGCTTGGTCCTATGAAGAGATGCCCAACATCGACCCTAGTATAGTGGTGCACGAGATACCCACGTATCCAGGAGCCAAGCCTATTCGTCAGTGCCTACACCCTGTACACCCCCGAAAGGCTACAGCCATCAAAGCAAAAGTCGAAAAGCTTCTCAAGGCTGGTTTCATTTACCCCATTCCACTGACGGATTGGGTTTCTAATATAGTCCCTGTGAACAAAAAGCAGGGCAATATTCGAGTCTGTGTTGATTACCGTGATATCAATCGCGCTTGTCCTAAGGATAACTTCCCTACACCCTTCATCGATCAGGTTATTGATGAGTGTGTAGGAAGCGAAATTTATTTGTTTATGGACGGTTTTTCTGGATACAACCAGATCAACATCGCGCCCGCTGATCAGCATAAGACGGCTTTTATCTGTCCTTGGGGCACTTTTGCCTATAAGAAGCTCCCTTTCAGTTTAAAGAATCCCAGCGCTACCTTCCAACGTGCAATGTCCTATGCCTTTCACGATATTCGTCACATTGTACAGCCATACCTGAATGATCTTCCAGCTCATTCAGTCAAGCGTCAGGACCATCCTTCCCATCTTTGCGAAATTTTTCTCTGCTGTCGACACTACCGTATTAGGCTCAATCCTCATAAATGTGTCTTATGCATTGAATCTGGCCGACTACTCGGCTTTATCGTCTCCCGAGAAGGCATCCGTCTGGATCCCCTCAAAGTCAAGGCCATCGTGAATCTTCCTCCCCCCGTTTCTTTGCAGTAGTTGCAGAGCTTGCAGGGCAAAACAAATTTCCTTAGACGATTCATTCGGAATTATGCCGAGGTGGCTAAGGGTTTTACACGATTACTGAAGCGAGACACACCCTTCCATTGGGATGCTACCGCTCAGGAGTCTTTTGAGCGTCTCAAGGGTCTCCTTGTTTCCGCTCCATTATTGAGACCTCCAAACTATCATCGTGATTATACTCTCTATCTGGTCGCCACCAATACCACTATCGGCATAGTTCTCGTGCAGGATGATGATGATGGCAATGAGCATGTTATCTATTACCTCAGCCGCAACCTCCTGGATATGGAAACTCGCTACGCTTACATTGAGAAATTGGCATTAGCCGCTGTGTGCGCCATCCAACATTTCCGGCACTATATCCTGTTGCACACCACGACCGTGATTTCTGACTGTATCCTGATGACATACATTTTGTCGCGTCAGTTGTTGGGGGGCAAATACTCTAAATGGATCGTAATCCTCCAAGAGTTTGACTTGGAATTTACTGCTGCCAAGTCTAAGAAGTCTCTGGTCTTCGCTGAATTGCTCTGTTCTTTGCCATCTCCTTCTGCACCTTCTCTTTCAGAAGATCATATCCCTGACGAAACTCTTTTTCTGATCAGCACCCTCGATCCTTGGTACGGGGATATTATTGTGTATTTACAAACCTCCTCGTTCCGCCCCGCTCTATCCAAAGATGCTCGGCGGCGGATCCGCCATCAATCTCAACCCTATCGGATCATAGGGGACACCCTATACTGCCTCGACATTGACTCCGTTCTCCGCTGATGTCTTACCCTCGAGGAAGCTGAGAGAGTCCTCAATGACTGCCACTCTGGCGCCTGTGGTGGCCACATGTCCGGATATGCCACAGCTCAAAAAATCCTTCGTGCCGGTTATTTCTGGCCCTCCATTTTTAAGGATTGCATTCTTGCTGTCCGCTCGTGTCATGCATGCCAGATATACCAGCGGAAGATGCGTGCGCCACCGGTCCCGCTGCACCGTGTAGTGACCGTAGGGCCTTTTGCAAAATGGGGCATTGATTATACAACCTGTAAGCCTCGCTCGGCCGGGGGGCATGGGTTTATTATCGTTGCCGTCGATTACTTTACAAAATGGGTCGAGGCGATGCCCACATTAAATGAAGACGGTCATACAGCGGCGTAGTTTTTGTTCAATCATGTTATTACGCGGTTCCGACTTCCACAGGCCATCGTGACAAATCACGGAAAGCATTTCCGTAATCACATGATGACCGAGTTGACGACCCAACTAGGCTTACGGCACGATAGTTCAACTCCGTACTATCCTTAGTCTAACGGTCAGGTTGAAGCTGTTAACAAGATTTTGGTTACGATGCTTCAACGTACTGTCGACATGCATAAGTCTAATTGGCATCTGATGTTGTTTCTCGCCTTGTGGGCCTACCGAACCTCTGTGAAGGATGCCACCGGGTTCACTCCATTTCAACTAGTACATGGACTGGAGGCTACCCTTCCTATAGAATGTGAAATTCCTTTGTTGAAAATAGCCGTCGAGTTGCTTCCCAACACCACTGCGATGGAGGAACGGCTCCTTTATCTAGAACGGTTAGACAAGACCCGTCGTTTAGCCTCTCTAGCTATCGAAGCTCAAAAGAAGAGAGTCAAAACTCATTTTGACCATACCATTTGTCCTCGTTCCTTTGTTGAGGGAGACCTTGTCCTGCTATACGACCAAGCCAATGACAAGCTGGGGGTAGGCAAACTCGAACCCATGTGGCTAGGCCCTTACATTGTAAAGAGAGTGTTGCAAAAAGGGGCCTACGAGCTAATTGACTACGAAGGTAATCCTCTTGATAAACCCCGCAATGGGCTATACTTGAAAAAGTACTATGCATAATTCATGCGCTTCGATTTGTACATGCGTGTGTGTGTGTGTGAGTTTTCATGTTTTCGTTTTGGTGTGAAAGCGTGATTGCCCCTTATTGTGTCTTTTTGCTTCTTGTGCAGATGTCGGGTGCACCTTACATTGGTTTCGCTGATGGTGCCTGCTGCAGTACTCGTAATTTGTCCTCTGCGGCGTGGGTGATCTACGATCCTCACGGTGAGTTGACAGACCTTCAAGGTGTATGTTTAGGCTGTACTACAAACAATGTTGCTGAATATAGCGCTGTTATTGAATTATTAGCCGAGGCAATTAATCTTGGTATTCGTACATTGCTTGTTAACCTAGACTCTCAGCTTGTCGTCCACCAGCTCAATGGGCGATATTCAGTCAGAGACTGTCACATTTTAAGGCTGTACTTACGTGTTAAATTGTTAGAAAGGAATTTTGATTTTATCACATATCATCATATTCCACGACGATTAAACAAATTATCTGATGCATTGGAAAATCATGTATTAGATAGACATTTGCGTAATTTATAATCAAAACATCATACAAGCAAGCACATAAAAGCACAATAATAAACCATAGGCATATGTATATATATATATGTGTGTCATAATGTTTGCACCGTGTGCGTTACAAAACCCAAAAATAATACATGTTCATCCTGATACATCCTTGGACAACATGTCCCTCAAAAAATATGCATGAAAGAAACCTAGGAGTCTACTCGTGGTGGTGCTCATGATAGCACGCCACCGCGCGCACCAAGCATCTCAAAAGACGATGGATGCGGGTCGACACCCCCACCGTGTGCCTCTGGTATGCGAACGGCACATCCGCCAATCTAGCATAGCCTGGAATCCCTTGGGTAAGTCCCTCGAGATTCTACACCAGCTCTTCCCCCACGGCACCCCTTGCCTGAGGGTCAGCTGCAGGTTGGTCCCTCCTCGCTATAGGAGATAAACCGGCTGGTCGCTCTGGGCCCACATCTGCATATATATATAACTGTCATCAGAACATGCATGTATTGACAAAAAATAAAAAATACATAAAAAACATCAAAAAGAGAAGATCATACCTAGCTCCTCTTCCCATTCCTCTCCCTCTGGCAGTGGGAGGTCTGCGTCCCCCATGAAGTTGGTTCCCGCGTATGGCCAGTCCTCTACCACGATCAACTGGCGGCGAAGCCATATGAAGAACTCGGGCCACGAAGACATTTGCTGGCCCCCTCCTCCTCTAGGCATCAATGCTGCCCAGCGAGCCATCCTAGGCTCTCGTGGTAATGGGTCCACTACTACAGCTCCCTGGTACTGGAATAAGGGTAATCGTTCCAAGAAGAACAATACCACAATCGAGCCATACCCGAATTGTTTCACTCCCCCGTGCTTACACTTTGTAAGCTGCCTTTTGATATTAGTAGTCACCGTTGTAGCCCAGTCAAAAATGGTGGGGCTGAGGCATTCTGTCGCCAATAACAGATGGTTCTTGCTGGCCTCATGGGGCGCCTGTACCCCAGCTGCACGTGTGATGGTGAACAGTATCACCTTAAGAACCAAATCATGGATGGTGGCGATATCCACCTTGGCGCTGTTCTTCCCAAATTGTGCCTCTGGGCACACACGAGCCTTCACTTCACCTATTTTCTCTACGGAAGGCCTGCTTCCGGTCAAAATGGGGCTCACCCCTCTCCGTGACAGCCCAGTAATGAAGTACACATCAGATACATCCAGTTCTAAGGTCTGATCCTGTAATCAAAATACTTGGTCGTCGACATCCCAAGCATCCACTATGAACTGTAATAGCTCTGGTTGAGCTCGCAGATAAGAGGTGAGGAAGAATTTCTTGAGACCACAGTCTCTCAAAGCATTCATGCATCCCTCATCCGCGATGGCCAAGGCATCTACGACATCATGCTCTCGTTCTTTCCATTCCACCACCATTTTTGCGTGTTTCCTGCACCCACAAGGATGAATAAATCATTAATGAAACCCTGGTAGGCATATACACCGGACAAATTTCAAAAATGATGGGAAAATTTAAGTGAAAAATTAGGTCGCGCGGTTGGCGCGATTGTTTCTAAAACAGTCGCGCCAATGGCGCGGCACCTTTGGGTAAATCACCCCATTGGCGCGGACCCGTGCCGGATACCCGCGCCAATGGGGCGCAACCCTAAATTTTAAAATCCCCCTTGCGGAGGCTCAATTCAGGAACAAAATGCATAAAAACAGGTATGGAAATGAAGCTAAAGGGAGCGCCTCTTACCTGGAACTGGCGGAATCTCAAATGGTTGCCCGGATTGGTGGTAATCACTGCTCGAAGTTTGCACCCCAAATGGACCACTACCACTATGCAAAAGGTAAAAGGAAAAAGTAATTTGGTTTTTTACATTTTCACCACATTTATAGACTTTTTGACTTGTAATAGGGTTTAAAAAGTTGATTTTTGAATATTTTAATATACTTTTGGTCGAAAATGGGTTTTACGCTTGCTTCTGGTGCTATGACAGGTCCTTTTTGCAACTTCGATGGTGAAACAAGTTGTATTTTATACTTTTTCGGACTCGGTAAATACACGAAAAAGTCATCATGGAGTTACCTTTCAACTCTTTTCTGACTCGTTAAAAGTGAAAAGATTGTCGAGTTATTCCTCTTGACTCGTTAAAAGTAAATAAGAGGCGGTCGTCTTTAAACCCTTTTCCGACCGTGTAAAAACGAAAAGATCGTCGGACCTTTATCGTTTCCGGTTCATAAATGGTTACGAAACGATGTGATGTTGATCGCTTTTCTACTTTTTCGGATCGATGTCACTATAAATGAAAAATACTCCTCGATCATACTGGTCGGGCGGTTCTTTCGATCATTGTTTTATACTTTTTCGGGCTCGGGAGACACAACTTTACGAAAAAGGACCCCCCTGGAGTTTTCTTTTCTGTTGTCTTTTCAAACTCTCTAAACAAGAAAAGACGCCAAGTTTTTCCTGTGTCAGACTCGTTAGAACTTAATGACATCGGACTCCGTCAAAATGATGCTCACAAGCACATGCTATCCCCATCAAGCTTGTTAAAAATAACTGGGGTACTCGCCAGCAATGGTGGGGAAAATGGATCCATAATTATTGTCGTGTCGGAAATATGTCGCTCTTGAACATGGCACTAGTCTGCATTCGTGTTTGGGTGGGGACCTCTCATCTTGTTTTACACTAGCCTCCGTGGGTTTGGGTTATCCTATTTGGCCTCTCATCTGCTCATTGCCTTGTCACCATGACCTCTGCTCATTTGATGTCAAATACTGCCAAATCCACTGTGGTGCCCCCGATATGTTCAAGAGAAGTTGACCTCTGTAGCAATACCACCTCCTCTGATACCTCACACAATTTTGCATCACCACAACATCTTTCCTCTGTCTTGTGTCAATGATGTGGGAAACACTATGGCCCACCTTTGATCAAGATCACTTCCTGTCGACTTCAGCTTATTACCCAGGAAGTTGATCTAGAGACTCCCTTCGGTGCCTTGGAGCCTGCATGCCTCAATGGCAGGTTCTTCATGTTCAACGTGAGGTTTTCATCATTGGACTCCGATCGAATGATTCTACGGGTGTTCGACGCCAGCTCATTGATTCACACGCCATAGATTGTACCTATAGTACCTTGAGGGCCATTGTCATTATTGGTGGTACCTCTCACGTCTGTTAACAGTTTTCATTATTGACTGGTAATCAGATGATGTTCATGCATGTTCGACTTCAACTCATGCATTCGCATGCTCGAACTTGTACTCTGTTCGGGTCGAGATGGAGCGCAAGACCCTGGATTTTGTCTATTGGAATCCAGGCTGCGATTTGTGGATTATTATGATTATTACATGACTCATTCACTGGATGGCTGCGACCATGCCTGAGTCTATTTATTGATCCTCTCCGGATGGCTGCGCCCATACCTTGGATCTAGATTATTATGTACTCTGTTATGGATGGCTGCACCCATACCACATATATCATGTACTTGAGATATTAGTTGTGCTTCTTTGCGCAGGTTCTTCGACGGCTGTGTTTTCAGTCACGCATGTTCTTGTAAAGCATTTCAACCCTCTCTCTCTCGGGCCTCATGCTTTAGGGGGCATCTGTTACACAGCAATTTGTCACCGTTTGTCACCGTCCCTGTTACCCCTCACCTGTAAACTGGAGGACTCATTCCGGGACCTGTGAGAAGTGACATGACCTGAAACCACTTGCATTATATTCCTCTAAGCATGAGCTTCATTTTCCTTGAAGACATCTCCTCCAAAATACTCATGAAAACAACTCTTTTTGCATTAGCGCGGGTCCACAGTTCACTCCCTGCGCTAATGAGGGAAATCCCCTAAAAAGGGCGCGCCATTGGCGCTCTGTCCCAGAGTCGCACTCGCGCCAACCGAATTGAGTAAATTTTTCAACCACCAAACTCCCGAAGGTTCTCTTCAACCCATTCACCAACTGAATCTATGTTGAGCTAGGATGGTTTGGTTTCAAATCTCCATAGAAGGGAAAGTGGTTTTCCACCTTTCATGGAAGTTTCCAAGTGATAAAGCCAATCCCATGAATAATGTGGTTGATCCTATCTTTTCCCTCTCTATCTATAAAAGCTTGTCTCTATGCCTTGAGCAAGCTAGTGAGAATTACAATAGTTCCAGGAGTCTAAGAGTTTGAAGCTGCAAGAGCCTTCTTTGCACCCATAAGGCCAAATCTAAGTAAGGAGATTCTTGTCACCCAAAGAGAGAGAGGCTTGTTCCTCATCCCAACAAGCTTTGCAAGACTTGTGTAGCTGATTACCCAGCCAAAGGAGGATTTGACGTCAGAACAATGGTTGTATTCTTCTTTGTTATTCATTAATAATAGATGACTATCATTATGGTTCCACTCTCATTGTCTTATGTTTGATGTTGAGTTATATCTTTTCTGACTGGTATATAATTGCATCTACTAGATTTTATGCTTGTTTTCGTGTTGTTCTTTGCATGTGCAGGTGTCCAATCACGGAGATCGTGAGGATCGTGACCGGCCAAGGCAAAGGAACGAGGGCGACATTTCTTCGACGAATACTAGCGTTGGAATCCAAGTAGGTTCTCACCATCTACTTTGTATTTACAATTAGGAACTTGCGTGGTAGCATTGTGTGATTGTTGCTAGACCCGGTCTGGGCTAGTAGGGATCGTCTCTATCCGCAGAGAGGATTTACCTCCACAACACTTCCATTCCTCAATGAAAACACATGAACAAATATTACACCTTAAGAATCAAACAGCACTCATAACTCATATTTTTGGAGAAAATGATATTATTCATGCTGAATGAACAATCATAAATATGATGCTCTTGAATAATTGATAACTATTATCCTTCCTTTGAAAGATGTTCCTCCTATTTATTCATGAATTATGGATATCTAGTCAAAAAATGTAGATCCCTTAAATATCTACTAGATCCATACTTGTCTCAACTTATCCCTAAATACTAGATACAAATCCCATGACATATAAAGATCTCCATGATCTTTCTCCTTGGAATGTGGTCCACCTCTTGAGTTGAAATTCGAATTTGTGCATTGGAGGCCACATCAAGGTGCCTCGAAAGCTTCCAAATAATCTACAAATGTCATCGAACTCAAGCCATTTTTAGGTATAAGAAAATACATGTTATTTTTCTAACTTTTAATCATAAATTTACTCAAAATACATGAAATTGATATCTTTGGAAAATTTAAATGTGAACTCATCATGTAATTATAATGTAGGGTTATGTAATGATAATGTGATGGAATGAGGTGACAAAATGAGGATAAAGGTGAAAAATAGAGTAAAAGTGAATGTTAATTTAGCAGCCCAAGAGATCCTAAGGAGAAAAATTACAAGGTACTTTACAAATGGATATTACTTATGCTACAATTCCAGTGTTTGGTCAGCCAAGAAGATTATACAGGGAAACACTAATGAAGTACATGGTTAGTAGTCAAGACAAACCCAACAATTACCCCCTGTATTCAGTACATTCAAAAATGGATTCATTTATCTTATACAATAATGAATGTGTAGAAAATGAAGTTTCACACTTAGAAGCTGAGATGAGTGATACAAAGGAAATAAAATTGGATTCTGAAGAAAATGATGTAGAGGGAGAGGCTCTTTGGAATATGAATTTCAATGGGGTTGTGAGTAAGGATGGAGTAGGGGCAGGTGTTTTCATTGTAAATTCGTCCACAATCATGACAAAGGGAAATGGTTACAAACTTAATTTTTAGTCCACAAATAACATAGCTAAATATGAGGCACTGATAATAGGGTTGCAAGTTTTAAAGAGATTAGGAGCAAAACAAATTTCTTTGCATGGGAATTCTGAGCTAATAATCAATCAAATTAAGGTTGAATATGTTGTTAAACACTCTAGACTAAGGGCCTATAGAAATACAGTCTTAGATTCTTTGCAATTCTTTTCAGAATACGGTTTGTCTCTTATCCCTATAAGCCAAAATGTTCTAGTTGATGCCTTGGTTGTTTCAGCCAGCACTTGCAAAATGCCTTTTCATCTCAATAGGAAATATGTGGTGGAAGTAAAACACAATCCAACTGTGCCTGATAATATAAGATATTGGCAGGTTTTCGGTAATGATAAACAAATAGAGAACTTTTTACAAATGAAATGTGAGTTTGAGTCTATAAATATTGATATTGAAAATGATATAGATGAAAATGAAAAGTAAATGGTGTTTAATGAAATTGATGATAATCAAGAAGAACTTGAGGTTTTGCAATTGAAGGAAAATGTGTTACCAAGAGGATTGGTACCATTGGAAGAGCTTTTTGACTTTGATGATGTAGCCAACAAGCCAAAAATAGAACCAATAGGAGCTGAGGTAGAGGACTGTAACATAGGAACTGAAGAGAACCCTAAAATTATCCAGCTGTCTAAATCCTTACCTTCTAAAGAAAAACAAAAGTACATTGAGCTTTTAAAATAATTTTCTGATGTGTTTTCCTGGAGCTATGGAGACTTAAAATATTATGATACTAGTATCATTGAACACACCATTCCCATCAGGGAAGATCAAAATACTTTTAAACAGAAATTGGGGGGAATAAAATCATTATTACTTCCTTTGATAGAAAAGGAAGTCAAGAAAATTTTCGATGCAAATTTCATTGTACCCCTCAGATTTTTGAAATGGGTCTCAAATCTAGTACCTACTAGAAAGAAAAAGGTGAAATTAGGCTTTGTGTAGATTTTATAAATCTTAACAAGGTTTCTCTTAAAGATAACTATCCCCTGCTCAAAATGGATCACATCCTACAAAAGGTAGTTGGTTCCAGCAAATTTTCACTGCTGGATTGTTTCTCAGGATACAACCAGGTTCTGGTTCATTTTGATGATCAACAAAAGGTAACATTTGCTACACCATGGGGCACTTTTATATATGTAAAAATTTCTTTTCCTTATGAACATTGGGGCCACATTCCAAAGAGTAATGGACATAACCTTTGCTGATGAAATTGACAAGTTCATTTTTATTTAACTAGATGATATAATTGTGTCTTCAAAGACAAATGAAGAGCACTTTCTGCATTTAAGAAGAATTTTTGAAAAGTGGAGAAAATGTGTTATCGCCTTAAACCCCAAGAAAACTTTTTTTGGTTTAGAGGAGGTAAAACTTCTAGGTCATATCATTTCCAAGGAAGGTATTAGAATTTGTCCTAACAGAATCGAAGCCATACTGAAAATTGAACCTCCCATAAACAAGAAAGAAGTTCAATCATTCATTAGTAGGATAAATTTACTCATAAGATTTATTTCTAACTTAGTTGAAATTTTAAGATCCATTAAAAATATGTCAAAGAAAGACATGGAAATAAAATGGAATACGAAAGCCAAGAAATTCTTTAGTGCAGTTAGATTTAACTATTGCTCCTGTTTTGATAAGCCCTGACTTTACAAAGGATTTTATCATTTTTTCTTTTTCATCTTAGTATACTATTGCAGTTATTTTATTACAGAAAAATCGTGAAGGCCATGAACACCCTATAGCTTTTTCCAACATAGCTCTGAGGGATGCATCTCTAAAGTACAACATCATGGAGAAACAAGCCTTTTCTTTAATAAAGGAATTAAATTATTTTAGAGTGTACATCCTACATTCTCATATCATTGCATTTGTCCCAAGTGTCGTGGTAAAGAATATTCTCACACAGACTAACCCAGATGGTAGAAGAGGGAAATGGATTGTTGTAATTCGAGAGTATGACATTGAGATTAAACCAACAAATCTCATCAAAGGTCAGGGATTCACAAAGCTAATGGTTAAGTCCAATTTTCATGCACTGGATATCAATTATATTGCTGCATTGGATGAACAGGAAGAGATGGCGACTCCACAGGTATCAAAGGCCTTTCCTACCTCACCATGGTATGTAGACATTATTTTTGTATTAAAAAGCTTACAAGCTCCTCCTAGTTTAACTAAGACAAAAGGCAGGTTTCTAAAACTAAAAGCTATGAAATTTTGTATTTTAGATCAAAATGTATATTGGAAAGATGTTGGTGGTATTTTTCTAAACTATTTATTGAAAGATGAATAAGATAGGGTCATGGAGGAGTTTCATCAAGGAGAGTTTGGAGCTCATTTATATTGGAAACCATAGCCAACAAAATCCAAAGGGTTGGTTTTTACTGGCCTACCTTGTTTGTAGAACTGCATAAGAAAGTCACCACTTGCCACCAGTGTCAAATTTTTTAAGGCAAGAGAAAGCTTTTTCCTTTAACATTGAAACCCATTGCAATTGAAACTCCTTTTCAGCAATGGGGTCTGGAAATCATTGTTGAAATCCATCCGAGATCCTCAGGCAAACATAGATGGATCTTAACAACCACTGATTACTTTACTAAGTGGATTGAGGCTATCCCAACTAGAAAAGCCATAGACACTGTCAATATCCAGTTTTTAGAAGGTAAAACGATGTTTAGGTCTGGATGTCCCCATAAGATTATCACTGAAAATGTTGTTTCCTTCAAGTCAAATAAAATGGTTGATTTTTGTAACAAATACCACATAATATTAGGACACTCACCTACGTATTAACCACAAGGAAATGGGATAGTTGAGTCCTCCAATAAGAGTTTAGTCAACATCATCAAAAAGCTACTACAGGAGAATAAAAAGTTGATTAATTCCCTATGGCGGGCATAATTAGAACCAAAAAGTCAAATGGAATGTTTCCATTCCAACTAGTATATAGAGTTGATGTTGTGTTTCTTGTTTCTCTAGGAGTTACTGTGTTAAAGTTGTTACAAGAATCACAAGTGGAAACTAATGATTTATAAAGAAGGATCAACCAGACCATACCGTTGCAAAAATCTAGGAAGGAGTTCTATAACAAAAATCAACTTGTTCAAGACAACATTAAAAATATCTATGACAAGAGAGCAAAAGAAAATGATTTCCAGTTAGGTGACCTGGTTTTAAAGTGGGACTCAAGGAATGAAGACAAATGCAATCATGGTAAGTTCGATAGTTTTTGGAAAGGTTCATATAAAATTCAAGCTTTCAGAGGAAATAATGAATTTTTCTTGAAGGACTTGACTGGAGAAACACTGCCTAGTGGACCTGTCAATGATAGACTTCTCAAACACAACTTTCCTCAAAGTTAAATCAGTTTCATTTAGAATCATTATACATATCATTTTACTATTCTACTGCAAGAGTGAGGGTATCTCACATCAGAAATTGAAGCCTGGAGAGAAGGTCCTAAGCTTATGATGATTTTTTTCCAATATTTATTATTAACATAGGGTGGATTAGATTTAGTTTCAGAATAAGGACATCATGCCCAACGGATCAAGGCTACTGATCTACAACGTTCTTGACACCTCACAAGGAGGGTACCATCCCCATTGGAGCCATTGTTAGAGTCCTATATTTTATAGGATGAGATGATTTTTTTCTGTTGATTTTTGTATATGAGATGTTGTAAATAATCTTTCATTCTACAAGTTATTTCCAAAAAATAGAAAAATAAAAAATAAAAGAAAATGAAGAAAAAATAAACAAAGGGGATATAAATATATACATGTGCGTGAAAAGAATAAAAGATAAAAAAATATGAAAAAATATAAAAAACAATGAAAAGTACCCCAAAAAAAATAAGTGAGCAAATTTAAATGCCACTCAAAAATAATGTAAAATGCATCAGTAATACCTTAGGAATTTTGAATAATGTGCTTCTAGCCAAAATTCCACATTGAAATAGATTGGTTATTTTAATAAAACAATTTAAGTGTGATTAGGATGGATTAAATAAAATTAATGTAGATTAGTGAATAATCAACCACACAGGAGTGCACTCTAGGGTTTTGAATAGGGGGCGACAGGAGCGAGATGGTAACTATGGAGGGGCAAGGAGGAGGGATCTCCACTCCCTCCTACAGTAACGTGGTTTCAAGCAGTAGCAAAGAGGTGAGCCTGAACAATTTTTGGAAACCAACGGAGGTAGAGACAAAGACAACTGGCACTCACAAGCTGGAAAGCAGCAAATCTCCTGAAAGGGAAGGGACTCACAAGGAAACCAGGAGGGAAACGAATTCTGAAGATAGTAGTCAGAGAACTGAGAACATATCTATGACATAACCCTACAAGACCAAGGCTAACATTAAACCTCGGGTGGTCTTAAATGATCCTGCACTACAGTGGCACAGAGATCACATGGCGACTTATGCGGTCATTTGCAAGTTCATGGGTATATGGCACATGGAGAAAGCATTGTACACATGGATAAGAAACAACTGGAAATCGAAGGGGGAAATAAATCTACATCTTAGGTCCAAGGGTTTATTCGCAGTGGTTTTCACTAACCTAGAGGACAAAGACAGAGTTTTCGAAGGAGGACCCTACTTCTATGCTGCCACAGGCCTTTGCATGTGACCTTGGGTGATGAACTTTGTTACGAAGCGAGAAACGTTCACATCGGTCTCGGTATGGATTAGATTATACTCCTTACCTTTAGATTATTGGTTCCCGGAATCTTTAAAAGCTATAGGTAACAAATTAGGGCATTTCATAAATATATCAAAACCAACTCTGTGAGGTAAATATACCTCCTTTTCTCATAATTGTGTAGAAATAGACTTATTGGGAGCACTCTCGGATGAAGTTATCCTAGAAGTTTATTATGAGGAATGGGTACAAGCAGTCGAATATGAACACATCCCATTCATATTCTGTAAATTTCATGAACATGGGCACCTCTTCAAAGACTGCCCACTCAACAAAAGGGAGGACTACCTGAAAACCAACACAGGAAAAGACCTTGAAGGGTTTACCAAAGTGGGATGTAGAGGGAAAGGAGGGCGAAAAATGTCCCAAAAGAAACCTAGCGAGAGAAAAATACCAAGTCATAACAGTTTCAAGATTTTAGAAGAAGAGGGGGGGGAATGGAATGAACAAGAAACCAGAGGACTATCATACAGAGAAGGAAAAATAGGATAGCATGGAAATCATACAGGAATACAATGGAAAAAAGGAGGACCCACCAAGCATTATGGAACTTGGCAAGGACCATGAGATGTCCCCAAGCGAAGGAGGTACGGAGGACCAAGACCTGTAGGAGATTCTTGAGAGGGAGAACCTTGAACTATAAAAGTTTCTAGAGCAGGGAATCAACAAAGCAATTGACTCTCTACCACAAGAGGAGTTTGATAGAGTACAACAAATATTCCTCCAAAGGTCTCAAACAAAGGTCGTAGGAGTCAAAAGGAACCACGATAGCTAGGATAATAGAGGGGTTAAATCAATGGAGATAATATCAGGACACTCTACCAAAAACCCAGACAATAAAAGAGGGAGAAAGAGATAGAATGAACTGCTGACAGAGTATGGGAAACTCATGATCAATTCAAGTAAGATGAAAGATCTCACCAGTTACTCTTTTACAAAACCATCATTATGAAGCTTACAACCTGGAACATTAGATGACTAGGGAGTAAAAGAAAACAAAGAAATCTCAGCATCAGAATAAAAGAAGAAAAACCAGACATGGTGTTTATACAGGAAACAAAATGCTCAGTAGATAAAATCAGAGAAATGCATAGAAAATGACTTATTAATTATGAGTACCTAGAAGTCAAAGAAAATAATACAGTTGGGGGAATTATCACTCTATGGAATCCTAAAAAATTTGGAATCCTGGATGTTGAGGCATCTAGAAACCACCTTTCAATGGTTATTCGACCTTTCGGGGACAAGGAATGTTACATGATCACAAATGTCTATGTTCCTCAACCTCTTGAAGACCAAATTAGACTCCTCACCTCTCTGGAAGAGCTGAGAGAGAGACACCCAATAATGCCCTGAATTCTGGGAGGGGACTTTAACATGATAAAGAAAAAGGGAGGGACCAAAAAACTTCGTAGAGACTCAATAACCTTCCAAAACTTCCTTAACAACATGAGACTGGTGGATATAGAGACAATATATGGCACATTCACATGGAATAACAAGAGAGGAGGAACTTCCCAGGTTGCCTCGAAATTAGACAGATTCATAATCTCGGAGGATTTCCTTCTCACCGGTTGTATCATGATAGCTTTCATCCTCCCTTTCGAAGGCTCAGACCATTGGCCCATCTAGCTGGAAGCTTCTTTTATTGGTACCTCGAGGAATAGACCCTTCAGATTTGAAAATGTCTGGCTTACTCACCTTGAATTCATCACTAATATTGGAAAATGGTGGGCGGAAGAAATGCCCACCCAAGGAACAAAAATGTTCCTCCTGCATCAGAGACTCAAACACATCAAAAGAAGGCTCAAAGAATGGAACAAAAATGAGTTTGGCAACATTTTTAAAGCCAAAAGAGAAGTGGAAAATTTTTTATAGGAAACTAATCAAATTCTCATCACAGAAGGCTTCACAGAGGAAAGGAAAATGCAAGCGGACTCACTTCAACAAGAATGGGACAACATATGCCAGTAGGAAGAAATCTTCTGGAGACAGAAATCTAGAGTGCAATGGATTAAAGAAGGGGAGAGAAATAGTATGTTCTTTCACAAGTCCACCATGGAACACAGAGCACACAATCGGATCACGAAACTCATAGATCCTCAAGGAAAAGATCTAAATACTCACAAGGAAATGGAATCTGAACTAGTTCAACATTTTCAAAGTATAGCAGAGGAGACCATTACAGACAGATCTCAATTTACTAAAAGTTCACTAAGTATATTCCAAAACTGGTAACCAGGGAAGATAATTACAATATCAATAGGCCAGTGACGGAAGAAGAGGTCAATGAGGTAATCAAAGAGATGCACAATGGGAAAGCTCCAGGCCTAGATGGTTTCAATGTAGACCTCTTCAAAACATGCTAGGAAATAGTCAAACATGACATTCTTGATGTAGTGAAGGACTCGAGAAAATCAAGATCAGTTCTAAGAGTTCTTAATGAATCCTTCATAGCCTTAATCCCCAAACTGGAAAAATCCATGACTCTAGATAGATTCAGACCCATAGCTTTATGAAATTTGGTGTACAAAATCATTTCCAAAGTAATTTCTAACAGACTCAAACACCTTCTTCCCACGCCAGTGTCAGAGGAGCACACTGAATATGTGGAAGGTAGACAAATTCTCAATAATAGCATTCAAGCTCATGAAGTGGTTCATTACCTCAAGACCAATAAGCAAGCAGGTATGATAATACAGCTGGACATATCGAAAGCTTATGATAATCTAAGCTGGTCTTATATTAGGGAAGTTCTTAAAGCATATGGCTTTGACCACAATTGGATAAGATGGGTTATGGCTCTTGTTACCACTACTAGTTGTTCAATTCTTCTTAATCGCTTTCCATCTAGAACCTTCAAGCCATTGAGAGGCCTCGGACAAGGAGATCCTCTCTCCCCCTTCCTTTTCATTCTCATGAGGGAAAGATTGGGCAGAGCAATCACTTCAGCCAAGGAGGAAGGAAGAATCCAGGGACTCAGACTCACTCAAAATGGGGACATTTTGACTCATCAATAATTTGTGGACGATGCTATGCTGTAAGGCACACCCACAGTCAAGTAACCCAAAGCTTTCAAACAAATCCTGTATTTTTGCAATGGCTGCTGGTATTGAGGTAAGCCTCACAAAATCAAAAGTTTTCTTTTACAACGCTGATATATCAATTCAAAGAAATCTCTCTAGAATTCTAGGCTTTCAAAGAGATCATCTTCCCTCAAAATATATGGGAATGCCCCTCACTAACAAACCTCTGAGTAAGGACGTTTGGGAGTCACTAACTAATAAATTGAAGAACAAAGTCAACAATTGGACAAGCAGATCTTTGAATTTACAGGGAGGCTTGTTCTCGCAAAGGATGTATTACAAACCATTCCAACTTACATGTTTTTAGCCCTTCCTGTACTAATAGGAGTTTTACAACAAATTAGGAATATCAAAAGAGATTTTCTTTGGGGTAAAGGGGTAGAGAAAACAAAATGGGCTCTGGTAGCTTGGGACAAGCTCTGCAGACCCAAAACCCATGGTGGTTTGGGTCTCCATGACTCGAAGACTCTAAGCAAAGTTTTGGGGGAAAAACTTTGGTGGATATGGCTAAAAGAAATAAGAAACCCCTGTGCTAAACTCTAGAAGAAAAAATATGAAATGGATTGGTAGGAAATGGACCACATTCGAATGGTAGGACACATCAGAGGTTCACACATTTGGAACAATGCTTGGGAGAATAGAGCGTTAGTTCAGAAACATAGTTTTTGGGAGATTAGAAATGGGAATCTTTCCTGGTTTTGGGAGGACAACTGGCAGTAGGAACATAACCTTTGTAGAGAAGGACTGGACATCATAAAAAATGACACCATTAACAAAGTACTGACAAAGGTAAGTGACTTTTGGGATTAGTCAAGGGACACTGGTAAATGGAGAATTTGGAAGGTACCAGATTACAGTGAAGAGGCCCCGTTGAAGACCCAAGCTAAAGTTCTAGAAGTGATTCTAGAAAAGAGGTAAATTTTGACTTCAACCTTGAATGATCTACTAATATGGGGTGGAAACAATGAGGGCATACTAAAACTCAAAGAAGACAAAAGAATAACCATAGGATTTAACTATCCAAGTCCTGATAACACATGGAAAGACCTACGGAACAACCCATAGTGGACGAAGATCAAACTGTTCAGGTGGTTGGTTCAGCATAAAAAGATTCTAACTTGGAAAAATCTCAGAAAGAGAGGTTTTGCTGGTCCATCAAGATGCCATCTATGTGGCCTGCAGGAAGAAATGATGGATCACCTTCTCAACCTCTGCTTTTTCACCTCAACCTTATGGAATTGGGTGGCCTCTCTCTTCAATCAAACAGACAGGAACGAAAATGACATCACTAAAACTTTAAAGAATTGGAGGAAAGACTTCTCAGATAATGAAACAGTCAATACAACCTGGAATCTGATTCCTGGATTTTTGATTTGGGATGTTTGGAAAGAACGTAACAACATGATCTTCAAAAATAAAGCTGGCTCAACACAAAGTATCATGGCTCAGATCCTAAAACAGCTCAAAGAAATGGTTAATGTCCTTCTGAAGCAACCTCCTGAGAAACCCCCTGGTCATCGAGACACTCACATTCTAGAACTGTTGGGACTCTAGTCACATGTCCCTCAAGGCATAAATAAGATAGCAAGGCACATATTAGAAGGAAAGGCTTTCTGGCAACCCCCTCCCCAAGGCTTTTTAAAATTCAATATAGATGGAGCCTCAAAAGGAAACCCTAGGGATGTTGGTTATGGAGGAGTCATAAGAGATGAAGAGGGAAACATCAAAGTCATCTTTCACATTCATTTTGGGAGGGCAACCAACAATATGGCTGAACTCATGGCCATTGAACAATGCTTATAAATTATAATTGAGTACAATTTACATAATACAATCATCGAGGCAGACTCGAAATTAACAATTAATTCGGTCAAACGGATAGGCATGTGCACTGCACTAGACAAAGTCTCAAAACACTGGAGACTTTTGTAGGTCTATCACCGAATTCAATCGCACCTAATAATTCTTAGAACCCTTAGATTTTTTCTTGTGCGCAGAGATGCCAACAGAGTAGCAGACTAGCTAGCTAATGAAGGGGTGAGATGCACAAGAGACAACAAGTGCTACTCGTGGGAGTCGGTACCCACAGGACAACTACGTGAGGGTTACTACACTCTGGCTCGCACAGATAGGGAGCATTATTAGCACATGAAGGGGGATCAACTAGTTGACAGTTAATCTGATGGATGATAGGGGTTTGACAAAAAGATGACCCGAGATTTGGCATATTTGGGTCTCGCAGTTGGATGAGAGGCAGAGGAGAAAGAGCACGAAACCAAATGGAGGAACCAAGAGATTTAATATGGAACAAGGTGGTTTTGCTACAGTTTCAGTGCTTTTTGGGCGTCATCATTACCTTGAGTGGTTTAACAGGAGAGCTTCTAATGCCATTAACAGTTCAACACGTGGCCCAAAGAGGAGAGAGAATACTGCCTTCATCGGGCGGATATTCCTTGCTCTTGTTTCCTACCCGATATCCTTTACAACCATTGGATCTTGTGGAAGCAGATCTACGGCTGAGGTTTGTTGTGCTGGTTGGCGGGACTGGGATATCTTCCTTGCAAGTTTATGTTCAGGAGAAGGATCGAGGAATTTCGAGAGAAATAACTACTCGATGGTTATCTACCTAGCGGACCCGAAATATTTTCACCGTTGTCCTTATTTCCTCTTCAGGTCTGCTTACAGTCTTCTTGATTTTTGTTTTGTGGTCCCTTAGAAGGTTGCTCTATTTTGTGGGCCTTTAGAAGGAATCTCATGCAGTTGACTCAAGTCCCTTAGCTCAGGGTGCCAGCTAACTCTTTGGCTTTGTTGTAATCTATGTAACCTATTTTAGCTTCAATTGAATAGAAGGTTCTTTTCTTACCTTAGCAAAAAAAAGGAATAATCAACCACACAGTGTAATCATGGTTGAATTAGATTAGTTAGAACAAAATTAATTAACCACAACGTTTAAGAGTGGTTGATTAAGATTTAATGTTAATTTTAATTGTTAAGTTAATCATAGGTTCAAATTGTAAATAAAGTGTTTCTGATGAGACATGTTTTGTCGCCACATGATAAAGTGGGAACATGAGTTAACATCCACGATCCACCTCGCCCGGATCAACGGTGGGAGATCGTATTCGGCCCCCTCGAGCCCCTCTGATGTTCAAGCACAAAGGGAGGTCTGAAAAGGAAAAAACCTAAATCGTAAAACACCCCCCCGAAATCCATCTTCTGCTCCCGCTCACGCTGATCATTCACCCTTATCCACTCCCTCGCCACTTACATCCTGCCAAATGGACGTATTGTTGTCACGTTTCTCCTACTTCACTGCATATTCCTCCACTACCTATTGGCCACCTCATACCTAAGGACCCCACTCCCCTTCTGCCAAAACAATCTCCTGTCACCACTTCTTTCCCAATAGGATGCTACCATCTAGCACTCTTGTCACCATGTCAGTAGACAGTTGAGAAATAAATGTTAGCTGCTCCTGCCACAACAGACCTGCTCCGTTGTAACAATAAATTAGCAATGGTAAACATTTTTTTTCTATATAACCACATTGAAACCCGTTCAATTGCTTCTTTTCATCGTTTCATGAAAATAGGAAACCAAAAGTCGCAGTGCACGGTGAACCAGACAGACTCTACCCAACAGCCCAACTAATGATCCATGCCATCTCTATGACTAGTTAGTGTAACCAGTGACTACAAACAAGATCCTAACTGTCAATTCGCATCCAAATACTAGTTTTCACATATTTTTCTTAGGTAATTTTGAATTCCCTATTCTTTTTGGTTTTTTCATGGAACCTACAGGTAAATCCAAGGCCTCTAAGGAAAATCCTGTGTTGCCTCCTACCATAGATTTAGTCACCAAACATTGGTAGACCAAGACTACAAGATTTTTTAAACTAGTTTCTAATTCGACCTATTCAAGATTCGCAACTCGTTAAAACATAATCTCGTGGATCAGAAAGATGAATTGAGCCTCTGGGATTCTCTCCTACCACAATTCATCTTCCCTCAGACATAGCACTTCCCCGAATTCATTTCCTGGTGTCAACTCAGGTATATCCCAAGTCAGAGGGAAATTTTGGCCCAAAACAATGATATCCACTTCATCATCCCTATAACATCCATCTCTAAAATCCTTCAATTGCCAAACTCTGCCTATCTGCAACCATTTTTTGTAGATTCCCCCATGGAATTCTACACAATCCTATCCTTCCAATAGAGAGTCAAGATATTTGAGATTTTTCTTACTGAGGATTCCCAGTTACCCAAGAAGAATCCCCCACACTCATCCTCTATGTTCCCTTAGATGACTAAGCAAGTAATTTCAATCATTTCATCCATACTTTGCTATCAATCTGATTAGTGGGTTGATGAGGCCATTGTTGGTTTTTTATCAGTTTTTGCAACTGGTGAGGAACCCCCTATGTTTAATTAAAATGAGTTCATTGTAGAAACAATTCATGACCAGTTCCTCAATTTTTCTACTAAAGGGACTTTTAAATATGCTTGAGTGTTGGTTTATTTGTTTCTTTATCATTAGGCAGATAGCTTTTCATTCCCTTTGCAAAAATTAGATGAGCAGGGTAATCCATAGTCAATAATCCATTGGACATCCTTGGTGAGGAAAAATTCCACTAAGTACACCTTCTTTGATTATGTTGATCAATTTTTACACACAATATCTTGTTTATTGAAGCATAATATAGAGCCTAGGATATGACCAGAGATAAAGAGAATTCTACATCTCAGCAAGTAGACTAAGATAGGAGATTGGTACCTGTACCAAAATTATATTGAGATCAAATTTTATGGGTGTGAATTGCCACCATACAGGCTACCAAAATTTGTTCCTATTAGGATCTTCTCATTGGAATATATAAGGTAGATGATTCATATGGATAATCGTCACTCTGTTGCAACATAAAATAAGTTTCAGTTTAAAATCAAGGCACAGGTTGGACCATTTATTTGTAACATTAGAGAAGTAGGTAAGGCATCATATTTTCTCCTTAAGCATGTGAGCTTCAAGTTGAGATTTACTTGGTCATATGACCCTTTTGGCATTTTAAGTTGAGAGTGGAGCAGAAAACCACTCCTTAGACTCACACTCCTAGACGAGAGATAAAAGAGTTCACAAATAAAAGTCGGTTGGAGGAGAATACACTACAAGAAGCAGATGAATAATTCATATCCACGACATCCACACAGACTCTATTACCTTAAGAAAAAAGAGACAAGAGGCCAAGAGAGGATGATTCCCCTTTAGTCACAGAGATTGTAGTTAAGCAATTTCTGATATACAAGAAGAAGCAAAAAACTAATTCTAAACCCGTTTTTCAGCAGGAGGATGAGGAGCAGGCCACCATAGTCCTAACATGCCATCATATTTATAAAAGAAGAGAAGATTTCTTCATAGGATCTCCATCTTCCACAGATTCCCAAGATCCCCCGAATACAACTCAAACAATAGAATTGGTTTAGGACCAGGATGAACCAAATATTTTTGCAAAGTAAAGATAAATTAAGAAGAAGAATGAGCAGCTCAAGGCCACTATACACCCAATTCTGGAAGCAAACAATATATTCACAACACATGCTTCTTTCAGCCTTTGATACAAAAAAGGGGAAAATGAAAATTTCATTTCTTCAAGCACAAGTTCCATTTCCAAAGACACTAGCTAATTACAAGAAGTCCATATTTTCCTTTGATGGTGAGATGATTCACCCCATTTACCAAATAGACCTGCATAAATAGACTTGGGAAGTTTTGTACTCTACTTTTACCACACTGCCATGATATCTTGTAAGTTAGAGGCCTCACTCAACAACATTTAATCACAATTGAAACATGAAAATATCTCATCTTTGGCTAAGGACACGAGGATCAAATCATTGGAGGACTTGGTAATTAATTTGGGGTATTATCCAGGTGGAGATTGGTGGCCACCCACCTATTCCACTTTGACCCCCACCATTATTTCTTTCAATTTTTCAATTTCCTTAATTGTAGCATAGTTTACTATTTTTTGCAGTTTTTCGGATCGTGAGCTTCCGGAGCCGTTTTGAGGCCCTAAACGAAATTTGTTTGGCAATATTCCTCTGGGATATTTCAATGAAATCATGTTTTTAGTTGTATTTTTTAGAGAGATATTCCCAACAAGGTATCATGGGCATCAAATGAAGATAATATGACCAAGTTATGACCTCGGGAAGTTGGCTACCCAACTAACCCCAACGGGGCCCATAAACTCTTGGTGATACATCTCCTCGAGTTAGGGTTTTGGTTGTTTAGGGTTTTCTCTTATTGTTCAATAATAAAAAGGCCCTTGAGCCTCATTGTAACTTAGTTCAAAGGCATATAGCAGCCACATCTCTTCTCAAACTTAATCTACCATCGCTCGAGCTAGTCTCATTTCCATTCTGTTTGTAAGCATATTTCATTATTTGATATTAATGAAAGGAAGTGTATTTCTAATACATATCTATATTTATGGTTATATCTATAATTTGTTGCATTCATGTTTAAATTCAGATCAGTGGTATGAGAGTGGGCTTTTCTTTCTCCTTTTTTCATTGCATGTATCCAACGAGGTTGGGATATAAGGAGTTAGGGCTCAAACTGGTCGAACCTTTGCGAGACCATCATCGTAAATCCTGACGGCCTTCCATGTGGGAAGGAAAGAAAGATGAGGGAGTAGGGTATCCTATCAAAATATTACTCGAGGAGGCCCTCGAGAAACAAAGGAACACGATGATGGATAACTTTTCCCAAATCCTTCAATGGTTGCCCACCGGGAGTGCATCCACATCCAACAACCACTCTTGAGGCTCCACACCTTTTAAGGTATAAGTAAACTTTGACATTCCCATATTTCAGGGCCAAATAGATGCAAACACCATAGATAAATTGTTGAATCTGCTAGAAGGATAGTTTTTTGTTCATGATTTTTCCAGCCAAGAAAATATTACTTTTTCTCTTCTCAAAGCCAAGCCCCATGTCAAGGACTGGTGAGAAACCTATTCTGAGAAGAAGGATGAAAGTACGGAATCACTATTTTTAGTTGCTCCCACTTTGAATTCATTCTGGGACACCATCAAGGAGCACTACTACCCTATTGGGAGCTATGAGGACAAATACATAAAGTGGGCCAGGTTGTGGCAGGGAAGGGACCAAGATGTGTTGGAGTTTACCAATGTTTTTCATACCCTTTGCACGAAGTTGGGTATCAAGGATTTTGAGAAGCATTTGGTACTCAAGTATCGTGGCTATCTACATAGATACATCCAAGATGAGATGGAGTTCTTGGACATCTGCTCACTTGGCACAACGTAGCAATACACTATCAATATCGAGCAGAAGTTTAAATAGAAGAAGCAAGAATTTGGATCTGTGAATCTGAAGCAAGGGAAAGGTGCCCCCAAACCACATAAAAAAGGAAAAAGCGAAGGCGGGACAACCCAAAACAACCCGCCAAGGCCACAAGAAAAGGAAAACATTGCAAAGCCGAAGAATGACACAGGAAAGTGATGTGAGTTCCATAAGAGATCCACCCACAACAAAAGTAAGTGTTAGGCTGAGTAGTCATTGGTGGCTGAGCTGAAGGCTTCACAATTAGATGCATGTTCTGACTGTGAATCAGAACCTGACAAGGGGAATGATAGAAGGAAGTAGATTATTGATGCGGAGTCCAATGCCACCATCACCACCACAAAGATCTAGAAGGAGGAACCCAAAGATCTAGAGGAGGAGTGTCTCTTCTACTCCCAGATGTCGGTAAAGGGTTCCCTGCTATAGTTCATTGTTGATAGTGAGAGCCAAAAGAACCTCATTGCAGTACAGGTCATGAAGTCACTGGGCTTCCTGACCACTGCACACCCACAACTGTACACCATCGGGTGGCTTCACCAAGGACGAGATCTTCTTGTGAGCCAACAATTTCACCTTCCATACAAAATCAAGTCCTTCATGGATGAGGTATTATGTGACATTGCTCCCCTTGATGTTTGTGATGTATTATTAGGCTAACCATAGTTGTGGAAGTGACATGTTGTGTATGATTCAAGGCCTCACACTGTTATTGTTACACTGAGAGATAATTTGTACAGGATACCGAAGGTAGCACAACCTACTTTCGTCCCTCTGGTTAGTGCAAAACAATGCAGTAAGCTCATTTCAAAAACCAGGAAATTTGTTTTCCTAATGATATGCTCTCAGGGAAAGAAGAAGACGTTGGCCACGATCTCTAGATAGGGCCCCTCCGCACGACAACAACATATGAACAAGGTCATGGAGGAGTATGAGGACATCTTCACCTCCCCTCTAAGGGTTCCTCTGCACTGTCAAGTCAAGCACTCCATCGATCTGACCCGAGGTGTGCCATTATCTAATGGACCAATCTATTAGCACTCCGTTCTAGAGAATGATGAAATGAAGAGGCAAATTCTGGAGCTATTACAGAAAGGTCACATTCGGCTGAGTTCAATGTCCCGTGGGAGCCTGATCGAGTTGGTACAGAAGAAGGATGGGACTTGGAGGCTCTATATTGACTATCGGGAGTTTGACAAGATCACTGTCCATAATAGGTACCCAATCCTATCGATTGATGACCTTCTCGACCAACTCAAGGGGTGGAATATTTCAGTAAGATCAACTTGAAGTCTAGAATGTGTGGAAGAATGCCTTCAATTCCAAGGAAGGCCTTTTTGAATAATTGGGTATGCCTTTCGGGTTGACGAATGCTCCTACAACCTTCATGAGGCTGATGGATGAGATCTTGTGGCCATTCTCCAACTCATTTGTAGTGGTATACTTGGATGACATCCCGATCTTTAGTGATAGTTGGGAAGAGAACCACCATTACATCCTCCAGGTTCTCCAAACATTATGGCAACACAAGCAGTGTGCCAATTTGGAGAGATTCACTTTTGGAATGACCCAGGCTTAGTATCTAGGATACATTATTGATGAATGGCGGGTGCATGTGGATCCACCCAATATCTAAGTCATTCGAGATTAGCTAACGCCAACCACTCTAATAGAGCTCTACAGCTTTATGGGTCTTGGAAATTTCTACTACAGGTTCATGTTGGGGTTCTCTCATATCACTTGGCCCTTGAGTCAAGTCACCAAAGAAAGAGTGAAAGAAAAATTATTTTGGTCTAAATCTCAAAAGAAGGCATTCGCAGAGTTGAAACGTCGCCTTTTCTCTGCACTATTTCTCACATTACAATACTTGTAACAACCATTTGAGATCGAGACAGATGAATATGACTATGCTATTGAGGTAGTCCTTACTCAATAGGGGCATCCAGAGGCATATCACAGTGAGACACTTTCAGACACAGTCCAAAAGTATCCCACTTATGACAAAGAGATGTGTTCCATTGTGTAGGCTTGTCTAAATGGAAGAATTAATTTTGGGGAAGGAAATGATCATCCACACAGACCACAGATCCCTGCAGTTCATACAGACGCAAGGGAAGTTGTAGAATAACCGCCATAAGAAGTGGTACATATACCTACAATAGTTCCATTTGAATATCAAGTACAAGAAGGGAAACACAAATAATGTTGCAAACTACCTCAATCGACCACCGATCATGGCGTTAACCACCGTGCTTAACTCTTATGGGCATAAGACTTCTGATTGGCCACTTCTATATAAAAGAGACCTAGAATTCAGCCACACATACCATACGCGCTTGGAGGGTCAACAAATTCTATATTTTCACCTCTAGGATGCTCTGTTATGCCACCTAGGATACCTTTGTGTTCCTTCAAGCGAGCGTGCAAAGATGATTTTGGAAGCACACTACAGTCAGGTCGTTGGGCATTTCGGGGTTGAGAAAATAGTGGTAGTACTGCAAAAGTATTTTTACTTTCCAAATCTTCGACAGGATGTCAGGAAGTACATCATATCTTTCACTGGCTACGCCATTTCCAAACTAACCATCAAGAAGTAAGGTCTCTATACTCCGCTACCTACCCCTAGTCGACCTTGGGAATCCATCTCCATGGATTACATGTCAGTCCTTCCTTCTACTAAGCATGGCAATGACTCTGTTTTTGTGATCATTGACAGATTCTCAAAGATGACCATTATGGCAGCTTACAAGAAGAGTAACACAACAGAATCCATTGCTAAAATCTTCTTTGAATGAGTGTGGGCACACTTTGGGATCCCACAGTCTATCATCTCAGATCGGGATAGCAGGTTCCTCAGTACATTTTGGTCCAATCTCTAGTCGATGTTGGACAACAAGCTCACTAATTACACATCTTTCCATCCCCAAACTAATAGCCAAACAAAGGTCATCAACAGGATAATCGCACACATTCTGCGCATGTACAACTCAAAGCATCCATGCAAATGGGATGAGAGCCCCTCCTATGTCTAGCACAGCTACAACCGGGCTCTCCACAGCTCGACTGGCCACAACCCTTTTTAGGTGGACTTGGGATTCCAGTCACGATGTCCCATTGATGTGGCCACACCATTTACAGTGACTCAGGTAGATTTGGCTCATGTCCATTCCGAAGCCGACAAGGAAAATAGATTCAATGAGCACATTCAACACATATGCCAATAGGTCCGTGACATATTGGACAAAGCCAATGCTAAGTACAAGTAGCAAAATCATCAGCATCGGGTGCCACAAAAGTTCCAGGTGGGTGACGAAGTTTGTCTACATTTGCAAAAGAGCGCCTCATTGGGCCCCACCATAACATTCGCTTGCTTCGATATGGGTCATATACCATTACCAAGGTTATGGTAGATAATAATTTCTAGCTGATCATCTCCCCATTCCTTAGCCTGCACCCATTGTTCAATGTCGATCATCTTCGGCCATACTTTCCAACATTACTGGACACATTTGACATTGCAGAACAACTCACACCAACAGAGTTAAATCCAGACTGCATGGAACAAGTGCAACTAATCGGATCATGGACACACGGATCAAGAACAATTACCAATAGGATATCCAATTGTATCGAGTTATCAAAGCCAGCTAACTCCTACACCAAGGAAAATGGCTCACTAGGGACCAAGTTCAACATAAGTTTCCTCATCTCATGGAGGAACTCAATGCAGTGGAGACCATTGCCTCCTAAGGTTGGTGGGGGGGGGGGGGAAATGATCCAAGTGGATATTGGTGGCCACACGCCTATTCCACTTGGACCCCCACCATTGTTTCTTTTAGTTTTTTAGTTTCCTCAATTGTAGCAGAGTTTACTATTTTTGGCAATTTTTTGGGTCTTGAACTTCTGGACCCATTTTGAGGCCCTAAACGATGTTTTTTTGGAAATATTCCTTTTAGTAATTTCAATGAAATCTTATTTTCGGTTGTATTCCTTGGAGAGATCTTTCCAAAGAGGTATCATGTGCATCAAACAGAGATAATATAAGCAAGTTACAACCTTGGGAAGTTAGCTACCCAACTAACCCCAACGGGGCCCACAAACTCTTGGTGTTACATCTCCTCAGTTTAGGGTTTTGGTTGTTTAGGGTTTTCTCTTATTGTTCAATATTAGAAAGGCCCTTGAGCCTCATTGCAACTCAATTCAGAGGCATGTAGCCACCACATGTTTTCTCAAAGATAAGCTACCATCGCCCGAGCTAGTCTCATTTCCATTTTGTTTATAAGCATATTTCATTATTTGATATTAATGAAAGGAAGTGTTATTTCTACTAGATCTATGTATTTGTGGTTATATATGTAATTTTTTGTGTTCCTGTTTAAATTCAGATTAGGGTATGATCCCAAAGATGTAAAATCGGCAGAAGAAATTGTGAGGAGGAAAAATGCAGACATGGTAGAATTGAGGAAACAACTCAAAATTCCCTCCATAGAGGATCCCCAAGCTAAGGAAGTTGGGGAGCCTGGGAAAGAAAAAGAGAACATGTTCAAGATAATAATTGAACAAAGCAGCCAAATTAAGGATGTGGAAGTGGAGATGGAAGGACTGCTCAAGGAAAAAGAGATGTCATCACAACTAGCCATAGTTCCTCTAACAACAGTGCCTATTTCAGTGGTAGCCATAGCAGGAGTATCTAGATTGACAACAATAGAAAAACATACCACAAATTATTCAAATGAGTTGGTTAAAGTGATGGAAAATTTGTCCATCAGAGGGTAGGAAATTGAAAAATTAAATGCCCAAGTTAAAACTTTGTAGGATCAAAAATTAAATATAGATAATTCATACATAGTAGAATTGCAGAAACCTCACAGGATAGCCCAAAGGATTGAGTAGCTAGAGAATGAGTCTGTGATGGCTCAAACACCAGCATAGGCTAAAGAATGCATATGGATTGAGATAAATGAGTCCATCATAGAAATCTGACCTTCAATTGAAATATTTTTTTAACAGGAGGTCTTAGTGCACAGATCAAAGGAGTTAATGGAAGGAGTCAGAAGCATCTTGGGACAAAGGCTAGGGAAAGCTAACACCTTAATTAAAATTTTGAATTCAAAAACCAAGGATGACTTAGAATATTTTGAAATTGCAAATAGGACAGAAAGTATCTTGGATGTCAGGAGATTCCTTACTAAAAGTAACTTGCTACTACAGTTGGAAAACAAATGCCAGCACTTAGAAGCCAACATCCAGAAGTTTCACAAGAAGTTCAATGCATTACATTTGAAAGGACTGCCATGACTAAAGGGAATTGGAGACAAGCTAGTGCCACCACCAGATTATCAGCAGAAATTGTATACATTAGCCAGGGACAAATCAAAGTTTTCAACTATTAAAGGCTCAATTACAAGAAAAGCTTTCATGGAGGCTTTGGAATCCGATCTGCATATCAAAGACGAAATCAAGCATTTATTTTTGGTCAATCCAACTTCCGAGATGTATATCAAGGTAGATGAGGCTTAAAGAAAATTGGTTAAAATGCTAATTCCAGATGAAGATAGATGGGACCAGTTATGTCAAATATTGGAGTAAAAATTGTTTCACCTTCAGTAACTTAGCAACAATTTTTCAGGCCCAGTCATCAAAATCAAGCCTCAAAGATAGTGCCAGATCATTACATATGTTTCATTTATTTATATTTTTGTTCTATTTTTACACGCAGTTTAGGATATTTTTAAAAGATCTTGAGGTTTTCACTCAAGATATTTTTTGATATTTTTTTATAAATACTTCCCAAGTCTAATTACAAATGTTGGGACTTGTAGCAAGAAAGGAATACCATTTGATGTAAAGTTGTTCACTGAGCTAAAGTGATCATTTTTAATTAATATAGACAGCATTCCAGGATTCATGTGTTAGGCTTAATTGGTGATACTTTTCTACTTGTAATTCTGTAATATCTTTGTTCTTTTTCATATGTGTTTCTTTCCTCTATTGTTTAAAAGAAAATTATGGGTTGGACTTGTTTAATTACACTTTGTCATGGCTTCAAACAATATATGTTTTCCAACTGAAATTAGATATAGAATTCTTAATTTCTCTATGCTTAATTGATTCTAAACTTTTTCCTCCTTATCGCTCCATCAAGATCTGAAGATCCAACGACCTGCTTGCCTTGCCCTATTATTTATGATTTGATATTTATTCACTTGATCACTCTAAGACTTTGACACCATTTCCCAACGGCCTTACCTTGAAGCCTCAACCAAACAATTCAAAAACCAAATTATGAACCTCATATGTAGCCTAAAATCCAATCACAAAAAAGCTAAATTTGACAGACAGAACCCTCTCTGAGTTTAGAAGGGCTAGCTTCTAAACTTAAAAGTGGTTTTATGGTTACCTTTGTAACTTATTTTACAGCCTTAAGAAATTACAGAGTGATAACAAAAGGAAAAACATTGCTAATTAGGTTTTTGAAATATTGTAGCTTAGGCTTTAAGTTAATTTTATCCATCATATTTAGTTAAAAATGAAGAAGCATAAACCCCCAATCAGGGTACAAGATGGAGGACGACCGCATCAAGACGAAGTTAATGCTGAGTACACCGAGGTACAACAACACCACCCCCCACATGTTCTAAGTGATGGGTACGGTGGCCTTATGCATGCATAACATTACTGCTGGAGAGAAAGGTGGCAGAGTTACGAATGGAAGTTGTCTGGTTAGTAGTGCTTGCAGTGGTAAAAAATTTTGTAGTTTCTGTGACTGGGTGAGTGTGGTTCAATGTGTGAGGCAAGGTGATTCTAGTATTAGGTTGGTGCAGCATATCCAAGAGGGATGAAGGTTCCATTGGCTTCAAATGCAGGAAATTAGGTACGTAAATTGTTTTCTCCTCCCCTCGATCATGCTTCCCTGTCTCTGGTTTGGTTTGTGGGTTCTGCATGGGGGAACCTGACTATCACATGGGGGAAATTGGGGATGGGGGAATGGTTTAGTGGTGGTATCCTGTAAGAAGAACTTGAATTCCAAGGGAACCCCTCCAATTTCAATTTGCTATGAGATTTTTCTTTCTTGTAAAGAGTTAATTTGGATATGGGGCACAGGTGATAACCCTGAAGAATGGCATTGCATTTGGGTCAGAGTCCAGAAGGTTGGGTGCTGGTATAGTGTTGATGTTTGTATTAATGGTGAAGCTTGCTATCTTATGGTTGGGCGGCTTCTGGATGGGGATACCCAAGGCCTGAATCGAAAGGTCTGCGAGACTATTGCTATGATGAGGTTCTACCAGGGGGTTGGGAATTGGCATGGTATTGGGGCCGACTATGCCAAAATTGCAAGAACAGGGGAATTATGTTGGGTTAATGGGTCTCTGGTAGGATGGCTCTCGGTTTTGGGCAACCACAACCTACGTTAGAATGACTGCAAGGGTTTGCAGGGGTGTCGAGAGGCTGCTGCTTACTTGGGCTTGGGGAATGGTCTCATAAGGGCTGGAACTTAGTGCGAGAGGCTGGGAATTTGTGAGCTGGGTTGCCATGCTATAGGGCTTGTGGCTAGATGGTTGCTGTGGTGCTGCACCGATGTCCTAAGTTCCAGTATCTGAAAAGTCGCTATTGTGGGGGTGCATCAGTTGGGGCACAGACATCTCCATGCGATACAGGAAAGGGGCATACCAGGCTTAGGATTGTCTACATTGCTTATGATGCAAGAGGGCAAGGGGTAAGATACTGCATGTGTAAAGGGGATGGTAGACTTTGGCGGGTGGCAGAGCCTGTGGGTGATAAAATGATGCATTATAATTGATTGCCAAATTTGGTTTCTTGACACTATGACAGGTATGCAGAGTGGTAAACCTCTCCTGAGGGTTTCGAGGCTTGCTCTATCACCAGTTCAGTGATCGACTAGCTCTCACCAAAGTATTAAGTGTCAGGTCAAAGTGGTTATGGATCATATTACAAAGACCAAGGGCCAAGGTAAGAGGTTGTGGGGGCCTGAGCAGGGAAATGAGCCCAACTCCTAGGGAAGAAAACACGATAGAAATCCAGTTGAGACCCTCATCAATGAAGCAGAAATAGCTTATTGGGAGGGGACTAGTGAGGAGATTAGGAGATTGATAGAAGAATGGGAGGTTGACATCAAACACTAGGCGAGTGCGATTGAGATAGAAATGGAAGATTGGAAAATCCTCGTGCTGGACACAGGACATACTTGCAGGTGAGTGACTCGTCTTAAGCAAACCCTTTACTTGTATTGGCTAATGAAAAGTCTCATGGGAAAGGCCATGGAGTAGATTTAGGTGAGCATGATGACAATGGTCTAGGATTTTCCAAACTACAAATATTATTTTCATAAGTTTCAATTCCAAATGCATAAACAAGAAGGATGCCTTGGCTGCATTGAGAGACACATTCCCTGTCTGCTCTCATAGACAGAGCTGCTAGGCTCTAATGTCAAAGATCCAGCTCCAGTTGATTCTGCATCTGCTAAGCAAGAAGATTAGAATGTTGTTTCTTGTTAGTTTTGTTCAGTACTTATGTGGATAGCTTTTAATTTTCAATATGCATTAATATATGAATATAGGAAACTAGAGTATGGGTGTGGACATCAGTGTTACATAGTAATTTGTTGCTCTCCCATCACTCCCTTTTTCTAATCCTGGAGAACCCTAGTAGTGACTACTATGTTATACTTTCACCATCAAACCTATGCTCTTGCATCCCTTGAAGTTTGAAGAAAGTGGTCCCCACTCCCTTCAAAACATTTCGAGGGAATCCTTCTTAAAACCCAGTTTTTAAGATCAGCGCTCTTTCTCAATGTCTCAGCCGTGCCGATGGCAGAGTTTTACATTGTACCCACATTGATCGGCGCTACTGTTAGCCCAATACCTACGCTAGTCAATTTCTGGATTGTTTTTATAAAAGGAAACATAGTTTCACATCTAGAAACTTCTAGTGGCAATGTGATGGATGTTCGTTTGGTTGGATAAGGGTGGAGAACTCCATATAATATTATTTCCCCCTTAAAGTGGACCTTCTCAAGGAGATAATACCTTATTCCCCCTTGAGTGGATCTCATTCTTATTCTCCTCTCTCTATATAAACCACTTCCTCTTACCCTTTTTGGTTACAATGCAACACATAGTGAAAGTGGTGGAGAAATAGAACCAACCACAAAATTATGAAATCTTTAGCTTTTGATAGAAGAAGACTAGTCTTAGATGACAAAAGACTAGTGTTTTGTAGCCAATGCATGAGGAGAGAGAGTTAGAACTTGGAATCCATATCATGTCAAGCTAGAGGAGGAAAAGAGTGTTGAAAAGGCATACATAGTGGGACTTGGATACTGCAAAGGAGGTCTCCAACGTCAAGGCTTCGATTGTATTTTTATTTGAAGTTTATTTTAATACAACTAATGGTTTATTTCCTAAATGGGGTGTAATATTACATTTGATAACTCCTTTTAAGTAGATTGGATTTGATTATATGTTATCATGTTTGTTGTTGTTTCTTGCATGTTTTTTTCAGGTACTTGAACGAAAGGAAGCTAGCGCAAGGAAGCAAGATCACCATCAAGTGGATTAGCAGTATAAGAGATAGGCCCTCTTAGTTGATTCTAATCTAAGGAAATTTATATTATATTGTCTTGTTTGTGGCTAGACCCACTCTCTTGGGCTAGAGGGACTGTCTCTGTCCACAGAGAGGATATTCCTACACCACAATGAGAATCAAACTTATATAAATTGGGTAGAAAGACTTATAATTTTTTGCTACTGGATGGCTTAATATGCAGTTGGTTTTTCCCACTAGGAAAGTTGAGGCTACCTAACCTGTTTTATATGGTATCAATTTGATTATTATTAATGAAAAATAAGGATCTACCAAGCTTACAAAAAAAAGGAAGTATAAAAATTATTAATTTTTTTTTGTTAAGCTTGGTAGATCCTCCTTTTTCATTAATTATAGAGAAAATTTACACCACATAGATTGGCTAGGTGGCCTTAACTTGCCCAATCGGAAACCAAGTCCGTTGGCCACCTATCTGCATTTTATAACATCTAGAAACAAAAGATTTTCAGTCTTTTTATCCAATCTATATAAGCCTCACATTCTTGTCCATACTCTAGATATCTACATACATATATATTTTCATTAGGAAATGTAAAGTCTGTTTGCATATATATAAAAAATAACCATTAAAAAGTAGGCTTGCTAGTCATGTCGTTTAGCAGAAGTTGATTCCATTAGCACTGGATCCTTGGCATTTGTTCCTGGCAGCTCAGTCTAGACCAAGATACAAGGAAAGTGCATCTCAATTCGGCCAATTCAAACATCCTGCTTGTGTAGTTGAAACCACACCTTCTGGAATTCCTGTTTGTTATTCGGCATGCCTTGGAAAGTAACAACCATGTGCATCAAAATTTGTTCCATCGCCTTGCACAATAGGATTTTCATCCACCAGTACAAGTAGAGGGTTTGCTTGAATTAAGTGATTCTACCCCTCATATTTCCAAGATCTTGGATAAGGATTATCCAATTCTCCAATTCCATGTTTGTCTCACTCTCCTCCTTCACTTCTTCTTCCCAATCCTCTAACAGTTTGCGAATTTCCTCATTAGTCCCTTATCAGTAGGAAACTGCCACTTCACTTATTAACCTTTCAACATATTCCTGGCCGCTACGTCCCTCTGATGGACCCAGTTCCATGTCATTTCTGGTCTCTTGGGGTCTCCTTCCACGACTATGGTTTTTTGCAGGTCATGCCATGGTCTCTCTGATCCGACCCTATACATTACAACAAACTACATTCTAGTTACAATTCAACGTAATACGATAGGGAGCTTGCACAGAGATGGTAGGAGTACAACGCACTAACCCTCCTTCATCATACCCTCTTATCAGTTGCATTTCTTGGCCTTTCGGGGTCGCAGGTGAATTCCCCAGAGGGGACTAACCCAAAACAAACACCAGCAATTGCACGTCACCTTAGACACCTCCTCTTAGCATCAGTCGACATTGCTTCTTTTCCTTGGTCCCAGGTTGATAAGTGTAGCCACTTACCAACTATCAGCTGACCCTGGCTAGCATGCCCTTTACCCTCTACCCAAGACATGGATGGAGTACCCGACCTAGTCAACCACACATCCTTGAGCCCAGTGATGCTGCCATCGCTAATCTTCCTTCCATAGCCAATTCCACTCCCTTGCCAGACTTCCCACCCATAGTTCTCAAACTTCTCCCTCATTTCGAGGTTCCTACAATCCTCCCTATGGCTGCACATGGACTTAAAGCAGAGGCTGCCTCTCAGAATGCAGGTGGACTGGCCGACTCTATCCCCAAGGCCCATCTCCCTAGATTTATCAGTAGGACTCCTATGTGCTGCGAAACTAAGCCCTCTGCCCAGTGCCATCAGAATTCCCATGCGGGAAGGAGAACTTCAAAGAAAAGAGAAATGGGGAGGATGCCTATCAAGTGCTAGAGACAAAAGTAAAACTAAGAAAATGACACAAGCCTATGCCCCCTATGCTTTTGAATTTTGCAGTCATGCCCCATAATTTCTTCCCTCTCCCCCAAACAATAACCAAAGAAGGTCAACATTACGAGAGTGTAGATATAGCTAATAGCATATCCATTACCCTTTGCACACATTCAATAGAACTTTTGCTGTTGGTGGCACCACAGAACTAGCCTACTGCTCTAGTCTCCTACTCTGTAGTTGCTTTAACAGACACTAACCTTCCCTCCTTCACAGATTCAAAACCCAACATTGTCTTTGCTCTCACTACTACCTTTCCCATAAACATTGCATTCCATCATCAAAGCGGTCACTGCACCCATCACCTCGAGCATGTGGGGGCGATGATACTGTACGCTACGATGTAGACCATTAATCCATGGATTAAGTGCTTAACTGTCAGCTCACACCCTGATCGGGTCTTGGCCTAGTGATTGGCCATGTTGATGGCTTTGCCTCTGATCCTCCAACAGGATTTCATTGAGGGTCTGATACCTATCATCCCAGGGCTGAACTGGCCATAGATTTTCCATAGGGTCATTTTGGTGGTTACATCCCAAATTTGCTTGGAAATCCGCCCCTTTATACCCTTATCTTATGACACGATTGACCATGATGTAGTCAAACTTGTGAATCAACTCTCCTATTTCCTAGATTAATTTGGCAGTTCGCCAACTATGGCTGAGCTTGTCCCATTTGGATCCATGGTTCAGCTTTGTCAACATGTTGATGACCAGGCTAGAGTCTCGTTCCACCACTAAGGTTATGTATCCCATATGAATGGCTATTTGCAGGCCTTGCTTGGTTGCTGAAGATTCCACTTGATTATTGTTGGTGAACCCGCAAGAGTCTGCATAAATTAAACGAGTGTTGGTCTGTGAATCCCTTAAGAGACCCCCTAGTCTAGCCAATTTTGGATTGCCCTTTGAGGCCCCATAAAAACTCAGTTTTATAAATCCCTCCCCCAAAGCTATGAAATGGTCGAGAGATGTCATACCCACCCTGCATTGTTTCCGGGCATTAGTAGCTATCATTTCCTGTGATAAATTTAATTTTTGTAGAATTCGAGATTCCTAAGAGGGTACCTTCTAGTCCTCCTGATGCCATTTCTCTGCAAAGATCATTTCCTTGATGTTCTAAATGATTCCTTTCTAGAATTTTTCTTGGGTTAAGGATTGATTCTTGAAAATTTGACAGTTCCGCTCCTTCCATATAGCCCATAGTGTTAGTCCTAAGGCCAGTCCCTAGGCTCTATTTACCATCGGGCTAGAGAATATATGTCCTCTCCAGAGGGTAATTGTTTCCCAGATACTATGGTGATCCCTATCCATTCTTCCAAAAACTCCTTGCAGCTGTCTCCATTTCTTTTCTACAAATGGGCATGTATTGAGAATATGTTCAAGGTCTTCACTGTGATGTTGGCATAAAAAATAGAACGAGGATCCATGAAACCCCCTTTTTTGGAGATGATCCCATGTTAAGATGTGCCCTTTACTTACCAACCATAAGAAGTGTGTCACCTTTGGCCACCATCCTCCCTTCCATATCTTTTTCCATATTATACTTTTCCCTTCCTGGGCTTGCCCCATCTGTAAATTATATGCCTCTTTTATGGTAAAGGTACCTTTAGTATTATGTCCCCATCTTAGAATATCGGGGCCATTTAGGACAGTTAGTTTTCTAGATCGCAGTTCTTTATCTAGCTAATTCCACTACTCAGTCTGAGTGGTCTATGGCCAATCTTCTTTCTTCTTCCATCTTCTCCATTCGCCATCCCCTTCTTCTTCTTTCTAGAATTTCTCTACCGAATAGATGTTCATGTCTCTAGTGTATGTGAGTATGTCTCTCAAATTGTACCATTCAATCAATCACTCTCTTTGTTGCCAGGAATCGTGGCAGAATTTTTCTATTTTTTTGTTGCAAATTTCCCGTAAAGCAAGCTGATGGATGAGATTCCTATTTTGGGAAACCAGGTTCTAAACCACCAATCCTTTGGGAGGGTACCTATATCAAATAATGTCTTCGGTTCTCTACGACATGTTATATTTTCTTTTCCATATTTGTTTCCATCAGTCCAGCCCATTACCTATCCATCTCCACCATAATTTCACTCCCATAACTTGGTTCAGAATGTATGGGTCTCTGAGGCCTAGTCCCCGTTCCATATTTTTTTTACAAGGACTGACCAAGAGACCAAAGCCCATTCCCTGACTTGTTTCACATCGCCCCAAAGAATTTTTTTAAAGATGTCGACCATTTTGGAGCATGTCATTTTTGGGGTAGCCATTCTAGAGAGTTGATAAATTGGAACAGATTGACGTACAACTTTGAGGAGGATTTTTCTACTTGCTAAGTTGAGGAATCTGAAGGCCCATATACTGAGCTTTCCCAAAAGATTATTTAGGATATTTTTCCAGTAGGAATTCTTCAAAGAGTTCTCAGATATGGGAATTCCTGATTATTTAGACGGGAGGGAGCCAATGCGAAACCCCAGGATCTGGGAAAGGTATGCTCGAACATACCCCTGGGTGTTAAAAAAGAAAATACATGATTTATCATTGTTTATCATTTTCTGAAAATCTTCCATGAAGGTGAGCAAAACCTCTTTTATTTAGCAAGCTTCTCTCAAGGAGACCTGACAAAACAGAATGATGTCATCTATGAATTGCTGGTGTGTGATGGCCAGGTCATTGTCCCAAATCGTAAGACCCCAAAGCCTTTATTCATGAACTTCATTATGTTGACATGGTGATTTTTCGATATACCAAAAAGGGGAACTAACCCAATCGTAGGCCCCAATTAGATATTCTTTCGTTTGGAGTGGCTAGTTCCAACGGGTTTTAAAGGATCTCGTGAACTATTATAGGTGTTGAAAGATGGCTTGCAGGAGGAAGACTTCCATTAAATCAACAAAAGGAAACAACTAACCTATATGTATCAAATTCTATCTACACTACTTCTCACTACTTAAGCTAGTCCTAACTATCCTAATCTATCCTGCAGGAGCATAACAAAAAGAAGTTAAACATCATATATAAATTCCAAGTCCAAATGAATAAATTACTGGTTCACATAAGAAAAAGACTGTATTAAATCTTAATTGCAATCCAATTACTTATACAGGAATACACATTCATTTCCATACAAATAACACTTGCAACTGATGTTTAACAAAGTTTTGAATCAACAACCTTTCATGAGTTAACCATGCTATTGAATTATATTCGAATAACCAGGAATAACCATGAACTATAAGTTATCAATATGCACAAAGAAAAACACATTTGAATTTATGTCGACAACAACACTCTAATTCTAAACATATGAGAGAAAAGGAAAATAAATCTAAAACAACACGCTCTTTCTTGAACGAAATAGTCTTCTTTATTCATCATAAATCAAAGTTGTTCTCTCCAAAAAAATCCCCCCCCCCCATCTCCAGAGGTAACATTTATGCCGAAAGAGATGACCATCGGTCTACTTTAACTTTTCACCTCCCTTCTTTTTCAATATACAAATCAAAATACATAGACATAGAACTGTTGGTGTAACCGTTGACACGTAGAAGGCATATTTGCTAGAGCGCTTCATTTCCCGGGGAAATGAATGGATGTTTATTAGAAGAGGATGACTGTGTGTCATCTCTTCATGATGCAACCTAAGAAATATTCACTTTCAGAATACACAGGCAACACGTGGAAACCTGACCAAGAATTCCTAAGGCTGGATCTTTAAATGGAACACATCTGCATATATGAACTCCCCTAATCCACTCATGCATTTTTCACTCCTCTCCTACAGAGATGATTACCATTAGTTTTACGATTATGCAACATGACAATATGATTACAAACAAACTTTTCATTTAGCTAAAGTTTTTATTTAATCTTGAAACGCATAACAACTATAATTATCAAACCACTGAGCCTACAATGACACATATTTCCTTTGCCCATAATATTCATTTTTACTCAAGGATTGCTTAATAAATGCTTCAAAAGCAGACCATTCACTTTACGCAATTTTCCCTTGGAAACTCGGACCATAGCCTTTTATCGCAATACATAGGAAAACACGGGAAAATCTGCAGCTGAGCCATAAGGCCAGACTCCATATAATGTATACCCCGGCGTATAATTCTCGTCGGGTATGTTAATCACATAACGCCTTATGTCTAAGCTTTGGGCTCTGCTGATTGCGACTTACGATTGGCTGGACCGGAAATATATATGTGTCACGGTTCATAATCCCCTTGGGTCTGCCATATGAAACTTCCTTTTGAAAACTTGGACCGGAACGCTTTATCGAAAACATAGGCAAAACACAGGAAAACCCATGGCCGACCATAAGGCTGAACTTCAAATGATATACACCCAGGCCTATAGTTATCATTGGTTCCGCCATATCGCATCGCAATGCTTCAATGGCAAGTGAATGGACCTTGGGTTTCATCGAAGCCTAATTGCGATATGCGATGGGCTTCTTAACCCGAAACATATATATGTTGTGCTTAATAGTCCTAATGGGTCCGGCCTATGGGCTTTTTCTTTTAAATACCGGACCACAACGCTTTATCAAAAACATGGGAATACACGGGAAAACCCACATCTGACCATAAGGCCGGACTTGAAATACTATATACCCAAATTCATAGTTATCGATGCGTCCGGTATATCACAACGCACCTTATATATAACCCTTGGGTTCCACCAATTGCGATATGTGATTGGGGAAGTGGACCCGATAATGTATGTATTATACTTGATAGTCTTGTCGGGTCCGTTGTATTGCATCAACCTTATGGCTCAGCTTTGACTCCCACCGATTGCGATATGCAAAAGACTTTGGACCTGAAAATATATACATTATGGTTAATAATGCGATCAGATCCGGTGTATCATGGTACTCGTTGTGTGTCAATGTTGATTCTGATAAGCAAAAAAGGGTGAGTTATGGATGTTGTTGATTATTTCTATTATTAAAGCGTTGATATAGAAATAAGGATGCGATGGGAGGTTTTGAGGGTTGAAACAATCCCTGTGAAGGATATGAATGAAGGGCTAGAAAGGGTTATAGATGAATCATGTAGCAAATATTTATAAAGGGGGCATTAACCATTAAGAATTGAAGATGTGACTTGGAAAAGAGTTAAAATCCCTGGGATAAAAAAGATCATTCGGAGAGTTATTATTTGGAGAGGTGAAAGGTCAAACTCCTAGGGGACCCATTCAAAATTGCTACCAGGGAAGGTTTTAATAGGGTGGTGGTTGTGGCCACAACAAATGGCGAACTATTGGGTGAACCAATTATCTTTGTTTCCAAACAAACCTTTGATCAATAGAACAATAGGGTGTTAAGATAAACTTGAGATGCAAACTGTATAGATGGATAGGCATGGGATCCACTTCAACATTAACTGCTTCAAGTGGGATAAAGACAAATAGCTTCTACCTGCTGATAGGGCTTTGACAGGCATTCTCCCATGGTAGTATTATGGGATTTATTGACCCTCCTTTACATGATTTCTACTTTCAAAAGTCCTTTCGGGGCCATCACTGGTCTGTCAATACCTATTTAGGTGTGTACCTTAGCTCTTTATCGCTCATAAAACTTGATGTAGATATGCTTATCTGCACTTCATATAAGAATTCCGGTTCTACATTTTCATATGATTGAATGGAGCGCAGTCATGGATCATGCCATATTTTTAAACCGCTTAAGTAAGGTTGGGCTTGTTGTGTCAAACGATACTCTGAGCGCAGTAACAATCCCTACTCTAACTGGATTCACAAACAACCTGTCCTTCTAGATTGGCACAAGGACTTGACATTTCATTTTCTTTAAAATAAGTCATTCCAGTTTCAGGCACAAGGACTAGAGCACAATTGGATTTTCCACAGGGCGTATGATAGTGAGCTCAGCCCATGAAAGGAGGTATACTTGTAGATGACACGTGTTGGAGAATTTAGTGTGGTGGATGGGACCAATGCAGAATAACTGCAAACCTTACAGGCAAGCATAAGCTAGGTCTAAGTGGGATTTATTTAAAAGTGCAGTGTTCCTCCATGCCAGTCCAGCTGCAGTTACACATTTTTTTTTTTGTAAAGATGCCCCTACATGATCTAGGTATCCAAGTTATCAACATATCTTACCTAGTTCCCAACAGATGCTAATGAGTGGCTTCAATTTGAATTCCACAACTGATTTTCAAGTTCTCATGGGCTCATTGAAAGTTTGTTTGGTTTGCAAGGTAATGATGGATTTAGGATCATCAGACTCATCAACAGGTTAATGAGGGGTGCAAAAGCTAAAGGCAGTGAATGAGGGTAATCTAAAGAGATTTGAAGAGACGAAAACGAGACTGGATGACTGAAATCAGTTGGTTGAAAAAGACTAAAATTGAAAACAGAAGGAAAATACACTTTGCAGAAACAACAAAATGGAAGGGACGGAAATATAACTAAGCTAACAACAAAATAAAATGAATTCTAACCTACTCAGGAAGTAACCATCACATGGTGGCTACTGGAAGTATCTCTTGAGATGTTGGCCATTAATAGGGAATTTTTCAGCTTCTCCCTGTAAAGTTTTCAATCTGTATGTTCCCTAACCAATTTTTTCTTCAACTTGGAATGGGCCCAGCCAAAAGTGTTGGAATTTCATGTGTTTACCTTTTGGCTCATTCAACTTGTCCCATTTCTGGACTAGCTCTCCTACTTGGTAATCTTTATCACCTGCTAGATGGCGATCAAACCATCTCTTTACAATCATTTAGTGGTTTCTAAGTTTATTTCTGGCTTTATCTCTCAATTCCTCCAACCGCACTAATTGGTTGATCCTTTCTTGAAGTAAGGTTGAAGGGGTCCCTCTTGAAGCTTGGGAGAGATGTAAAGAGGGAAGGGTAATGTTGGGAGTCAATATGGCTTCTTGTCCATAGACGAGGAAATATGGGGAGTTTCCTAAGGCCACTTTTGGGGTGACCCTATTGGCCCAAAGGGCATTTGTTAGAGTGTTGTGCCAGTTCCTCTGGTTGTTAGCAATAGATTTATAGATTATGCAGATGAGGTTTTTATTTGAGGACTCTGTAACTCCATTTCCCTGGGGGTAATAGGTTGATGCATACCTTATGTGAACTGATTTATCAATAGCAAATTCAGTCAATTTCAGTGATGAAAATTAAGAAGCATTGTCAAATATGAGAGCATCAGGGATGCCAAACCTGTTGATAATAAATTTATTAACAAATTATATTACCTCATCTTCATTTACCTTCCAAAGCGAGATGCTTTTAGTCCATCTGGTGAAGTAGACAATCGCCGTGAGTATATACTTATGTTGCTACGAAGAGTTTTGAGTGATCTCGCCTATGACATCTAGGCCCCATTGTTGGAGTGGGCGATAAATCATAATGGGCTTGAGGGGAACAGTTGGCTTTCTTTCTCGTCCTACGGTAGTTTGACACACCTTGCATTTGTGAGCATAGGAATGCGAGTCTCTAAACACTGTGGGCCAATAATATCCAACTCTTAATATTTTTTGAACAATTTTCTCTCTACCATAATGACCACCTGCTGGGTCGTCATGCATTTCTTTCAATACATGATCATCATCACCCTTTTCCAAACACCTCAGCCAAATTCCATCATAATTTTTTCTGTATAATGTGTCATTGGCCAAGCGATAATGATTAGATTTCAATCTGAGTGCTCTCCTTTGTGATGCATCCATGTGTTCAGGACATGATCCCCATGTTAAATAAAAATGTATGTCGTAATACCATGACTCGAGATCCAAAAGGGCTTTCGACACTTTACGTTCATACATTAACGTCTCATTAATCCATAGGGGCTCCTCCCTGAGTTCTACTTGTTCATTTTGCATGATCTGGGCTTCTGGTTCTTCGTATGCCCCTTCTTTATCCTCCAAGGCTTTTGCTACTAGCCTACATAATCCTTGCCCTTGAACTATCTTTACCAGCTTAATCTCGAGGTCGAATTCTTGAAGTGTGGTTATCCAATTCCATCTCCGTTCACCCATTTCCTTCTGCACAAAGAGGGCTCTTACAGCAGGATGGGGAACAATTACTTTAATCCTGGCCTTTAATAAATAAGGATAGAAGTGTTTTACGGCTTTAAAAATTGCAAAGCCTTGTTTCTCTACGTCTGGGTAGTTCAGTTCTGCTCCCTAGAGATTAGAGCTCATATAAGAAATAGGGACTTCTTTGCCATCATCATTTTTTTGAGTGAGGATTGCGCATATGGAACATCAGAAGAAAAAGTGTACAAGAAGAATTCCTCGTTGAAATCAGGGCTAACCAACGTAGGAGCTTCTGCGATGGCCTCCTTAATTCACTGCAACATTTTCTTAGCTTCATCGCTCCACTTATACACAACATCCTTTTTCATCATTAGTTGCAAGGGATGCACTATTTCTGCGAAACCTGAGACAAATTTCCTAATGAAATTAATCTTCCCAAAGAAAGATTGCATTGCCCTTTTATTTGCAGGGGGTTGTATTCTCATGATGGTCTCTATTCTTTTAGGATCAATAACAATCCCTTCTTTAGAGAGGATATGACCCAGTAGTTTCCCTTCTGTGACTGCGAAGACGCTCTTCTTGGGATTCAACGATATTCTGTATCGTCGGCATCTTTCAAAAATCTGTTTCAGGTGATAAATATGATCCCTTTTTCAATATGAATACATGGTAATGTCGTCCATGTACACTACTACTGATTTGTTGATCAATCCTCAGAAAGCTATGTCCATAGCTCTCTGGAATGTGGCGCCCACATTAATAAGTCCAAAGGGCATTTTACAATATGTGTAGGTGCCGCATTTAGTGTCGAAGGTTGTCTCTAGTTGATCCCCATTAGATACCAACACTTGATTATATCCTAAAAAACCATCTAATAGGGACAACATTTCAGACCCAGAAATGCACTGAAGAATGTGTTCCATAGAAGGGACATGATAGTTATCCTTATGCGACGCTTTGTTCAGGTTTCTGAAATCGATACATATCTTGATGTCTCCATTTTTCTTTCTTATTGGAATGAGATTGGCTACCCAATGGGTGTGTTTGACTGGAAAAATGATTTTAGCATCCAGCATTTTGTTTAATTCTTTCTTCACCAACGGTTCTAGGCTTGGATGCATCTTATGAAGCTTTTATTGGTAGGTCTTAGCCTCCTTTTCCAAAGGAATTACATGCTACATAATGCTGGTATCAAAGGTTTTTAAGTCACCATATGTCCATGCAAAGACGTCTTTATACTCCTTAAACAACTTAACAAATGCATTCTTTTCTTGTGGAGAGCACCCCAAGCCCAAATTAACAGTTTTTGGGTATTTTTTGGTTCCAAGGTTGAACGACTCATACTTCATGGATGAGCTATGCATTTTGCAATTAGTTGGCCCTTTGAATTTATCATGCAGGTCATACAAGTGCTCCATCTTGACAACAAACTTGGGAATTATATTGGACTGATCCTTTTCCTCATCTTCCCTCTCATTCATCAGCCTGTCATGCTCCTTTTCATCAATGACTGCATTCTTGAATGTCTTCTCGCAGTGCAAGAACTCAAGGATTCGCTCGTCCTCTAGGAGCACCTACCAATTTGAGATGTTATCAAGCACAGATGCTCTGAAAATTAATTCAACATAACATTTATTCTTCTTTAATCTAAAATCAGACAAAATTTTAGCATCCATACTAGCCATCACATCAACATCTTAGTTTTACCCTCGAGGTATGTATGTGATATTAAAAGAATCAAAATTGTCAATTAAGCTCCATACCTCATGCTGGTACCTTACCAGGTGCGGAAAATTGCAGTGTATCCATTTCCTTACCTAATCCACAATTATCTGTGAGTCACCAAAAACTTTAAGATTTTTTACCTTCATATCAATGGCTTTCTTCAGGCCTTGCAACAAGCCTTCATATTCTACCATGTTGTTGGTGCATGCAAACTCCAACCAGCTGGCCATCAGATGTTGGTTCCCTTGCGGGTCAATGAGAATGCTCCTAGCACCTGCACCTTCAAAGCAATTAGAGCCATCAAAGTAGAGAGTCCAAAATATAGAATCTAATATTCCATCAATTGAACTTCTATCTACGAAATTAGTCCTATCATCTACTATAATACAGAATAATTCATCGGTTGGATTATGGGGGAGAGCTTCCAACTGTGTGTTTGTCAAAGTTTCTTCAACTGTCTCTACATGGAATTCTCTGAAACAGTTTTCAATGGCATAAACGTCAAAACTATAATTCCCAAGGATAGAGTTGGTAAACATTATAGGTTCAGTGGGGCCATTTAGTTCCGTCACCACATACTTCATGTATCTTTCCCAATCAACTCTAAGCATATCACCCTTTCACTTCTGAGGCAGCAATAGATGGGACCAATCAGTTGAGAAAAATCCATTCAGTTTTGCTGACCAGTCCCCACTAAGTAGAATTCCATAAGCCTTGGATATATTGACTACCATTATGTCAATGACTTGTGTGTATTGTGGTTTAGCAGCCATCCGAATCAACACATCTTTCAATTCCCCAATTACTTTCACATTTGTCCTATCCAGTTGCATAATTCGAGTCCCGGTTTTCTCGGGTATCACATGCAGTATTTTAGCAACAGTGTAAGGCATCATAGTGGACAAGGCACCATAATCTACCAAGAAATTGTGTACGTTCATGTTGAGGATTTCAAATTTGATAAGGAAAGGTGGAGTCATGGATTTTGATTTCCTCCCTATCATGGCTGCATTGAGATCTTGGGGGTTTCGATTCATTTTAGACATAGTGGCTTCCATAGCTAATGGTATTTGGACTGTAATGGAGGTGCTAGCAGGTCTAGAGGCCGACTTCTTGGTTTGGTTGCTTGGGACAGTAGGAGTTTTTCAATTCTGCTCATTCATAGCTTTCAAGAGCAAACCTCTTTGCTGCATTAATTTTAGCAAATTGAAGTATGTTATATTAGCCCTAGATTTCTTAAGATCATCCACAATATTGTAATCAATGTTATAAATAGGATAGGGTAGAGTAAACATATCGGTTTTGTCGTTCTTAGGTGGGATTTTATCATTTTGAGTCACCTTCATTGTAGTGGGAGATGTATCATCTTTCTCTAGATGGTTTGCAACTGGGGTATTCTTGCATTGACCACTAGGTCTACCCTACTCAACAAGAACTTTGGTAGCGGGTACCTTCAAAGGGTGATCATCTTTCCTTGTCTGGTCTACAGGCTTCATCACACCTGCAAGTGGCCCTTTACTTTGTGTGTGGATTTCATTAGTGTGGATTTCTGCCATACTATCTTCTTCGCTATCATCATTCTCAATTGTATAGAAATCCCATAGTACATTCATTTGAGATTCTTCGTCAAAGGGCTCATCTACTTGGTATTCTTCCTCATTTTCTTGTTCTGGCTCCAGCTCCACTTTAGGTTCTTCATTGTTAAGGAGCAATTCGATAAGAACTAGCTCTTCCATAATTAAATTCCCTTCATTGGGTGGAGCAAGTAGTGCAAAGTTGACCATGACCACCTTTTGTCTTCTTGCGACAGAAAGGTTTGAATGGTTTTAAGTTGTTATACTCTCCTCCACTCTCTATAGAATTACTTTTCATATCAACGACTGTGTTTTTTAGTTTCTTAATAATCCGATGCAAACCTTCCACATTTGTGGTGTCCCTTTCTTTTCCCTCAGCCACTTTGTTATCGCCCCCACTATTCTTCTTGAATGACTGAGAGGCTTTCTTTCCTTCAGTCGTATGATGAAATGTTGTGAGACTGATCATTTCATTCTTGACTTTTATTTCTTCATCGATAACACCTTGTAAGTTTTGTGTGTTACCTCTCTTGACCCACATCGCAGTAGGGATGGGGAGAGCAGTGACGTAGAATTCCATGATCACTTCATCAGTAGGCCTAGCGTTAGCCGTGATTCTATTGAAAAAAGTGTTGAATCAGATGTTAAAATCCTTGACCCTTTCTTTAGCTTCCATTTTTAAATGGGATAGTTCTAAAACTAAGGCCACGGGTGTTTTGTCATCGCCAAAATTGTCTAAGAAGGCTAGCTAAAAGACACCCCATGAGGTGATAAATCCTATTCTCAAGCTAAAGTACCATGTGGAGGCCACACCAATCAGATTAAAAGGGAATAAGTGACATACAACATCTTCATTGGCAACCCCAACATGTGCACGGCTAGGAAGAAAGAGTGAATATGGTTATTAGCATTGTCTCCCTGCTCAGGGTCGAATTTAGGCAATACTCTTTCTGCATTCTTGGGTAAGGCATGCTGCAACCTAGGGATCACTACGGCATCTTGAGAGAGCCAGGGAGGGAGTGCTCCCGAAGGAAGTGGAGGTTGATTCCCACCTAGAGGAGGCAATGGAGGCTGATTCCCACTTGGAGTGGGCGATAGAGGCAGATTCCCACCTGGGGGGGGAACATTAGCCATATTATGGATAAGAAGGTTCTGGTTGAAGGTTTCTTCGAGGCATTCTTTGTTAGGATTTTCCAAATCGGACCAGGGGTTACCTTCAGAGGGGTAATCCTTGGGAATTTCTTTCCAAGGAGTGTTGATACTTTGCAAAGAGTCTAGCACAATATCTTCAAGAGAAGGGGCTCGAGATGTGTCTTCGCTTATGGGAAGGATCCTTGGCTTTCTTTTAGTTGTCAGAGGTAAAGAATGAAAGATGGAAAACTGAGATAGGGAGCGAGCATAGGCACAAATAACCACTTTTACTGGTTGTTCTTGAGTGACTGAATACTCCCATAGTCTCTCCTCTTTGGGTGACCCAGACATGGGACTGAGAGGGACCTCTGTTTCTTCGAAATGGGGCTCTTTCAAATGGGTGGAATGATCTTTTCGACCTTTACGATCCATACATTAACCTTTTTGAATCCATGCAAGGCATTTATAAATGAAATCCTGAAAATTTGTGGACATCAGTTCAGGCCATCCTTCTAGTACTAATTTGTTGACATGGCAAGTTTTCACTATGCCAACAAGGGGAACCAACCCAATTGTAGGCCCCAATAAGATCTGCTTTCATTTGGAGTGGCTAGTTCCAACGGGTTTTAAAGGACCCCGTGAACTGTTATAAGTGTTGAAAGATGGCTCCCAGGAGGAAGACTTCCATTAAATCAACAAAAGGAAATAGCTAACCTATATCTATCAAATCCTATCTACACTACTCACTACTTAAGCTAGTCCTAACCATCCTAATCTATCCTGCAAGAGCATATAAAAAATAAGTTAAACATCATATATAAATTCCAAGTACAAATGAATCAATTACTGGTTCACATAAGAACAAGACTTTATTAAATCTTAATTGCAATTCAATTACTTATACAGGAATACACATCCTTTCCATACAAATAACACTTGCAACTGATGTTTAACAAAGTTACGCATCAGCAACATTGATCCAAATTTAAACAGGAATGCAACAAAATATAGAGATAACCATATACACAAAGATGCAGTGGAAATAATACTTCATTTCATTAATGTAAAATACTGATATATGCTTACAAACAGAAATGGAAATAAACCAGCTAGGACGATGGTAGCTTATCTCTAAGAAGAGATGTGGTGGCTACATGCCTCTGAACTATTTTACAATGAGGCTCAAAAGGATATTTATTGTTGAGAAACAATGGAAAACCCTTAATATCCCAAAACCTAACCCTAGAAGATGAAATGCCAAAGTGTGGGCCCCATTTTGGGTAAGTTGGTACATCAACTTCCCGGGGTCGTAACTTTGGCACCCGATCTCCGTTTAACGCATACAATAGCTCGTTAGAAAGATTATCCAAGCACTACAACTTTGGGGAGAGAAATATTGGTCCATGCACCCATGTTGCTCCCAAATTTCCCAAAAAACTTTGTTTAGGGCCTCAAAACGGCTTCGGAAGTTCAGGACCCGAAAAATTGTTAAAAATAGTAAATTGTGCTACAATTACGGAAACTGAAAAACTGAAAGAGATAGTTGTGGGGGTCTAAATGGGATAGGTGGGTGGCCACCAAAATCCACCTGGATCATTCCTGCCCCCTTAGGAAGCAATGGTCCCCATTCCGTTGATTTCCTCCATCTGCTGAACTTGGTCCCTGGTGAGTTGTTCTGCAAGTTCGGATGTGTCCAGTAATGGTGGGAAGCATGGTTGAGGACGGTACGCATTGAACTCTTGGTGCAAGCGAAGGAATGGAGGAATTTTGTGCTCCAAAGAATTGTTTCCCACGGCCTTGATAATGCTATAAGGACCATGTTGGAGTGGTCTGAGCTTCTGATGGGCTCTTGTAAGGTGTTCTTTCAGCGAATGAAACCAGACTTTGTTGCCCACCTGAAGTTTATGTGGTACCCATGTGGGTGAGGAGAAGTTGTTCTTGTGTTCTGTCATGATCGTATCCCCTTGTTGTTGATGCTGCATGGAGGAACCCTTCGCGGGGGTCATGGATGTGGTGATGATCTTCCCCTTACTTTGGGAATGAACCAGACAGAAATTGAATTTCCTAGTCTGGGAGATGAGCTTGCTACTTTTCTTGGTAGTGATCAAAGAGGTGGAAATAGGTGGGGCTACCTCCGGTATCTTGTATAATGAATTACCCAAAGAAATAATGACAGCGCAAGGCCTTGACTCATACACAACATTTCACCTCCACAAGTATGGTTGGCCTAATAGTACATCACAAACGTCCAGAGGTGCAACATCACATAATACCTTGTCTGTGAAGGGCTTGATGCTGTAGGGAAGGCGGCATTGCTAGCAAACTTTGAGATCTCGTCCTTCATGAAGCCACTCGATATTGTACGACTGCAGGTGTGGTGTAGTCGGTAGGCCCAACTGCTTCACAACCTCTGCTTAAATGAGTTTCTTTTGGCTGCCACTGTCAACAATGAATTGCAGCGGTGAACCCTTCGCCCACATCTGTGAGTGGAAAAGACGCTCCCCCTCCTTTGGGTCTTCGGGCTCATCCTTCTGGATCTTGGTGGTGGCAATAGTGACGTTGGGCTCCGCATTAATGATCTGCTTCTGTTTGCCATTCCCCTTGTTGGGTTCTGACTTAGGGCCAAAGCATGCATCTGATTCTAAATCCTTCAACTCGGCCACCAGTGACTGCTTTGTAGAAATTTTGAATAATATGACACTTATTCACAAAGATTATCCCGATTATACACTATTGCAGAATGCATGCATAATACATAACCTCCTCTACGTTGATCATCAATTTTGCGGAATTAAAAACAATGAAACATCAATCTCATGCACACATTAACACAATATGTAACCCAGGGAAAGCATACAGCTGAAAACCCCCAACTATTTGTATATTATAATGACAGAGAACATGTAACAATACATAGTACAATACTCCTCACAAGTACTCAGTACTAACTCCACTTGTTACACACAAACTAGCTCAGATCCGAAGCCTCAAATCTCCTCCACTGTTTTCTTGCCTCCATTGTGCAATCTTGAAAGAGAATAATGATGAATGGTTGAAGCAAACTCATATTTCCTTGGCTGAACCATGCAATCCTCATTGGAATTACTCAATCCCACTGATTGTGCAAGATATCATGCACAACTAGAGTCACAACTGATAGCAATCTCGACCTCTAACACCTGTCTCCACTGAACTGTCCATGCACTAAGTTAATTGATGTATTCTTTAATTGCTTTATGAGTTAATAATTAGTGAACTAATTAATAATTAATTCACATCACTCATCACTAGTGTATTTTTCATTTAGACTAAATACAACTAGTTCAATTAAGTCAAACTGAACACAACTCCATCAACTCCCCAATCAACTCCACCAAACTCAATCACTTGAGTTCTAACTGAAGTCCATCATGCAATAGCTCAACTAACCCATAAGAAAAGTGTATTTCCTTCTGCCAGTTACATGTGCCACATCCATAGCTTGAACTGAAGTGCTCCAAGAGGATAATATAATGTTTATAGTCCAAATATTATTATGAGCTAATAATATTCGATTGTTCTATTTTTAGCCTAGCAGTATAAAAATAGAAACCGCCCATATGTCTAAAAATAGAAGTCCATCTATTTTTTACCAACATGACCAATCATCCACAAATAGCATCCTACAACTCATAGACCGTGATCCATATGTCTAAAAATAGACATAGTCTAAAAATAGACTTTGCGCCAAAAATAGCCTGCGGGCCCACTTAGTGAAGGCGACTCCTTTCCACTAAGCTCCATCATCTTGTTGAATTTTCAATACTCCCTCTGAACAAGATATGGATTATCTGAAACCCCTATCCTGCAACTTTGGAATGTTCTGCATGCAACACATTTGCTCGGTCCACTTTGCTCCAACAACACTTGGAACAAAAACACTCCCAACTGACCACTCTGTTGGGCTAGGAACATACTCTGATGCTGAATCTCTACCTGCTACTAACAAGTGCTCCCTCTCTGACATCTACGCTCTTGCAACATCTCCATGCATCTCGCACCATTGCACACTTCTCTGTGCCACCTAGCACTGTGCAAAACACTTGTGCCTCTCGCATTGCTGCAGCCTGCTAGCTATGCGATGTCCTGGGATTCCCTACACTGTCGCTCTCTCTGCTGCTCCATCCGCATCTGTCTCTACCCAATCAGTCAGTTCCTGCCACTCCACATCGGGGCTCCCATAGCAAGGTCTCATCCAAGAGGTTGGGTACCTCAAGGATCCTGCCTCTCCTCCTTGGGACGATCAATCCACATCACCCCACCTCCTACCTGGAGGTATGGCTGCATGCTATCCCTCTGCCCACCTGGCTAGAAGTTTCCCCCTACTGGAGGTCTCTACATGAGTAGATGTCTCTACTCGATCTCCTCTCAGCTTCCCTTGTTGTGGCTGCTCCAAAACCTCCTGAAGCTGCTGCACCAATCGTGGCTCCTCCACAACCCTCTGAGACTTCTTCTGGCTCTGCATGTTGAGAGGTAATATATGCTCCCTCTCAACCACAAAGTCTCCATCAGTTGCCTCGCTGCTCAAGGATTTGCATGCATCTTGAACCTCAAGAGCATACAGGTTCTTGACCTGTGAACCAATCTGCTTCACCTATCTAGTGATGATGTGTCGAAGGAAAGCCTTTCCCTTACTAGAGACTACATCATAGCCTCTTTCTTCCAGCATTGCGATCGACACCAGGTTTCTCTCCAGTCCTGGTGCATACTTGACGTCAGTCAAGGTAAGGCGAGCCCATGCTCCCTCTAAAAAATAACCATGCCTACACCTGAGACACTATACTTCTCATCATTACCCATTGATATGAGTATCTGGAGATCTTTCTCCTCCAAAGTACTGAAAAAACTCTTGTCACCGGTCATGTGGAAAGAAGCTCCACTGTCAGGAAACCAATCACTTCCCATCATGGATGAAACCATGCATGCGAAGAGTGTGAAATCCAACTAGAACTGTGAAGCAAGTGCCTCACCTTCAGATCCTTCCCCGGATCCCTTCTTGGATTTCTTCTTTGGGAAATTAGTAGCATAATGGCCCAACTCATGACAACGAAAGCATCTCACCTTCGACTTGTCAACCTTCTTCCCATTACTGGAAGAACTGGATTCGGAAAGAGAACCCTTCTCCTTCCCCTTCTTTGCTTTGGCAGCCAAAGTGCAATTTTCTTCATCAGATGCCTTTGATGAAGATCCGTCCCTCGTATTCCGCCTGATCTCCTCCTGCACAAGATCTGACCAAAGTCTCTCCCATCCTGACAATTTCTCCTGACCATTGACATTCCTAATAGGAATGCCAACTCTTCGGAAGACCAAGGAGAGCTAAGCTCACCAAGTCCTCATCATCGACAGTCACCCCCACACTTCCCAGCTCATCCTTGCATTGGGTGAACTTCGTGAGATACCTGGGCATACTGTCTCCATTCTCACACTTAATGTTTCTAAGTTTATCCTTGAGCGCCAACTTCCTCTGGTCGCTCTTGATTTGGAATAGATCTGTCAACGCTTTCCACATCAAGTATGGAGAAGCCTTTCCATGCAGGCTGGATACCATGTGATCCTTCACGCCCTCCAATAGAATCCTTCGACACTTTGCTATCTTCTTTTGCCAAGCCACAGCTTCAGCAGCATCAGTAGGTTTTGGAATTTCAGCATCTATGAAATCCTTCAACCGATTGTCATCTAACACCGCCTCCATCCTATCTTTCCATGCAATATAATTCGAGCTGCCCTCAAGAGCATACTCCAATCACAATCCGTTGAAAGACATTTCAACTCTGACACCAAGAAAACACTCCTGCAAATTTGAATTCCACCAGCTCAAAACTCAACCGCTTCTGATCTAGAATTCAAGAGAACAAAGTATTTCTTGTACAAAGATTGACTATACGGGCTTTTACCGGATATCTCACCTTCCAATGGAAGGATGAATCCAGAGGCTACCTGGCCTGATTACAGACTCTATCTGAAGAAATAAAATGTAAACAATTTCTGAATAATAGATCTGATGATCAACTGCTTTGATACCATGTATAAATTTTGAATAATATGACACTTATTCACAGATATTATCCCGATTATACATTATTTCAGAATGCATGCATAATACATAACGTCCTCTACATTGATCATCAATTTTGCAGAATTAAAAACAATGAAACATCAATCGCATTTGCAGATTAACACAGTATGTAACCCTGGGAAAGCATACACCTAAAAACCCCCAACTATCTGTATATTATAATGATAGAGAACATGTAACAATACATAGTACAATACTCCTCACAAGTACTCAGTACTATCTCCACCTATTACACACAAACTAGCTCAAATCTGAAGCCTCAAATCTCCTCCACTATTTTCCTGCCTCGACTGCGCAATCCTGCAAGAGAATAATGATGAATGGTTGAAGAAAACTCGTATTTCCTTGGCTGAACCATGCAATCCTCATTGGCATTTCTCAATCCCACTGATTGTGCAAGATCTCATGCACAACTATAGTCACAACTGATAGCAATCTCAACCTCTAACACCTGCCTCCACTGAACTGTCCATGCACTGAGTTAACTAATGTATTCTTTAGTTGATTTATGAGTTAATAATTAGTGAGTTAATTAATAATTAATTCACATCACTCATCACTAGTGTATTTGGCAGTTAGACTAAAAACAACTAGTTCAACTAAGTCAAACTGAACACAACTCCATCAACTCCTCAATCAACTCCACCAAACTCAATCAATTGAGTTCTAATTGAAGTCCATCATGCAATAGCTCAACTAACCCATAAGAAAAGTGTATTTCCTTCTGCCAGTTACATGTGCCACATCCATAGCTCAAATTGAAGTGCTCAAAGAGGATAAGATAATGTTTATAGTCCAAATATTATTATGAGCTAATAATATTCGACTGCTATATTTTTAGGCTGGCAGTCTAAAAATAGAAACCGCCCATATGTCTAAAAATAGAAGTCCATATATTTTTTACCAACATGACCAATCATCCACAAATAGCATTCTGCAACTCATAGACCATGATTCATATGTCTAAAATAGACATAGTCTAAAAATAGACTTTGTGCCAAAAATAGCCTGCGGGCCCACTTAGTGAAGGCGACTCCTTTCCACTAAGCTCCATCATCTTGTTGCATTTTCAACATGCTTGGTCGAACAGTCACTTGTGTTATGAGTGGGATTCTTATGGAACTCACACCACTTTCCTGTGTCCTTCTTCGACTTTGTGGTGTTGTTCTTTTCTTGCAGCTTCAACGAGTTGTCTTGGGTCACCCCGCCTTGGCTTTGTCCTTTGGTCTTCGGATTTGCAGATTCAAAGTCTCATTTCTTCTTTTTGAAATTTTTCTCAATTTTGACAGCATAGCAGTACGTCATGCCGAGTGAGGACATGTTCAAGAACTCCAACTCTTCTTCGATGTATCTGTGTAGGCAGTCGTGGTATTTGAGTACCAAATGTAGCTCAGAATCCTTGATACCCAACTGTGTGCAAAGGGTATGAAAAATGTTTGTGAACTCCGACACATCTTGGTCCCTTCCCTGCAACAGTGAGGTCGATTTGATGTACTTGTCCTCAGAGCTTTTGACAGGGTAGTACTACTCCTTGACGGCATTTTGGAATGAATCCCAAGTGGGTGCGGTTGAAAATAGTGAGCCTGTACTTTCATTCTTCTGCTCGCAGTAGGTTTTCCACTAGTCCTTGACGTGGGGGGGCTGCTTTGAGAAGAGAAAAAAAAATCTTTTCCCAACTCGAAAATTCATGAAGAGAAAAATACCCATCTAGAAGATTTAACCATTTATCTATGGCATCTGTGTCTATCTGACCCTTGAATATGGGGCTTTCAAAATTAACATGTACATTAAAGGGTGTGGCATTTCAAGAGTAGTTGCTAGAAGCCGACGCGTCGCCTCTGGGTAGCCGCTAAAGGATCTGCATAAAGTTGTCTATCATCACATTCCTTTGTCGCTCGAGGGCTTCTTCGAGCAAGATTTTGATAGGATCTCCTGCCCCCTCTTCTTTCTTTTCATCCACAATGGGAGGTCATCGGGATTTGTGAGGGTGGTCATGTAAAGTTTCGACCAGTTCAAGCCCTGACTCCTTATATCTCGACCTCATTGGGGACATGGAAAGAAAAACAGAGAAAAAGCAGACCGCTCTGATACCACTAATCCAGATTTAAACAGGAACGCAACAAAATACAAAGATAACCATATACGCAAAGATGTAGCAGAAATAAAACTTCATTTCATTAATGTAAAATACTGATATATGCTTACAAACATAAATGGAAATAAACCAGCTAGGGCGATGGTAGCTTATCTCTGAGAAGAGATGTGGCAGCTACATGCCTCTGAACTATGTTACAATGAGTCTTCAAGGCCTATTTACTGTTGAGAAACAATGAAAAACCCTTAATATCCCAAAACCTAACCCTAGAAGATGAAACGCTAAATTATGGGCCCAGTTTTGGGTAAGTTGGTACATCAACTTCCTGTGGTCGTAACTTTGGCACCCAATCTCCGTTTGACGCGTACAATAGCTCGCTAGAAAGATATATCTGAGCACTACAACTTTAAGAAGAGAAAAATTGGTCCATGGACCCATGTTGCTTCTAGATTTACCGAAAAATATCATTTAGGGCCTCAAAATGGCTTCGGAAGTTCAAGACTCGAAAAACTGCTAAAAATAGTAAATTGTGCTACAATTACAGAAAATGAAAAACTAAAAGAGATAGTTGTGGGGGTCCAAATGGGATAGGTGGGTGGCCACCAACATCCACCTGGATTAAACATTTCATGAGTTAACCATGCTATTGAATTATATTTGAACAACCAAGAATAACCATGAACTGTTAGTTATCAATATGCACAAAGAAAAACACATTTGTATTTATGCTAGCAACAACACTCTGATTCTAAACATATGAGAGAAAAGGAAAATAAATCTGAAACAACAGGCTCCTTCTTGAACCAAACATTCTTCTTTATTCATCATAAATCAAATTTGTCCAAACCCCCCCCCCCCCCCCCCCCACCATCTTTGGAGGTAATATTTATGCCGAAAAAGATGATCCTCGGTCTCCCTTTAACTTTTCACCTCCCTTATTTTTCAATATACAAATCAAAATACACAGACATAGAATAGCTGGTGTAACCACTGACACGTAGAAGGAATATCTGCTGGAGCACTTCATTTCCTAGGGAAATGAATGGATGTTGATTAGAAGAGGATGACCGTGTATCATCTCTTCATGATGAAACATGGGACAATTTCACTTTCATAATACACAGGCAACGCGTGGAAACTCGACTGAGAATGCCTAAGGCCGGATATTTAAATGGAACACATCTGCATATATGAACTCTCCTGATCCGCTCATGCATCTTTCACTCCTTTCCTGTAGAGATAATTAACTTTAGTTTTATGATTATGCAACATGACAATATGATCACAAACAAACTTTGCACTTAGCCATAGTTTCTATTTAATCTTGAAACACATAGCAACTGTTATCACTCAGATTTTCCATGAAGTTGTCAAAAGAAGGAAAGGGGTCTGAGGTAACCACAAAGCAACTTTTAAGTACAAAATCTAGCCAATCTATACTCAGAGAGGGCTCTCTCTTTAGGATTTAGCTTTGTTTATGAGATATTAGGCTAGTTGTGAAAGCTTGGGGGGTTTTGATTTTGTTGGGTGGTGGAACTTAAGAGCAGATGGATAGAACAAGGTATTTCAAACCATTGGGCTATGAAGTCAACTGAAGATGGCTCAACTAGATCAGGTTGATTTAACAAAGGAGGGTTTCACAGGGTAGGATAGCTAAACGAGATACAAATGATAGCTTAAAAGGGTGAAATGGTCTTGAAAGGGAGGAAGGGCAATTAAGAATCCTTCAACAAATTTCAAGATGAGGAAAAGTGGGTGATCATTAACAAAAAGAAATTAAGAATTCTTTGTTAAATGGCCACAATGATAAACTAAAAAGCAGGGAGCAATTAAGAATTCCCTACCTATGATAGCTTGGAAGAAAACATTAAGAATATAAACAATTTTAAAGACAGAATGCAGTAAAGCTCTCTCTGAAATATAATTTTTCATTTATCATTCAGATATGAAACACGTGAATATTTAAACAAGAAAACTATAAAAAGATAAGATATACAATACTTATTTGTTTCTCGTTTGACATAGGAATCCTGTAAAAGTCCTTTGCTTTATTACTTTGTCCAGCCAGCCATACAATAGTTGTTCAACAACACTTCTATTCCAAAATAAGGTGTCTACAGAAATGTCTAAGAATCCACCCTCAGTACTTCGAATGAGGAAGTACTTATACAAAATTTACATCAAAATATCTCCTAACTAAGAGAGATATATTCTAGGAAAACTAAATATCTTTTACATGAATGTAGAGATAGATGGTCTCGACAGTAGAAACTGAATGTGAACTGCTTGGTTGTTGTCCCTGTTTTTGTTGAAGGAGCTAGAGGCAGGTCCTATGATTGTGTATCTTGCTATCTTGCTTGTAATTCTGTGCTAGCTGATTGATTTTAGCTTTTCACTGATACTCTTTTACCTGTGATTGATACTCTTTACCTGTTTTACCATCATTCATCCCTTTTTACCAAAATTGACTATGGTAAATACTTCAATTTACTTCACTTTTTTCCATGGTAAATCATAAGATGTCTGTCATGTTGGTCCACCAATCATCTCTCGGTATTCTTGTCCTTGTCAGTTTTCTGAAGATTTCATCTGCTTTTTGTATTTTACAAAATTTGGTTGCACTGGAAACAAGTGCCTTACCTCATGCTCAACATAAAACAAGTTCTCCAAACTATCATAGAGAACTCTCCCTATGGGTAATGCCTTGGGTGCAAATGAACTGGCAAATGAACTGGCTTGACTATTAGCATACTGATATAATTTTTTGACATAATCATCCTGCCTCATTAGCTTGTCATTGATGACTAAAGGACTTGGAAGTCCTTTACTTTGTAAGATGCCAAATTTCCCCATAAATTCATCTATGTCTTCCTGCATATTCTGACATTTGCGTTCTAGGTTTTTCATTAGAGTCCTTTTGGTCAATACTTTCTTTATTTCAAGGATGGTTCCAGTCCTATCCTCAATATTTAGTTGTTCCAACTGATACTTGTTTCTGCTATTTAGAAAGTTTATTAATCTGATGGCTTCTTCAGGCTTCCCTCCTAGTTCTTCCTTGGTTTTTTCAATCTCTTGAAGAGAAACTTTCACTAAGTCAATTTGTTCAAAAATGATTTGAATTGATGACCAAACATCATTGATTGATTCAATGATGTTGGTCCATAATATCTTTCTGATATTAGTCAAAGCCTATTCAAATGTAAGATATTTTTCCAGTGTTTTAACCTGTTGAGTCAACCCTTTATTTTTCCTCACCTCTTCAGCAAAATTGAATTTTGACACATCATACTTTTGCTCTAGCGTAATGAGTTTCTCTTTTACCTTTTGCAGTTCATGACCTGGAGCTTCATTTCCTCCATGGACATGATCAACTCTTATGTGCTCTGACTTGAGGTTCCTACCTGTGATGTACCTATACCTGTCACTTCTATAGTTTCAGTTGTTGCCAAAGGGACATTTGGTGCTAGAGCAGTTGCCAATGTAGAAGGGACTGATGTAGAAACCACTGGCACTACATTTTGAGGCTGAGAGGTCAACTCACTCTGCATGTTTTGTAGTGTTTTCTCTAATTCTCGCTCTGTTTCTTTTAGTTGCTCATTTAGCTTAAGGACCAAGTCCATAAGCTCTTCTTCATTCTTCTTTTCAATCACTTAAGCAATCTATGGATGCACGAGTGGTGGAAATTTCAATTTCTTTCTTAGCGTAGCTATATCTTCATTCTTTTTCTTTATTAGGCGCTCTGCAGCTTTGATATCATTTGGGTTATGGCCCAACTCAATAATCAAATCCTCCAATGATTTAATTATGTTGTCCTTTGCCTGTGAGGAGGCCCTCTCTAGTTGTAATTGAGCAGTAGTGTTGTTCAGTGAATTCTCCAACCTATGTGCCATCATAGCCTTGCTTGTTAGTGTAGAATAAACCATTTCCCCTGTTTGCTTATGCAGTTCTATCTGATCTATGGGGTGGATATCTTTGGCCAAGACCTCAAAATCAGTCTTGAGGTAGTCTGCAATTAACTTGGGCTGCTTTACCATAGGCTTTAGAAAGCTCATCTGCATTTTGCCTTCCTTGATTTCATAAGCTAACATCAACCTGGTTTGATTTGTGGGGGCCATCTTCAAGTACTGATTATAAGCTTGGGCCTTTAGCTACTCATTTTTTGCCTTTATCTCCTTGAATTTTCCTTTTATATCTATGGTCTTGTCAGATGAAGATCTGAAAGAAGAAACTTCAACACTTTCTTGTCTTTCAAGTCCTTGTCTTTGTGAAATGAAAGGTGTCCCTCCTATTGGGAAGGTATGTTGACTGTCTCCACCTTCTTTCCTCAAAGTCCCTGTTGTTTCCTCAAAGAATTCTTCCTCTGAATATGGATGTAGCCTACGCCTCTTAGCACCAGCCTGGCCTAAAGGACCATTGGTAGGGGTAGCTACTTCCCTGTCTCTTTTCAAGTTCTTTTCCTCATTCAGAGGAGTCTGTAAAACTAAGGGATTTCGCATGTTAACCTAAGTTGAATGAGGTTGTGGTGGAGCTTGTTCTTCAGAGATTTTAGGCTACTCTGACATCTCTGGTTTTTCTGATGCTGGAGTACTTGTTCCTTGATCTTGTTCCTATGGTGGTTCTGCTGGGGGTACACTAGTTTCCTGTGTGTGCCTTTGAGAAGTCTCTACTGTAGAGGCACTAGGTTCTGGTGTTGGCTTTTGAGTAGTTTCAATTGGTACTTGTCCACAAGTGTCCAAGTCAAGTCTCTTTTCTATGTTTTTCATCACATTCTCTACATCAACCTGATCACTATCCATTTCAACTAGAGTTCCTTCCCTCCATTCATCCATATTTTCATATTGCTCTATTTCAGGGATTCTGTGATGAAAATATGGTAACAACTTATGTTTCATTCTCCTATCACAAATGAAACCTTATGGATCATATCTCCAAGCAAAAATTTTATTTAATCTCATTCTTTCTAGGATTTCTTTTGCTCTATTGCCTGCTTCTCTGTTGTTACAGACAAATGGGCTTAGGTGGTCTTTAATTCTTAATTGTGCTTTCTTCTTGGCCTTGGTGAAATGAGTCTGATCAAAGTTTAACATTTGCCTATAATATTCAAAGGCAAGCAACCTCATAGGAACATACTTTGGTAGTTTGAATGGAGGGATTTCATAACCATAAATTCTAATCTTTGTGTGATTCTGGTACAAGTACGAGTCGCTCATCTTGTACTGCTTAGACAGCTGAAGGATTCTTTTGATTTCATCACTAATTCTAGGAGGAAGACTTCCTGTCAGCATGGTGGTCGTTGGGTGGACAAACTAGTCAATGAATTCATTGTATGAATATGAACCAGGTGAATCGTGGAAGATGGAAGTCCAAAAAATAGCTGATCTAGGATTTCCCTTTGTATCAAGTTCATTTACAGAGAATGGGAACTTGTCAGACTGATAGTAAAGGAAAAGGTGATATATGAATGTAGAATACTTGAATACCTTTTCATTTTCCAGCCTCATGAACTGGTCATGGATTTTCTCAGCAATGAAAGCAACATAATTATATTTGACAACAGGAGGCTGACCATGGGTAAAAATGGACATCAAAACTAGGGTCAATTCATCCACATACTCACTAGTATTGAAACACGTGACTGTAGCTATCATATCGACTACATTTTTACCTATCTGTGTGAAGAAAGTTGACAGATAGGGAGGAGGATATTTGGGTTGATGTTGCTTATCCATAAAAGTCTGGCAAAGGCGACTGAGTTCAGACTGGGACAATTTAGATGATTTCTCTAGCAATTCTCCAAGGGAAATGGGGGTGAGGTCTTGACTAGGCTGAAACTGAAGCATCTCATTGATTGAATCTACAGTAATTGTGAAGAGAACAGTTTGATTGGGGGACATTATTGCTCTGAGGGTGGGATTGTAATTGGCATGACATTGATGGATAATGTCAGGGAAAATACTCACAGAGGGGAGCATGTACCTTGGGAGATTTGATTCCCAAAGTCCTATGGGATTGGAACCATTCAAGTAATTGTCCCGGCATTGACAGAATACTTTCAAGGAGCTTTTTCCAGTTACAAGGTCTTTTATTTGAAAATCTTTATCTGCTAGGGGACAATAATCCACATCTCTATGGGGGGTAGTGATAGGAGCTATACTGAGGACCACATGGGTTTCCATTCTGGTTCTTATGGATTCCGATAGGAAAATGGGGTTTTCAAGTGGAGTTGGTGAAAAAACAGGGTCTTCGGAGTCTTCAATTCTAAATTCAGCAACTGAATTATAATGAATTTTAGGTTTTCCAATGTAACTACAGAGGAAATCAAGTATTTATAGGGTTTCTAGATGGAAACTGGTAAATACCTATTTTTCGGTAATGAGAAATGAAATGCAGGTTCATTGGGTGCGAATGGTGGACCGGAGCGACATCAAACTACAAGTTTCAGGGTGGCTGACGGTTAATGTATGAGCTGGTCAACTTCAACATTCAGGTTGCATGCATGCGCTTTCAGAATAGGGAGGAAAAAAATTTTAACTTTGTTTTTAAGCAAAGTCAAAGCTTTTGGTGGGTTCAGGGTTTGGACAGATGGCATCAGCGGTGAGGTGATTTAATGTTTTGTTTTTAGCGGGAGGTGGTAAGCAGGTTTCATCGCACCGCTAATTGGAGGTAAGTGGTATTTGAACAAGACTACGCGATTCCATATGATTCATGACACGTAGCATATGTACTTTTTATGAAACCACTCTCCATCACGCGCTAAATGTCGATTGTGGAGGCCCGTGCGATAGGCGTGATGACTGTCTGATCTGCTGGATCCGATTGGATGGTTGTCAAGGAGGTGAAATGGAGGAAGGTTAACGGAGGGCGGGCCCAATATAATTTAAAGGGATTAATCATATCAGCGTGATGCGATTGGTTATAGAGTTATTAATTAGTCCAAATGACATAATTAATCCTCATTAAATGGTGCCATGTCGGCCGGATAAATCGTTCTTGCGGACAAGACCGATCTCCCTAGTATCAACATATATCTAGCAACAAGCAGGACAAGCAAACCTACCCTTCTCTAAATATATTGTGATTCATTAATAAAAACTAAAGAGGTGTTTTAGACCCTACCTTAAGTCCAATGCTAGTTTGTGGTAGCCACACTTTGACCGTTTGAACGAGTTTCCTTTTGAGAACCTGCAATCACAAACAAGCACACATAAAATAACACCTGCATAGCCAATATAATAAATCATATTCATCATGGTGATCAAGGAATCCATGAAATAGACCATAAAACACAGCTTATTGAGAAAAATAAACTTGACTGTATTAACTTTGAAAATAGAAGAACTTTACAACCTTTGGTGCCTTGATGTTGTACAAGCTCCTCCTAGGGTCCGAAACAGGAATCTCTTCTACTTTGACAAGCCTCACACTCTTCCAAATGAGATCAACAAGGTATGTAATCTTTCCTCGCAAAATCTCAATTAGGAAGACTAAGTTTCAACAGCATTTCACCTCAAAAATATTCAGCTTTCAACCCCCACAGTAACCAGCCCAATGCTTCATTTTATAGTGCAAAGGAAGGAGGTTATAGGTCCACCTATGAAGGGATAGAGTCCTCCTTCAAAGGGATAAGCTCCTCACATCAAGGGGTTAGCTCCTTAAGGTATGGGATGCATGAACCTTAAAGGAAAGAACTTGCCACCTCAAGATTCCTTCTAGAAGCTTCTATAAATGACTCAAAGTGAGTTTTTAAGAATGTACTTGCACCTTTTTGACTTTTATAGGGGTCCGCACCCATTACATAGAGACAGAGCGGTGAGGTATGCAGGGGACATGACCAGTAGGTACTGCAGGTAATGCTAAGAGAAAGTGCAGAACCAGAGTTTTAGAGACTTTTAAGGGATTTCTATTATTTTTCAAGGCTTGACATGAAGAACTGAGGTTTAAGACTTGCAAAGGAGGAAAGTATGAGTGGTGATAGATTCACACCAATTGCAGAATGTCATGGTGACAATATTTTGTGCAACAGATTGCCCCCTAAAGTGTGAAGTCTATATTAGATGAAGATAGCATTTGTCATCTAAGAAGAGTGAAGTACTTTATCATTTCAAGGATCATCCTGTGGACGCCCTGTTCGGAACCTATAAAAAAATTCAATACAAAATATATATATGTGAACATATCATCGTTGAGGTAGGCATTCCCATACTCAGATCAAAAACTGACTAGAAAACTACTTAAACTGCTCTGATATAGGAATGATTTTGTAATACATCACAAGTATAGACATATGTAGACACAGTATGGGCACAACCATCTATTTATGAATAGTCCACTATATAATGAATAGCAAAATTACTCACAGCCTGGATGGTGGAAACTAGATCCAGGGTCTTGATTTCTGCTTCCGGAACTAATACGATTCTATCCATGTGAATGAATGTGTTGAAGTCGAACATGGTAGAAACCACTTGATTACCAGTCAATGATGTGAACTGTTAACAAGTGTGAGAGAAACCACCAATAATGTCAATGGCTCTCAAAGTACTCAGTACAATCCATGAAATGTGAATAGATGAGCTGATGTCGAACATGTCATAGAATCCTTTGATCGAAGGTCAATGATGCAACCTGTCGTCGAAGGCAAGAAACCTGCCATTGAGGCATGTCAAGGTACTGACGATTTCTAGATCATCTTTCTAGATAATGAGCTGAAGTCGATAGAAAGCGATCCGTCGTAGGCAAGCCCACAACACAAAATCATAGATCAAGTTTGAAGAAATATATTTGGCAAGGACTAACTCAGGGATGGTCAAGATGGATGACAGATATTTTGCAGATGAATGGTTTATTTGAACTGACCTCTTGAACACATAACGACACTGTAGATGGTTTGGTGACAATTGACCCAAAGCTAATACCCAGAAACTGGCTGAAGACTTTCAATATGTTTTGATTAACTGTTAGGGAAAGGATTTCCCAACCCAGGTGAACAAAAAGGGTCATGTTCAAGAGTGGTTAAATGCTTTTCTAAAACACAAAGTATAACAAACAGGTTCATTTTTCTCTCTTTTCCCCCACCATTTCTAGCAAGTACCTCTTTATTTTTGACAAGCTTGATGAGGATAACATTTTCTTGGTTATAAGCTCATCCTTCGGATGAGTCCAACTTAGTTTAAAATTCAAACCATAAGAAGGAGTGGCTCGTTCCTGTTTAAAATTGAACAGGTCCTTTACTGTTAAATTTTAACGAGTCCAGTATAGGAGAAACTCGATTTTTTTCAATTTTAGGGAGTCAGAAGAAAAACTTAAGAAAACTCAATGGTTGTCCTTTTTCAAAAATTTGTGTCTCCCAAGCCCGAAAAAGTATAAAATAATGCTTGAGAGAACCACTTGACCATTACGATCAAGGAGTAATTTTCATAATTAGTGTATCTGATCCGAAAAAGTAAAAAAAGCGATCAATGACACGTCGTTTTATAACCAATATCGAACTTGAAATGACAAAAGCCCGACAATCTTTTCATGTTTATACGGTCAAAAAAGAGCTGTAAGTGGACCGTCCTTTTAATTCCGTTTTAACAAGCTTAAAAAGAAAAACTCATCAATCCTTTCATATTTTACGAGTCAGAAAAGAGCTTAAAGAGGACTCCACTGTTTTTTTGTTGAAAATGATCAATTTTCCCTGAAAAATCTAATATTCTGCACAAAAACTCAAACATTACTCATACCTATTTAAAATAAATAAAAATGCATCAAAAAGTTACCTTTTTAAAGTGAAAAATAAACAAATTGAAAATTCATTTATTCAAAAAAGCTTATAAAAAGGGCTTTTGTAAATTCATTTTTACCGTTTAACTTCAGAGTGAGAAGAGAGAGCTTTTGGGTAAGAAACTTCTTGTGAAGATTACAGACAATACGTCCGTTGGAATTGAAAACCGTCAGCTCCAGGTAATCCACATCATCTTTATCTTGCATTTCAACCATTTGCATTTCGTTTTTAGGCTTGCATTTTGATTTTTTAGGGAAAAATTAGTTTAGAAAACCGCTCGCTTGGGTCCGCAGGTGCAACATGCGGAACCTGCGGACCCTAAATTTTTCTACAAAGGAAAGAGCCAGAGTTCCACACCTATTTCTCAGGAAGAGTGCGGACCTACACACTATCCCTAGCTAGTGGGTGCAGACCCTGCAAAATAGGTTTTAAAATTTAAAATGTCTCCATTTCCGCCCAAAAATTTTCGAACTAAATTGTTCTAATACGTCTTTTGTAAAATGTAGGACATACAGAATGCTTATTTGGCGGGAACACGAGCACGAGGATGTGGACCTTACCATAGTAAATCATCAACCCTCATTGGATTCATTGAGAGCATGCAGACTATTTAAATTCTGGGCCATACCCAGCATGAGGTCCCAAGTAAACTTTTTGCAATGGCTGGTAGACAGGTGGAACATACAGGACCAGTGTTTCATTATTGGTGGCCATCGGCTTGAAATAGAGCTAGAAGACATTTATTTCTTGACTAGTTTGCCCAAGAGAGGTGAACGATTATCTCTATTCGGGACTAGACTAGGTGGCTAGTCTGTCGATAGTCTCCGACTAGAGTTTTGTAATGACCAAACAAAGGACAAAGGGATCAATATCAAAACTATCTTTCGTCCTGAACTTAAAGTGATTGCATTTACTGTCACCAGACTCTGTGGAAGCGTAGCACTGCATGTAGCTACCGGATCCCAAATGCGAATGGCAGTAGACTATTATCGAGGTACCATCTTCAACTGATGCGAAGTTGTGTTGGTGAATGTAAAAGGCCAACTAACTAGAGCAAAGAACAGACAACTAAAAAATTTTGGATATGGCTTCCTAGTTGTGAGCTTTGGTTTAGAGAGGGTTCCGATGTTGGTCCCACAGCGGCTTTCTATTGGAGTTGGACTTCCCTGAGAGCCTAAGCTAATGCGTTGGGTTGCAGTTATGGCCCGTCATCCTGAGGAGGGTTCAGAGGTTGTTCGATTTCCACCTGAGTATTTTCGTTGGTTGGAGAACCAACTTTTTGTGATTCAAGATTTTCCATATGCTGGGATGGATTATCATGGTGACCCAGATATGACTCTTCCACCAGGAGAGCAGTGGGATGATTCAGGTAAAATCATTCTCAATATTTTATAAGTTTCAACTAATTTTTTTTTATGTTTTTAAATCATCCAAAACTAGTAATAAAAAGTTTCAAATGTAGATGTGAGTCCATGGCGACCAGCCGCTCTCCGGCCCTATGAGAGGAGACACCCAACTGCAGTAGTACCAACCCCACGGGACAAATCTACAGAGACCCTCACCAAATTGGAAAATCATCTAGAGCGTTTGATAGCAGATATTCCAGAGACTAGCATAGATGATATTCCACTTAGGTTACAGCGCTATGTGATTGGGGTCCCAGGACCTTTCAGGAGGTTCCTTTGTAGGGTGGCCCGAGCAGTGGTTTCTTATCATGATCATCACCAGTGATAGGATGATCGCCTTCGTAGACTCATACGACATTTTTTCTTTTTGTACTATCATTTTTGCCAATCATAAGGTGTTTCTCAACTTATGATCGAGGACGATGTATATTTGACACACTTTTATGCTATGCTATATCACTATTACTGGCTATCTTGCATAACATGTTATGGAATGTTTTTAAATTTACTGTTTGATTATTGCAAATGTCTATTTAACATTCGAGAAGCAATTTCATTTGCTAATGTATTTAAATATCTTGGAATATGCTAATATTCAATATAGCCAAATTCACATTCCAAGAGACGAACTCTCAAAAATAATCTTAATAACGCTGGATTTCTAATGGCGTAAACTCTATTAAGCTGCAATACAACAAGTTCAGAATCTAACCTAACAATCAAACTACGAATCCCGAATGAGATGGATTCAGATAATAACTCAATCACTGCACTATACTCTGCAATGTTGTTCGTTGTTTGACCGAGGTTTACCTCATGCATAGATACCAACTCATCAGAGGGTGAATAGATAACCCAAGCTGCAGAAGAAATGTTCTGTGTATTATGACAAGCACCATCAGCGAAACCAATGTATGTTTGAAGAGACATCGACATCTGCAATATCAAGAGTAAAATCAAGATAAGCAGGAATAATGATAAAAACACTCTCTAAACTAGGCACACTTTTCTAATCTAAAACACACTAACTAGAAAGAAACTAATCTAACTAAAATCTCCACACCCAAATTTAAGCATAATATCTTTTCAGATAAAGACCATTTCTGGGTTTACCCAAAGAGACACCATCAAAATCTACCAATTCATAGGCCCCTTTTGCTAGCTTTCACTTAACAACATAAGGACCATGCCACATAGGTACAAATTTTCCAGCCCCTAGCTTATCGTTTGCTTGATCATATAGTAAGACTAGGTCTCCTTCCGAAAAATTATGAGGTGTATCATTTCGATCGTACTGAGCTTTAATTTTTTTGGCATGAGTTTCGATTGCTAATGCAGCATCACGTCGATTCTCATCTAGCTGAGCTAAGTACAACAAACGTTTCTCCTCTTCAGAAGTGGCTCGGAGTAATTCTATGGCTATTTGCAATGACGGAATTGCACATTCAATGGGTAACACAGCTTCCAAACCGTAAACCACTTGAAAAGGAGTGAAACAAGTTGATGTTTTTACTTTGGTTCGATATGCCCAAAGTGCTGAAAATAACATGTTATGCCAATTCGACCTATGAATGCCAATGATTCATCGGATCATAGTGACTAGAAATTTGTTGATAGCTTCAACCAAACCATTAGCTTGTGGGTAAAACAGAGTAGAACTATCATGACGCAGGCCAAGTTGATCTGTTAGTTCAGTCATCATGATGTTTTGAAAATGACTCCCATGATCAGTAATAATCGCTTGAGAAACACCGAATCTAGTAATTATATGATTGAAAATGAAAATTGCAGCAGTTTTTCCATCTTCTAAAAATGTAGGTATCGCCTCGGCCCACTGAGTAAAATAATCTACCGCAAGGATGATATACGCATGCCCCCCGGCCGAGTGGGGGTTACATGTAATAAATTTGATACCCCACTTTGCAAAAGGACCAACGACAATTATAGGGTGGAGAGGAGCAGGTGGAGCACACATCTTACGCTCAAAATTTTGACAATTGTGGCATTTTTAGACCGCATAGATACAATCTTTAAATAAAGATGGCCAGAAATAACCAGCGCGCAATATTTTTTGGGTTGTGGCATACCCAGACATATAACTGCCACATGCTCCAGAGTGACATTCATTTAGAACCTTTTCAGCTTCTTCATGAGTTAAACAACGTCGAAAAACAGAATCTAGCCCACGACGATAGAGTGTATCTCCAATAATATTGTATTGTTGGGATTGGAAACATATTTTCTATCACTGAGATCGTGAAATTTCAGGCCGAAAAGATTGGGTTTGGAGATAAACAATGATATCTCCATACCATGGATCAAGAGTAGTGATAAGAAACAAGGATTCATCCATAATGGGTTCTTCCACCACAGTTTCAGTATCAGCATGCGAGAAATCACACATCAGTTCCAAAAATACCAAAGATTTCTTTGCCTTGGATTTTTCAAATCCCAAGTCAAATTCCTACAGGATAACTATCCATTTGGAATACTTGCCCCCTAGCAATTGTTTGGTCAAAATATAGATCATAGGGTTACAGTCAGAAATTACTGTAGTTTTGTGTAGTAAGATGTAATGACGAAATATTTGGATAGCTTGAATAGCTTCCAAGGCCAATTTCTCCACATGCGAATATTTAAGCTCAATTGGATTCAAAGTTTGAATAAGATAGTAAATCACATGTTCACTGTTGAATTCATCTTCCTGAACTAAAACCATCCCAATGGTGGAATGAGAAGCAGCAAGGTACAAGAAGTAATCCTGGTTGTAGTTGGGAGGATGCAATAACAGTGCATGGGTCAACGCGTGTTTAAGTGCATCAAAAGATTTGTCAGCTATCTCATCCCAAGAGAATGGAGTATTCTATTTCAACAACCTGGTAAAACCCTTTGTTATCTTGGCGTAGTTAGGAATGAAACGAAGTAAAAAGTTTTCTTTCCCTTACAAACTTTGGAGTTGGCAAAGAGTCGAAGGAGGAGGCAATTTGACAATAGCTTCAACCTTCGAGGGATCGACACGAATGCTGGCTTTTGAAACAGCAAATCCCAGTAAACGACCCATCTCTATACAGAAAACACATTTGTGTGGATTTAGCCTAACTTGATAATGCCTACATCTCATAAATATTGCTTGTAAATGAGTGAGATGATCGGCTCTACGTAATGAATGGGTAGGTAAATCATCGAGATATGGCTGCACAATGTGCTTGATGTCATGAAATGCGTAAGACATGCCCTTTGAAAAGTTGGTCTGGCGTTCTTCAATCCAAAAGGCAATTTTCAGTAACTCAAGAAAATGTCCCCCATGGACAAATGAAAGCCATTTTTGGTTGATCAACAGGGAGTATGTTAATTTTATTATAACCGAAAAAACCATCCATAAAGGAGAAAATTTCACTGCTGGCACAATCATCAATGATTTGATAAATATAGGGGGTTGGATAATTGTCTTTGGGACAAGCTCGATTAATATCCCTATAATCGATACATATTTCTATCGTTCCTTGCTTATTGTTAACAGGAATGATATTTGATACCCAATCCGTTAATGGAATTGGATAAATGAAACCTACTCGAAGTAATTTCTCAACTTCAACTTTAATAGTAATAACTTTTCTCGGATGTATCTGACGCAAATGTTGCCGGACAGGTTTAGCATCCGGGTAAGTTTTAATTTCATGGACAACAATTGATGGATCGATTCCTGGCATTTCTTCATATGACCAGGCAAACACGTCACGAAATTCTTGAAATAGGGATTTATAAGTTTGGAGTTCTTTGTCCATACAGGAAGCACCTATATGAATGTTTTCAATAATTCATGCTTTAACTGAAATGTCAATAGGAACCGTTCGAGAGATATTTCCCAAATTTAACTCAGAATCAGGATGTTGCAATGGATTCTATGGTTCTTTGACATAATCAGTAGTAAAAATAGATGAAAAATCATTTTCAAAATGATCAAGCTCAGGTAAAAACGAAGATCGATGATGAAGATCTTCCCATGGTAAATCATCAACAAACAAAAGTTCACGAATCTGCTCATCAGTATGAACAAGCTTGGAAAACGTTGTTGAATCTGAGGTTGATATTGAAATTGATTCTCCATGGACCACATTCATTAGATCAATTTCAGTTGAACAAGGGTCAGAAAATGACTGTACAGCCTGATATGAAATTTCATAGGGACTCAAAGGCATCACATCACCAAATGAATCCACCTCAGACTTAGAAGGTACGATCCAAGGATCATCAAAATCAATAGTGTTTGATGAAATCATATGAATAGTTGCAGTAGGAGGCGATACATTAGGAGGAGGAAAGGAAAAAGTTCCTAGTAAACCAGAATCTTTAATCAATCCTACCCCAACATCCTTGTAAGGGATAGTTGTTTTACCGACATGTTGGATACTTTCAGAAGAGGTTGGGTCATATGAAAAATAAGTCAGCTGGTCTATTATAACGATCTTTCCATTATGAGGAAACTTGATAAGCCAAAATACCGATGAAACAATAGCATTCATAGCATAAGACCAGCTGTGACCCAAGAGAAGGTTGTAATCTAGAGGGGCATCAACCACTTCCACATCTAGATTAATAGTTTTGCCTTCAACCCCTATACGGAAATCCTGTAGAATGCCAAAAGGATGGAACCCGTGCCCATCAAAAGCCTTTAGAATCGTCGGGGATTGATTGAGTGTAGGAGAACCAAGTGACCTCCAACACTGGATCGACATAATACACGTAGAAGCTTCCTCATTAATTGCAGTCCTAAAGCAAGGTCTGTTTTTTACTAACACTGGAATCTAGAAAGCCATTTGATGAGGTAGGCGAGGTGTACTATTCTCTGAATTGAAGATTATAAGGTTCGAATCCTGGATATCAACAGCTCCTATAGCAAACAATAGTAATTTACGCTATGCTAGGCATGATTGCAGCACCTCCAAAGCCGACATTGCTGAAGGGGAAATAGCTAAGTCTTCAACAATGTTATAATTCTGCATAGCTCTCGCATGTGGATTGAAAGTTGACTTCTGAAGTATACCTTTAGCAGGCAGTTTGATTACTAAGTTTGGGTTAGGTTTCTCAATCTCTAGCGGATCAGAACCGGAAGGAGTTGAAGTTGATGGGTTTGAATTAGAAGATTATGCCTCCTTACCACCAACAGGACTTTTACTACCATAATCTTGCGATCGTGTCGTAATCCTAACATGAGACATCATCATTATGGCTTCTTCTGAGGCATTTGAGGAAGAACCAATCATCTTACTATCTTGACTAGGAAAAGGATCCTTCAAGACAACAGGCATTTGAGAACCTTTGATGATTTTTGCAACCTCAGCTCGATGTGGGCTGTCTCTTGTAAAATTCTCCTCATCACAAATGAGACAAGGATAGTGAGGTTTACGTTTCTCTTCAATAGATTCAGTTTTATCTCATTTATCTTTTGAGTTTTGTTTATTTTTCTTCTTCCCTTTCTTTTTACCACCGGATTTTGATTTGGCTGTAGATGATTCTACGACATGAATATCAGCAAGAATTTCAACAGAAGAGTCTCCTGTCGGGGAGTCTGGTAAAGTTATAATAGAAGAAGAATTCTTTGATGATTTCTTCTTTCTTTTGGCGCTAACTGAACCAATCATACCATCAGCGGCATGAGACCCTAAAGGAGGTGCAGTTATTTGATTTTGTTTCGGAAGGTCAGGGATTTTTTCGTTTAAAGTACCCGATTGCGTATAAACGAGGTCAAGGTAATGAGCTTGAGCAATTACTTTCTCTTCAGTAACAACTCCCGCCTTAGCTACATCCTCAGTTATTTTAGGTAATAATGATTTAACAAACCATTCTGCTAAAATTTGATCCGGAATAAAACCTTTCACTAAATGTCATCTACGTCATCATTCATAAATATGATCTGAAATATATGTGGACGTTGACCATTTTAATGAAGTTAATAATTCCGTGCCTTTGTCATATCTGACAGGCAACTGAAAATGAGTTAAGAAAGAAGTGGCTAACTAACTAAAATTATAAAAAGAATCTCGCGGTAACTCAATGTACCACTTGGCCGCAAGACCAATCAGAGTGCGCTGAAAAAGATCTAAGCGAATTGAATCATCAATAATGGAATTATATACACACCAGAGGTGATAAGTCATAATGGCAGAAGTGTCCTCAGACATGTAATTTTGTTAATCAGAAAAAATAATTACATAATTGATTTTGCAAGAGTTTACACCCGAACAACACAAATACTCTTGCAATGAGCTATATATAAGCTCCATGTCCTAACTACCTCTAATTATGGATCACTTATTAAATAACAAGTGTCCATTTACAATAAATGCTATTCAAACCAACTAGCTAACTAATCTCCTAAAATAGAGCCTAAGATACGACACATTTGGAGAGTCATATCTAGTTACAACAATATGCTAATTCTAAAAGTCTCCATTAAATAAATAAACATTCTAGAATAATAATTATTAATTTAATATCTTAAATTAATAATTATTTTATTCTAATTTTATAACCTATGATAAAATTGTATTTTTTGATCATCTAAAATTCCCCACTATGATCCAAAGATACATTACAACAGATACCAAGTTCATCCCTGAACTTAGTAAATTTTATTCTGCCGAGCAGTTTCGTGAAAATGTTGGAGATCTGATCTTCAGAAGGACAATAAACTTGTTTGAGGACATCTTTGGCAATGAGAGATCTAATATGATGATACTTGGTGTCCACATGGTTTGTCTTTGAATGAAAAACTGGGTTCTTGGCAAGTTTGATGGCTGACTGGCTGTCAATGAATAATGATGTAGCTTCTGCCTGAGAAATGCCCAAGTCCTGCAAAATTTGGCGGAACCAAACAATTTCACATGCTGCTTCCCATGCTGAAATGTACTCTACTTCTGCTGAAGAAGTGGCCACTGTAGCTTGTTTCTTACAACTCCAAGATACTGCTGCTGACTCCATGTTCATTAAATAACCTGATGTTGATGCTCGATCATCAATACTCCCAGCAAATTCGGCATCAGAATATCCACCAAGTACAAAATTTCTAGTCTTTGTGTAAAGAAGACCAAAATCTTTTATTCCTTGGATATATCGAAGAACTCTTTTGGCTGCGTTCCAGTGGCTGTCTTATGGTTCCTGCATAAAACGTGAAAGAATACTGACTGCATAAGATAGATCAGGATGAGTATTTGTCAAATAAATCAAGCTGCCAATCAACTGTCTGTAAGTTGTACTGTCCACCTTCCCCCCCCTTCAAATTTTGAAAGTTTCAAGTTTTGCTCCATGGGGGTGAGAACGGGCTTGCAATCTTGCATGCCAAATCGCTGAAGAACCTCTGTTGCATACTTATTCTAAGAAATGAAAATATGATGTGAACATTGGAAGACTTCAACTCCAAGATAGTAGTGAAGTAATCCCAAATCTATCATCTTAAAACCTGCATGTAATTCCTTTTTCACCTGTGCAATATGATCATCTTGGTTGCCAATAATGATCAAATCATCTACATACATAACAAGAATTACCAGATATTTTCCCTATTGTCGCACATACAAAGTATCATCAGATTCACTTCATTGAAAACCAACTTTCTTAAGGTATTCATCCATCTTTGCATACCAAGCTCGGGGAGCTTGTTTTAATCCATATAAAGCCTTGATCAATTTGCAGACTTTATGTTCTTGTCCTTCAACTTCAAAACCTGGTGGTTGGGTCATATACACTTCCTCCTGTAAATCCCCGTTGAGAAAAGCACTTTTCACATCCATTTGATGAACTTTCCATCCTTTTTGAGCGGCCAATGCAAGTGTTAATCGGATGGTGTTCCATTTAGCTGTTGGAGCAAAAGTTTCTTCATAATCAATGCCTTCCTACTGCGTAAAACCCTTTGTGACAAGTCGTGCTTTATACTTTTCAAGTTCACCCTTCTGATTATACTTAATTCTGTAAACCCATTTACATCCTATGGGTTTAACATTTGGTGGACAATCAATAAGTTTCCAAGTGTTGTTATCAATTACTGCTTGATATTCTTCAACCATAGCCTGTTGCCATTCTTTATGTTTTACTGCTTCTTTGTATGTGGAAGGTCCAGTAAAATCATTTGCTATGAAGGAAAAATTTCCTTCACTTCTATGTGCCCTTCTGGTGCCAGTTTTATTCTGTTCATCAGGCTTTACATCTTTCAAAAGTTGAACTGCCCATTTCAGAAGTTGGTGCTCACTTGTTTGCGCTTCTGTAAAGTCCCCATCATTGTAAAGAGGATTAATATAAACTGATGTTCGTCGTTCAGGTGAAGAATGTGGAGAATCACTGTCAGAAGAACTGCTGCTGCTTGGAGATGCGGATGAACTACTAGAAGACCCAGATGATGTTGTTGATGTAGATGGACTAGATGACTCATCTTCAGAGGAAGGAAAATCAAGTTCATACCAATTTGGTAAAGTTGGTTGACTTTGCATTTTTCCATTTCTTTTACTTCCTTTAGTTTCTAACTTGTGAAGAAGATTTTCAATTTATTCAGCACTCTTACTCTCTGTTTCATCAAAAATGACATCCCTGCTCACAATGAATTTTCCATTGGTCAAAAGACGATACCCTTTCTTCTCATCAGAATAGCCAATCATTGTGCATTTTAAACTTCTTGAGTCAAGCTTAGTTCATTTTTCTTTTGGAACTAAGGCATAACACAATGACCCAAAAACTCTAAGATGTTTAACTCGAGGTTTGAAACCAAACCAAGCTTCATAAGGTGTGATTCCGTCTAAAGAAGTAGTTGGAGATCTGTTTCTTAAGTAGACAGTTGTATGGATTGCTTCTGCCCAATATGTTGGACTTAACCTTTTGAAAGTTAACATGGATCTCGCCATGCCTAACAAAGTGCGATTCATTCTTTCGACTACTTCATTTTGCTGTGGAGTGTAAACATTAGTAAGATGTCGTCTAATGCCATTTTCACTGCAATAAGTTTTGAATTCATTTGAAGTGAATTCTCCCCCATTATCTGTCCTGAGAGTACCTATCTTTTCTTTGACTTCATTTTCAACAAGTTGGCGAAAAATTTTAAACTTATCAAATGCTTCTGACTTGTTATTCAAGAAGTAAACCCAAGTCATTCTGCTGAAATCATCAATGAATAGTAAGAAATATTTGCAACCACCAAATGAAGCTTTTAGTGGACCACAAACATCACTGTGAACTAGTTGTAGCCGCCTGTTTGCACGCCATGAACTTGTTGGAAAACTTTCTCGATTTTTTTTTCCATAAATGCAAGCTTCACATTTTGCATTTTCCCTTTTGAATGTGGGAAGTCCTTTAACCATTCCTTGTTTCTGCAATTGAGAAAGACTCTCAAAATTCAAATGTCCATATCTTACATGCCATAGTCTTATAGGTGAAATACCTGTAGTCACTGCCCCTGCAAAATCAGAATGCATTGGAATAACTGTCCCTTTCATCCGTAATAGTTTTCCATCTTCATAACCTGTCATGACTATTTTCAAGTTCTGTTTCACTGAATTAATCTTCACTAAACCATCTTCCATAATCCCCTGATGTCCTGCTTGTCGAATCGTGACTAAAGAGAGAAAATTTTTCTTGAAACTGGGTACATACCATACATTGGAAATCATTTTTTCTCCAATGCCAAGGAGAAAAACTTTTACTACTCCTTTTCCATAAGGAGTATGTTTTGTATCATCAGCGAGAAAAATGGAATTAAGTTGGCAACCTTGAAAATTCTAGAAAAAATCACGTCGACAAGTCATGTGCTGAGTTGCCCCAGAATCCAAGATCTAGGCATCTTCATAGTCACTTCTAAGATGGGATGAAAGTTGTGATGCTGGTGAGGAAGTAAAAACATTTTCTGAGTTATCTTCATCTTGATCATTTGCAAATTGTGCTGAATGCTACTGAAACTTGAGAATTTTATTAAGTGATGTTCGACAATCTTCAACATAATGGCCAACTTTGTTACATCTTCGACACACAATTTGACTTAAGTCTCTTCCTCTTCATGTAGATTGTCCTCTGCCTCTGCTTTGACTTCTATTTTGAGATTGTCCTCTACCTTGATTATTATATCCTTGTCCTTGAAAATTGCCTCTTCCTTGGTTGTTTCCTCTACCTTGAAAATTATTTCTTCCGCCTCTGTTAAAATTGTTTCCTCTGCTTTGGCTTCGACCTCGATTATGTGCTGCTTGATTATGATTCCATCTGCCTCTGCCTCGAGAACTATTGGCTGATGACTTACTAGTGCTGGCCTCTGTGAGAAAAACATCTTCACCAACTTTCTTCTTCTTCCCAAAAGTTTTATCATGTTGAGTTAAAATTTCACAGAGTTCATCAAACTTTAGTTTCTCTAATTTCCCAGTTACTTGTAGAGTCTCCAGAAAATGCGTATAGGAAGAAGGAAGCCCAGAAATTACAATTGTGACCATAAAGCTATCATCAATTGCAGGAAAACCAGCATTAATAATTTCTTGCCTGATATTCTTAAGTCTTGAGATATATTCAAGAACATCACCGCCTTCAGTTAATTTTTGTTGCAACAATTTTAATTGTAGATCAACTTTCTTTGATTCAAGCTGTGTATCAAAGAGGTCTTTAAAAGTTTTCAAGGCAGACCATCCATCTATAGCATTTTCTATATGGACATACATTTCATTATTCACAGATGATTTAATAAGAGCTAAGGCTTTAGCATTCTTTATTTCCCATTTTGCTAGTGCAGCTGCATCTGTGGGTTTATTCAGCTTAACATCTCCATCACATATTACCTACAATAATTCATTGTAAATGAGTGTGATTTCGATGAGACGATGCCATGTTTTATAAGATTTGGTGCCTTCAAGTTTGTCGGAATCAGAAAACAAATTAATCAACTTAGAAATTTTAGCGTTGAAGCGTTGCACCAAGAATCAGAACAGAAATGACAAGATAGTCAACACAACACACCACGCAAAAACAACACGATCTATCGGGGCTTGGCCTTGACCCTCGAATAGTCGTCAAAACAGGAGAAAATTGACTGAGCTTTGCACTTGGCTCTAGTCAATTTCTCAAATTTTTACAAGGCAACTTTCAAAATTTGACTTTTTACAATGGTGCTTTTGCACAATATGGTAAAAAAAGAAATTACCCCCCCTCAAAGTAAAATTACTTTGAGCTACAATATCATACTTATCTCTCCAAAGAAAAATTAAAGATAATATCCCCTTATTACTCCAAAAATAATTTTTACAAACAATAAATTCCCAAAATACAAAAACTCACCATATCTCTCCAAAATAAAATATGCCTTATCTCTCCAAAAATTTACAAAATAAAAAATATTCCTTATCTCTCCAACAAAAACTTTTCACTTTTCGGATTCACCTTTAAAATTACTTAAAAACAAACACTGTCAAACGCTGGATTTTTTTTACTTGTCCTTCAGGGTAATTCTTGACTCGCTGATGCTGGCTGGCTAGCTCTCACACTGGCTGACTGTGCTGGCTGGTTGGCTCTCATGCTGGTTGGATGGCTCTCACGATGGCTGGTTGTGTTGGCTTTACGTTGGCAATGGCAACTTCCAATATAATAACCGCCATCACTCAAGTCGTTCAGGCCGTATCTACCATCATTTACAGGATAGAAACGCTTGTCCTCATTCGCCAGAATAATGGCTAACGTGCATACCAAAATACTATCATCTAGCTTTCAATGCCAAATTACATTGGAGAAATAACAAAGTCTCCAAGGTACGAATCCCAGCTTTTCCAAACTCATTCTCCCTTGAATTATACTGTTGCAGCACTTATTCAGGAAATTTGCATTCGTGTTTAAAACCCGTCCGCTATGAACACCGCACTACAGTATATAACCCGTCCTCATTGCTATGCGTCTGCCACAGGGTCTCCACGGTGTAAGGGTTCCGTCTACCTTTTGAACGCGGAATTTGTTACAGAATTTGATTGCCCAAGATTCGATTAAACTGGACCAAAGCATATGTACCTTTCAAGTACATTTCCCGCACTTAGATACAGTTCTCTCTACCAGGTAAAGTCTCTTTACTTTTCCTCTAATACATGAAGGCTCCGGTGGATTATAGATGAGATTTTTGCTGGAGTAGAAGCTGTTTGCGCAAGGAGTGTACATCTCTAAACATGATTTGGAAAGGCTTAGTATATCTTCCGATGAATTACAAGCCCTTATCATTTATCGTGTAATTTCATTTACTGGTGTGCCTCTCTCCCAAATCTTTGCAACAGAAATGGCAGAAATTGTGAAGCAGCAACTGAATACAGTTCTCTAATGTGTTGGGTTCTAATGGTTTAGAATACTACTTCGGAGGCATCAACAGAGGCAAATTTTTTTTAATAACAAAAAAAAAGATTTTCAGATTTAAAAATCTAAAAACAATAATAAAATTTATTTGCTTTCAAAATAACTGGACAATTTCCATACCAATCATTCGCTGATTAATTCAATGGAGTTTTTCCAAAAACTCGTAGAGCTGGAATCTCCTCCTCACATCCACTGTAGCATTACTGGAGCTTTGATACCACAATAATGGCAGAAGTGTCCTTAGACACGTAATTTTATTAATCAGAAAAAATAATTACATAATTGATTTTGCAAGAGTTTACACCCGAACAACACAAATACTCTTGCAATGAGCTATATATAAGCTCCATGTCCTAACTACCTCTAATTATGGATCACTTATTAAATAACAAGTGTCCATTTACAATAAATGCTATTCAAACCAACTAGCTAACTAATCTCCTAAAATAGAGCCTAAGATACGACACATTTGGAGAGTCATATCTAGTTACAACAATATGATAATTCTAAAAGTCTCCATTAAATAAATAAACATTCTAGAATAATAATTATTAATTTAATATCTTAAATTAATAACTATTTTATTCTAATTTTATAACCTATGTTAAAATTGTATTTTTGGATCATCTAACAGTCATCACATGGTTTGACGGATCCTCTCCTGATTTACCTTCAAACTTTGGGATATCATTGGGCAACTTATTTGGCATTGGCGGCCAAAATGGAAGATAATTAATTGGATCATTCGTAAGGTGCGACAAATTAGGCAAATCCAAAGTTGCAATAAATGGTAACTGATGGTTAGGGTCACAAAAACCTTGGGTCATAAGACCAGCCCCAGGAGGAGGATATCCAGGATAGCTTGGAATTGGAATTGCATTTGGAATATTATATCCTCCCGGAAACCAAGATTAACTGGACCAAACTGGGGTTGTTGGGGTTGCTGATAAGTATATCCAGGGTACGGTTGATACTAGTAAACTGGGCTTTGCACAACAGGACCGAATCGGTACTATCCCTAGTACGGTTGATAAGTGAATTGCGGTTGAATTGTGACAACAATACTTGGATCAGGTTGTCCTACAGGAATCTGAACCGAAGTCTGAATTGTAGGTCTCGACTGAGGTAAAGAGGCTTGAGGAGTTAATGCAAGAATAGTAGAAACCAGAGTTGCCGATACTCCAGAAGTAGGTGGGGTAGATTGAACAGAAGCTACAGTGGTTGTAGCAGTCATTTGAGGCAGAGTTCGAGGCGAACTAGGCCCAGATTGATGAGCTACACTAGGTGCAGAAGTTTGAATAGTAGGCTGGACAGGTTGCTGGGTTGAGCCAAAAACCAAAGGTTGTCCAGATTGAGATGACAACTACACATTAGGTTGCAAAATCTGTTGAGTTTGAGATGATCCCACACCATGTTCGTTCCAGGGTATGGACCCATAGAAGGTTGAGCTTATGAAAGGCCATAACCGGGTTGAGCATACAACAAATAATTAAATGGTACATTTCCAGTTCCTTATACAAATGATGAACTTGGGCTAGCTACTGACCTTGAGGTTGATAACCTTGAGGCACGTACTGAAACTAGGGTTGACCTTGAGGTATATATTGATACTGGGGTTAACCTTGAGGTATGTACTGAGTCTGGGGTTGACCTGGAGGTATGTACTATCCCGAAGGTATGTACTGTCCTTGAGGTTGCCCCCCACGTGGTAACTGACTACCTTGAGGTTTCCCCCCAAGCGGTAATTGAGTACCTTGAGGTTTCCCCCCAAGCAATAACTAACTACCTTGAGGTTGCGGATTTGGAATAGTACCAAACATCATTAGAATTTCTTCTACGCTCAACGGTTGAGTTCCGTTATTACCATTTGATATCCCATGTTCAATGGGTTGAGGAGATGCTCCTAAAAAAGTACTAGTGAGTGACTGATACCCAAAAGGAACAGAAGGACCGCCATATAAAAATGTTTCCGGTGATTGGGAAAACATGGATGACTGTCTCGACATATTCAATGGAGGATAATAACTTCTAGGTGTTGGATGAAAAGGAATTCGAGGTGGTGAAAAACTAAGACCCGGATTTTCTAAAAGGTTAGTCAATGAGATGTACCTGTTGAAAATGTAATTTCACTTGCCGCATAATTTATTTCTAGCAAAACCAATCAGGAAAACCGCCAACCTCCATTGGACCGCTTTTGCTAAAGGACTGGTATTCCCTCAAACGCCCCCGATACAATCAAAACTTGACACGCGTCCACAGTACATTTCTCAAAACCAATTTTTATCGGGACATAATGTTCAGGTGACTTGATCAAGCGATGATCATTGGATTAAAGTGAAGGTTTGAAGCCATTGATTGAAGTCAAAGCTGCGTACAGGCCTGCAGCAAACACATTGCATGAAGTTTTGGTTTGACCGCTGGTTTTATCATTAAGGCATTTAATGAATTTATCATGGTTCGTAGAGTATTGGTAAAGATTTTTAATTTTAATGTTTTTTATTTTTACGGAGGTATGGGTATAGTAAAAACGTATTTTATGTATTATGTTTTTTTTTGTTGTTCGTTGACTTTGTATTGTAAACATATTGTGAAACGCACAGCAGTGCGAACATAGAAGAACAGGGGCAGCGTGGAAATTTCTTTGTGTGTGGAGCATATGCATTGAAACGCATAGCAATGAAATGTATTGTGTAAACACAGCAGCGTGAGGAAAATATATGCAGCACCGCATATGTATTTTTGTTGATTGAAATGTAATGTGAAGAATGGATATGTAAGAATTTTTTTTATTTACAGCAGTAAATGTAAATGAAAAATTTACACACAGAAGTGTAAATCTTTTCATAAAGAGACAGAGTAATTTTGTTGAAATGTTTCTTTTGGTGAATCCCTCTGAGAGAAAGAGGATGAATTTTGTATCAGGCATTTTATTTTAATGAATACAAAGCTTTTGTGGGTGTATGTAATACTCTATTCTCAGAAATCAATTATAGCTTCCCTGTGTTAAGATCCTGAAAAAAATAGAGCATTGTCTCTATGTTCAGTTAATTTGTTTTTGGAATTTTACCAGAAAAATTCCCAACAGTGGTATCGGAGCTTGTCCAGGCTCTTTGAAGGTGTCAAAGAAGCTGAAGGAAGGATTTTCTTTACTGCAGCAGCTTCTCCAACAGAGTGAAGACACGGTCAAGAAAGGATCTAGGTATTTCTTAGATTAGTTTTTTGTGTTACTGCTGAAGAAACAGTCAGTATTTTTAAATACACAGTCAAATATTTGAAGCATAGCTGAGAGTGAAAGGAATGGTTGGCTCCAACACCAGCACCAGCACTAGCATGGGTATCTTTAATACCCAGCTCCCACAGTTTAATGGAAAAAAATATGACTATTGGTCAATAACCATGAGAGCCCCGTTTGCCTCACAAGATTTATGGGAATTAGTTGAGGATGGTTTTGAAGAACTAGCAGATGAAGATGAGTTTAATAGGTTAACTCAGGCAGGGAAAGATCTATTGAAGAGTAATAGGAAGAAGGATTCAAAAGCCCTTGTATTTTTATATCAAGCAGTGCATGAGAGTGTGTTTCTAAGGATAGCAGCAGCCAAGACATCCAAAGAAGCATGGCAAACTCTCAAGACAGCCTATCAAGGCATGGAGAAAGTGAAGACAACAAAACTACAGTTGCTGAGGAGAGATTTTGAGAATCTGTGCATGAAGGAGTCAAACAATATTGACTCATTCTTCACACATGTGATTGTTCTGGTCACACAAATAAGATCTCATGAAGAAACTCTTGAAGAAAGGAGGATTGTGGAGAAAATATTGAGGGTCCTACCCTCAAAGTTTGATGTGATTGTCACCACCATAGAAGAGACAAATGATCTCACAAACTTTTCAGTTGATGAACTTCATGCATCACTGATAACACATGAGCAGAGGTTGAGTAGAAATGAAAACTCATCTCTAGAGCAAGCCTTCAAGACCTAGATGTCCTTTGGAAGAGGAAGAGTTCAAGGTAGAGGAAGCAAGAGAGGAAGAGGCAGAAGCCAAAACAGAGGTGGAAGGAACAATCCAGCAAATGTTCAAGGAAGAGGCATCTATCCAAATCAGAACCAAGGTCAAGGCAACAACCAACAAAGTGGACAGCATCATGCTCAAGGACAAAGGTATGAAAAATCCAATTTCTAATGTTATTACTGTAAAAATATGGGCATTATGCAAATGAATGTAGGAAGAAGCAGAATGATATGACTAATAGATCAAGTGCAAATATCACTAGAGAAAATATCAGCCAAGATAATGTGCTGTTAGCTTGTAATATGGCTGAAGCAAACAGTGATGATATATGGTTTCTAGACTCCGGTTGCAGCAACCATATGATAGGAAACATAGCCCTGTTTTCTGCTTTAGATCAAAATGTGAAATCACAAGTCACACTTGGGACTGATAGTAAAATTTCTGTTATGGGAAAAGGAGAAGTTAAAATATTTACAAAGAAAGGTGAAAGGAAAACCATAGCAGATGTCTATTATGTTCCTGGAATGAGATGTAACCTCTTGAGTATTGGAAAGCTTGTTCAAAAGGGTTACAATGTTTTCTTTGAGAATGATGTATGCACCATCATGGATAGAGCACCCAGAAAACGATGCATTGTTGAAGTGAAGATGACAAGGAACATGATGTTCCCTCTTAGAATAAGGGCAGATTTGAAAAACAAAGAAGTAATTGCAATAGTTACCCAAGAGGCTTTCCAAAGCATACCAAAGGATGAAAATTGGTTGTGGCACTTGAGATTTGGACATCTCAACTTTGGAGGCCTTAACTTGTTGAGTAGAAAAGGAATGGTAAGAGGATTACCATTGATAGAGAAACCGGACAGCCTTTGTGAAGGTTTCATCTTGGGGAAACAACACAGAGAAAGTTTTCCATTAGGGAAAAGCATAAGGGCAAAATCACCCTTAGATATTGTCCACTCAAACTTATGTGGACCGATGCAAACTCCATCACTAGCAGGCAGCCAATATTTTCTAACATTCATTCATGATTTCACCAGAAAAACTTGGGTTTACTTTCTAAAGAACAAAAGTGAAGTGTTTGAAAAATTTTGAAATTTCAAAGCACTTGTAGAAAATCAAAGCGGGTTGGATATCGAAGTTCTAAGAACTGACAAAGGAGGTGAGTATATCTGCAAGGAATTCCTACGATTTTGTAGAGAAAATGGAATCCATAAGCAGTTTACAGCTAGGTACACCCCGCAGCAAAATGGAGTTGCTGAAAGGAAGAACAGGACCATCATGGATATGGCAAGGAGCATGTTAAAGGCAAAGCATTTGCCAAATGATTATTGGGTTGAAGTTGTACAATGTGCAGTATATATTTTGAATAGATGTCCTACAAAAGCAGTGATGAGAAAAGTGCCAGAAGAAGCATGGAGTGGGAGAAAGCAAGGATTCACCCACATGAAAGTTTTTGGTTGTGTGGCCTATGCACACATTCCAGATCAGCTAAGGAGGAAGTTGGATAGCAAAGGGGAGAAATGTATTTTCATTGGATACAGTGAGGAATCCAAAGCTTACAGTTTGTATATCCCATCTACCAAGAAGTTTTTTGTGAGCAAAGATGTTCAACTCATTGAGGAGGAAGCTTGGGATGGAAGCATAAAGAAAATAGTGAATGTTAAAAACTGTTTGTCTCATGATGAAGATGATGAGGAGATGGCTGAAACACATTCCCAAACAGCAGCACCAACACAAGGACAGCAAGAGACACACTTGAGGAGAAATGAAAGTGCTTCTCCAAGCACACCACAAGGAGGAAATTCAAGTGCTTCTTCAAGCACTTTCACACCAAATGAAAGAGGTAAGAAGTTCAGAAATTTAAGTGACATTTATGATGAAGGTATGAATTCCTTGTTCGCTTTGTATTTTCATGTTAATGACCCTATTCATTTCGAAGATTCAATTAAGGATAGGAAATGGATAGAAGCTATGGATGAGGAGATTAATGCCATAGAAAAAAACAAGACATGGGATTTGGTTGAGCTGCCAAAAGGTAAAGAAGTCATTGGAGTTAAATGGGTCTACAAGACCAAGAGTAGTGCTGAAGGCAAAATAGAAAGACACAAGGCAAGGCTGGTTGTCAAAGGATACAAGCAGCAGTATGGGAGAGACTATGAGGAAACTTTCACACCAGTTGCAAGAATGGAAACCGTGAGAGCAGTGCTGTCCATAGTAGCACAAAAAAAGTGGAAATTTTACCAAATGGATGTGAAGTCAACATTCCTAAATGGAGTGTTAAAGGAGGAGGTTTACATTGATAAACCTCTAGGCTATGAAAAGAAAGGCCAAGAGCACAAAGTGTGTAGATTGAAGAAAGCTCTTTATCGGTTGAAGCAAGCACCAAGAGCATGGTACAGTAGGATAGATTCCTATCTACTGGAAAAAGGATTTGAAAAATGTGAGGAAGAACCCACCCTCTACATCAAAGAAAAAGATGGTAAATTACTAATTGTTGTGTTGTATGTTGATGATGTTATTTTCACACGCAATGATGTTTAACTTATTGAAAATTTCAAAACAGTCATGAAAGAAGAATTTGAGATGACTGACATGGGTTTGCTAGGATACTTCTTAGGAATAGAAGTAGATCAAAATGAAAATGGGATTTTTATCTCACAAGCAAAATATGTTAATGAAGTGTTGGAGAGATTTAACATGTAGGACAGCAAAGCAGCAGTCACTCCCACAGTGATGGGATTAAAGCTCAGCAAAGAGGACAACAGCAAGGATTTTGATCCTAGTTTATATAAGAGTATAGTTGGCAGCCTTATGTATTTAACTGCAACTAGGCCAGATATAATGTTTTCTGTTAGTTTAATTTCCAGATTCATAGAGAGGCCAAAAGAGGCACATTGGCTGGCAGCAAAAATAATTCTGAGGTATGTTAAAGGTACTAAAATGTTTGGCATTTTATATACTGTCTTAGAATGTTCAGATTTAATTGGATACACTGATAGTGATTGGGCTAGAAGTGTAAATGATTGGAAAAGCATATTTGGTTATGTCTTTCACATGGGTTCATGAGCCATTTCATGGGCTTCTAAGAAGCAGCCTATTGTAGCATTGTCTATAGTAGAGGCTGAATATGTGGCAGCTGCAGCAGCAGCAGCATGTCAAGCAGTTTGGATGAGAAGAATGTTAAGAAGCTTAGGCCAAGAACAGGAAAAAGGAACAATGATTTTTTGCGACAATAGCTCAGCTATTGCATTATCCAAGAATTCCGTGTTTCATAAGAGAACAAAACACATTGACACAAAGTTTCATTACATCAGGGAATTGGTAAGCAATGGAGAAATTGTTTTACAACATTGCAGGACTCAAGATCAGGTTGCAGACATTCTGACAAAGCCATTGGACCAGAAAAGCTTCGAATTTTTGAGGAAGTGTTTGGGTATGACTAAACGCCCAACAGTTGAAATTAAAGGGGAGTGTTGAAAATGTAATTTCACCTGCCGCATAATTTATTTCCAGCAAAACCATTCAGGAAAACCACCAACCTCCATCGGACCGCTTTTGCTAAAGGACTGGTATTCCCTCAAACGCCCCCGATACAATCAAAACTTGACACGAATCCACAGTACATTTCTCAAAACCACCTTTTAGCGGGACATAATGTTCAGATGACTTGATCAAGCGATGATCGTTGGATTAAAGTGAAGGTTTGAAGCTGTTGATTGAAGTCAAAGCTGCGTACAGGCCTGCAGCAAACACATTGCGTGAAGTTTTGGTTTGACCGCCGGTTTTATCATTCAGGCATTTAATGAATTTATCATGGTTCGTAGAGTATTGGTAAAGATTTTTAATTTTAATGTTTTTTATTTTTCCGGAGGTATGGGTATAGTAAAAACTTATTTTATGTATTATGTTTTTTTTTTTGTTCGTTGACTTTGTATTGCAAACATATTGTGAAACGCACAGCAGTGCGAACATAGAAGAACAGGGGCGGCGTGGAAATTTCTTTGTGTGTGGAGCATATGCATTGAAACGCATAGCAATGAAATGTATTGTGTAAATGCAGCAACGTGAGGAAAATATATGCAGCACCGCATATGTATTTTTGTTGATTGAAATGTAATGTGAAGAATGGATATGTAAGATTTTTTATTTTATTTATAGTAGTAAATGTAAATGAAGAATTTACACGCAGAAGTGTAAATCTTTTCATAAAGAGACAGAGTAATTTTGTTGAAATGTTTTTTTGGTGAATCCCTCTGAGAGAAAGAGGATGAATTTTGTATCAGGCATTTTATTTTAATGAATACAAAGCTTTTGTGGGTGTATGTAATACTCTGTTCTCAGAAATCAGTTATAGCTTCCCTGTGTTAAGATCCTGGAGAAAAACAGAGCATTGTCTCTGTGTTCAGTTAATTTGTTTTTGGAATTTTACCAGAAAAATTCCCAACAGTACCAAGCATCACTCCTAGGTGGACTATGGAAAATTGATTCACGCTCACTAAGTTCTAAAGTTGGTTGATTTTCAGGGAGAGTTATATCTTCTTCCGGACTAACAAGTTCTTCAATAGAAATGAGTCCAAAAGGAAGATTTTGGGTAATGATCCTTCCTACACTGGGTGAACCAGGACCACTAGAAGTTGGAGAAGCAAATCCTGAGGATGGAGTAGCAGCAGGTTCAATTTAGGCTCAGAAATTTTAGGTTCTTTAGCTAATTCACTAGTAGAAGAAATACTACCAGTAACTTCAGAAAATGAAATTGGTTCAGAAATATACTCTGTTGCTTGAACTTGATAATCAGGATGAACAATTAAATAAGAATCTCTAGCTTCCGGTGACCCAACTATACTGTCACTAGGTGATATAAGAGCTCGTAGCCCTTCAAGATGGCTTGGTGTATACTCGGGAGGTTACCCCCGAAGTCTACGAGATTGTCTTGGTAATTCAGCCATGATTAAATATTTTAATTACTTCACATGCAAACAAAGAAAATCTCAATAAAAACCACCTAAAGTCTCTAAAGAATCAAACGATTGAATCACACACCTAGAAAATCTAAGAGTTCAAACCAGACACAAACAATAACTTTCCGTACCAAAAACACTAGTTGGTGATGAAATCCAACGTCGCAGAGTTCAATACGGAAAGGGCGGTTGGAACAGTTAACCCGACAACCTGCTTAATGAAACAGACTCGAACAAGTTTCTTCACAAAACCATCTCGAGTGAAGAGAACCCCCCAGAGAGTCCAAGTGAGTCTAGTCGACGTCTGCTCCAAGTACAGTGAGACCCATCCTTCACCGTCACCTTAGGAAAGAATCTTAAGATTATGGTCACTAAGGATACCAATTGTAACAAATACAAGTGGGGAACAGTCTACAATCCGATCTACGCGCAAGGGCAGAGTAAAAAATCTCAATCCCCTTGAAGGCTCCTCAACATGATCAATCTGAGGTTTAACAACAAGTGACCCCAGGCTCCTCGACAATGGTTAATCCGAGGTTTACCATTTTTAATACGCGCAAATATTCTATCTTTCCCAATGAGACAAACTTGATTGTCTCAAAGGTTCAAACATAATCTCGTGATTGAATCCTTTAAGAGGAGCTTCCTAGATTATATTGATTACAATTGGATTTATTTCCTACCACAAGATATAGCTACTTGTTTGTTTTAACTATCTTGGAGAGTTAATTACTCCCTACTCCAAGATACTAGCCTAAGCTATATTGGTGATAAGAGCCCTAGAAATAAAGAGATTGCTAGATCAATTTTAATTTAAGCGTTATTTTTATGGGTTGTTTCTTAAGTCAATAGGTATGGAGATGAAACTTTATGGTGTGAAGACTCGACTCCAAAAACACTAAAAATGCACCTAGGATGATAAACAATTTTTTTTCTTCAATGAATTTCTAGCTAAAAGAAAGGGTTGAGAATGCAATTATTTGAAAAACAAATCTTTCTTTCAACATGTAAATGAAAAGAAAATCTTTTTTCCTTTTTCAATAAACTCAAAATGAGACTACTAATTATGCTCATGAAAAATCCCTTTCTTTTTCAACACTGAAAAACTACAAAAAACAATTTTTTTCAAAAGAGACTCTACAATTTCTAGAAAACACTGAAAACTGTTAAACTAATCTTGAGATCTAAACTTCTAAAAATCTAATTGAAATAAAATCTTTAAATCTTTTTGAGGATGTTTTACTTAGTCGTTCAATAAACTAAGGATTAATTCGTTCAGAATAACAAATCAATCAAAAAACACCCAACTATGTTTTCTTTTATAAAAATGAAATTCAAAACTTACAAGCAAGTTCGTTCAAAGCTTTGCAAAGAGAAAATGAAATCTATTTCTCACCAAGTGCAGATTTCACAAATCAATCATACTCATCAAGAAGATCAAAAATACCAGGGTAATCTAAGGTTTCTTAGGCTTCTAATCTCTGAGTCACCACAAAGACCAAGCGAAAATCAATCCAGGCACATAAAACTTCTAGAAAATCACCTAAAACCAAAATGCCAATGGAACTCACTCACAAGAGATTCTTGACAGAACACATGCAGATCTGGGTAGACACTAAAAGCCGAAAATAAAAAGTTAACTTAACTGGACGAAAACAATTTAAGTTTTTCAAAAATTTTAACAGGGTCCGCAGGCTTCCAGTAGGACCAGATGCGGTACCGCTCTGTGTACTAAAGGAAAGATGCGGAGAGGTCCGCATTGTCTGTAAAAAGAAAGTGCAATTCCCTGTAAACTGCGAAAAAAAGAAAAAGAATCTAGATCCTAAAAACTGCCCAATCCCACACACATGAAGCAAAAACTAGAAACAGGGATTAGTTTCTCAAGTCAAAGAAAAAGGAAAAGCAAAAACCAAATTCAAGTCCCCAGCAGAGTCGCCAATTCGTCGGCCAGATAAATCCTTTTTTCGGACAAGGCCGATCTCCCTAGTATCAACAGATATCTAGCAACAAGCAGGACAAGTAAATCTACCTTTCTCTAAACATTTTGTGATTCATTAATAAAAACTAAAGAGGTGTTTTAGACACTACCTTAAGTCCAACGTTAGTTTGTGGCAGCCACGCTTCGACCGTTCGAACGAGTTTCCTTTTGAGAACCTGCAATCACAAACAAGCAGACATCAAATTATAAAACCTTCATAGCCAATATAATAAATCATATTCATCATGGTGATCAAGGAATCCATGAAATAAACCATAAAACACAACTTATTGAGAAAAATAAACTTGATTGTATTAACTTTGAAAATAGAAGAAGTTTACAAGATTTGGTGCCTTGATGTTGTACAAGCTCCTCCTAGAGTCCGAAATAGGAATCTCCTCTACTTTGACAAGCCTCACACTCTTCCAAATGAGATCAACAAGGTATGTAATATTTCCTCACAAAAGCTCAATTAGGAAGACTAAGTTCCAGCTACATTTCACCTCAAAAATTTTCAGCTTTCAACCCCCCGAGTAACTAGCCCAATGCTTCATTTTATAGTGCAAAGGAAGAAGGTTACAGGTCCACCTATGAAGGGATAGAGTCCTCCTTCAAAAGGATAAGCTCCTCACATCAAGGGATTATCTCCTTAAGGTATGGGATGCATGAACCTTAAAGGAGCGAACTTGCCACCTCAAGATTCCTTCTAGAAGCTTCTAGAAATGACTCAAAGTGAGTTTTTAAGAATGTACTTGCGCCTTTTTTACTTTTACAGGGATCCACACCCGTTACACAGAGACAGAGCGGTCAGGTACACAGGGGACATGACCAGTAGGTGCGGGACCGCAGGTATTGCTAAGAGAAAGTGCGGAACTAGAGTTTATAGACTTTTAAGGGCTTTCTCTTATTTTTCAAGGCTTGACATGAAGAACTGAGGTTTAAGACTTGCAAAGGAGGAAAGTATGAGTAGTGATAGACTCACACCGATTGTAGAATTTCATGGTGACAATATTTTGTGCAACAAGGCAGGATTGGGTTCTTAATTAGCTACGAATTAGTTAATTAATCCCATTTTATTGTTTGATTTACGGTTATATTTAACCATCGGGGTGGGATATATAAATATTTGTAGTTTTTTGTATAATATACTAATACGGGCATGGGTAATGTTGATTTATGGGGGAATTATATAATAAACATTAGTGGTTAATATGACTTTATGGAATATGAAATGTGCGCTAAGTTTAAAACATTTTCATCATACATATTTAAAACTTAGGCTAAGTGAATATGAGGGTTTATATGGAGAGTGTTTTATTTTTCCTAAGTAAAATAAGATTCTACTTAGGATAAGATTTATTAGGGAAACAAATAACTTATGAAGGGGGTGAATATTGATGAAGGGGTTTAAGCACTTAGGCATTATAAATTATTGAGCCGAGGGTCTGGTCCCTCCAAAAGTCAGAGAAATGCTCTGAGCCCCTTTAACTTTGGTAATTACCTTTAGCACTTAGGGAATTAGTGAAGATTTTTAGGGGAATGAGTAGGGAAGTTAATAATTTTGACTTTAAATGTTGATGTGCCTTCCATGTGATACATGTCTTTTCTTAGTGATGAAAGTAAAAGATTTAAACATTTAAACTTATCATCCACCACACATTTATTCTGCAACCATCACCTACTTACCCTACCTACTTTACCCTAGTATTTTTACTTCTTTATTAAGGTGCACTTAGACTGGCAAACCCTTCTCAAACTTTCTTTTCTTTTACATAGTGATATCTATCTAAATCTACACTTATTACATCTAAGGGCTCAAATTAAACTGTTGAGCTCCTTTTGTTCACTCTACCTATGTACTTATCTGTCAAGATTAAACTATTTGGTCAGATATTTATTCTCTATTTCTACAACATGAAATTGAAAATATGAATTAATCAAGCTTAAACTATTTGACTATTCATGAATTATGACATAAATGACAAGCTACACACAATTTTTATTATACAAAAGCGAAAAAGTAGTGGTAGTTAGACTTGCAGACTTTACTGGTCTTTTCTTTTTGTTGGGGTTCATTTTCTTTCATTTTTTACCTCTTTCTCTTCTTTTCACCCTTTGATTTTTCTTTTAGGGTATACCCTCTTTACATTTTTTAAATTTTTTGATTTTTTTTACAAATATGGAAAACCTTTGCAACAAGTAAAGGTATGAACATATTTCAAAGCTAAACCAAGTCAATCATGATATATGACACCTATTGGTATAGGGGCATAACAATGGCTCCACTTGGGGATGGCTTTTCCTGGTGGAAAGTCAAGAACAGTAGATCAGTGGCCTCTGAATGACTTTGATTGTGCTCTGCAATCTTCTTTTCCTTGCTGCTTTATGTATATGTATGACAGTAATACTTCTGAAGCTTAGGGCCTTCTCTTCAGGCTTCAACTCCAAAATCTTACTGTCCAATCAACACTATGACATTACAAAAGATATAATATGTACTGTGAAGAACATGGTAACATTAGTAAGTAGGATCAAAGTAATGCTTCAACATCTAACCATTGATTGGTCCTTCTTCTACCTCTATACCATCTAACTCTTTAAGAAAATATGCATTGTTTCCTCTAAAAGCATAGATGGTGTATGGTCCTTTCCATAGGAAGTAAAACCTCCCATGTTTCCCTTTGTACTCACTCCTTGAATCCCATATTAACGCTTTATCTCCAAGGTAGAAATCGTCTACCTTGGTTCTTTTGTCAAATATTTTCTTAAGTTTCTCCTGCAACACTTGGGATCTTTGGTACACCTCCTTCGGGGTCTGCTACAAATTGTTAGTCTAGTTTATCCTTCTTTGAATATCATTAGGTTTCACTTGACCTTCTTGGAGTATTTTCATGACAAGAACTCCTAATGATGAAGGAAAAACAACCTCCATGCCATATACTAACTCATAGGGACCGGTTCCAATGGATTTTTTGGTTGTAAGCCTGTCTGCCCACAAATCATTGATCAATTTTTTGTTCCAAGTTTTCTTATTTTCTTCCAACAGTTTTTTGATGATAATATTTAGACTCTTGTTGGAAGATTCTGCTAGTCCATTCCCTTGAGGGTAGTAGGTTGTGGAATGGCCCACTGTAATGTGATACTTATTATATAAACTAATCATTTTCTTTTACTTGAAGGCCGCAGCATTATCAATAATGATTTTGGTGGGACAACCAAATCTAGACAATATATTGGTCTCTAGGAAACCTATGATCACAGTGTCATTGGCTTTTCTAGAGGGGATGGCCTCTATCCATTTAGTAAAATAGTCAGTGGCAGTGAGTATCCATTTGTGTTGGCCAGAAGAGGGTGGATGAATTTCTCCAATGAAGTCAAGACCCCATTGTTGAAAAGGTTTCTCAGTGGAAATGGGTTTTAAGGGTAAAGGTAACAATTTTCTTTTGCCTTCAAAGATTTGACATTTATGGCAAGAAGTTACAAATCTCTTCACATCTGCAAACAAGGTTGGCCAATAGAATCCAACCCTTAGGATCTTATCTACAGTTGACTTCCAATAGAGATGTCCACCACAGTCTCCTGCATGAAATTCTTGGAGAGCCTTGTCAGCTTCATCTTTTAATAAACAATTTAACAAAATTCCTTCATGATTTTTCCAAAAAAGAGTATTATCTAAGATGAAAAACTTTGAAGCTTTCATTTTCAAAAACCTATTCTTGGTTCTAGATAACCCTGGAGGAGCCTGCAGGTTTTGTAAAACATAAATTATATCATCATACCAAGGTGAGTCTAAAAAGGCCTGGCTGATTTGTGGAGTCGCCATCTCCTGCTCGTTATCCAATTCATTTATGTCTAGGGCTTGAAAATTAGTTTCTACCATGAGTTTGGCCAATCCCTGACCTTTTATTAGTTTGGTAGGTTTTATCTCTATATCATACTCTAAGATGGTAGCTATCCATTTTCCTCTTTTACCATCAACTCCATCCTGAGTTAGGATGTCTTTGACTACTACATTAGGAACATAAGCTATTACATGAGAGTATAATATGTACACTCTGAAATCCTTTATATCTTTTACCAGTGCAAAAGCTTGTTTGTCCATTATTTTGTATTTTAATGATGCATCTCTGAGTGCTTTACTAAAAAAGGCTATAGGTTTTTCAAATCCTTGATCATACTTTTGTAATAAAACTACAACTATGGTGTGTTCTGATGCAAAAGAAAAAATGATGAAGTCTCTATCAAACTGTGGACTTGTGAGGACTGGTTTTCTGGTTAAGACCATTTTGATTTCTTCAAATGATTGCTTGGCCTCTACTGTCCATTTGATACTTGAATCCTTTTTTAGCATGTTTTTTAGTAATCTAATGAGTTCAGCTAAGTTAGAAATAAATCGTCTTAAAAAAATTATCTTCCCTAGGAAAGCCTGAAGTTCTTTAATTCTTCTTGGATGAGGTATTTGTAGAATAGCTTCGATCTTAGAAGGGTCAATTTGAATGTCATCTTTGGAAATGATGTGACCTAAAAGTTTACCCTCCTCCAGACCAAACAAGGACATCTTTGGATTCAAAGAAAAGCTATATTTTCTGCATTTTAAAAAGACTTGCTTGAGATGGTCCAAGTGTTGTTGATCTGATTTAGAGAAAATAGTTATATCATCTAGATATATAACAAGAAAATCATGAATTTCTTTGGCAAAGGCAATGTCCATTGCTCTTTGGAAGGTTGCTCTTGCTTTTTTTAGTTCAAATGGCATTTTAATGTATATGAAAGTACCCCATGGTGTTGTAAAATAAATTGTCTCTTGGTCATTAGGATAAACCAAGATTTGGTTACATCCTGAAAACCCATCTAACAATGAAATTCTAGGAGAACCCACTACCCTTTGCAAAATATGATCCATTTTTGGTAAAGGATAGTTATCTTTAAGAGAGACCTTATTTACATTTCTCAAATCAACACATAACCTTATTTCCCCAGTTTTCTTCCTAGTAGGTACCAAGTTAGACACTCACTTTGAAAATCTAATAGGGGAAATAATCCCTGCTTCATACATACGTTTGATTTCTTTCTCAATTGATGGTAATAACACAGGGTTAATTCTTCTGAGTTTCTGTTTAAAGGGCTTTTGATTTTCTTTTAGAGGTATAGTCTGCTGAATAATAGAGGTGTCATAGGACTTCAAATTTTCGTAAATCCAAGCAAAGACATCCTGGAATTCCCTCATAATTTCAACATACTTTAGCTTCTAATTAGGAGGTAAATATTTTGAAAATTTATCATTTTTGGATTATCTTGTGTTCATAAGTTGTATTCTTTAATATCTACTTTTAATGGTTCCATTTTAGGTTTCTTGGGAATGTCATTGGAATCAAACAAATATTCTAGAGGAGTCAATCCTTTGGGTAGATGATTGTCCTTTAGGTTGATAACCTCTGTTTCTTATTCAATTATTTCATCTAGGTCCATTTGTTTCAAGGCTTGAATTTATTTTTGTGTGAATTTTGCGAGATGAAGCATATTTACTGAACTTTCCTCTGAAATGTTAATTTCTACCTCATCTATTTGATTAGAACAAATAACTGTGGCGACATCTATGTTACTGTTAGAAAACTCTTCATCTAAATTTAAAAAATTATTGATCTGCTGATCACTATCAGAAACCTGTCAGTTCTTCAGATTATCAGGGATGGCTGGTCTGTGCCTAATCTCAGCAGTATACTGATGATTAGGTTGAAAAGGTAATTTGCAGGTGATGGAAAACACGGTCAGGCTGTGGGCTTGCATGTTGTGTTTTCTAGTAATAGTTGCAAGCTGGGTTTCCAAAAAGTGTTGAGAATTTCTATGAGTTTTCCTCTATAATATCCTAGTCAAGGATCACTAGTTGAGTAAGTTCCCTTGATCTATTTGATTATTAACTCTGAATCTCCTATGACAGACACTCTGATTGCTCCTAATCTTTTAACAAGTTTAAGACCCAATAAGAGAGCCTCATATTCTGCCATATTATTGGTGCATCTAAAATTTAATTTGTAGGCATGGCCTTCAGCATGATCATTTTCTAAATTGTACACCCAAACTCCTACTCCTGCTCCTAGTTTATTAACTGAGCTATCAAATTATAAATGCCAAAGAATTTCATGCTCATAATTGGTGTCTGGGGTAGTAGGAACTTGTTTAACTGTGGGATCTGGGTTTTCATTTTCATCTGACTTTTCTTTATTATTTGATATTTCCTAAATATGAACACTTGATTTTTATTTTTCAATTTCTTTTGGTTCTGTTGCCAAAACCTCTAAAGCATTGGAGTGATTGGTTTCTGCATTACAAAGAATGAACGAATCCGTATCAGAATGTACTGAATAGATGGGGAAATTTTGGGGTCTTTTGTGACTACTTACTATGTATTTCATCAATGTTTCTCTGTATAGTTTCTTTGGTTGTCCAAAAACCGATATAGTAGCATATGACATATCCAATTGAAGAGATCCCTGAAGTTTAGCACCCTAGGATCTGGACAATAACATGTCATATTTTGGTGGTATATCTGCTACCACTATGTCCATTAAAATTGTTTTTGCAGGGTATTGAACCAATGAAATACACAAGTCTTTCATTAGTCCTAAACGTCTCACTTGACTAGAATCAAAAGAAAACAAATCTTTGTATGGTCTAGTGATGTCTAGGTCTAGCCTTTCCATTACAGAGTTGGACATGAGATTATGATATGCCCGAGAGTCAAACATGGCATTGTGAAGAATCTTATCTTGTATGTTTAATCTCGCATAGAAGGGAGGAATTCCTCCTTCCAATGGTTTTCCATTCACTTCTGGGCAAAATATTAATTCGGGTCGGTCATCAAAAAGATTAACTGAGTCTTCAGTTCTAGTAATTTTCAATGATATATTGATTTGAGTTTGATAGGCATCATGTTTAGCTAATTCAGATAATGGGACAAATTGTTTTAGCTTACCTACTTTTGTTTCCAGATTAAAGGGTTTTCTACTTGGGCATTTGGATTTCGAACAGAGGTATTCTCTCCGTTTTCAATGTTTTCTATGTTTTTTTCCTTTTCAAGAGTAGAATCATGATTTGCTAATTCTCCTAGATCAACCTCCGGAGGCTCTTCCACAGTTTCCTTGGAAGGAAGGGAAGTGGAGAGCTGTTTGTTGTTTGGTTTATTATCAGAGACATCTTCAATTATGGCGTTACAAGGATAATTGTTTGATCTAGAAAGAATATGTACAGGTGTGGTTACTGTCTTACCTCTTTTGGGCTGATTTGGAACCTTTTTCTTGTTTGTTTCAGGGACATCTATTCTCCTACTTCTTAGATTGTATTGCTTGTGCACCTCAAAGATGGTTGTGTCATATCCTTCTCTAAAGTCGAACAATTCCCTTGATTGATTTTGGAACTGTTTAAGTATGTGGGCCTCTTGATCATCTTGGGTTAAGAAAACTTCTCCTTCATCATCAAGCCCCATCAAATTAATTTGAGTATCTTCTTCTGGACCTTCAAAGTGGGAAGCTTCTACATAGTTCTCCTAGAAAGGGGTTCTAATGTTTTGCTCAGAACCATTCTTTCCAGTGTTCGGGGTTTGATTTTTCCTGAAATTTGGATTTCTCCCTGTATTAGTTTGTTGACTATCCCAAGGAGATTTCATTTCAATTGTTTCCACTCTGTCACCTAGTCTATCCATTCCTTTAATTATGGCATCTAGATTCTGTTCAAAGGGTGAGCTTTCTTCCTTTAATGGTATCCTCCTTTCACTCCTAGCCTTGGCTCTTTTAGATAGTAGGTTGGCTTCAACACTGACTGCTATGCTTTGCATATCTTCCAAAGTAGGGGGGGCTCGTTCTCTTAGCTAGAAAGCCATATCAGAATCAAATCCATCTGGGAATTTGATTAAGGCTAAACCAGGTGGGGGTCTAAGATCTAGTGGGATGGCATTATACACATTGTTGAATCTAGTGCAATAGTCCTGCACAGTTTCTTGTGTTCCTCTTTTTAGGTTTTCGTATTCAGATAGAATCTGAAGGGGGTCTTTCCTTTTCTCCCACCTGTTCAGGAATTGTTGATAGAGAGTTCTTAGGCTATCTATACTATTTGCTGCTAAGCCTCTGAACTAGGTTCTAACTTCCCTGATAAACTCTGAACGAATATTCTCATTTGCACATCAGCAGTATCTATTTCATAAATTTCAAAATAATCAGTCATCTTCTTGGTGTGTTGCTAGGCTGTATAGGTACTAGTTCCATCAAAAGTAGTTTTCTTACTTTGGTAGTCATGGGGCATGGCACCTAAGTTTCCTGGTAGTACCAGAGGGGCATATATATTGGCCATTGTTGTTGGTAATGGTGGAACAAAAGTTGGGCTTGGAACAATAGTGGATGTTTGAGTTGGGGGTGGAGAGCTAGGGGTGATGGTCTGATGTGGAGTGTTTTGAGGTTGAGAGATATGAGGGAATGATGATGAGCTTGCAGAAACAGAAGTGATTACAGAGGGATTAGGTGTTCCTTCAGTGGTAAGATCAGATTGTGGTGAGTTTTGCAAATATCTATCAATTGACAAATTGGCTGCTTGGAGCTCTAATTCTCGAATGAACTCTGGGTCTTGGACTAGGTCTAATAATTCAGAATCGGATGAAGTCCTAAGCAAAGAGGTTTCAAAGTATTCATCAAAGGGTTGGTCTGCGAGGTAAATCCACCTAACATGATGGGATGAGGACCTGAATGTGGGTCGAGGACTAACGGAACTTTCTTGCCTTCTAAGAATTCTGGGGATCAGATTAGGGTTCTCAAACACCTGTGGTGGATTCGGATCAGGATTAGCTCTAGTGTAACGAGTCCTTTCTAAAGCCAAATTTTTGGGTTTTCTTTTTGGTTTTCTTAACTGATATCAAAACAAATTCTATGATTTCTTTAAGATGCTTTTAGATTTAGGGTTTAAATTTTCTTAAAGATTTGTTTTGATTGAGGAATTGTCCCTCCCCAGTGGAGTCGCCACTATGTTATCACTCATATTTTCCTTGAAGTTGTCAGAAGAAGGAAAGGGGTCCGAGGTAACCACAAACTAACTTTTATGTACAAAATCTAGCCAATCTATACTCAAAGAGGGCTCTCTCTTTAGGATTTAGCTTTGTTTATGAGATATTAGGCTAGTTATGAAAGCTTGGGGGGTTTTTGATTTTGTTGGGTGGTGGAATTTAGGAGCAGATGGATAAAACAAGGTATTTCGGGCCATTGGGTTATGGAGTCAACTGAAGATGGCTCAACTAGATCAGGTTGATTTAACAAAGGAGGGTTTCACAGGGCAGGATAGCTAGACGAGATACAAATGATAGCTTAAAAGGGTGAAATGGTCTTGAAAGGGAGGAAGGGCAATTAAGAATCCTTCAAAAAAGTTCAAGATGAGGGAAAGTGGGTGATCATTAACAAAAAGCAATTAAGAATTATTTGTTAAATGGCCACAATGATAAACTAAAAAGTAGGGAGCAATTAAGAATTCCCTACCTATGATAGCTTGGAAGAAAGCATTAAGAATATAAATGATTTTAAAGACAGAATGTAGTAAAGCTCTTTCTGAAATATAATTTTTCATTTATCATTCAGATATGAAACACATGTGAATATTTAAACAAGAAAATTTTAAAAACATAAGATATACAATACTTATTCATTTCTCGTTTGACACAGGAATCCTGTAAAAGTCCTTTGCTTTACTACTTTGTCTAGCCAGCCATACAATAGTTGTTCAATAGCACTTCTATTCAAAAATAAGGTCTCTACAGAAATTTCTAAGCATCCACCCTCACTACTTCGAATGAGGAAGTACTTATACAAAATTTACATCAAAATATCTCCTAACTAAGAGAGATATATTCTAGCAAAACTAAATATATTTTACACAAATGTAGAGACATATGGTCTCAACAGTAGAAACTGAATGTGAACTGCTTGGTTGCTGTCCCTGTTTTTGTTGAAGGAGATAGAGGCAGGTCCTATGATTGTGTATCTTACTGTCTTACTCATAATTCTGTGTTGGCTAATTGATTTTAGCTTTTCACTGATACTCTTTTACATTTGACTGATACTCTTTACCTGTTTTACCATCATTCATCCCTTTTTACCAAAATTGACTATGGTAAATACTTCAATTTACTTCACTTTTTTTCATGGTAAATCATAAGATGTCTATCATGTTGGTACACCAATCATCTCTCAGTATTCTTGTCCTTGTCAATTTTCTGAAGATTTCATCTACTTCTGTGTATTTTACAAAATTTGGTTGCACTGGAAACAAGTGCCTTACCTCATGCTCAACATAAAACAGGTTCTCCAAACTATCATAGAGAACTCTCCCTGTGGGTAATGCCTTGGGTGCAGATGAACTGGCTTGACTATTAGCATACTGATATAATTTGTTGACATAATCATCCTGCCTCATTAGCTTGTCATTGATGACTAAAGGACTTGGAAGTCCTTTACTTTGTAAGATGCCAAATTTCCCCATAAATTCATCTATGTCTTCCTGCATACTCTGACATTTGAGTTCTAGGTTTTGCATTAGAGTCCTTTTGGTCAATACTTTATTTATTTCGAGGATGGTTCTAGTCCTATTCTCAATATTTAGCTGTTCCAACTGATACCTATTCCTTCTATTTAGAAAGTTTACTAATCTAATGGCTTCTTCAGGCTTCCCTCCTAGTTCTTCCCTTTTTTTTTCAATCTCTTGAAGAGAAACTTTCACTAAGTCAATTTGTTCAAAAATAATTTGAATTGATGACCAAACATCATTGATTGATTCAATGATGTTGGTCCATAATATCTTTCTGATATCAGTCAAAGGCTTTTCAAATGTAAGATCTTTTTCCAGTGTTTTAACCTGTTGAGTCAAGCCTTTGTTTTTCCTCACCTCTTCAGCAAAATTGAATTTTGACACATCATACTTTTTCTCTAAAGTAATGAATTTCTCTTTTACCTTTTGCAGTTCAGTGACCTGGAGCTTCATTTCCTCCATGGACTTGATTAACTCTTCTATGCTCTGACTTGAGGTTCCTACTTGTGATGTACCTGTACCTTTCACTTCTATAGTTTTAGTTGTTGCCAAAGGGACATTTGGTGCTAGAGCAGTTGCCAATGTAGAAGGGACTACCGTAGAAACCACTGGCACTACATTTTGAGGTTGAGAGGTCGACTCACTTTGCATGTTTTGTAGTGTTTTCTCTAATTCTCACTTTGTTTCTTTTAGTTGCTCATTTAGCTTAAGGACCAGGTTCATAAGCTCTTCTTCATTCTTATTTTCAATCACTTCAATAGTCTGTGGATGCATGAGTGGTGGAAATATGAACTGCTTTCTCAGCCTAGCTATATCTTCATTCTTTTTCTTTATTAAGCCCTCTGCAGCTTGGAATTCATTTGGTTTATGGCCTAACTCAATAATAAAATCCTCCAATGATTTAATTCTATTGTCCTTCACCTGTGAGGAGGCCCTTTCCAGTTGTAATTGAGCAATAGTGTTGTTCAGTGAATTCTCCAACCTATGTGCCATCATGGCCTTGCTTGTCAATGTAGAATAAACCATTTCCCCTGTTTGCTTATGCAGTTCTATCTGATCTATGGGGTGGATATCTTTGGCCAAGACCTCAAAATCAGTCTTGAGGTAGTCTGCAATTGACTTGGGCTGCTATACTGTAGGCTTTAGAAAGCTCATCTGCATTTTGCCTTCCTTGATGTCATAAGCTGACATCAATCTAGTTTGATTTGTGGGGGCCATCTTCAAGTATTGATTATAGGCTTGGGCCTTTAGCTACTCATTTTTGGCCTTTATCTCCTTGAATTTTCCTTTTATATCTATGGTCTTATCAAATGAAGATCTGAAAGATGAAACTTCAACACTTTTTTGTCTTTCAAGTTCTTGTCTTTGTGAACTAGAAGGTGTCCCACCTGTTGGGAATGTATGTTGATTGTCTCCACCTTCTTTCCTCAAACTCCCTGTTGTTTCCTCAAAGAATTCTTCCTCTGAATATGGATTTAGCCTATGCCTCTTAGCACCATGCTGGTCTGAAGGACCACTGGTAGGGGTAGCTACTTCCCTATCTCTTTTCAAGTTCTTTTCCTCATTCAGAGGAGTCTGTAAAACCGGGGGATTTCCCATGTTAATCTGAGCTGAATGAGGCTGTGGTGGAGCTTGTTCTTCAGAGATTTCAGGCTGCTCTGACATCTCTAGTTTTCTGATGCTGGAGTACTTATTCCTTGATCTTGTTCCTGTGGTGGTTCTGTTGGGGGTACACTAGTTTCTTGTGTGTGCCTTTGAGAAGTCTCTGTTGTAGAGGCACTAGGTTCTAGTGTTGGCTTTTGAGCAGTTTCAACTGGTACCTGTTCACAAGAGTCCAAGTCAAGTCTCTTTTCTAAGTCTTTCATCACATTCTCTACATCAACCTTATCACTATCCATTTCAACTAGATTTCCTTCCCTCCATTCATCCATATTTGCATATTGCTCTATTTCAGGGATTCTGTGATGAAAATATGGTGACAACTTATGTTTCATTCTCCTATCACAAATGAAACCTTGTGGATCATATCTCCAAGAAAAACTTTTATTTAATCTCATTCTTTCTAGGATTTCTTCTGCTCTATTGCCTGCTTCTCTGTTGTTGCAGACAAATGGGCCTAGGTGGTCTTTAATTCTTAATTGTGCTTTCTTCTTGGCCTTGGTGAAATGAGTCTGATCAGAGTTTAACATTTGCCTATAATATTCCAAGGCAAACAACCTCATAGGAACATACTTTGGTAGTTTGAATGGAGGGAGTTCACAACCATAAATTCTGATCTCTGTGTGATTCTGGTACAAGTACCAGTCACCTATCTTGTACTACTTAGACAGCTGAAGGATTCTTTTCATTTCATCACTAATTCTAGGAGGATGACATTCTGTCAACATGGTGGTCACTGGGTGGACAAACTAGTCAATGAATTCATTGTATGAATATGGACCAGCTGAATCATTGAAGATGGAAGTCCAAAAAATAATTGATCTAGGATTTCCCTTTATACCAAGTTTATTTACAGAGAATGGGAACTTGTTAGACTGATAGTAAAGGAAAAGGTGATATATGAATGTAGAATACTTGAATACCTTTTCATTTTCCAGCCTCATGAACTGGGCATGGATTTTCTCAGCAATGAAAGCAGAATAATTATATTTGACAATAGGAGGCTAAACATGGGTAAAAATGGACATAAAAACTAGGGTCAATTCATCCACATACTCACTAGTATTGAAACCCATGACTGCAGCTATCATATTGACTATATTTTTACCTATCTGTGTGAAGAAAGTTGACAGATAAGGAGGAGGATCTTTGGGTTTATGCTGCTTATTCATAAAATTCTGGCAAAGGCGACTGAGTTCAAACTGGGACAATTTATATGAATTATCTAGCAATTCTCCAATGGAAATGGGGGTTTGGTCTTGACTAGGTTGAAACTGAAGCATCTCATTGAATGAATCTATAGTAATTGTGAAGAGAACGGTTTGATTGCGGGACATTATTGCTCTGAGGGTGGGATTGTAATTGGCGTGACATTGATGAATAATGTCAGGGATAATACTCACAAAGGGGAGCATGTACCTTGGGATATTTGATTCCCAAATTCCTATGGGATCAGAACCATTTAGGTAATTGTCCCGGCATTGACAGAATACTTTCAAGGAGCTTTTTCCAGTTACAAGGTCTTTTATTTGAAAATATTTATCTGTTAAGGGCATATAATCCAAATCTCTATGGGGGGTAGTGATAGGAGCTATACTGAGGGCCACGGGGGTTTCCATTCTAGTTCTTATGGATTCAGATAGGAAAATGGGGTTTTCAAGTGGAGTTGGTGAAAACAGAGGGTCTTGGGAGTCTTCAATTCTAAATTCAGCAATTGAATTATAATGAATTTCAGGTTTTTCAAAGTAATTGCAGAGGAAATCAAGTATTTACAGGGTTTCTGGATGGAAACTGGTAAACACCTATTTTTCGGTGACAGGCAATGAAATCTAGGTTCACTGAGTGCAAATGGTGGATTGGAGTGGCGTCGAAGCACAACTTTCAGGGATGGCTGGCAGTTAATGTACGAGCTCGTCGACTTCAACATTCAGGTTGCATGCATGCGCTTTCAGAATAAGGATGAAAAACTATTTAACTTTGTTTTTATGCAAAGTCAAAGCTTTTGGCAGGTTCGAGATTTGGACAGATGGTGTCAGCGGGGAGGTGATTTGATGTTTTGTTTTTAGCGGGAGGCGGTAAGCGGGTTTCATCGCACCACTAATGAGAGGTAAGTGGTATTTGGGCAAGACCGCGCGATTCCATATGATGCATGAAATGTAGCGTATGTACTTTTTATGAAACCGCTCTCCATCACGTGCTAAATGTCGACTGCATAGGCCCATGCGATAGGCACAATGACCATCAGATCTACGAGATCCGATCAGATGGTTTTCGGGGAGGTGAAATGGTGGAAGGTTAATGAAGGGCGGGCCTAATATAATTTAAAGGGATTAATCATATCGGGGTGATGTGATTGGTTATAGAGTTATTAATTAGTCCAAATGACATAATTAATCCTCATTAAATGGTGTCGAGGTCGGGTTCTTAATTAACTATGGATTAGTTAATTAATCTCACTTTATTGTTTGATTTACGGTTATATTTAATCATCGGGGTAGGATATATAAATATTTGGGGTTTTTTGTATAATATACTAATACGGGCATGGGTAATGTTGATTTATGGGGGGATTATATAATAAACATTAGTGGTTAATATGACTTTATGGAATATGAAATGTGTGCTAAGTTTAAAACATTTTCATCATACATATTTAAACTTAAGCTAAGTGAATATGAGGGTTTATATGGAGAGTGTTTTATTTTTCCTAAGTAAAATAGGATTTTACTTAGGAAAAGCTTTATTAGGGAAACAAATAACTTATGAAGGGGGTGAATATTGATGAAGGGGTTTAAGCACTTAGGCATTATAAATTATTGGGCCGAGGGTCCGGTCCCTCCAAAAGTTGGAGAAATGCTCTGAGCCCCTTTAACTTTGGTAATTACCTTTAGCACTTAGGGAATTAGTGAAGATTTTTAGGGGAATGAGTAGGGAAGTTAATAATTTTGACTTTGAATGTTGATGCGCCTTCCATGTGATACATACCTTTTCTTTGTGATGAAAGTAAAAGATTTAAACATTTAAACTTATCATCCACCACACATTTATTCTGCAACCATCTCCTACTTACCCTACCTACTTTACCCTAGCATTTTCACTTCTTTATTAGGGTGCACTTAGACTGGCAAACCCTTTTCAAACTTTCTTTTCTTTTACATAGTGATATCTATCTAAATCTACACATATTACATCCAAGGGCTTAGATCAAACTGTTGAGCTTCTTTCATTCACTCTACCTATCTACTTATCTGCCAAGACTAAACTATTTGGTTAGATCTTTATTCTCTATTTCTACAACATGAAATTGAAAATATGAATTAGTCAAGATTAAAATATTTGACTATTCATGAATTGTGGCATAAGTGACAAGCTGCACACAATTTTTATTATACGAAAGTGAAAAAGTAGTGGCAGTTAGACTTACACACTTTCCTGGTCTTTTCTTTTTGTTGGGGTTCATTTTCTTTCATTTTTTGACCTCTTTTTCTTATTTTCACCCTTTGATTTTTCTTTTAGGGTATACCCTCTTTACATTTCTTAAATCTTTTGATTTTTTTTTACAAATATGGAAAACCTTTGAAACAAGTAAAGGTATGAAGATATTTCAAAGCTAAACCAAGTTAATCATGATATATGACACCTATTGGTATAGGGGCATAACAGCAACTATAATTATCAAACCACTGAGCCTATTGTGACGCGTATTTCCTTTGCCCATAATATTCACTTTTACTCAAGGATTGCTTAATCAATGCTTAAAAAGTGGACCATTCACTTTACGGGATTTTCCCTTTTAAACCAAGACCACAACCTTTTATCGCAATACACAAGAAAGAATGGGAAAATCCATGGCTAAGCCATAAGGCTAGACTTCAAATAATATATACGCAGGTGTATAATTATCCCCAGGTCTGTTAATCGCGTAGCACTTTATGTCTAAGCGTTGGGCTCTACCGATTGCGACTTGCGATTGGCTAGATCCAAAATATATATGTGCCACAGTTCATAATCCCCTCGGGTCTACCATATAAGACTTCCCTTTGGAAACCCAGACTGGAACGCTTTATCGAAAACATAGAGAAAACACAGGAAAACCCGCGGCCGACCATAAGGCTAAACTTTAAATGATATATACCCTAGCCTATAGTTATCGTCGAGTCCACCATATCGCATCACAATGCTTTAGTGGCAAGTGAATGGACCTTGGGTTTCATCGAAGCCCGATTGTGATATGTGATGGGCTCTAGACCCGAAATATATATATGTTGTGCTTAATAGTCCCGGTGGGTCCACACTAAGGGCTTTTCCTTTTAAATACTAGACCACAACACTTTATTGAAAACATGGGAATACACTGGAAAACCTGCATCTGACCATAAGGCTGGACTTGAAATACTATATACCCAAATTCATAGTTATCGGCGGGTCCGGTATATCACAGCGCACCTTATATATAACCCTTGGTTTCCGCAGATTACGATATGCGATTGGGGAAGCGAACCCAAAAATGTATGTGTTATACTTGATAGTCCTGTCGGGTTTGTTGTATCGCATTGACCTTATGGCTCGGCTTTGACTCCCGCCAATTGCGATATGCGAAAGGTTCCAAACCCAAATATATATATATATATATATATATATATATATATATATATATATATATATATATATATATATATTATGGTTAATAATGTCGTCGGGTCCGGTGTATCATGGTACGCGTTGTGTGTCAATGTTGATTGTGATAAGTGAAAAAGGGTGAGTTATGCATGTTGTCGAGTATTTCTATTATCAAAGCATTGATATAGAAACAAGGATGCGATGGGAGGTTTTGAGGGTTGAAACAGTCTCGGTGAAGGATATGAATGAAGGGCTAGAAAGGGTTATAGATGAATCATGTGGTAGAGATTTATTAAGGGGGCCTTAACCATTAAGAATTGAAGATGTGACTTGGCAAAGAGTTAAAATCCCTGGGACAAAAAAGATCATTTGGAGAGTTATTATTCGGAGAGGTGAAAGGTCAAACTCCTAGGGGACCCATTCAAAATTGCTACTAGGGTAGGTTTTAATAGGGTGGTGGTTATGGCCATAACACATTCTTAATAAAACGTCTGAGCCCTTCCACTGCCAAAATAAAGAGGAGAGATATAGGCTTTCCCTTTATTAAGCCACGGGATGGATTAAAGGTAGGGGTGGGAGAACCATTAAGCAGGATGGAGATAACAAGGGAAGATATCATGGCATATATCCAATTTATCCATCGTTGATCAAATCCAAAATATTTGAGGATGCTATTGAGGTAGGCCCAGCTTAACCAGTCATAGGCTTTAGATAAATCAAACTTGATCATCATTCCTAGGAGCTTTCTTGTCTTTAGCGAATGCACTATTTCTTGAGAGGCTACAAAACCATCAAGGATTTGTCTACCTTCAACAAATCCAGTTTTATATGGAAATATTAGGTTGGGTAGCAGAGGTTTAAGATGCTAAACAATAACCGTAGCAATGATTTTTTATATAACATTACATAACATAATGGCGCGAAACCCTTGCAGATCTTCAGATTTCAAAGTTTTAGGAATAAGAGCAATGAAAGTGGCATTAAGACTAGGGCATACATTTTGGTTGCGACGTGATTCCTCCACCACCTCTAGAATGTCCTGTCCCATGAAGCTCCACATTTCCTGGAAGAACTCCGTTGTGAACCCATCTGGGCTAGGGACCTCATTTTTTTGCATTCCTTTTGCAGCCTCTTGAACCTCCTCCAGTGTGGCTACTCTCATTAGTGCTAGATTCTGATCCTGGGATACAAGTTGTGGAATGTTGTTTGTAATCCTTTGGATATCTTTAGATCCATCCTCCGATGGTTCTGTAAGGAGGTCTTTAAAGTGGTTCACCAGTAATTCCTCCATTTCTTCATGTTAAACCCTGTGATTCCCCTCCGCATATTTCAAAGAGTATATTTGATTGTGCTTCCTATGTTGGACCATGGATTTGTGAAAGAAACGAGTATTTCGTTCACCTTCTTGTAGCTAGTTCACCCTTTATTTTTCTTTCCAAAGAATTTCCTCCTATTTTCTTCTTTCCTCCAACTAGTTGATTAACTTCCCTTCTTATTTCACTAGGTTATTTGATCTCCCTTCTTTTATCATTTGTTGCTACAGCTCCCCCATTCTCTTATTCAACTGATGTTGGACATTCATAATATGTACAAATTCTTCCTTGTTCCATTTCCTTATCTTGTGCTTGAGTTCCTTTAACTTTAGTTGGAAGGTGTGCATGTAGTTCCTCCCTTGCTCTTCACTCTTCCCCCACCATTCCTCAATTATTTTTAGAAGATCAAGATCTCTTAACCAGAATGCCTCAAACTGGAAAGGGCAGTTCTTAGGTTGCACCTTCAATTCTATCTCTAGTCTTATCGGCCAATGGTTAGAGCTCATACATGGGAGGATCGAGGCTTCCATGAATATGTCCTCGATTATGGCTTGCTCTAAAATCAAGTATCTATCTAAGCGAGAGGCGATCTGGTGGCTTCCTCCCCTCCTATTATTCCAAGTATAAACTCCATTAATCATTGGCAAATCTACTAAGTGAAGCTTCTCTATAAGGTCTCTGAAAGCTTCCATATCAACTTTTATTCGTCTCATCCCTCCCTTCTTCTCAGCTAGAGAGTTAATAATATTGAAATCTCCTCTCATGACCCATAGGTCATCCGGGTATAGGTTCCTTAGTTTTGTCAAATTCTGAAGAAATTCCCCTTTTTACCCTGGGATGTGGGATCCCCTGTGAGTAGAACCCATTTTTTGGATCCAATATTTCAAAACTTCCTCAAGGGTATCTTTGGTAGGCTCATGCATTCATCAAACATTATCGTCCCAAGGTTCCATAGGATCAAAAGCCCTCCAGCACTGTCATTTGCGTCCTAAGCAATTATTTGATACCAGGGTTTGAAATTTCTAGAATTTCCTTCAGTTTTATTTCACTGATCTTTATTTCTTATATTATCATGATGCTAGGCTTATCTTTCTTTAATCTCTCCTTAAGATACCTTTGCTTTCTTCTACTATTGAGGCCTCTTATATTCCTAGATGTAATGATCATTTCAATAGTTTGGTGGGTTGGTGGAATACCTCTGATAGCGGTACTACCCTTCCGAAGTTTACTAGTAGCTCCCCAACCATCTAGATGGACTCATTCAAAGCTGTTTGTCCATGATTCTTGCCCCATTTTCCTTGGGGTCCTACATTGGACTTGGTTGGCTTGAGAGCCTAGATGTTTCGTTTGAACTATGATAGATGTACACTGTTTGGCTTTCTATTGTTGGAAGGTTTCCTTATATAATTGGTTCTAGTCTTCTAGAATGAAACATTCATCCAAATGCCTCCATTCTTGCAGTAATAATTTCATCACTTGTTCCTCTACACTGAGATCTTCCTTCTGGTTATCAATCTCCATATGGGCCTACTCAACCATTTGCATGGGGTATTTTTTCCTTGAGGTTCCATTACCACTTTTTGCTTGCACTTGCTTCCCTCTGAGGGGGTTTTTTGAGGGTTTTTCATTTCCATCGGATTGTCAGGGATTACTGCTCCTTCTTGCTCCTCCTCCTGTAGGACTTCATACCGGTTCTGGTTGTGTTGTTATTTTTTGTTTTGTGTAGATCTATGGTTTCCGGGGTGCCTCTGATTTATTTTCCATCGATGAACCTCCTAGAACCCTTCCCCATCTTCTCTTGTCGTTTTTTTCCCTTATTTTTTCGCGGCTGGAGGGCTTTAATTTTGCTTTAATGGGAAATCTCGATACAAGTTCCCATATTCATGGCAGTGCCGACATCTAAAATGGATGTGCTCGTCATCCAAGGGTTGTTGCCGTACCTTGTTGGGGTATTCCAATTCTATGAAATCTGACAGTGGCTTTGTGGCATTCATGTAGACGTAGATTCTAGAATAAAAGGTGTACCTTCCCTGACGGGTAGAGTATGCAACCTTAACGAAAGTTCCAATAGAGTTTCCAATCCCCTCAAGGATTTATGGGTCCCAGAAATCCATTGGGAGGGTGAATATCCCCCAAACTAGGGCAGCGAGAAGCTTTTCCTGATCTGGGTTGTAACATTCCTCCCAGTGTCTTATGAAAAGCCCCGCATTGTTGAAAAAATAGGGCCCATCCTCAAAACCCCTCTCTTTGTCCTCCAGGTTGAAGAATATCACTATAAAGAAGTCGTTTTCTCCCACTTTGAGATCAATGTGGCCCTTCATCTGCCATCTGAGTTGGATTCATTTGATCAACTTCTTTTCTATTGTACATGCTCCAATAAATTTGTAGATGAGGGCATGATCCTTCATATACTTTCTGTATTCCTCTAGCTTGTTATTGGGAATGACGAATCACGGTTTCTTGGCAACGCATGGTAGGCATTGGCCTCCCAGACCCACCTCCCATTGCGCTCCCAAGACTGGAGGTCCTTTGCTGCGGGCATCATTGTTACCTATTGTTGCTCCATGCAGACTTAATTCCCCTGTTGCTATGTTTCAGTAGGAGGGGATCTCTCCCCCCTGCCTGGGTGCTCATGACACTGATCAGTAAGTTCATCGTATGGTGTTGTTGTAGAGTTCCTTCTCCTCCAAGGATTTTTTCAAGTTTTTTAGGGTTGTTTGATTGAAACTCTAGCCTCGGTCATCTACTGCGTATGTCCATCCTCTCATAAAAAATATTAAATTGATCGATCCGTGTAATTTAAAAATATATATATTAAAAAAAATTATATTCTATAACTCCAAATCCAATACAAAGTTACTTAAAATTTTAAAAGAAATAATAAATAAGTAAAATTACAACAAAGTTTCTTATAACTACCTACAACTATTTCTTTGAACATAGTAAAAATAATAAATTAAAATAATTATAAAATGCCTTGAACCTGAAATATTGTATTATTATACAAATTAAAAGTAATACTAGAAATTCTTTCTTACATCAATTAATAAAATGATATAAAATAATTTTAAAAATATAATAATTTATTAATTATAAAAATTAAATGAAGTTTTGATCTTCAAATAAATTAATTTAAATTTAAAGATTAGAAAAATTAAATGTTTCTAATGGTGATGCTAATTAATTTCGAGTAAGATCGAAATGGCTTATCAAACCATGAGAAAGTAAGATATTACTTGGAATTTTTTAGTGTCTTATTTCTATGTTTGAAAAGCACTAACAAAAGTGCTCAAAGATCACCATAATTTTGTTGACTTAAAAGGTGAAAATAGTTGGCATGCGACAAACAATTGAAAATTTAGATCTAATGTGACTATAAGCTAGACATTTTCTAAAAGAATGTGTTTTTTAATCTTGAACACTCTTAGTTCCACAAGGTTGTAGACTATTTCATCGCGTGGTGTTTTGGGAATAAACCAATGTTCAGTTTCACTTGAACACCCATGAGAACTTGGAATTATTTTAGCAATGTTTATCGTCTTCTTTACACAATTAAAGACAAAGATATATTTTTTACTTTTGAGATTTTGGTTCATCCCCTATAATATCTTAGTTACTTTTTCTCTCTAATTCTTTATCACACCATAATTTCTCAAACAAAATGGATCTAATAAAATTTCTAATCCCATCTTTAATTCACAAAACGATATATCCTTTATCCCCCAATGCTTTAACTAAGACTAGACATCTTTATGTCATCATTACTTGAGCCAAAGGTGGCGTTTTTGTTAAAGTCAAAAACAATTTTAGAAAACCTCACTCTCTTCCATATTATTTACTTTTTACTTATACATCATATATTTAGTCATGTCCATATTGTCATTAGAAGAAAGACTTGGTAATATTTCCTTTAATCTTGATATTGTAGGTAAGTATATAGATGATAATCATCATTATATTTTAGAAAAATAACTTTTTGATATAAATTTTAAGGATTCAAATTTCTACATATATTAAAAAATATAATAATTTGAAAATAATTTATTAATTAACATATAATAACATATAATTATTAATAATTGTGGTTTTTTTATTAGAAAAAAGAAATTGATGTCAAGTCTCACTAGCATAACCGGTTGAGGATGGAACTCGTCAACAAGGCGGCCCAGGATCAAACCTCACAGGGGGTGATTGTGCCATGTGCTATGGTGAGGAGACATGCTAAAAAAATGATCTGTAAAGGGTTGTTGTGGCCCAGGGAGGGTGCAATCCTTGCGTGACTTTGACAGCTTAGATGCCACTAGGTCATGACTCCTCAAGCTACAGGTCAAGCCTGGAGGATCACACACAACTTAACAAACAAAGAAAAGAAAGATAATTTGAAAATTTTACTAAATATTTAATAAATTTTATTTATAAATATAAATAAACTATTTTGAAAAAGTTAATTCCATCTTACCTTTACTTAAACATTATTCAAATTATTAAATTATTTTTTATAAAATTATCAATTAAATATATATTAATAAGATATATTATTGCATATGTTTAAAATAAAAATCTATCTTTCCATTGTATAATTTTTTGCAAATTAATTCATTTTGTACAAGTTATAAATTAACAAATCAAATTTAATTGTATATTATATTTACAAATAAAAGTAAAACATGTTGAAGAAAAGTGTAACTAGGATTGGTATTTGTAAATGTAATTTTGATCGTTGTCGTTGTCAAGAAAAATAAATATTATTTTTGTAAATTATTCGAATGAGTTTCTTGCTCATTCCATAGGTCTAGGAAAGTCAAAGAATCAAAGTCATGTTAAAGAGCTCTTCTTGAGCATGAATATGGGTCAACCTAGTGTCAAGTAGCCCTCCAAGACAAGCACCATCCTCCAAAGAAGAAGACTACCAAAAAAGCGAGGTAAAAGACATACATGTCAGCCTAAAAGAATCAGATTCACTCATGTCGGCTCAAAGAAATAGACACGACTTTTCAATGGATGTGTCGGCTAATTATGGAGGAAGAACTACTATAAATACCCAGCTAGGGTATCCACAAAACAACACAACATAATCTTATACAAGTCTATGAAATCTCAGATAGGTGTATGACATAATCTCGGATGGGTGCAAGACAAAATCTTGGATGACACAGTGGGTGTAGGAGACACAGAATATCAGACACTCTGTAATCTCAGATAAGTGAAGGTAGCTCGGATAAGAGTACAGTGGACAATATTTAGATGGATAAGGTGTTATAGGTATCTCAGAGAAGGAGCAGTATAATGTTTTGGTTGGGAGAAGGGTCATGTCTTAGCTTATTTATGAAGAGAAGAGTCAAGGAGAGAAATTCTTTACCTCAGCCTACTCTACACAGTCTCGGCATAATCATGAGGATAAATATTATAGTGATCTCACAATAGTAAACTTTGTCTCATGAACACAATCATGACCTCGACATAATTTTAGTCATGATCCTAATGAAGACAAAGTCAAGACAATGATGAAGAAGGTGCAGTCATGGTGCAATAGTGATCTAGCTGAAGAAACAGTCATGGTACAACAATGATGATGATGATCTCAGTAGTGACAAAGAAGAGGATTGGTGTCTTGGTCATGGAGTGGCATAGTAGGTCAAGGGTCGCAGCCTTGGTATTCATCAATTGAAATCTCTATAAGAATAATTATGTGCAGGTTTACCTCTCCAAGAGGGAGAGGTTTTAGCCCTGGCAAGATGCCAACATCTTGTGCTCTTGTCTCTTTATTTTTGTAGCTACTTGATGAACTAAAGAAGACACACACTAATAATAATAAGTGAAGATTGATATCAGAAGAAATTTGAAAACACCTCACAAATAGTTATCATGCTAAGAAGAATTTAATCAACTCTAACTGCCCTAGATTATTCAACATGGTATCAGAGGTAAGGTGTTGAAGTCAAAGGAAGGGCAAAAAAAAGAGACATACAAGGAACGATTTTTAGGAAGAGAATAAAATAAAGTTGAAGGAATTGAAAGATAAATTTACTACAACAGTCTACAATAGCAAAGGTTTTTGTCTATGCAATCTAGAAGATAGTCTACAACGACAATATCTTTTATGTTCACAAGTCATCATCAAAAGGCCACCAAGACCTGTTACACTAAAAAATGTCACCATGGCTATGTACAGTTAGTATGGCTCTATCAACAGTCATGCTATCCTCCTGGGCAAGTCTTAAGCCTCTACTCTCCATGTCAAACTCCAAAAAGAGAGAAAGTCTTTATAAATGTATTTATCTCTGGGTACGCAGGTTCTCTCAACCTTACCTGCGGGTACGCACCCAATGTTCACAAAAGCTGCGTACTTGTACGCTCTGTATGTAAAGGGGCAGGTGCGTCCCCCTGTAAAGGTCAAAATGCGCAAGTTTCATCTTTAAAAAGTTACTTGTGGTCATTTCTAGAGCATTCTAGAAGGTTGTTCGACGTGTATTGAGTGCCTCCAGATGGTTCATGTACCCCTACCAAAGAGGAACTTATCCCATCAATAAGGGAGCTATCCCATCCAAAGAGGGGATTATCCCATTGATAGTGGACCTGATTAACTTCCTCTTGAGCACTATAAATACAGGCATTGGGCCAGAAGGAGGGGAGGTTGAAAGCTAAACATTTCTAAGGGTAGATGCTGCAGGAATTAGGACTCCCATTTAGAAGCTTGTGAGGAGAGATTGTCATCTTTGCTTGTTCTATTTTGGAAGTGGGTGAGCTTTGTCAAAGTAAAGGAGAACTCTTGATGGACCCTGGGAGGGACTTGCACAACACCAAGGCTCAGGTTGTAATTGTTCCTTTTGTTTCCTATTAATGCAAATGAGTCCATTCTTCTCAATAACTTGTTATTTATGAGTTGTTTCATGTACTCCTTGGTCTATGTGTTAAATATGTTTTATTCTATGAGATTATCAAGTGCTATTTAATCGTTTGATTGTTAGTGAACGCAGGTTTCAAAGTGAAGTAGGAGCTCATCCGAATCAGCGAGGCTGGACTGCTACAACAGTGTTGGACTACAGGTAGGATCTAAACACTTGATTTCTTATATAGTAAATGCATGTTTAGAGAAGGATTGCTCTTGTTTGTCTTGTTTGTCACTAGAGAGTCTTAGGCTCCTAGGGAGGTTGATTTGTGTCCGCACTATCGACTCTTTCCGCCTGACAAAATGGCGACTCCACTGGGGATCCATTGATGTGAAAGTCTTTTCCTTTGTATGCAACTTTGATCTGAGAAAAGTCATTTATTTTCTGGTTTTTGGCTCTGTGACTTTGTGTTTGGGTGGGTTAGCTTAGGGTTAGATTCATTTTGGTTTTTCTTGGTTTTTTCAGTAGGACGCACCCTCTGAGTATTGCACAGTGCGTACTTGTACGCACTGTTGCTGTGTGCACAGAGCGGGCCCACACCTGGCTTAACCGGTTGCCTGCGTCCCCTGCTCAAAATTAAGAAATTTCCATTTTTTGCTTTTTTTCTCTTAGATTTGCTTTTTATTAGTTTTTACTGCCCAGATCCATTAGTCTCTTGTCAAAGATCTTCACCTGAACTTGTTTCGATAGCATTGAGTGTTTTAGTGGATTTCATAGAAGTTTAAGTCCTAGGGTTTGATTTTTGAGTAGGTCTTGTAGTGACTTTGGCGGTAGAAGTTGTCAAGCCTTAGATCTCTCTAGTTTTGTCAGTCTTCTTAGAAGTCAGACCTATCATAAAGTCTACCTGTGAGAGCAACTTACTTTTGAGTGGTCTCTTTGGCAAATTTCGAAGTGCTTGTTGATTGAGTATTGAATTCCATTTTACAAAAAGAACAAAAAGATTTGAGTTTTGTTTTGACTGGTCTTTTGATTCTGCATTAGCTGGTCCTTGACTTGATTGTGGTCAAGTAAAACAACCTAGAATCATCCTTGTAGGCTTTTGCCTCGTTAGGTTTTCTTAGAGTAAATTTCTTTTTTATTTGCTTGTGAGTCAAGTTTTCATAGATTTTATAGCTTTTGAGATTGATTTTTGTTAAAATAGATTTATATGCTTTATTAAATAAGAGAAAATACAAAAATATCTCCTTTGAAAGTTTTGTTTCAAGTAGCTTTGAGTCATTTTGAGAGAAAAAGAATTTTTTCGTGCACGTAAGGAGTGGTCATGTTTGTATGCTTGGAAAGATAAAGAGAATTGTTTCTTTGATTGTCTTTACTAAGAAAGTTGTTTTCTATAAAATTTTCATTTCTCAACTCTCTTAGTTAGGAATTTCATTGAAAAAGGAAAGTAGCGTAAATCATCCTAGGTGCATTTTTATAGTGGTTTGAGTCGAGTCTACACACCATTGGTTTCACTTCCGCTACCTTTTGTCTTTAAGAAAAACCATAAAATTAACGCTTAAAGTAAAATCAACGTAGTAACTTTTATTTACTAGGGCTCTGAAACACCAATTTAGATCAGGCTAGTGTCTTGGAGTAGGAGAGTAATTAACTCTCCAAGACAACAAAACCAAACAAGTAGCTTATCTTGTGATAGAATAAATCCAATTGTCTCATTTGTACTCTGGGAAAGCTCCTCTTAAAGGAGAAGCACGAGCTCGTGTCCGAACCAGTGAGGGGATCAATCCTCCCTCGTTGGGAACGACACCAGACACGTACGTATTACAAACGGTAAACCTCGGATTAACCATTGTCGAGAAGCCAGGGGTCACTTGTCGGTAAACCTTGGATTATTGTCAAGGAACCGGCAAGGGGATTGAGCTTGATACTCTGCCCTTGCGTGCTGTCGGAGTGTAGACTGTTCCCCCAGGTGCATTTGTTGCGGTTGGTAACCTTAGTGACCATTATCTTTAGGATTCTACCGAGGTGACGGTGGAGGGAAGATCCCATTGTACCTGGAGCAGACGTCGGCTAGACTCACTTGGATTTTCCGGGGGGTTCACTTCACTCGAGACGGTTAAAGTGAAGGAACTTGTGCCGGTCTATTCATTAAACAGGTTGCCGGGGTAACTGTTCCACCCGCCACTTCTGTACTGAATCCAGCGATGTTGGGTTTCATCTCCAACTAGCGTTTTCGGTCTGGAAGGCTACTGTTTGTGCTTGGTTTGACGCCCTAGATTCTTTAGGCGTGTGATTCAAATTTGTTTGGTTCTTTAGCGACTTTAGGTGGTTTGATTTGAGATTTTACTTTGTTTTCGTGTGTAGTAGTTAAAAGTTTTTAGCTGTGGCGGAATTACCGAGACAGTCCCGTAGACTTCGGGGCAAGTCACCTGAGATTGTTACTGGAACTGATTTGTTGAGGAAACTCCGTAGATCACGGGGTGGATCTCCTGAAGACATCCTGGGTCAGTACGAAGGATTGAAGGTCCTTGTAACTCCTCCTAGTGGCAGTAAAGTAGGTTCACCTGAAGAAGGAGAATCTTCCTTGGTAGTCCATCCAGATTACCAAAGTCTAGAGACAGGTTATAATCCCGAAGCTGTTACAATTTCTGAGCTTGCTAGTAGTTTTTCGTCTACTAGTGATATAGGCGAAGAACCTGAAATATTTGAACCTGTTATGCCGACTTCTAGTGTTCCAGATTCACCAAAGGATAGAACGAGTTATCACCGAAAATCTTCCTACTGGTTTGATTGCTATTGAAGAACTTGCTCTAGAGGAAGAAATAGGCATCTCTAACGTTGAAGATCAACTTACTATTGAGCTCAGGGAGCGTGAATCTATCTTTTACAGTCCTCCTAGAAGTACTACTTGGTACCTTTCGTTAACTAATTATTTAGACAACTCAGGGTTAAGTTTTTCTCCACCTCGCACTCCTTTTCCACCTGGAGGTATTTATACTCCTGTAAATATGTCTGGTCAGTCGTCCGTGTTTACTCAAACTCCTGAATCTTTCTTACACGGCGGTCCTTCTGTTCCCACTGGGTATCAGTCGCTTTCTGGTACCTTTGCGGGGGCATCTCCTCAACCCGTCGATCATGGGTTATTAGCTGGAAACAATGGTAATAGACCGTTGGGTGTAGGGGACATTTACATGATGTCAGGATCAGTTCCCGTTTCTCAACCTCAAGGTGGCCAATTACCGCCTGGGGGGCAGCCTCAATTGACGCTTGGGGGGCAACCTCAAGGTACACAAATTGTGTCTGGGGGGCAACCTCAAGGCCAGTATGTACCTATGGTACAATACATGCCTCAAGGTCAACCCCAGCCTCAATATGTACCCCAGGGTCAACCTTAGTATCAATATCAACCTCAAGGGTATCAACCTCAAGGTCAAGGTCAACCCCAGTATCAGTATTTACCCCAAGGTTATCAACCTCAAGGTCAATACTCGAGTCAAGGTTATCAACCACCTCAGGGTCAGTCTTATGTTCAAGGTCCGGGAAATGTACCTTTCAATTATCAACCCTACCCTCAACCTGGTTACGGATCTCAGTATCCTCAACCTGTTACGGGTCAATGCCCCGGAATGATAGTGTCGGATCCATCCCAAGGTCAACAGGTGTTGCAACCAAGTATACAGTTGGTACCTCAAGCTGGACAACCCGTAGTTTCTGGTTCACCCCAGCAACCGCAACCTGTCCAGTCAAATGTTCAAACTTCTGTAACTTCGGTAGTTACTCAGCCGCCAATTTCACCTAGTACTCCATCTCAAACGGCTGCTGCAACTACCGCTACATCTGCCGCACTTACTTCTGGAGTATCGATAGCTCCGGTTTCTACTGTCTCTGCAACCACTCCTCAGGCATCTTTACCGTTGTCTGGATCTACGATTCAAACCACGGTCCAGATGCCTATAGGTCAGCCTGGTATAAGTACGGTTGTCACTACCCAACCTCAATTTGTTCAACAACCGTACCAGGGACAGTACCAACAAGGGCAAGCTGTCCAACAGCCGGTTTACCAGTATCAACCGTATCCTGGGTACACTTATCAACAACCTCAACAACCCCAGTACGGTCCGGTTAATCCTGGTTTTCCAGGAGGATATAATATCCCTAATGCGATTCCTGTTCCTAGTTATCCTGGATATCCTCCTCCTGGGACTAGTCTTGTGACCCAAAGTTTTAGAGATCCTAACCGACAATTACCATTTATCGCAACTTTGGATTTACCAGATTTGACGCGCCTAACGAATGATCCAATTCAATATCTTCAGTTCTGGCCGCCAATGCCAAATAAGTTGCCCAGTGATATACCCAAGTTCGAAGGTAAGCCTGGAGAGGACCCATCGAATCATGTGATGACTTACCACCTCTGGTGTGCTTCAAATTCTATCTCGGATGATTCAATCCGCTTACGTCTTTTCCAGCGTACACTCATTGGTCTCGCGGCCAAGTGGTACATTGAGTTGCCACGGGCCTCTTTTTACAATTTTAGCCAGTTAGCCACCTCGTTCTTAACTCACTTTCAGTTGCCGGTCAGATACGATAACGGCACGAAATTATTAACTTCACTAAAACAATCGACGTCCACGTATATTTCTGATCACATTCATGAGTGGAGACGTCGAAGGAGGTTAGTGAAAGTTTTTATTCCGGACCAAATCTTAGCTGAATGGTTTGTTAAATCATTGTTACCGAAGATTACTGAAGATGTAGCTAAGGCCGGAGTAGTTACTGAGGAGCAAGTCATTGCTCAGGCGCAGTACCTTGACTTAGTTTATACTCAGTCAGGTACGTTACACGAGAAGATCCCAGATCTTCCAAAATCGAATCAAATCGCTGCTGCTCCTTCGGGATCTCATGCCGCTGATGGTATGATTGGTACGGTGAACACAAAGAGTAAGAAGAAGTCTTCCAAGAGTTCTACTACTCCTATAATCACCCTGCCTGATTCCCCGACAGGAGAGTCTTCTCCTGAACTTTCCGCCGATATTCACGCTGTAGAATCATCTACGGCCAAATCAAAAAATGGTGGAAAGAAGAAAGGGAAGAAGAAGGCTAAAGCAGACAAGGCTCTGAAGGAGAAAACAGAAAAGTCATAAACCAATGACGAAAAGCGCAAACCTCGATATCCTTGTCTTATTTGTGAAGAGGATCATTTTACAAGAGATTGCCCTCATCGGGCCGAGGTTGTGAAAATAGTCAAAGGTTCTCCCACTCCTGCTGTGTTGAAAGATCCATTTCTAAAGCAGGAGAGTAAGATGATAGGTTCTTCCTCGACTGCCAGTGAAGAACCCATTTTGATGATGTCTCATGTGAGGATTGCGACTCGGTCGCAAGATTATGGTAGTAAGAATCCTGTTGATGGTAAGGAAGCAGAATCTTCTCATTCTAATCCATCAACCTCAGCTCCTGGTTCCGATCCACTACAGATCGAAAAACCTAACCCGGACTTAGTAATCAAACCGCCCGCCAAGGGTGTACTTCGAAGGTCTGCTTTCAATCCACATGCGAGAGCGGCCCAGAATTACAACATTGTTGAGGACTTAGCTGTTTCACCCTCAGCAATGTCGGCTTTAGAAGTGCTGCAATCATGCCCAGCACAACGGAAATTACTTTTGTCGGCTATCGGAGCTGTTGATGTTCAGGACCTGAATCTGATAATCTTCGATCTAGAAAATAGTACACCGCGTCTACCCCATCAAATGGCTTTCCAAATTCCAGTGATAGTCAAAAACAGGCCTATTCATCGGACTGTGATTGATGAGGGAGCTTCTACGTGTATTATGTCGATTCAGTGTTGGAGATCGCTTGGTTCTCCTTCGCTGAACCAATCCCCGACCATCCTTAAGGCCTTTGATGGTCGTGGGTTTCGTCCGTTTGGTATTCTACAGGAATTGCCTATAGGGGTAGAAGGTAAAACCGTTAGTCTGGATGTGGAGGTGGTTGATGCCCCTCTAGACTACAACCTTCTTTTGGGTCGAAGTTGGTCATATGCTATGACAGCGGTCGTTTCGTCGGTCTTCAGAGTAATAAAGTTTCCACATAACGGTAAGATCGTGACAATTGATCAGCTGACATACTTTTCATCCGACCCAGCCTCTTCAGAGAGTATCCAGCATGTCGGTAAGACGACAATTCCTTATAGGGACGTTGGCGTAGGTTTAGTTAAAGATTCCGGTTTACTGGGAACTTTTCCTTTCCCTCCAATCAACGCAGACCCTTCATTTGCATCAATTCATATGATTACATCAGACACCATTATTTACGATGATCCTTGGATTGTCCCATCTGAATCTGAGATAGACTCATTCGGTGATGCTATGCCTTTGAGTCCATATGAAATTGCTTATGAAGCCGTCATGTCTTTTACCGACTCACGTTCAACCCAAATCGACCAAATGAATGTGGTCAGTGAAGAGTCACTTTTCACATCATCCTTAGAACGGATAGCGTTTCCCGAAGTCGTGTCATCTGACGAGCAACTTTGCGAAATCCTAAGTGTAGACGATCTACCATGGGAAGATCCTCATCATAGATCTTCGTTTTTACCTGAGGATGATGCTTTTGAAAACGATTTTTCATCTATCTTTACCGCTGAATATGTCAAAGACGCTCAGAATCCAACGAAACATCCTGATTCAGAGTTGAATTTAGGGAATATTTCTCGCACTATTCCCATTGACATTTCAGTGAAGCCCGGAATTGAGGAAAACATTCATATAGGTGCCTCATGTACAGAAGATGAAATCCAGATTTACAAGGCCCTATTCCAAGAATTCCGCGATGTGTTTGCCTGGTCTTATGAGGAAATGCCAGGAATCGACCCTGCCATTGTTGTTCATGAAATAAAGACCTACCCGGACGCTAAACCCGTCCGGAAACGGTTGCGTCAGATTCACCCTCGGAAAGCGGCTGCAATTAAAGCAGAAGCCGAGAAGCTGTTGAAAGCGGGTTTCATTTATCCGATCCCGTTAACGGATTGGGTATCGAATATTGTTCTGGTTAACAAGAAACAAGGAACAATAAGAATCTGTATCGATTATAGGGATATAAATCGAGCTTGTCCAAAAGACAACTATCCAACGCCTTATATCGATCAAATAATTGATGATTGTGCCGGAAGTGAAATGTTTTCCTTTATGGATGGTTTTTCGGGCTATAATCAAATCAATATTCTACCTGCCGATCAACCAAAAACGACATTCATTTGTCCATGGGGGACATTTGCTTACTGCAAATTACCTTTTGGGCTTAAGAATGCCAGAGCCACTTTTCAACGGGCGATGTCTTACGCATTTCATGACATCAAGCACATTGTGCAACCGTACCTCGATGATTTGCCTCCTCATTCTTTACATCGAGCTGATCACCTTGTCCACTTACGAGCCATCTTTATGAGGTGTAGGCATCATCGAATTCCGTTGAATCCCCAAAAGTGTGTTTTCTGTATAGAAACGGGTCGATTGCTGGGATTTGTTGTTTCAAAAGCCGGCATCCGCGTTGATCCCTCGAAGGTCAAAGCCATCATCAAATTGCCTCCTCCTTCGAGTTTGCGCCAACTCCAAAGTTTGCAAGGGAAAGCAAACTTTTTACGGCGATTCATCCCAAACTACGCCGAGGTCACTAAGGGTTTTACACGGTTGTTGAAATAGAACGCTCAATTCTTTTGGGACGAGATTACCCAACAATCTTTTGATGCACTTAAACACGCGTTGACCCATGCACCGTTGTTGCATCCTCCCAACTACAACCAGGACTACTTCTTATACCTCGCAGCTTCGCATTCCACCAATGGAATGGTGTTAGTCCAAGAAGATGAATTCGGAACGGAACATGTGATATATTATCTTAGTAGGACGTTAAACCCCACTGAGCTAAAATATTCGCATGTGGAGAAATTGGCCCTGGCAACCGTTTAAGCTGTCCAGCGCTTTCGTCACTACATTCTTCTTCGTAAAACTACAGTTATTTCGGATTGCAACCCTATGATTTATATTTTGACAAAACAACTGCTAGGGGGCAAGTACTCTAAATGGATCATTATCCTGCAAGAGTTCGACTTGGAGTTTGAGAAGTCCAAGTCTAAGAAATCCTTAGTTTTTGCGGAATTGATGTGTGATTTCCCGCACACTGACACAGAAACTGTGGCAGAGGAGTCCATTATGGACGAATCTTTCTTTCTTATCAGTACTTTAGATCCGTGGTATGGGGATATAATCATCTATCTCCAAACCCAAACCTTTCGACCTGAAGCTTCAAAGTCGGAACGTCAAAAAATTCGGTTTCAATCCCAGCAATACAAGATTATTGGAGATACACTTTACCGCCGGGGGCAGACTTAGTTTTTCGACGTTGTTTAACTCACGAAGAGGCTGAGTGGGTTTTGAATGATTGTCACTCTGGAGCATGTGGCGGTCATATGTCTGGGTATGCCACAGCTCAGAAGGTGTTGCGCGCTGGCTATTTCTGGCTGTCCATGTTTAAAGATTGCATCATTGCGGTCCGAAAATGCCACAACTGTCAAGTGTTTGATCGCAAGATGCGCGCACCACCTGCTCCTCTCCATCCTATAATTGCCGTTGGTCCTTTCGCCAAATGGGGTATCGATTTTATTACTTGTAACCCTCACTCGGCCGGGGGGCATGCGTATATCATCCTCGCGGTTGATTATTTTACTAAATGGGCCGAGGCGATGCCTACATTCGACGCAAGCGGCAAAACAGCTGCAGTTTTCGTATTCAACCATATTATAACTAGGTTTGGTGTCCCACAAGCAATCATCACTGACCATGGGAGCCATTTTCGAAACATCATGATGACTGAGCTTACAAGCCAGCTTGGTTTGCGCCACGATAGCTCTACTCCTTATTATCCGCAAGCCAACGGTTTGGTTGAGTCTATCAACAAAGTTCTGGTTATCATGATCCGACGAACCATTGGTATTCATCGGTCAAATTGGCACAACATGTTATTTTCAGCGCTATGGGCATACCGAACCTCAGTGAAAACTTCAACAGGGTTCACTCCTTTCCAGCTAGTTTATGGCTTGGAAGCGGTGTTACCCATTGAATGCGAAATCCCATCACTTCAAATGGCTGTCGAATTACTCCCAGCTACTTCCGAAGAGGAGAAACGTTTATTATACTTAGCTCAGTTAGATGAGACTCGACGTAACGTTGCATTGGCAATCGAGACTCACGCAAAGCGAATGAAAGCTCAGTATGATAGAAATGTGACCCCTCGAAGTTTTTTAGAGGGAGACCTAGTGCTATTATATGATCAAGCTAACGATAAGCTAGGTGCTGGAAAATTCGTTCCTATGTGGCATGGACCCTACATTGTAAAGCGAAAGCTAGCAAAAGGGGCCTATGAGTTGGTAGATTTTGATGGGGACTCTTTGGGTAAACCCAGAAATGGACTTTACCTTAAGAGGTATTATGCTTAAATGATGGGTATGGAGAATGTTAGTTAGGTTAGGTTTTCTTTCTAGCTAGTATGTTTGTTAGTTTAGATAGTGTGCTTAGCTTAGAGAGTGTGTTTTTAGTCGTTATTCTGGCTTATCTTGGTTTTACTCTTGATATTGCAGATGTCGACGCCTCTCCAAACATACATTGGATTTGCTGATGGTGCTTGTCGTAGTACACGGAATATTTCTTCCGCAGCTTGGGTTATCTATTCGCCCTCTGACGAGTTAGTTTCTATGCATGGGGTAAGCCTCGGTCAAACGACGAACAACATTGCAGAATACAGTGCAATGGTTGAATTATTGTCTGAATCTATTACATTTGGAATTCGACGTTTGATAGTGAGGTTAGATTCTAAACTCGTTGTATTACAGCTTAATAGAGTATATGCCATTAGAAATCCTGTGTTATTAAGGTTGTTTTTGAGAGTGCGTCTCTTGGAACGTGAATTTGATTACATTGAATATCAGCATATTCCAAGGTCTTTAAATATATTAGCAGATGCAATTGCTTCTCGAATGTTGGACAGACATTTGCGATAATCATACAAGTAAATTTAAAAACATTTCATCACATATGTAAACAAGATAAGCCGGTAATAATGATATATATATATAAATAGGAATGTGTCAAAAAATATACATCGTCTTCGATCATAGGTTGAAAAACACCTTATGATCGGCAAAATGATAAGTACAAAAAACAAAAATGACATATGTGTCTACAAAGTGATTAGCCAGTCACTGGTGGTGCTCTCTATATGAGACCACTGCCCGCGCTACCCTACACAGGAACCCTCTGATGGGTCCTGGGACTGCAACCACATAGCGCTGAAGTCGAATAGGAATGTCATCTATGGTGGTCTCTGGCATATCTGCCGTCAGACGCTCTAGATCCCGTTCCAGCTCGACTAAGGCCTCTGCGGCCGCATCCTGTGGGGCGGGTGCTGGTACAGCTGGTACTCTTCTCTCAAAAGCCCAGAGATTGGCCGGACGCCGTGGACCTACATCTGCATTTTGAAAATTTGCCACTGTCAGTTTTGAGATGATATATATAAAAAAAAAAAAAAAAAATAGATAACTTAAAACTAGTGAAAAATAAAGTACCTTTGTCATCCCATTGTTCTCCCGGTGGAAGAACCATGTCCAGATCACCTCGAAAATCTACTCCGGCATACGGAAAGTCCTGGATCACAAAAACCTGGTCCTCTAACCAGTGAAAATAACCAGCAGGGAATCGAACAACTGCCGCGCCCTCGTCAGGATGTCGGGCCATCACCGTAACCCATCGTATCAGCTTTGGCTCCCGAGGACCCAAGATATCAACAGTGAGATGCTGAGGGATCAGCATCGGAACTCTCTCTAAGGCAAAGCTCACAACTAGAGGCCCATATCCAAAGGTCTTCAGTTGTCCGTTCTTTGCCCTAGTCAGTTGGGCCTTCATGTTGGCCGACACAGCATCGCACCAGTTGAAGATGGTGCCTCGGAAACAGTCAATCGCCATCCGCATTTGGGACCCAGTGGCAATATGTAAAGCGGCTGCACCGCAAATTCTGGTAACCGTGAAAGCTATAACCTTGAGTTCACGCTGAGAGATGTATTTGATTTCTACGCCTTTCGCATGGTTTTGATTGGGTATGCACCAATCTGCCCGAAGACTAGCAAGGGATTGGCGACCCGGCCTGGTCCCGGCTAGATTGAGTTGCTCGGCCCTATTTGGCAAGCCAGTGAGAAAGTATATGTCAGAGGGCTCTATCTCGAGCTGGTGCCCTCCGATGTAAAAGCATTGCTCATGAATGTTCCATCTCTCAACTAGCCACTCCAAGAATCTCACCTGAGCCCTCATGCCAGGTATGGCCCAGTATTTATATAGTCCGCATGCTTTTAGGGCATCAATGGAAGGTTGATGATTGATTGCGGCTAAATCAACGTCCTCGTGCTCTCTTTCTCTCCAATCCAACATGGTGAGTGCCCTACACACCAAGAAATAAAGATTAGAATTAATTTGGGAAAATTCAAATGGTTATTTTTGGGGTTTGGGGTTTCAAATTCCGCCTTTCGCGGGGGACGCACCCCGCGTTTAGGACACAGAGCGTCGGGACATAGCTGGCCTGAAGGTGGGCTGCGTACCCCGACCTTTTTCCTGTATAGGAAAAGGTCGGGGGACGCAGGTCACCCTTGGGGCACCTGCGTACCCCGCAGAGCGGTTTTTGAAACCTAAAACCCCCCAAAAACCAAAACTAAAACCTAAAACAAAATTTTAATCGGATGAAATTGAAGAGGAGGATGTTGTGAAATACCTGGAAGAGACGGCGTTCGATTCTGATGGTCGGATTCTCCGCAATGACCACAGGAAGTTTCTTGCCAAAAGCCCTTTTCTCAACCTCAACAGTAAAATGGTAAAAATGACATGGTAAAAAGTCTTTTTATAGGTTTTTTGGATGAATGAATGCTAGGTTTGTTTATTTTTCACCATGGAAGGATATTTTTCAATGTATTTTTGCCTATCTTAAACAGGTATGAGTAATGTGTCGTTTTTGTGCAGGACAAAGGGATTTAGAGGGAAAATTGTCATTTTTCACGAACCAAAATATCAGAGTCATCTTTTAAGCCCTTTTCTGACTCCTAAAATATGAAAAGATTGTTGAGCGTTTCTTTTACACTCGTTAAAACGGAATTAAAACACGGTCCCCTTATAGCCCTTTTCTGACCGTAAAAACATGAAAAGGTTGTCGGGTTTTTGTCGTTTCAAACTCGATATTGGAAATAAAATGACGTGTCCTTGATCGCTTTTTACTTTTCAGGTCAGAGACACTAATCATGAAAGTACTCCTTGGTCGCAAGATCAAGCGGTTCTCCCAGGTATTATTTTATACTTTTTAGGGCTTGGGGGACACAAATTTACGAAAAAGTTCAACCTGGAGTCTTCTTAAGTTTTTCAGACTCTCTAAAATTGAAAAACGCCGAGTTTCTCCTATACTGGGCTCGTTAAAATTTCACAGTAAAGGACCTGTTCAATTACAAACAGGAACGAACCACTCCTTCCTAGGGTTCGAATCAAAACTAGGTTGGACTCATCCGAAGGATGAGCTTATAATCAAGCATATGTTATCCTCCTCAAGCTTGTTAAAAATAAAGAGGTACTTGCCAGAAATGGTGGGGGAAAAGAGAGAAGAATGAGCCTATTTGTTATCCTTTGTCTCAGAAGAAACCTTATTACCACTCTTGAACACGACACTTTTCATTCACCTGGGTTGGGAAATCCTTTACCTCACAGTTGATCAAACCACATTGAAAGTCTTCAGCCGGGTTCCGGGGATTAACTTTGAGTCATTTATCACCAAGCCATCGGTTGTGTCGTTATGTGTTCAAGAGGTCTGCAAGCAAAACTTTCATCTGCAAAATACTTGTCATCCATTTGACCATCCCTGAGTCAGTCCTTACAGCAACATTTCTTCAACTTGAACAATGATTTCGTGTTGTGGGCTTGCCTGCAACGGGTCGCTTTCTATCGACATCTACACATTATCTAGAGAGATGACTTAGAAATCGTCAGTACCTTGAAGTTTGCATGCATCAATGGCAGGTTTCTCGCCTTTGACGTCAGTTTACATCATTGACTTTCGATCGAAGGATTCCGTGAAATGTTCGACATCAACTCATTCATTCACATCTCATGGATTGTACTGGGTACTTTGAGAACCATTGACATTACTGGTGGCCTCTCTCACACTTGTTAACAGTTTACATCATCGACTGGTAATCAAGTGGTTTCTACCATGTTCGACATCAACTCATTTATTCGCATGGCTAGAATCGTACCAATTCGGGAAGTAGAAATGAAGACCCTGGATCTAGTTTCCACCATCCAGGCTGCGAGGAGTTTTGTATTCATTATCTAAGTAGACTAATCATAAACAGATGGCTACGCCCATACTGTGTCTACAAAAGTCTATGATTATGATGTACTACAAGATCATTCCTGTATCAGAGTAGTTAGTCAGTTAGTTAAAGTTTTGATCTGAGTATGGGAATGCCTACCTCAGTGATGATATAATCTTATACATGTATTTTGTGTTGAAAATTGCAGGTTCTAACCAGGCTCTCCACGAGATAATCCTTGAAATGATAAAGCGCTTTACCCTTCCTAGATTTACAAAACCCTAATCTACTACAGGCTTCGCACTTTAGGGGGCAATCTGTTACACTAAAAAATGTCACCATGGCTATGTACAATTAGTATGGCTCTATCATTAGTCATGCTATCCTCCTGGGAAAGTCTTAAGCCTCTACTCTCCATGTCAAACTCCAAAAAGAGAGAAAGTCTTTATAAATGTATTTATCTCTGGGTACGCAGGTTCTCTCAACCTTACCTGCGGGTACGCACCCAATGTTCACAAAAGCTGCGTACTTGTACGCTCTGTATGTAAAGGGGCAGGTGCGTCCCCCTGTAAAGGTCAAAATGCGCAAGTTTCATCTTTAAAAAGTTACTTGTGGTCATTTCTAGAGCATTCTAGAAGGTTGTTCGACGTGTATTGAGCGCCTCCAGATGGTTCATGTACCCCTACCAAAGAGGAACTTATCCCATCAATAAGGGAGCTATCCCATCCAAAGAGGGGATTATCCCATTGATAGTGGACCTGATTAACTTCCTCTTGAGCACTATAAATACAGGCATTGGGCCAGAAGGAGGGGAGGTTGAAAGCTAAACATTTCTAAGGGTAGATGCTGCAGGAATTAGGACTCCCATTTAGAAGCTTGTGAGGAGAGATTGTCATCTTTGCTTGTTCTATTTTGGAAGTGGGTGAGCTTTGTCAAAGTAAAGGAGAACTCTTGATGGACCCTGGGAGGGACTTGCACAACACCAAGGCTCAGGTTGTAATTGTTCCTTTTGTTTCCTATTAATGCAAATGAGTCCATTCTTCTCAATAACTTGTTATTTATGAGTTGTTTCATGTACTCCTTGGTCTATGTGTTAAATATGTTTTATTCTATGAGATTATCAAGTGCTATTTAATCGTTTGATTGTTAGTGAACGCAAGTTTCAAAGTGAAGGAGGAGCTCATTCGGATCAACGAGGCTGGACTGCTACAACAGCGTTGGACTACAGGTAGGATCTAAACACTTGATTTCTTATATAGTAAATGCATGTTTAGAGAAGGATTGCTCTTGTTTGTCTTGTTTGTCACTAGAGAGTCTTAGGCTCCTAGGGAGGTTGATTTGTGTCCACACTATCGACTCTTTCCGCCTGACAAGACCCTCATAGAAGTTGCCTACAAAGAAATACCTCATCTTGGAATAATTTGACACCATGGAAGCATTCTTGATTTACACTGCAAAAGAAGGAACATTGAAGGCAAGAAGGAACTGCCATATCCAAGGTTATGAAATCAAGCAAGGATCATCTCCTTGTCCTAGAAGAAGACCATCTGAGGAAGCAACAAATCATCGAAAGGGAGAAAAATTTTGTATTAAGGAAAGGATTTCTCACTTGAAAGAAGACCATCCAAGAAGAAGCCCTCATACATCTTCCTCAAATATCATCAACATGATCAAGGTGAATATTTCATCTTCACATGACAAGTATGTATCTTTTCAATTTATAAATTTGGTTAAATGATTTCATGAATTGCAAGGACATCTATAAGTTGATGGGTCATCAAGATTCCTTACATGAAGAATACGGATATCCATAGTCCTCTAAGAAGTAGAATTCGTTAAACATATGAATAGGTCTCCTATGAATTTATGGAAAGGGATGCTTATGAAAGATCCCCTCAAATAGCAATATTGGAGACACCAATGTGATTTAGATGATAAACTCATTCTCTAAATATGTAATGAAGAAGGTCACATGAAATATGATCTACATGAAAGTAAAGGGTATCAAGGGATGTAGGATATCTTCATAAGATCTCATCTACAAGATCTAGGAAGGAAGATAATCATCATCATTCTATATGATAGGCAAGGTAATAAATGTCAATGAACAAGAAGGTTACCTCATTCAACAACTTGCGGTCTCTATGGTAGATAGAGAAAGACAAGTCGATGACAAAAGTATTGAAGGTTAAAAGAACTCAATCATATGCATAATGGAAAGGCAAGGTTGATCCTCAAACAAGATAGAATAATTATAGCTAAGATTCAATGCTATAGAAATATTTTGGAAGCTCATATCACTGAAATATGGAGGAATTTGAAGAAAATGGACAAGGAAAGAGGGAGTAACAAATATCTCTGATGAGTAAGATAGTATCCCTCACAAAAGGGTCTTATCATAACCTCCTAAATCTTGTGTTATAAGATATGACAATGATAATAAGATGCATCATGTCATCATGGAAGCATTACAAACAGGATCTTGTGACATCACCATGGGAATCATGAAGGACAAAATCCATGGCAGACAAACATGTAGGGTATATAGATGTCGGGAACCTGAGTGGACATTGAAGAAAAGAAAGGAGTCATGTAAGGCTCATCATATATCAAGTCAAAAAGGAAACATCTGCCAGTTGGGGATATACAAGATCCTCAAAATTCTTTGATGGAATCCTCATTGTAGGATTCAATAATGTAGATAGGAAGCAAGTGTTTCGACAAGAAATCCAACTTATGGGATCCATAGAATAAGTATAGCTAAGATTCAATGCTATATAAATATTTTGGAAGCTCATATCACTGAAAGATTGAGGAAGTTGAAGAAAAGGGACAAGGAAAGAGGGAGTAACAAATATCTCCGATGAGTAAGATAGTATCCTTCACAAAAGGGTCCTATCATAAGCTCCTCAATCTTGTGTTATAAGATATTACAATGATAATAATATGAATCATGTCATCATGGAATCATTACAAACAAGAGATTGTGATATCACCATGGGAATCATGAAGGACAAAATCCATGGCAAACAAACATGTAGGGTATATAGATGTCAAGAACCTAAGTGGACATTGAAGAAAAGAAAGGAGCCATGCAAGGTTCATCATATATCAAGTCAAAAAGGAAACATCTGCTAGTTGGGGATATACAAGATACTCAAAATTATATGATGGAATCCTCATTGTAGGATTCACTAATCTAGAGAGGAAGCAAGTGTTTCATTAAGAAATCCAACTTATGGGATCCATGAGATGATGATATGATGACATCAAGTAGATCAAGGGATTGAAGATCTCTTCAATCAAGGAAGCGACTGGAAGAAGCCTCGATGACCTAAAGGTAAAATAAGGTATGTATGCTTATGTTTAAAAGGAGTGACAATTGGGTTTTTCTATCTCATGTGTCATGCATAGACCAGGACTAACAACCATAAGTCTAGATGAAGCCCATGAATGGAAATGTAGACACATGATAGACACAACATTCTTGTCTGAACACTTTGGAAGAAAGAATGGAGGATTGGGTAATCATTTGACATCTAGTTCTCTTTAAGGATGTGTAGGGCATCCAAGACAAGAGTAGGCAAGAGGACTAATATTCCTTGAGGGTTGGAAACCCAAGATAAGAATAGTCCTAGAAGTTCATATGTAGTGAACACCCGGGTGGACATGTATCTTGAGAGACAATGATGAAGGTGTCTATAATCATTGGTCTCGCCAAAATTGTGCTTTGATCTAATGAGAGATAGAATTGTCAGTCAAAGCCTTGTTGTGGATTAACAATGTTGGTTACTATGATGCTATAAAAATGGGTTACCAATTTGATTCTTCTTATGAGAAATTCTTCAGATTGAGAATGACCAAGTACCATTCTAAATACCTCCCTAGTTAAGAGGGAGTGTTGAAGAAAAGTGTCACTATTTTCGGTATTTGTAAATGTGATTTTGATCTTTGTACTTGTGAGGAAAAGGAAATATTATTTTTGTAAATTATTCAAATGAGTTTCTTGGTCATTCCATAGGCCTATGAAAGTTAAAGAATCAAAGTCATGTTAAAGAGCTCTTCTTGAGCACGAATATGGGTCAACCTAGTATCAAGTAGCCCTCCAAGACAAGCACCATCTTCGGAAGAAGAATACTTCCAGAAAAGAAAGGTAAAAGACAGTCATGTCAGCCTAAAAGAATTAGATTCACTCATGTAAGCTCAAAGAAACAGACACAACTTTTCAATGGAAATGTTAGCTAATTATGGAGGACGAACTACTATAAATACCCAGCCAGGGTATCTGCAAAACTGCACAACAGAAGCTCGGACAAGTCTCTGAAATCTCAAATAGGTGCAGGACATAATCTCGAATGGGTGCATGATAGAATCTCAAATTACACAGTGGGTGCAGGAGACACAAAATCTTGGACACTTTGTATTCTCTGATAACAAGAGTATAATGGACAATATTGAGATGGATAAGGTGTTATAGCTATCTTAGAGAAGGAGCAGTACAATGTTGCAGTTGGGAGAAGGGTCATGTAATAGCCTACTTATGAAGAGAAGAGTTGAGGAGAGACATTATTTATCTCGGCCTATCTACACATTCTTGGAATAATCATAAGGAGAAATATTACAACGATCTCACAATAGTAAACTCTGTCTCATGAACATAGCCATGACCTCGACATAATTGCAGTTATGATCCTAATGAAGACAAAGTCAATGCCATGCAGAAAGAGTCAATTTTGCGGACAAAACCGACCTCCCTAGAAACTAAGGCTTTTCTAGTGACAAACAAAACAATCAAGCACTATCTTTCCCTAAATATGCATCTAAAATAAAAGCAACTAGGTGTTTAAGGCTTACCTTTAGTCCAACGCTTTTTGTAGCGGCCAAGCCTCTTCGATCCAGATGAGCTCCTCTCATTGAAGCCTGCATACACAAACAAGCAAACGATTACATAGCACCTGAATAACTCATATAATAAAACATATTCATCATAAAGACCAAGGAGTTTATGAAACAAATTATATATAACAACTTGTTGAGAAAAATGAACTTAATTGTATTAATTGGAAATAAAAGAAACCTTACAACCAATGCCTTGGTGTTGTGCAGGTCCCTCCCAGGGTCCAACAAGAGTTCTCGTCTACTTTGATCAGCTCACCCACTTCCAAATGAAGCTAAGAAAGGAATGTGATCTCTCCTCTCAAGCTCTATAAGGGAGTCCTAATTTCAGCAGCATCTACCCTTAGGAATGTTCAGCTTTTAGCCTCCCTTGCCTCTGGCCCAATGCCTGTATTTATAATGCTTTGGAGGAAGTTAAACAGATCCACCATCAATGGGATAAGCCCCTCTTTCAAAGGGATAGCTACCCTCTTCATGGGATAAGTTCCTCTTTCATTGGGATGCATGAACCATCTGGAGGCGCTCAATCCACGTCAAACCATCTTCTAGAATGCTCTAGAATCGACCGCAAGTAAGTTTTTTGAAGTAAAACTGGCGCCTTTTGACTTTTATAGGGGTACGCTCCCACCCCTTTACAGACAGAGTGTACAAGTACGCAGGTATTATGTACTTGAGGTGCGGGCCCGCAGGTAAGAGTAAGAGAAAGTGCAGAACCAGAGTTATATTGATTTTTAAAGGCTTTCTCTCTTTTTTGGAGTTTGACATGAGGAGCAGAGGTATAAGACTTGCCAAGGAGGACAGTATGGTTATTGATGGAGCCATACTGACTGCAAATAGTCATGGTGACAAATTTTAGTGTAACAGTCAAGACAGTGATGAAGAAGGTGCAATCATGGTGCAACAATGATCTAGCTAAAGAAACAGTCATGGTACAACAATGATGATGATGATCTCAGCAGTGACAAAGAAGAGGATTGGTGTCTTGGTCTTGGAGTGGCATAGTAGGTCAAGGTTCATGGTCTTGGTATTCGACAATTGGAATCTCTATAAGAATAATTTTGTGAGGTTTTTCCTCTCCAAGAGGGAGAGGTTTTGGTCCTCACAAGATGCCAGCATCTTGTGTTCTTGTATCTTTTTTTTGGTATCTATTTGATGAACTAAAGAAGACACACACTAATAATAATAAGTGAATATTTATGTAAGAAGAAAATTGAAACACCTCACAAATACTTATCATGCTAAGAATAATCTAATCAACTCTAACTGCCCTAGATTCTTCAACAACATTTTCGCATTTTGATAAAATAGCATATTCAAATTAAATATAACATATTATTTTAATTGAAACAATTTGTATTCATAATAAAAATATAATTTGACATTGAGTACATCATAATCCTTGCTAGATCTCATCATAAGTAATAGAGAAACCAAAATCACTTATCACTCCATTTCAACTACAAAGTAGAAGATGCTCATCAATACAACATTTACCAAATCTACATCTCATAAGAGATTGTATTCTAGACTACAAAGACCATATTCAAGCCCACTACAATATTAGATACATACCATGGGACCAAAATAACCGAGAACGGAAAAGAGATAAAAAATTTAAAAAAAAAAGTAAGGGAAAACCAACCACTGAAAAATATAGCGCTCTCTCCAAGCTAGGCTACAATCTTCCATAATAACCTCTACAAAAGATACGTAACAAAACGTTTCTCCATAAATCCACAAAGGTGTATAAATATATGTATAGAAACCATTAAGGTTCCAAGTGATATCAAAATGAGGTAGTAAATAACATAAAGTTCAACAACTAAATCTATATATAATGCCTCCACCATGAAACAATAATCAACATACATTGTAACAAATTCATTCCTTGCCAATAGTAGGAAAATTCATCTGTAGTTCTTAGCATAAGAGAACTAGATCCAAGATAAACTATGTTGCAAAGTGTGTCTGGGACACCAAACAAAAAGAGAGTCGTATACATCAAGACATAGGATTATCCACAAAACTAGGAGTAGGCACAACACTTCATAGTGAAGCACTAAAACCTTATCAACATCAAAAAACTGAGGACCGTCCACCTTTGAACTAGAAACAAAGTACCGATAACAAGGGTCCCTCTAGAGTTCCCAGAAAGCACAAGATTCCAATTTCACCATTAAAGAATCCATAATAAAATTAACAAGGGACCAAACAATTTTTATGATTGCGTCAAGTAGACAATGAGCATAATTTTAGCACATTTCACTTAAGATTCAGAATGATCTAGAAACTTCCATGGATATTCCATTGGACAGTTCATCACAATAGATCTTATAATATTATATTAAAAATATGAGATTCTACACTATTACAGTTTCATTTAATTTCTAGATCGGTAAAATTAATTGTAATTAGTGCATGCATCTAAAAGTAAAACAAGAAAAAAAGTATAGAATGAAAAAATAAGCTCACACACATAATACACAATATATTATCTCTGGGAAAACCTTTCGGGAGAAAACCTAGCTGGAAGGTGAGGTTGCTTCGCTCTCTTTCTTTGTCTTGAAATATTGTGGCAGATACAAAGAAGTAAGGTATGTGGCTCATGGGCTACTACAATACACACATCCTCTCTATTTTCTCTATCTCCTATCTCTCCTAGATATCTTTTCTCAACAATGGAAAAAATGCTCTCGAAAGAATGGAATTCCTCTACCTCCTAGTGGCCTGGTTATAACACAACCCGATAACCTACTAGTGGTTAATTTTAACTACATCAACTCTTAACTAGAGTTACAAAATATACTCTTCTAGAGTCTTTTACATCAAAAACACATGGCTAGCCCCTTTTCCATAAAAAATGGGGGTTGATGCGGTATCCTCTTGAACTATAGGTGTGAAAACGGGAAGGTGAACTTCTAAGTGGCATAACTTTTGCATACAAACTCTAATTGATGTGATTATTGTGCCATTGGAAAGATTTCTATGTGTAGAATATCATGAAAAGGTTTTGCGCTTAAGTAGTAAATGTTTACCCCCCAAAACCGATGTTTGATGCCTCAAAATTCTCCCGAAAGGTTTCAAATCTCGTTTTACCAAACTGGGTCCCACCAGTAAAAACGATCCCATGAGCATATTCTTCCACTTTTTTCCACTCCAAATTTATTGATATGGGTTAAAAACAATGTAATGATCCAATTCGGATCACAGAATGATAAACAAATTTCCATATAAAAATTATAATTGAAGGACACATGAATTGTTTTTTATAGAAAAACTTCATGAAGCCTGTTGTAACATCCTTTATTTTTGATAACTTAGTTTTTATTTATAAAAGAGGGTATGAAAAAAATAAAGAATAAACAAAAAATGAAAAAGAAAAGATAAAATAAAACCCCATCAAAAGAAAAACAAATTTTGTACATGTGAGCTAATTTAAATTCCACTTCAAAGGAATAAATTAGATTGTAATAAATTAAGGTTTTGTGTGTAGCTTGTTTCAGTGCGACAACCTGTTGTTTTGATTTGAATCATATAGTTTAATCATGATCAAATCATTTAAATTTATGGTTTATATTAATGAATAAGTTCACCAAATTGTTTAATCTTGGTAGAACATTATTAGATAGGATAGAATAGAATAAATAATGGCCTAACATTCTCAAAATTTGGCTAAAGGATGTATTAGATTAGGGTTACAAACATATTAGGCAAAGAATTGGTTGCTAGTCCAAATGTGCCAAATTTATATTAATATTGGTTTTGATTAGGATATAATTACCTCTTAAAGGTGATTACTTTTTTGTATAAATAAAACTTTATAATGTTTTAACCAAAGTCATAAATGACAAAGAGAGTTTGTCGCAAAGTGCTAAAGAGCTGACACCTTTGGATGATGATCCTTTTCCCTACCCAAATCAATGGCAGGGGAGCCATTTTGTTCCCCCTCCCATTGTTGCACGATAATGGTAAGGGATGGGGGAGTCCGAAAAGCAGTTTCCCTCAAGGAGGGCCATTGCAACATGTCACTCCCTCCTTGCTTCATGCCCCCCCTACTCATTACCACTTACAATTGCCCCCCCAAAAAATCTGCCTATCTCCTCATTCATACGTCATTCCACCAATGATCATACCGTTCCAACAGCTTCCATCCACTAATCCTTTCACTCCACATGTCCATATCCATTACATTCCTATCCACCTATCCATTTCTTCCAGCCCTTACCATCTTCCCATTGGCCATAATTGAATATCCTCCCGTTTGGTAACGATTTTCCCTTAAACTGTTATACATTCACTATATAAATAAACCCTTCATTCCATTTGCGTGATTTCCTTGGATTTGTTTTTATTTTCGATTCTCAAGTTTCCAAAGTTCGACTACTCCTTGTGCCTACTTTGCGACATAACTAAATTTACCATCAGAACAAAACCTCTTCTCTCTTAAGTATTCTTATTCCTAACCTTTTTTTATTTCTTCCTACCATTTCTACAATAATGGCACCAAAAAGAAAATACCAACCCTCTGGTAGTAAAATCTCATCACAGGAAAATCCCAAATTCATTGATACCCTAGACCTTGAACACAATCTCTTAGCTGACCAATTTTTCAAAATTACAGACACAGAGTGTGAATTCGACATTTTTCAATTGCACCATTGGTTAAAATAGACTTATCAGGACTCTAAAGATGAAATCAACTTATGGGAATATTTATTTCACATGTTCATGTTTCCTTAGACCCATTCATTTTCTGACTTAGTTATACAGTGTCAAGCTAAGTACAATCCCCTATAGAGAACTGTGGTAGCTCAGAATGGAGACATTCTAATATCTATCGCCTCCCAAACTATTAATAAGATGCTTCTTATGCCTGAGAATGATTCCGTTAGCTTTTCTTCTAATGTTGTCCTAATGGATCTATACCATAATCTCACTTTCCCCCAAAGAGCTCAAATTTTTTAGATCTTTCTTCCAAACGATGTTGAACTTTCTAAAAAAACCTCCTTATCCAGCATCCATGTTCCATGAAAGAGATAAACATATCATTTCCTTAGTTTCTTGCTTGTTAGGTTACCATACAGATCAATGGGTAGATGAATCTATTCTAGGTTATCTATCCATCTTCTCCAAAGAACATAAACCAGCTTTCATGTATAATTACAGTCAATTTTTGGCTAAAAGTATGCATGAACAATTAATGAAAATCACTACTGAAGGAGTATTTAAATATTCTTTTGTACTAGTGTATATGATCCTTTTTCAACAAGGAGACATGTTGCCTATAACTTTACACAGGAAGGATGGTCGACAAGTAATTCAATCAATCACATAGTAGAATTCATTGATCAGAAGGAACTCAGTAGAGTTCAAATTTTTAGATTTCATTGACTATTTTTATTCATCCAATTTCACAGATTCTTAGCAACCAGAGCGAGCCTATGATTAGCCAGAAATTAAAATAATTCTGCACCTCAACGACCAAGCCAAGATAGGGGATTAGTATCTTTATCAGAATTACATAGAAATTAGGTTGTATGGTTGTGAACTAGCTCCATACAAATTACGTAAATATGTTCCAATGAGAATTTTCTCTCTCGAATATATTACGCAAATGATCAATATGGATGAGCTACATTTTATTTCAGGGAAGAGGAAATATCAGTTCAAAATCAAGTCCCAAGTAGGATCATTCATTTTCAATACCATATCAGTAGGTATTGAAGTAGACTCAATCCTCAAACAGATGGGATTCCAACCAAGTTTCACCTGGTCTTATGACTCATTTAGTATAACCTCCGACTTAAGGGTGGAACTCAAAGCCACACCTTACGATCATACCCCAATATTAGAGATTGAAAAGTATAGAAATCAAGAACAATGGGAGGAGATCACACTTGAGGAAGCAGAATAACAAACTTTACCTCCTTCTACCCTCCAGATTCCCACTTCTCAAAGCAGGCAGGAAAAGAGGCCAAGAGAAGAATCTTCATCTTCAGCAAAGGGTGCAAAATAATTTGTTATTTATCATAAGAAACCAAAGATTGACTCCAAAGGTACTACTACTCAAGGTCAGAAAGAGCTTATAACATTAAATTCGATGATTCACAAGCTTCTACAGGGACACAAGAAATTGTAATCACCACTCCATCCTCCTCTTCAGTTTCACAGCATTTGTTGGAGACCACCCAATCTGCTGGAGTAAGTGAGCAAGAGGAGCCAAACATCTTCACTAAATTCCTTGAAATTAAACAGAATAATGAATCTCTAAAGGAAAATGTCTATGCTCAGTTTTGGAAACAAACATCAACTTCACAACATAGGTTATTGACAGCCTTTGACAGTGAAAAAGGTAGGATGCAAATGGAATTCCTACAAGCTCAAGTGCCTTTTCCAAAGGCTTCTTCAGACTACAAGAAGACCATATTTTCCTTTGATGCCAACCAGATACACCCAATCGACCAGATGGACATGCACAAACAGTCTGGTGAGATGCTTTTCTCTACCATGACTAACACTGCTATGGCATTATCAAAATTAAGGACAACTCTTTCAAATGTACAGTCACAATTAAAGATAGAAAAGATATCCTCTTTGGCAAAGGATAACAGGGTAAAATCATTAGAAGACTTAGTGATCAAAATTGGGTATGATCCCACTGATGTTAAAGCTACAAAGGACATTATTAAAAAGAAGAATGTAGATATTTTAGCATTAAGGAAGCAGCTCAAACTACCTTCTACAGAGGATCCTAAAACTAAGGAGATAGCAGAAAGTGAGCAACACAAAGAAGAGATGCTCAAGTTAATCATTGAGAAAAATGTACAAATAAAGATAATGGAAGAGCAAATTGAGAAATTACTTAAAGAAAAGGAAGAATCTGCTCAAGTAGCCATAGCTCCAATTACATTTATACCTATTACAGTGTCAAGGATAGCAGGGGAATCGACATCAGCAACAATAGAGTCTACATCAACAACAGGTGATTTAAACAAAGTCATACAGGAGTTATCTCTCCAGAGACAAGAAAATGAAAGGCTTCACAAGAAATTCAAAAATCTAGAGACTCGGAAGATTAAGAATGATACTCTTTATGTTGAAGAGATGCAAAAGTCCCACAGATTGACAAGAAGGATTGAAGAGTTGGAGAATGAGTCATTAATGGCTCAAACCTTGGCCCAAGCCAAGGAAAATATTTGAGCAAATATCATCTACGCTATAACTGAAGTTTGGCCCTCTATAGAGATTATTTTTGAATAGAAAGAGCTCATTAATAGATGTCAAATAGCTATTGAATAAGTCAAAGAAATCCTTAAGGAAAAACCAAGTGAAGCTACAGACATGATTAAAGTGCTCAATTCAAAAACTAGGGCCGAATTGGAAGAGATTCAAATTGTTGATAGGAAAAAAACTATTTTGGAGATTAAGAAGGTTTTGCATAAAAAGAATCTCATGACTCAATTGGAGACAAAGTGCCAGACCTTGAAAACTGTTGTCCAAAGGTTTCATTTCAAGTTCAACTTACTCAACAAGAGAGGACTCCCAGGATTAGTGGCACCAAATGACAGGTTAATCAGTTTGGAGGAATATTCTTAAAATCTTTATGCAATTTCAACTCATAAAGCTAAATTTGCAAGTATTAAGGGTAACCTTACAGGGAAGGAATTCTTAGAGGCTTTGAACTTTGATTTAATAATCAAGCATAAAATCAAACATATCTTTGTTAATAAGTGTACTTTTGAAAAGTATACTGAGGTTGATGAAGTCTACAGAAAATTGGTTAATCTTTCTATACCAAGTGAATATAGATGGGATCACTTGTGTGAAATCATCAAGTAACTAAGAAACTGACATACAACAAGGGAGCACTTATTGGGGACCAGATCATCAACAAATTCCTTAAATATAGTGCCAACATCTCAAAAAAATTATAGTTTCTATATTTTTGTATTATTTTTGTATTTTTGTTAAAGAATGTCTCTAGAAGATCTCCCATATTGTATAAATAACTCTTTCTTAGAGTTATTAAGGGTTGAACCCTTGGATGAGCTTTAAAAGTAGAATTTTAACCGAGTTGGAGATTTGCTTCAATTAATGAAAGGATTTTGGATTTCCCTCAGATAGTTTGTCTTCTTGTTATTTTTTCTTATGTGTCCATTTCATTATGTTTTATTCATGTATTTAAGTCTTTATGGAGAAATCTGGGTAATATCAAACTAAATACTAGTCCATCTTAAATCCCCTGTGAAGTTATAAATAATAATTAGAGATTAGTTTATAAAATTGTATATTATTATAAACTCCTCTATATATATAAATTTTCACACCCATTTGCATAAGATTAAATACATTTTGTTGATCAGGTAAGCATATTTTCTATATTCTTTCTTATAATTAATTAAATATTCTGTTTGAATATTTAGTAAGTTGTAATTCTTTAAGACTCTGTTATTGATTCAATTAAAATCAGTTAACTATTTGTAAACAAATAAACAACCCTTTCATTCTATTTGACAAGTGTTATAGTTTAAGCACCTATTTTAAAGTTGTTCATAACATTGGTCATCCAAAAGCTTAAAAAAAAAAAAACATTTTAGATGCTCTAGGATGATTAATTAACCTAGAATCATCTCAGAGGATAACATAAGGTTTTCTCCATTTCCAAGGAACAAATATTGAAGTGTTTCCCTCAGACAACGATAAAAACTTTTCCTTTAAAATGAATAAAGGAATTGGAGATAAAAATATCTTTCCTAGCAACTCCATAAGCCCAAGATGGCTCCTGCAAAACATATCAAATCTCATTCTAATTCTCAAATTGTTTCTCTGTTATCTAATCTAGAGAGATTGGTAAGAGAAGCCTCTTTTAGGAGGAGACTTGAAGCTTATGCTTCTTCTTTTGTACCAGTACAACCTGTAGATATTTTAGCTTTTGATCCCTTTAGATCTGTTCCATCCCCATTAAACTTGGATGATCTAACACCTAGGGTTTTAGAACTATTATACAAAGGAGTTGATATGTAGTTAGCTCTTTTAGTCCATTCTTTGGAATCATATAAAATCCCTGAAATATTTTTCGGATTCACCAAAGTCAGAAGAGGTATTGGATGTAAATTTAACAGAGTTAAAACCTACTGATTTTATCTCCCCCACTCATTATACATTTCCATCTACTTCTGCCCAACTCGAGGAAACTTTTTCTGTATATTCAAACCCTTCATTTGAAAATAAAGGAGAAGTTGAAACAGAGGTTCAAAAGCTAGTTATCAAAACACCTCTAAATGCTTTTAGGGATCCTCTACCTTCTTCTCCTCCTCCTCCTACCATTACTCCTCCATATTCACCTACAACTTCACCATCTTCCACCTCATCCTCTACTACATCATCTTCTACCTCTTCTACTAATTCATCTTCATCTTCATATTCAAATATGATTACTTTTCAACCTTTTATTCAGGCTAGGTATGTTGCTTTACATCTTCCTAACCAACTCAATAATTTTCTTGATGGGTATTTAAAACACCTACCAAGGTTCAATGGAGAAACTGGTTTGTCTATTGAATATCATTTAGTTGCCTTCTTGGATTTTGCTGATAACATAAACATTGAACATGAAGATGTATATATGAGATTGTTTGTTTAATCACTAGAGAGGAATGTTAGGATTTGGTTTAGACAACTGAGGGCTGATTCAATTCATTCTTGGAATGAATTAACTACCATACTTAAGAATCAGTGGGGGGTTAAGAAGGATCCGGTTTCATATCTCATAGAATTTGAAGAAATGAAAAGGAACCATGGTGAGCCAGTGGCAGATCTCATAAAAAGATTTAATAAACTTTATCATAATATGCCACCTGATTGTAAACCACCAGTAACAATAACAAAAGTTAGATTTTCTAAAGCATTTGATGATGACTTTGTAGTTATGCTTAGGGAAAGGACATATCGTACCCTACAAGACATGCAAACAAATGCTATAGAAGTTGAGGCTAATAGGTCAGCATGAGATAAAATAAAATGTAAGGCTTAAAAAGATGAAAGGAATTTGAAAATTAAGGAAGAAGGATCTTCCTCAAAAACTAAAAATGAAGATCAAAAGATAGATGAGGTCACATCATTACTTAGAAACCTTTCAAATAGAATTTCAAAAATAGAAACTCAGCCTAGAACAATTCAAAAAACTGCTGCTAGACCTCAAACACAATTTAGAAGAGCCCCCCAAACTCAAATTTTGCAAAGACCAAATACAGATAACCAGATTCAACCCCCATTGATGATTGATGATCAACAACCAGAATACATTGGCGCTTTGATTTATGAAGACATAAATAATCTAGATCATTCATATTTACAAAATGCTATTGTTTCTCTCCCTTTAAATTAGTCTTCTGAAGATCAAGAAGACTCTCAAATCTCAAAATATCATGCCTTTTCTGAGTTTTTAATTGTGGAATTGAATATGAGATATGATTTAAGACCTAGGTCAGGGCCTGGTAGACCTCCAAAAAACCCCATTGTAAATGAACCATAAACCAAATCTACCGAAACTCAAACAATAATAACTCAACCATTGAATCAAACAGCTGAAACAACTCTAATTGATAAAACTTTTTAAACCACTTTCAATGTTGAAAGGGAACTAGAAAGAGTTAAAATACCCATTCCTCTATCTAAGCTTTCAAATAATCTAGGGTATAAAAACCAAGTTTCTAAATGGATCCAGTCATCCAGTGTTGATGCTAAAGGGGATGTAATAAGCCTACAAGATGAAAAACTTTCAGTAGTCTTTGGCCTCAGCTCAGACATGATTGATGAAAATGTACCACCTTTTTATGTGACTCTAAATGTTCATGATTTCCTATTATATAACTGCATGCTAGATTCTAGAGCTTCCCATAATCTAATGCCAAAGGTAATCATGGACCAACTACAATTAGAAGTTACTAGAACTTATCATGGTCTTTAGACTTTTGAATCTAGGAAAGTACATTGTCTTGGACTTATAAAAGATCTGGTGGTTACCTTAGCTTAGATCCTTGTTAAAAGTGTGGTTTTATACATTGTAGTCACTGATATCCCTCCCAAATTTTCCATCATGTTATCAAGATCATGTTGTGGCAAATTAGGAGGAAGCCTTCAAGTGGACATGTCTTATGCTACCATTCATGTATATCGGGGTGAGCATCTCATATTATACAGAGAAGTAAGATTCATGAATACTATTTGTAAATCTTATGAAGCTAGGAATCATCCTATTTATGTAGTAGATCAAGACTTTGGATTTTTTGAATTATCACCAAATAATTCACAAAACACACAACTTATTATTGAAAACATTGTAGACAAGCCTAAAACCATCAACACTGATATTTGGAGATTATACTTTGATGATTCTTTCTCTAAGGAAGGAACAAGAGCTGGAATTGTAGTAATTTCACCAAACACAGAGAATATTACCCAATATTATCAGCTTAAATTTGATTTCACTAATAATGTTGTAGAGTATGAAGATTTCCTACCAAGATTGGAATTAGCCAGAAGTCTTAAAGTGCATAATCTAAGTGTATTCAGTGACTCAGAACTTATTTTCAAACAAGTAAGGGATCTTTTTCAAACTAAGAATCCTAGACTTAGATCTTACAAGAATGAGATTTGGGATTCAATAGATAATTTCTTTTCAGCATTCAACGTCATTGCTATTCCAAGAGATCAAAATATTCATGCAGATTCCTTGGCTATTTCTACTAGTTCTTTTAAAATTCTTGATCAAATTCTTGTCCAATATCAAATTCAAGTTAAGTATAGACCATCTATTCCTGAAAATCTTAAACATTGGCAAATATTTGATGATGATGAGAGCTTAAAATCCTTTTTGTAAGTAATTTATGAATTTTCTACCTTGCAGATTGAAGAAGAATAACTCGATAACCATGAATTTTATAAGGAAAACACCACAATTTGACTCAAAAATTGTCGATCACAACATTATTCAATTATCCAACAATTTTATTCCTAAAGGGTTAGTCCCTCTTGAAAAGCTCTTTGATCATAATGATGTTCCCAAAAATCCATTATCAAATTCACCTGAGGAAAATATTGAAATTTGTAACATTGGAAGTTTTGAAGAAATCAAAAACATTAAAATTTCTACATCCTTGTTAATGGAAGCCAAAGACAAATATTTAGCTCTCCTTAAACCCTATAAATATTTCTTTGCCTGGTCTTGTAATGAATTAAAGACTTATGATACATCTCTCATTGAACATAAAATCCCATTAAAACCTAAGGGCAAACCTTTCAAGAAAAGATTAAGAAGAATTAATCCTATCCTTCTTCCTGTCATTGAAAAGAACTCAAAAAGATACTTGATGCTAAAATTATAGTTCCATTGACATATTCTAATTGGGTAGCTAATATAGTTCTAGTGAAAAAGAAAAGTGGTGAAATTAGACTATGTGTGGATTTTAGGAATTTGAATAAATCATCTTTGAAAGACAATTATCCATTACCCAATATGGATCAATTACTTTAGAAAGTTTTAGGAGCCAATATAATTTCTATGTTAGATGGTTTTTCTAGATACAATCAGATTATGGTCAGTCTAGAGGATAGAGAAAAGACAACATTCACAACTCCTTGGGGTACATTCATGTATGCTCAGATTCCTTTTGGGTTAACTAACATCGGAGCTACTTTTCAAAGAGCTATGGATTTAGGATCTATGGGTAAGACAAACAATTTTTTTATTATTTATCTTGATGATTTAACTGTTTTTTCCACTTATGATAAAAAAATATTCAAAGCACTTGAGAAAGGATTTTGATAAGTGCAGAAAGTTTGAGATTTCTCTTAATCCCAAAAAGTCTTTGTTTGCACTCGAGGAAGGAAAATTGCTTGGAAATATTATTTCCTAAGGAAGGAGTAAGAATTGATCCTAAAAGAGTTTCAGCTATACAATCACTTTCGTTACCAAGGAATAAGAAGGAAATTCAGGCTTTCCTTGGGAAAATAATTTTTTTGAGAAGGTTTATTTCTAATTATGCTGAAATAGTTAAGGATATTACTGATATGATGAGAGAGAATCATGAAGTTAAATCGACCATTCCAGCAAGGTATGCATTTGATCGAATTATAAAGACCATTGTAGAAGATCCCATTTTAGCTAGCCCGGATTATTCTAAACCATTTAGTATCTTTTCTTTTGCCTTCGAAACTACCTTAGCTGTTATTCTTTTGAAAAAGAATAAAGATGGAGAAGACCAACCTATTGAGTTTTTCAGTAAATTCATCAGATATGCTGAGATGAAATATGACATTATTGAAAAACATGCCTATTCTTTAGTTCAATCCCTGAAATATTTTAGAGTCTATCTCCTTCACTCTTCTATTATTGCCTATGTACCCAATAGTGATGTTAAAAGCATGTTAACTCAGCTTGATGCTGATGGAAGGAGAGGGAAATGGATTACTAAGATTTTAGAGTACAATCTCATTATCAAAACTACAAATTTGATAAAAGGTCAAGGCTTAGCTAAACGTCTTGCTGAGTCAAATTGTATGATCTTGGGAATAAACTATGTTTTTGAAATCCCAACAAAGAAGAATGCACAAGAACCTTATGAAATCCCAACAAAGAAGAATCGACAAGAACCTTCTTCATCAAACCAATAAATCCCTATTCATATTGATGAGAAATTTTTATTATCTAATTGGTACATAGATATTATGAATTTTCTTAGAGATTTTGAGTGTCCATCTGAATTTACAAAGAATATATGTTAAACATTGAAGTTGAAGGCCATAAAATATTTTATTGTTAATGAAAATCTATATTGGAAGGATCCTCTTAACGTCCTTTTATTTTTCTTAAAAAAATTGAGACAGAAGGGATCATTGCTCAATTTCATGCAGGTATTTGTGGAGGGAACTATGCTTGGAGGGCTACAAAACATAATATTTTAAGAGTAGGACTTTATTGGTTTGTTTTGTTTGCACAAGTGGGAGAAAAGGCTAGAAGTTGTACTCAATGTCAAATGTTTGTTGGAAAGCAGAGATTAACATCACTTCCATTAGTTCTTGTACTAGTCTGAGTACCTATCCTTCAATGAGGATTGGATTTCATTGGTGAAATTCATCCTCCCTCAAGTAGTCAGCATACATGGATATTTAGTTCAACATATTACTTTACCAAATGGGTAGAGGCCATTCCAGTTAGAAACGAAACTGATACGGTAGCTATTAAATTTACTGAAGAATACATATTGTCTATATTTGGATGCCTCTGGAAAATAGTGACAGACAATGTAGCAACCTTCAGCAGTGTCAAGATAATTGAATTCTGGCAGAAATACCAAACCTTGTTGCACCATTCTACTCCATATTATCCACAAGGAAATGGAGTGGCAGAATCCTCAAACAAGAGTTTGGTTAAAGCTATAAAGAAAATATTGGAGGTGTTATCCTCTACAATATCTGAGACTAAGGAGGAAATCAAAAGAGGTAACTTCGAACCACTTTCAGCTCGAGAGCTAGCCCTACTGAACCAGAGAGGGATCTCTCAAAGGATTTGTCAATGAATATCTATAAAGAAAAAAGTTTTAGGCTAGATATATCATTTTTGCTTGAGTATTTGTGAATTTATGGTTTCTAGGTCTACTAGACTAGGGTTTAGAGCAAGTAATTAGGTCAAGGTTTCAAGTATGCAGTGACAAGTATAAATAGGAGCTAGATATCAATATGTTATGGTGAACTTAGACTGTTTGTCAATTTAGTGTAGATTTGTGATTTTAAGATAACCTAATGAGCATGTAAAAGCATGAATTCATTAGCTTTAAAAGAAAAGAAACACAATTATGATTTCCACATAAACAGAGCTTAAATTCAAGATTTATATCGATATAACTACAACGAAATTCATAGGAAGAAGATAAAGCATGTAAACTTATGCCAAAGATCTACTTGTTACAACTCATTGAATGATGGATTTACACATGATGAGGATGGACCTTGAAACCCTAATGACTTAATGAAGACATGAGACTGAATGGAATGTTAATGATGAGGACTGACATAATGAAAAAATTCTTTTTATTATGATTCCTTCATGTCAAATAGTGAGTCACTTTTCAATTACAGTTTAGTTTTCTACATTTTGACTCCATTGCCAATGAAAGGTTACTTGGTCTATGGTGTTCTTGACACGTCCAAGGAGCTACCATCCCCAGTTGGAGCAAATGTGTTAGTGTCAGCCTTATCTGCTTGTCACTAGTGATCAAATATGCTTTTACCAAGTCTGTTACAAGTCTCAAGGTCAAATTTTATCATGTCACTAGGATTTCAGAGTAAAATTTGGTCACTGGCTAGTTTGTCTACGAAGGTCTTCATTCTTTTGGGAAAATCACACATGCTCGTCTCCTACCTCACTCAGATGAAGGAATCATAATAAAAATGATTTTTTCATTATATCAATCATCATCATTAACATTCCATTCAGTCTCATATCTTCATTAAGTCGTTAGGGATTCAAGGTCCATCCTCATCATGTGTAAATCCACTGAAGCATAAAAACTTAAGCTGAAGCACAAAGGACTGATAGCTTGTAAACTTGAATGTTAAAATACATAGAAGGTATCTAAAAAATAATAATTTATTATTATATAAAAATGTATAAGATGATTTGAATGTATAATGAGGACCCTGCTTTTATACCTCAGCAGGTGACCTTTCGTGAAGGGGCATGTCTTTTAGACATGCCTTTTCACTTAATTTATTGACTAATTAACCTAAATAATATTTAATTATGTAATATTTATATTTATTTTATTTAGCTAATTGTTATGAATTATATTCATAATTGTCCTCAAAGCTATATTGTTGGGAGCTTTCTTCAACTAGTGTCTGTCATCTCAACGTATATAATCTGGTGTCTTATAGCTTATATATATATATATATATATATATATATATACCTAAATATTTTATCAAACCCCCGTATTTACTGAACGGTCGTTTTCAAACGGTGTGACCAACGCTTAACGTCATACGACTATACGACTATGCTTTGGACCATTACGAACGCGTAACCCTTATATGACTGTGCTTTTGGACCATTTTTAGCGGACCCGTTGTGTCACCGAGGCATAACTTATAACGGTGACAACAAACATTTTATTTTTTTAATAATGAATGAGTGACTAGTTCTGCGGCTTATCAAAAACATGCGGAGGAACAATCTCAACCTGCGTTCTAGTCTCATTCAATGGAATAGACTGTCAGCCTGTGGGAATAGATAAACTGACGCCCTGTTTGGCGGCCCAGATAGAAAGTGGAAGTTGTTTGAGTGGTATAGTCGTGGTGATGACGGACAAGCATGAAGCTTTCACCTAAATTCTCTTCTGCATCACTAAGTTTTTCGTCGAGTTTCTTGAGTTCCTCCTCTATCTTACCCCGCATGGTCTGTAAAAGGCTTTGATCTATCTCCCACCCTAATTCTTTACATAATGACTCGTACAAATTCGCCATGTCCTCTGCCTTGATAAGATTGAAAACCTCATTCTTGAGCTCAACTTTTTCAATGTCAGGAACATCCAGATGTCTGAGCAAAAAAATCTTGTGGGCTAACACTAACTTGGGCTCTTGCTTTCCTTCTTGGGGATCCATCATTACACACAAACCAGAAAAATCTTGAATCTGTTTATGAGAAACCTCGACAGGACATATATGGAGAATTGAGAAGAAAAAAAGACAGAAGCAACCCCCATTCTTGTCAACTTGAAGCTCAACAAATTTACCAAAGCGACTAGAATTGTTATTTCTGATAGTTTTTGCATTGCCAAAGGCTTCAAGAATAGGATTTGATTTTAGCTCTTGTTGTTCCATTGAAAGTCGCATTGAACCCCTAAATACTGTAACCCTCGCGTTCCGCAGAACCACCGTGGTTCCAGGGTTCATTACATGCACTTGCAAGCCTCTGGCAGTAAATAAAATGACAGCGCTGTCATCTCCCACAAGGCATTCAGATACAGGTAGAGCGCCGACAGTTGAAATGGGAGTGGAATTGATGACTTTAACAGTTAGAGTATGGCCGGTGGTTCCAGGCCGAAGATCCTTAACTTTGCAGCTGTAAATTGGTTCCTCAATCACAACCTCCTCCTCCACCTCTGGTGGTGCTTCTTCTGTTGGATTATCAACAATATCAGCCCACGACGAAGAAGGACCGGTGCCCCCAATTCCCCTTCCTCTGCCACCGTCAGTGTCACTGCGCCTTCCTCTGCCCCTACCTGTTCCAACATCACCACTGACTAAAATGTCCTGACTTATTCCATCATTGATCATCACCCTATATGTAGCATATGCAACGGCAAAAACATGAGGGCTTAGCTCTCCAAATGTAGCCCCCTTGTATTGTTCCATCATTTGGCTATCATACAAACGAGGAAGTCTTTTAAAAGGATTGATGGCAATCAGTATGCTCCCATTATATGTATAAATTTCATCAAGTTCATATCTAGTTGACAAATTGTGCAGAACTCCCGGTTTATGCAAATAAGCTAGTTTTGTCATATCATCCACACTCCCAGGCACTGCTTCAGTATCTTTAGGGTGTGCATTTAAAACGTCCACAACCACTATTTTTCCATTGGTGGTCTGAATTTTAGCTTTCCGTCCATAGATCTCTAGAAATTTTCCATCGATCCAGAACTCTTCATCCTCATTATCATTAGATTCATCATCTTGATTTGTATCATTTTCATATTCATCATTATCAACATTTTGATTGAATTCTTCTTCCCCATCCCAATCCTTGTTGAGATCATCTTCATTTGAATCCTCATCTTGATCTATGTCAGCTTCATTGGAATCTTCAACATTATAATCATCTAATGCTTCACCTTGTTTCCTTCCACCATTGCCAACATCTTCCTTATTATCGATTTCTGCATAACTCTCCTTAAAACATGTTGCAGCTTCGGCACATGATTTTTCTAAATGTTGAATTGCTTCTTGAATACTGATTTGTTCAACATAATTAGAATGTGAACACAATGGCACATTGTGTGGCAAACTACGTTCAAAGGCCTGCATGATTATATTGTGTGCCATGGCTCTGATACCACTAAAGCATAAAAACTTAAGTTGAAGCAAAAAGGACTGATAGCTTGTAAAATTGAATGTTAAAACACATAGAAGGTATTTAAAAAAAATAATTTATTATTGTATAAAAATGTATAAGATGATTTGAATGTACAATGAGGACCCTGCTTTTATACCTCAACAGGTGACCTTTCATGAAGGGGCATGTCTTTTATATTTATTTTATTTAGCTAATTGTTATGAATTATATTCATAACAAAATCCAACATTAAATGAGTTGTAAGAAGCAACTCTTTGGCATAAGTTTGATGAATTTTCATATGTTATTCATCATTTCAATCTCAAAGGTTCCAAGAAAAGAAGTCACACTATTCAAAAAGGTAAAAAGCAACTCATGTTTTAGCTCTCCAAAGTGGCTCAGTTTTAAAGGTGAAAAATCAGGTTTTGAAAAGGTATGTGGAGCCCATTTCTATTCAAAATGGAATCATACTTGCCTATAAAAACCAAAAAGGTTCCAAACTCATTTCATTTGCCTTCTATTCTCCTTTATTCATCGATCTCTCCCCTCCATTGGCAAAAAAAACACAAGTTTCTAGGCAAATTTGGTCAAAAATTGGTGGTGTTGCGCTTCCAGAGACTATGCTGCGTTTCTGAGGCCAGGGTTGCGCTTCCAGACATTGCACTGCACTTATGCCAGAGCAACCCGAAATTCTTCAAAACTCACCCAAATTTGATTTTGAAGCTTGCAAACTTATTTCTTTCTATCCTAAGATTGTTCCCAAGGTTTCTACCATCATGGAGGGAGATTCTTCACCAGAGAGGGAAAAACACCATAAAGGAGGAAAAATCTCAGATATGAGCCTACCAACTGCAATGAAATCAGCTCATCACCCTTCATCAAGCAGTCTTTTGAAGATGTAAATCGTCTAGAGTTTTGCAAAAGGGTATGTGAAGCAGGTTTTCATGAACAATTGACAGATTAGATTGCCACTCATTTGAAAGGGGAAAGGGCCATCGTAACAGGGGTTGAGTTTACATTTTAAATGGCTTCTATTTCACTTGCTACAGGGATACCTGATCATGGAGAATATTGGTTTAACGGTATGAATTTGGATCTTGAACATTACATGTCTTTCTTGAAAACAACCTATAGGGAGACCCATACACACATTATCCCATTTAGGTACCTGTTGGAGAAGTATGCTCCATTAATGAAGGTTGTCATGAAATTTTCACTTGTGAGGGAAGGCTTTCTAGATTGTATGCATATCACATCCAGCTTCTAATGAAATTCACAGCCCAAAAACATCTCAACATGTGAAATTATCTATGTAGAAGCCTTGTCAAAATGTCTAAGAAGGTACAAGTCAGAAAAAAAGAACACTACCTTAGCCTTTTTCATCATAGCTTGATAAAGACAATAGTTCTCCATCATCTTGCATAGAAAAACATGACATGGGATTCTTTCATTGAAACAACTTTGAAATGGCATGAGACTAATGTTTCACTTCAGCATCAAAACATACCAACACAACAGATGGAGGTAGGATCATCAAGCCAATCAGTGGAGGTTACTTATAAAGCACCTAGACCTGAGGTCACTAGAATGTATCAAACAGGAAAAAGGCTTGTGTTTACTTCTCAGGTTGAGAAAAGGGCCAAACCTTCTACATCAACAAAAAATGGATCACATATACAGGATGAAGACTTGATTGAGCATGAATTTGATTTGGTGGACTTCGAACAGAAAATGAGCCGTCAAACATGCAACAGACTATCAAAGAGAAAGATTCTCAAATCAAAGAACTCATGGACAACATGGAAAGAGAAAGGTTTGTTATCTCCTTAAGAAAACAGTCATCTTAAAGCTAAACAACTCATCATGGAGAAAGAGAAAACTAAATTGTTGCAACAAGGAGGCAAAGGCAAAGCAGTTTTGGAGTTTAGTGAACCTAAGCAAACTCATAAATAATGCAAGAAAAAGAGGCCAAGGACCAAGGGACTTAAAAATGCATTGAAGGAGGAGCATTAAGGGATTTTTGAGGTCTAAAATATGCCTCCTAAGGAAACTATAAAATAATAGTGGAAATAATAAAATAAGATTAGATGACATCATCAAATTTTAGAGGGAAAAATGAAAAAACTATTTTTTCAACTCATATTTTTAACTTATCTCGTTATGGGTTTACTCAAATTTCAAGCGAAAACACTCATTGGATGCATAATTTGATTCCTCATCCAAGGAGTACCCATGTTGTATAATTTTTATCGACCCTACTACATGAAAATTGAGAAATACATGAAAATCATGATTGCAATCGTGTTTTTTAACTTATTTCTCATTTTTCATGTAGTAGGGTCCATCGAAAGTATACAACATAGGTATTCTTTGTATGAGAAATTAAATTTTGAATCCAACGAGTACTCCCACTCAAAATTTGAGTAAAACCTTAGGCTAATAAGTTGAAAATACGAGTTGAAAACGTAGTTTTATTATTTTATTATTTTCTAATTTTTTACTTTTTTACTCCAAAAATGGTGAATCATACCCCATGGTTGACATCATCATCTTGAATCCTATTGGTTCTTATAAAAAAAAATTGGTTGTACATTTTCTTAGGAGGCCCATTTTAGACCTCAAAAGTCCCCAAATGAAAGCACACAGTTTGCTAGATGAAGACCTAGACATGAAGGACATAATTTCCTTAAAGATCAATGAGGGCAGGGAGTATTGGCTAGATAAAATCAATGATCACTTGAAAAAGATTTTTTACAAATCCAACAGAGATAACCAGCTACTAAGTCACATGGCACATCACTATCAAACCAGAAACATGATATGTAATATTAAGCTCAAGCAGTTGGAAAACAAGCTCAAGGAAAACCTAAAGGACAAAAATGAGATCGATAACTTAGAGATGCTTGCTGAAGAATCCATGAGGGCTTGGCATACCTCATTTTGCAGCTCATGACCAATTTTGTAGGAATTCTGAGCATGTTTTTGGTTTTTTGGCTATTTTGGTGCCAAATTCAGAAAATTGGCTAGTCACAAAAGCACAGCACCATGGCACTACACTTTTTCCTTAGGCCTCCAAATCAAAAATGGTTAACATTTATGGAAATATCATGGCCTCCCCTCAAAACCCATTTCATCGTATTTTTCAGAGAGGGCCGAAATTTTGAGAAAAAGGAGAAAAAGGGGTCAAAAATCAACATTTTGCCCCTCTTTTTGACAGGCGTTGTGCTTCTGGAGACACCTTGGGAGAATTAGTTTTTGAAAGCCTTCCCATGCATTCTTTTTAATCATTCATGGTGTTCTAGAAACTAGACTGGAAACTCTAGTTGACTTTTCTTTCAGATCTTTATTTGGACCTAAGGAAGGCACCTTATAGTGGGCTAAATGTTGGCACTGTGCTTCTGCAAATTTTTGTGTTTTTCATTTAAATTTCATTGTGTAATTTCCTACTTTTTAGTTTTACTTGGTCAAAGTAAAAAATATTGATGTAATTGAAGTTATTTCGAGGTTATATGATGTAATCATGAATAAATAGACACGGTAGGTTGTTGTTATGGTTTATTAGGCCTCATTAAGGAAGCAAAATCCAAAACAAAGTCTAAAAGAAGTGTTTGTATTTGACCTTCTCACTCTCACCTATTGGTTGAGAGAATCTTGGAAACAGTTCCACCACCTAGGAATTCAACTCCTAAAGGTGGGGAAGTGGTTCAATTGAGTCTATATGTATCATTTCTCATTCAGAGAGAAGGGTTAGACTTTTGTGGAGAATCTTGTACCTTACTTTCTCTTACAGTAATACAGGAGCAATTGCAGCTATATTTCAGGCATTCTTGTTCAGTGAGTATATGGTGATGTTCTCTTTTCCTATCAGTTGCTAATGGATAGATCATATCTCTTTTCATTCTTTATGTTCTTCCTATGAATTTACTTGTAGTTATATAGGCATAAATATTAGATTTAAGTTTTGTTTATTTGGAAATCATGCTTGTGTTTCTCTTCTTCTAAAACTAATGAATTCATGCCTTTACATGCTCATTATGTTTTCTTAAACTCTCATACCTATACTACATTGAAAACACTTTAAGTTCACCATAACACACTGATATCTAGCTCCTTTTTATACTTGTCACTGCATACTTGAAGCCTTGACCTAATTACCTGCTCTAATCCCTAGTCCAGCAAACCAAATACCTTAAATTCACAAATACTCAAACAAAACTTGTATATCTAGGACAAAACCTATTTCTTTCTAGTTATTCTTTAACAAATCCTTAGAGAGATCCCTCTCTATTTCAGTAGGGCTATCTACTGAACTAAAAGTGGTTCGAGGTTACCTCTTTCGGTCTCCTCCTCAACCTAGGAAATTGTAGGGGATAACAGGAAGATCATAAAAGGAGTCGGAATAGCCATCTTATTTATGCACTTTGCGCCAACATGATTTCTCCAAAGAGATCAACAGGTACATCTCCTTTCCAGCTTGTCTATGGTAAAGAAGCTATTTTTCCTACACATTTAGCTTTTCCTGTCATGAAATTTTTACAAGAAGAAAATGAAGAGCCTGATGATTTTTCCAGAAGAATAAATCATATTATAGAACTTAATGAAGATAGAGTTGAAGTTCATTATAAGCTTCAGAAATATCAGAATAAAATGAAAAGTTTGTTTGATAGAAAATCCAGAGAAATAGATTTTAGAGAAGGAGATTTTGTGTTATGATGTGATGCTAGAAGAGAAGAGAAAGGAAAACATGGAAAGTTTGATAATCTCTAGTTTGTACCTTTAAGCATTGCAGAGGTTAAGGGTAATAACACTTTCATTCTACAAAATTTGGAAGGACAGTATTTATCATTATCTGTCAATGGAGAATACATAAAGCACTACATTTAGTGTTGAGAAGTTCCCCATTCATCGATCATTTTATATCACTAGGGAGTTTATTTTACATGCAATCCATATTTGTTTCTAACAGAGATCACATTAGCCCAAGGAGAAGGCACATGGATCTTAAAGTTCTATGCTACCTGCAGGAGGAAGAAGTCCCGACCTTGAGCCAATGTTGTAACATCCTTTATTTTTGATAAGTTAGCTTTTATTTATAAAAGAGGGTATGAAAAAATAAAGAATGAAAAAAATGAAAATGAAAAAAGAAAAAGAGAGAGATGAAGTAAAATCCCATCAAAAGAAAATCAAAATTTGTACAAGTGAGCTAATCTAAGTGCCACTTCAAAGAAATAAATTGCATTGTAATAAATTAAGGTTTTGTTTACAGTTTGTTGCAATACTGCAAACTTCTATTTTGATTTGAATCATATAGTTTAATCATGATCAAATCATTTAAATTTATGTTTTAGATTAGTGAATAAGTTCACCAAATTGTTTAATCTTGGTATAACATTATTAGATAGGATAGAATAGAATAAATAATGGGTTAACATTCTCAAAATTTGGCCAAAGGATGTATTAGATTAGGGTTACAAACAAATTAGGCAAAGAATTGGTTGGTTGCTAGTCCAAATGTGCCAAATTTAGATTAAGATTAGTTTTAATTATGATATAATTACCTCTTAAAGGTGATTATTATTTTGTATAAATAAAACTTTATAATGTTTTAACCAAAGTCATAAAACGACAAAGAAAGTAGCTTCCCTCAAGGCGGTCCATCAAAACATGTCACTCCCTCCTTGCTTGGCACCCCCGACTCATTACCACTTACCGCTACCCCCCCTCTGAAATCCGCATATCTCTTCATTCATACTTCATTTCGCCAATGATCATTTCTTTCCCATGCCTTTCATCCTTCCCATGCCTTCCATCCACTAATCCTTTCACTCCATGTGTCCATATCCATTATATATATATATAGATATAGATATATATATATATATATATATATATATATATATATATATATATATATATATATATATATATATTATATATATATATATATATATATATATATATATATATATATATATATATATATAGATATATATATATTGGTTTTTCCTTTATACATTTGAAATATTTATTGATTTTTACTTATTATTTTTTACTTGATAAAAGTTACCTCACACAACTATAATATCAATTTAACTAATTTATGTGTGATATATGTATTAATTTTTACTTCGATGAATTTTACTTCACACATTTTCTGAGGTAAAAACAAATGTTTAATGATAATTACCCATAGAATTGTTGAGCCATATATGGTAGAGTGTTGGACACAGATTGTCATTGATGTCAATATGGCAATATTCAAGAGGAGGAGACAGAGCAAAAGGAGCCAAGAGGAGCGGACCAAGCCAGAGGAGCCACATATATCGGAGGAGTGCCAGAGCAAGAGGAGCCATATCGAAGGAGTGTCAGAGCAAGAGGAGCCATCGGAGGAGCTACAGGAGCAAACAGAGTGGACCGAGAGGAGCAGATGGAGCAAGAGAGGAGCAATATATATGGAGCAAATGGAGAAAATGGACCGAGAGGAGCAGATGGAGCAAGAGGAGCCAAGAGGAGCCATATATATATTACAAACAAATAGGGCCATCAGAGTCATATGATTGAAGCCTTGGGAGTCATTTTTTTTTTATACAGACTCCTTAAATCATTTTACAAGTGCTATATCGAATATCTCTGTTTACACAGAGAATTCAAAATATTTCCCCTTAGGTGGGACAGTGGCGGAGTTGAAAGAATATTAATTTTGGTCCAGACCCATATCGGGTCTGGAAACCAAATATCGCATCGGAGGAGAGGCCTCAGAACCACCGAAGTGTATGCTCCGACAGACCGGAGCCAAACCATTATAAAGGGGAGCATAAAGTAATATCGGGTCCGCAAAGGCCTTTGGGACTGTTAAGTGTAAGCTCCAATTGTCCGGAGCCGAAATATTATAAAACAGAGCCTAAAGGAGCATCGGGTCCGCAGACCCATTACATTGCAAATCTGCCGATAGGGAACTGCCGATAGGCCGGACCCGAAATCTCTTTAGAAGGGAGCTTAAAGGAGTGTTGGGTCCATAGACCCTTTGTGTTACAAAGTCGCCGAGGTGAACTCGCCGAATTGATGGAGCCGAAATTTGAATAGGCTGGATCATAAAAGGGTGTCGAGTCCGTCACATCGGAGGAGGCTGTTCTATTGTTTACAGCGAACGCCGATGTTCATCGGACCCGAAACAATATTAAAGGGAGTCTAAAGAGCATCGGGTCCGCTCCTCATCAGAGGTCGGAGTAAAGGGATTTATTGTGATCGTCGAAATCTGGACTCACCGATAACTATAAAGGCGGGCGGATAAGATTTGAAATCCACGAATGATCATTTGAGCGGATTTACATGGGTTCCCATGTAGTAATGTATATGTGACAGAAATATTTATAAAGGGGTTTTATAATGTTTCCCATATATTATATGTGGCTGCGGGTTTAAGCCTTAAGACATATATTGAAACGCTTGTGTTGATTGTATGTGTCAACACGATTGGGCGGTGGCTTCCGATAGACATAAAAGCAGCAATACAAGGGTGGCTCTGATTCTATAAGTGTGGCGGGTTGATTAAAGCGCTCGGTGATGGTTGATTAAAAGGCTCGGTTGATGGATTCCGATGGTTGATTAAAACGCTCGGGTGGTGGCTTCCGATGGGTGATTAAACACCTCCGATAAAGCCTGTAAGAAAAAATAAAGAAAGCAAAGAAATGGAAGCCGAAGTGTCAAGCGATCAAGTGAGGAGGAAGCCAAAGAGCCAGCACGTAAGAGGAGACGAATGGACAGGGGCATGGAGCATATAAAAGAAGCAAAAACATAGAATTGTGGTTGTTGGTGGATGGCATAACTTGAGCATGAGATAGTGGAAGCAGTAGAAGAAAAGGGGACAGAAGAAGTAGTGGAAGCTGAAAAGAGCGCAACAGCACACCAGTGTATACCAAAGAGGTTGGAGCCTCAGAATTGAAAAGGATTGAAGTCCTTGGGAGTTGGTGCTCCTAAGTCCAAGATTGGTGTCTTGGCAAAATAGAGTTGGTGCTCAGGAGGTTGGAGCCTCACCAAAGTCCAAGTTGGAGCTTGGCAACCAATTGTGACATTCTATTTATTGTATTTATTTTACTGCACAATTATATTAATAAAAGCATTTATTCCTGCTGTTCATTTTGTGTTCTGAACATACATGTTTTAACTAGTAAAACAATAGTGAGAAAAAGAAATATTGATTCACCCCCCTCTCAGTATTTCCAACAATTGGTATCAGAGCCAAGTTTCTTCATTCTAGCCTAACAGCTTGAAGAAGGATCAACAACCATGATGAGAAATCATGAAGCATCAGGAAAACCTCCTCTGTTCGATGGCACTAACTTTGGTTTTTGGAAGAAAAGAATGACTTACTATTTAATGTCCCTTGGACCTGAAGTCTGGAATTTTTGTCAAACTGAATACCAAGCGACTTCCACTCTTCCAACAGACCAAGACGAGAGGAAAGCCTACATTGCAAATGCAAAGGCCATGAACTCCATCACTAGTGGAATCACTGATTCCGAGTTTACAAAAATCATGCACTGTAACTCTGCCAAAGAAATGTGGGAGAAGCTAGTTAGCTTGTACGATGGAGACTCAAAAGTCAAAAAGGCAAAGCTTCAAACTCACAGAAGACAATTTGAAAGTTTGAAGATGGAAGAGGAAGAAGATATTGCAGCATACCTCCTCCGAGTGGCTGAAGTGGTAAATTCCCTGAAAGGATTGGACGAAAAGGTTGAAGAAAGTACTATTGTACAAAAGGTATTAAGGTCCCTTCCAGACAGATTTGACTCCAAAATAAGTGCTATAGAAGAATCAAAGGATCTTGACACCCTGAAAATGGATGAACTCCATGGAATTCTCATTGCCTATGAAATGAGGAAAGGTGGACCTAGCTCCAAAGATGCAGCATTCAAGGCCTCAATGTCAAAGAAAGGGAAAGAAAGGAATGACTGTAGTGATGAGTCAAATGTGGAATCCGAATTGGCTCAATATGTACGAAAGTTGAAGAGAGGATCTAAGCTTAAAGGCAAGTATCCTCTTATCTGTTTTAAATGTGGTAAAATAGGTCATTATGCAGCAAAATGTCCTCATAAACATGACAGTGATGATGAAAGAAATTCTAAAAGAATGACATACAAAAAGAAAGGGTTCAATAAGAAAAACCTTCTCTCCAAGCAAGATGAGTCTGATGAGGATGAGTTTATCGTCATCAAAAAGAAATCAGATGAGGAAAGCGATCATGATGAAAGCCAAGAAGCATTATTCATGGCACTCACAGTTGATGATGACTCGGAGCAAGAAGGAAATGTGGATGAACTGTTAATAAGTGCCATTGAAGAGAACGAGAAACTACGGAACAAAATTATCTCTCTCAAAGTGGAAAACGAGGAAATAAGAAGGAGAGAAGATCTCTTGGAAACAAAGCTTAAGGAAAAAGAAGAGACTTGTGAAGAACGTGAGGCCGAAGTACTATCTCTGAGAAAGGAGTTGGAGCAAATTAAAAAGGGTTGTAAAAGCTCTCAAATACTTGATACTATTCTGAAAAATAAAAAACCTCAACATGATAAGTCTGGAATAGGTTTCAAGGGAGAATCCTCAAGCACTAAGAATAGTGCGAAAAGCTATGCCGATGCACTTTCCTGCAACCCAAAAGATGAAAAAGTATCTTATCAAAAGTGCATCCCAGATTCCAAGAATCAAGAAAGAGTTATTCCAAAGAAGAATGTGGAGTCGAATCATGGACACTACAGCAAATACAAACCTGTACTTCACCAAGGGCCCATCAAAAATCCAAAGGACGAGGGAGGAGTAATTCTCAGAAAGGAAGGAGAATTAAACCGTGGTTGCTTCAAAACCATATTTCTTGGACACTGTTTTCACTGTAAAAACTTCGGTCACCAAGCTAGACACTGCATGGCTCGCAGAAGTGAAAAGACAATGCAAAAGGATCGAGTAATCAACTCATATGCTCCCAAAAGATAGGGACAAATCAAAACCTTCAATTCATTCGATCCCTTGACTAAATTTGATCTGACTTGCTCTTTTTGCTACAATAATGGACACTATGAACAAAACTGACCACTCAAAGGAAGAAAGACGAGTAGCAAGATCTCTGCAATGGACAAATGCGGCCTGGCTCTATTTGCGCAAAATAATGGAAACCAATGGTTTGTGGATAGTGGGTGCTCCAGACACATGACAAGAGACATAAGGAAATTTATCTCACTGAGCAAAAAGGAAGGGAATGTGTCCTTTGGAAGCGGAACTGGCAAAATTGCAGGAAGAGGAACAGTTACTCTGATCAATGGAAAAGGAAAAGCTCAAGATGCTCTGCTGGTTGACGGACTCAAACACAACCTTCTGAGTGTCAGCCAAATTTGTGATCAAGGACATAAGGTTGTCTTCAGCACCAAAGACTGTGAAATAAGGAACTCTGTCTCTGGAAAACTTGTGGCAAAAGGAGTAAGAACACCAGACAATATTTACGTTCTGAACAAGATTCAGGAGAACAAATGCTACTTGAGTCAGGCAGATGAGAGTTGGTTGTGGCATAAGAGACTTGGACATACCAGCTTCGAAAATCTGGTCAATATTAGCAAAATCAAAGCTTTACAAGACATCCCAAGGCTGTCCAAACCAAATCAAGCAGTGTGTGGTCCATGTCAACATGGAAAACAGACGAGAACCAGCCACAAGACAAAGGAAAACTATACATCAAAGCCCTTGGAAATCATACATGCTGATGTGTGTGGGCCAACTAGAAATCAAGCACTCCAAGGAGAAAGGTACTTTGTATTATTTGTTGATGATTATACTAGAATGATGTGGATATATTTCATAAAGTATAAATCTGAAACTTTTGAGTGTTTTAAGAATCTAAAAGCCCTTGTAGAAAATGAAAAAGATTCAAAAATTAAGTGTCTCAGAACAGACAGAGGAGGAGAATTCACATCAAACGAGTTCAGAGAGTTCTGCAATATTCATGGAATTAAAAGGGAATACTTGGTTGCCAGAACACCTCAACAAAATGGGGTAGTTGAAAGACGAAACCGAACTGTCCAAGAAATGGCAAGAACCATGCTGTTAGCAGCAGATCTACAACCTAAATTCTGGAGGGAAGCAGTAGGGACAGTTGTCTATACATTGAATCAGACTCAATTGAGACCAAATTGTGAAAAAACTCCTTATGAGCTATGGAAAGGGAGACCTGCTTCGGTGAAGTATTTCAAAATATTTGGAAGAAAGTGCTTCATAAAAATAAATGATGGTTCACTTGGAAAATTTGATTCTCGGGTTGATGAGGGGATATTTCTTGGATATTCACCACGGAGCAAGGCTTACAAGTGCTACAATTTTCGACTGAAGAAAATAGTGGAAAGAATCGATGTAAAGGTTGATGAAGATCTTCCAGAAAAGGAAATTGAAGAACAAGAAGATGACTTTCTCATTGAAGAATAAGAACCTAAAGAAGAAGAGATAGATGATGAAGAAGAAGAAGAGGAAAGAGAACCACCTCATACCCCTTCAAAGATGAAGTATGTAGAAAGATATCATCCAGAAGAACAAATCATTGGCGATAAAGATGAAGGTGTGCAGACCAGAAGAAGGATAACCACCTCACCGAAGACAAAAGCCATTGCCCTCCTATCTATGATAGAACCAGAAACATTCACAGAAGCAAGTAAGGATCATCATTGGGTAAAAGCAATGGAAGAAGAAATGTCCCAAATTGAGAAGAACAAGACATGGGAGCTGGTACCTCGTCCAAAGGACAAAAACATAATAGGAACCAAATGGGTGTTCAAAAATAAAATGAATGAGGAAGGACAGGTTATCAGAAACAAGGCAAGACTTGTCTGCAAAGGCTATTCACAAATTGAAGGAGTTGACTTTGAAGAGACATTTGCACCAGTGGCCCATATGGAAGCTATCAGGATGTTCTTAGCATTTGCTTGCTCGAAAGGATTCAAAATCTATCAAATGGATGTGAAATCAGCATTTCTAAATGGCGAACTCAAGGAGGAAGTCTACATGGAGCAGCCAGAAGGTTTTGATCTGACAGCAGGAAAGGACCTAGTTTGTAAGTTGAAAAAGGCTTTGTATGGGCTGAAACAAGCCCCTAGAGCTTGGTATGCAAGACTGGATAACTATCTCCAACAACAAGGCTTCAAAAAGGGAGTGGCTGGAAGAAATCTATACATAAAGACAGATCAAGGTAAGTTACTAGTTGCTCTTGTTTATGTCGATGATCTGATTTTTGCTAGTAATAATGATGAAATGAGCCATGAATTTTCTCAAAGCATGGCAAAAGAATTTGAGATGTCGATGATAGGAGAACGGTCCCACTTCCTTGGACTTCAAGTATCTCAAGCCAGAGTAGGGTTGTATATATCTCAAGCCAAATATCTAAAAGACATGCTCAAAAAATATGGAATGGAAGACTGTGCACCCATGAGCACCCCCATGACCACAAACTGCAAACTGAGCAAAGATGATGACTCCCCTCTAGTAGATGCAACTCATTACAGGTCAATGATTGGAGCCCTCCTATACTCAACAGCTACACGACCTGACATAATGCAAGCAGTAGGAATGGTGGGAAGATTTCAATCGGCTCCCAAACAATCCCATTTATTAGTCGTAAAAAGAATCCTCAGATATCTGAAGGGAACTTCAGATTTCGGTCTTTGGTACCCAAGGAGCTCAACACTGACTGTAACTGCATACACTGATGCTAATTAGGCTGGAAATATAGATGATCGGAAAAGTACTAGTGGAAATGCATTCTTCCTAGGAGACTGTTTGGTATCCTGGCTCAGCAAAAAACAGTCATCCATATCATTATCCACAACCGAAGCCGAGTATATTGCTGCAGCAGACTGTTGTACTCAGATACTATGGATGAAGGAAGCGCTAAAGGATGTCAACACATGTACAGATCAACCAATTACTGTTTATTGTGACAACACTAGTGCTATCAGTCTCAGCAAAAATCTAGTGATGCACTCAAGAACCAAACACATTCCAATCAAGTATCATTTCCTCCGTGAGCAAGTAGCTGAACAAAACATCGCTCTGGAATATATCGGTACTAAGGAGCAAATAGCTGATATTTTCACAAAACCTCTTCCTCGGGAAGCATTCGAACATCTGCAACAAAAGATGGGGGTTATTTCTTTATCATCGCTCAAGTTTATTCATAAAGATGCAGCAGGACAAGGGGAGCAGCTTGACAGGGGGAGTTCGTATGCATTCCTTTGCCATTGATGTCAAAGGGGGAGAAGGCAGAAGAATATTGCCATCAATAACAAAGGGGGTGATTGTTGGACGCAGATTGTCATTGATGTCAATATGGCAATATTCAAGAGGAGGAGACAGAGCAAAAGGAGCCAAGAGGAGCGACTAAGCTAGAGGAGCCACATATATCGGAGGAGTGCCAGAGCAAGAGGAGCCATATCGAAGGAGTGTCAGAGCAAGAGGAGCCATCGGAGGAGCTACAGGAGCAAACAAAGTGGACCGAGAGGAGCAGATGGAGCAAGAGAGGAGCAATATATATGGAGCAAATGGAGAAAATGGACCGAGAGGAGCAGATGGGGCAAGAGGAGCCAAGAGGAGCCATATATATATTACAAACAAATAGGGCCATCGGAGTCATATGATTGAAGCCTTGGGAGTCATTTCTTTTTTTTATACAGACTCCTTAAATCATTTTACAAGTGCTATATCGAATATCTCTGTTTACACAGAGAATTCAAAATATTTCCCCTTAGGTGGGACAGTGGTGGAGTTGAAAGAATATTAATTTTGGTCCAGGCCCATATCGGGTCCGGAAACCAAATATCGCATCGGAGGAGAGGCCTTGGAACCGCCGAAGTGTATGCTCCGACAGACCGGAGCCGAACCATTATAAAGGGGAGCATAAAGTAATATCAGGTCCGCAAAGGCCTTTGGGACTGTTAAGTGTAAGCTCCGACTGTCCGGTGCCGAAATATTATAAAACAGAGCCTAAAGGAGCATCGGGTCCGCAGACCCATTACATTGCAAATCTGCCGATAGGGAACTGCCGATAGGCCGGACCCGAAATCTATTTAGAAGGGAGCTTAAAGGAGTGTCGGGTCTGTAGACCCTTTGTGTTACAAAGTCGTCGAGGTGAACTCGCCGAATTGACGGAGCCAAAATTTGAATAGGCTGGATCATAAAAGGGTGTCGGGTCCGTCGCATCGGAGGAGGCTGTTCTATTGTTTACAGCGAACGCCGATGTTCATCGGACCCGAAACAATATTAAAGGGAGTCTAAAGAGCATCGGGTCTGCTCCTCATTGGAGGTCGGAGTAAAGGGATTTATTGTGATCGCCGAAATCTGGACTCGCCGATAACTATAAAGGCGGGCGGATAAGATTTGAAATCCACGAATGATCATTTGAGCGAAATTACATGGGTTCCCGTGTAGTAATGTATATGTGACCGAAATCTTTATAAAGGGGTTTTATAATGTTTCCCATATATTATATGTGGCTGCGGGTTTAAGCCTTAAGACATATATTGAAACGCTTGTGTTGATTGTATGTGTGGACACGGTTGGGCGGTGGCTTCCGATAGACATAAAAGCGGCAATAAAAGGGTGGCTCTGATTCTATAAGTGTGGCGGGTTGATTAAAGCGCTCGGTGATGGTTGATTAAAAGGCTCGGTTGGTGGCTTCCGATGGTTGATTAAAACGCTCGGGTGGTGGCTTCCGATGGGTGATTAAACGCCTCCGATAAAGCCTGTAAGAAAAAATAAAGAAAGCAAAGAAATGGAAGCCGAAGTGTCAAGCGATCAAGTGAGGAGGAAGCCAAAGAGCCAGAACGTAAGAGGAAACGAATGGATAGGGGCATGGAGCATATAAAAGCAGCAAAAATAGAGACCTGTGGTTGTTGGTGGATGGCATAACTTGAGCATGAGATAGTGGAATCAGCAGAAGAAAAGGGGGCAGCAGAAGCAGTGGAAGCTGAAAAGAGCGCAGCAGCACACCAGTGTATACCAAAGAGGTTGGAGCCTCAGAATTGAAAAGGATTGAAGTCCTTGGGAGTTGGTGCTCCTAAGTCCAAGATTGGTGTCTTGGCAAAATAGAGTTGGTGCTCAGGAGGTTGGAGCCTCACCAAAGTCCAAGTTGGAGCTTGGCAGCCAATTGTGACATTCTATTTATTGTATTTATTTTACTGCACAATTATATTAATAAAAGCATTTATTCCTGCAGTTCATTTTGTGTTCTGAACATACATGTTTTAACTAGTAAAACAATAGTGAGAAAAAGAAATACTGATTCACCCCCCTCTCAGTATTTCCAACATAGAGACGTTAATGTCTTGTTCAACATTTTGACTTAGTCAAAATAAATATAAATATAAATAAATAAAAAATAACAAAAAGACATCCTGCATCCATTTTAATTCTAGAGAAAATCTCTTTTCACTCTAAAAGAGGTTTTCATCTGAAGAGATTTGGTATGTTATATTTATGATGTATACACAATCAATTTACATCAATACAAAATATTTTAAAAATATAATGAAGTTGTAAAATTAATACGTTCATCTTAAATAAATTAGAGAAAATAAATTAAATATATCTCCACAGCGCTGACAATATTTCTCATTTTCCCCGCATATATCACATTTTGTATATCAAATTTTCTTAAAAATTCTAATCTCGTATAAATCACAAATAGATTTTGAATAATAAATAATTTTCATAATCTTTAGCTAACAAAAAAAAGAAATAAAAAAAAAATTAATGACTCTAGAAATCTGTTATAAGGCTAGTCTCTTACTAGCCCTACAAGGTGTAGATTCCAACAACTACCACTATAACCTCTAAATGCTAAGTACATAAAGAAAGCTAGTCTCTTACTAGCCCTACAAGGTGTAGATTCCAACAGCTACCACTATAACTTCTAAATCCTAAGCACATATATACGTATGTAAATCTAGAAAATTTCTCACATAATACTTTATTTATATATCCATCATCAATTAAATTGCTGAAAAAAAAAAAAAATCATATCTCACCAATATAATTAATAAATTTCTAATATTTTTATATAAAATTAAATTTATTTTAATAAAATAAATAAATTCAAAATTAATTAAATTAAGCTAAATACAAAAACAGATTTATAAGTTTTTTAAAACATGGTTTTATATAAATATCTATTTTTATATTTAAAACCTTCTTTTACACATGGAAATAAAAATTGAATAACATATACAAACAACCACATAATAAGATGCATATAAAAGCTACTAGGAATGTGAAAGGTTAATTAATACATAATAGGCATATATATATTATATTTTTAGTGTGACTTTTTATGCGGAAATCTCATAGAAAATTTTTAGGTGAAATTTTCATTTGGATTATTTAAATTGGTTTTTTTACTGGATTCAACATTCTGAAAACACTCTAAGAGATTTCTATTGTGCAAGGATTATCTATCAAACTTATGATTTCAATAAATTTTTGCTGACCAGAAAAACTTCCAAAAAATTATACTAAAATCAACTCATTTTATATATATATATATAATGGCAATGTTACCAATAAGATAGGAAATTCTATTAAATTCAAGTAGTGTGGTAGTTGAACATGTCATGAATTTCTGAGTCAATATTATGGAGTCATATGAACGTGATTCGTTTTCGGGGCAAACACCCTGACACCGTTTTTTAGCGCAATTATCTCAACAAATATCAGATATCCTGGGACGACGTGAGTATAAAAGCCACTCTTTGTTATTAAAGTCAATGAAATCCTTTTCAAGGATCCAGTTTCAGACGACCTGGGTACAAAAGCCACTCTGGCTTATTGAAGTCAATGAAATCCTTTTCATGGATCCAGTTTCAGACAGAAGCTCCTTCAATTTTTTACAGACGTTTGAAAAAGGTGCGCAAGGTGAGAGTGGGGAATTTGGAACATAATTGAAAAGTCTACGACGCTGAAGTACACGCGGAGAATATGGAGTGACGAGGTGAACAGAGTGGCTATGGTCGTCCATAAACAGTAGTTAGTTGTATTGTATTGATGGAGAAGTCCAAATTAATTTTTAAATTAAGTGTTAGGTACGTGAAGTAAGGCCTTTTGGTGCGTATGTCCAACTGCACGCCAAACAAATCTGTCTATCTTGACTTTGACTTGGGAGTTTTACTTGTTCAAACATGTGCATTATAATTTAAATTTGTTATATCACATGAATTATATAACTATATCTTGACTTTGGCTTGGGAGTTTTACTTGTTCAAACATGTGCATTATAATTTAAATTTGTTATATCACATGAGTTATATAACTTAGGTTATAGTTAAGTTAGATATTTAATTGGTATATAAGACACTTTGTTTATGAAAAAATCTATATTCACGAATATATGTGTAAATATACAAATTATTTTCTTATGATAGAATGGAATTTCACTATCTTTTACTGTGGAGAAATAGTTTTATTGTTTTGATAAACCAGTGTATTTACAATGATATTAGTACGCTGCATTTCTTGTCAACAACGTATTTATTTGAAACATTAACTCTAAACACGGATTTTTAAGTAATAATTCAAAATACAGTGTCTCAAATACTGTTACGCGTGACTCTGTAATTCGATAATGTCCAGCAATAATTTGATAATAGTAAATCTAGGATAATAATATTTTGAAGTGAAATTTCAAATTTGGTTTTTCTCTTTAATGTGCACCGTCTCAAAAAATGAGATAACGTGACACTGTAATTTTAGAATGTCAAGCAATAATTTGATTACAATGAATGTGGCCAGGTGAAATTTCAAATTTGGTTTTTTCCGTTAATGTATATTGATGAGATTTTTTATTTCATATGTGAAAGTTCAATGATTTTTCTTATTTATTTATGACATTTTATTATTTATCATATTTATGGTATTTGTGAGTTTAAGTATTGTTTTGGATTTTTAAGTTTTTATGATCTAAGTATTTTCTTAAAGAAATTGGAAGTGGCTACCTCAAGTTCTCAAGAAAAATAATAAGATAGATAAATTTGGGATGGATGATCTAAAAGCCTAGGAGCATGGACTCTCTAAAAGTATTATTTTATTATTTTCCCTCGAAAAACAAAGAATAATACCATAGGTAGATCCTATGGGAAAATACCATAGTAAACAGCATGGGAAAATTCCATCTATTTTGACCATATCAAGAAAAGGGAATATTACAAATCCTTCAGCCCAAAGATTTCTTTCCCTCAAGAAATCCACTTCAATCCATAGCAAAAGGATATGTATACTGATACGAGGATCCCATACAAATGAGTGTGTTATTCCACACGTCCATGTTAAATGATTATGAATAGATTCTTTGTTACCTAGATCCCAAACAAGTCTCCAACCAATCTTACCTCAATAGATTCACCTAGATCCCAATGCCACCTAAGTCCTGGGACCTGTGGGTTATGATACCATCTCAGCCCTCCATCACTACTCGTGCCTAAGGGCCCCTGCTGTGTTACGCCCTTGGCTAAAAGTGTCCTCCTAGGAATCATCCCATCAATAGAGTACCAACTCACAATCTCTCTCCAATTCATGTCGCGGGAAGGATGAATACCTGCACATGGAACAAATCTACTATGTTGATGTTGCTCGATGCCCCACTCATGTTGCTCCACCCAATCACTCAACATGATCCATTTGGAGAACTCTGCCTAGCTTTCCCCAATTTATAAAGGTGGGTTGGTAGTGTTGTAAGCCTTATCTATGTACTCTCATAGAGGGTTGCTTTGGAACTCCCAAATGTACTCTTCTTGTTGCTTTGTGAGGGACTTGAGTAGTTTCTCAACACTAGATAGCTTGGCTGACTTGGCCATACCCCTATGAGCTCCTCAATTTTCCTATTCTCCTGTAAGACAATGTCTTGGAATGCCCAAACTCTCTACTTTGACATTATACGATCTGTCTTGAAATGCATAATATTTTCTCGAAAGTCCTCTACTGGTAATTCTCGTGCCTTGTTGAATTCCTTTATATCTGTCTACATTGGATGCTCAACTATCATAGCTCTAGCTTGAACCTTTGACCGACACTCCAGAAATGGATCATCCTGCATACTATATTTGTCATGTTGTCCCTCATGATCATGCTCATCATGTTAGTTTATTACTATTGGCTCCTCACTTGAGTCCACTCATCATGTTAGTTTATGAAACCAGCTCACAAAAAGATAGAAAAGAAAGATCAACGCCTTAGAAATCAACCTGTTTGAGTAGGAAACCTCTTTTACATTACACAAATGAACAATTCTTGGATGATACAAATGACAAGACATCCCTTCTATATATAGGAGTCTAAGGGATCCTAATACAGTCAGAGCCTACATAACAATAATATTGTAGGGGCACAACAATAACAATAGTGGGATTCTATGGGGCATAATAATAACAACATGGGGACTATATGGGCACAATAATAGAATAAGGGTGCTGCACTAATAACAATAAGGGGTTACACTAGTATTATAGGGACCTAACATGCTCCTCTCCTTCAAAAAGTGTTCTCCTCAACACTTGAGTAGTTATGGATGCTTCTATATAAAATTCTCATCCTCTCACGTGGAATCTTCAACGGGTAAGTTCTTCCACTTGATGAGATACTCTAAAATTGATTGATTCTGTAGCTATCGATTTGTTGTTTTTGTGACTGCTTCCGACTACAATATGGTTTTTCCTTGTCAAGTTCTGGAAATATTGTTTGAACTTGGATCTTCTAACCTATAACCTTCTTTAAGCATGAAACATGGAAAACTGGGTGCACTCGGGATGATGCAGGAAGCTTCAATTGGTATTCCATAGTACCAATATTTTGTAACACCTTATACAAAACATAATACTTTGGTGATAATTTATTATCCTTCTTAGTTTCCTTGAGGGGAATTTGTTTGTATGGTTGTAGTCGTAAAAATACCCAGTCACCTATATCAAAATTTCTTTCACTGCGATATTGATCTGCTTGTTGTTTCATTTGATTCTGTGCCAAAGTGAGGTTATCCTTTAAAAGTTGGAGAACTTGTTGTTGATGCTCGATGTGATCTTTCACTGCTTGAACCTTTTTCTTCTTGATATTTCCTTCTATCTTGAGAGTTTGAGGAGTGGTAATTCTCGAAAATGCATTACAAGATATGGTCGAATTCATTTCTTGATGCTCTAGGGTTGGTTCATCATGTTTGTCCTCTTCTTTTAACATTTTCTAATCCTTTTCTTCCTCCTCTTCACAATGTACGTAAAATAATTTCTTCTCATCACACTTATGACCTTTAGTTTATTTGCTAGCACAACTGTAACAAAGCCCTTTCTCTATTTTGTCTTCCAATTTTTGTGGTGTAAACCTTGTAGGTTTTGGAAGCCTAGCAGAAAAAACACTTCCATATTTATAGTTGTGAGCGGTAGGATTCCTTGTTTCCATAATTCCACTTTCAATTTTTCTTGCCAACTTGAATGCCTTCTCCAATGAATCAGGTTCCCAAAGATGAACCTCATCTTGAATGTTATCCTTTAAAGTCCACATGAAGACATCAATCCTTTGCTTATCTGGAATATTGTTTACCCTTATATTCGAACTTTGGAAGTCTTCAACGTGCTCTGCCATTGAACCCTTTTGTTTGAGATTTATCAATTGGCTAAAGAAGGTGTTGCTCTTTGTATCCTCATAATGTGCTATCATTTCCTTCGTGAAAATTGATCAAGTGACAAGTGGTTTACAAGCACAAAGCCCTCTATACCATACAAATTGTTTTGATTATAAATACGGAGATGCAATATGTACCTTTTGTAATAGTTGTACATCATGTAGATCAAAATATTGCTCCATCTGTAGTATCCAATTTACTGGATCCTTGCCATCAAACTTCCCCATATCGTTTTTTCTTGACTTTAGGACCTCGATCCTAAATCTATTGTATCTCTGCAATTTCAGGTATCCCTCTACGTCCTCTTTCCAATTCCACTACTCTGGTCAAAATTGGATTCTCCAAGAAATCATTATGCCCAATCTCCCAAGATGACCTGATTATATACTTTTCTAGTAGAGATAACTTGTATGAAGTGCCACGTGTCACTGTTTTGACCTTCAGACTTGAAACTGATACAAAAAACACTACAGTTCATCCTCTTTCTGTAACGTCTTATGAAATTTCAATCTGATACTCAGAAAGAAAGTTATGATGATTTTCCCAAGGTCACCTATTTTGGATGTAATTCAAGAGTCTGCAAAAACCCTAACTTCCTTGAACCATATCTCCGAAATTATAGCAATACAAGATCTGAAATTCGAACCCAAGATGCAACACACGTTTGGCTCAAATGAGTTTTAATTTTAGAGGCTTAACCTTCGTAGAAAAAAAAATTATAGTGAACATGCCATGATGCCTTATTTGAGATGAAATTCTAGATCTTGAAAACACCCTAACTTCCTCACACCATATCTCCTAAAAAAGAGCGATAAAATATCTGAAATTCAGACCCCGGGTTCAGACAAATTTCATCTAAAATGGATTGTTTTGTTATCTTCTGAAACTTTGTATTGAAAACGTTATAGCGACAATTCCACGATGACCTGTTTGGAGCAGCGAAACCCTAGAATCCAAAGCTCTGATACCAAATGTTATGAAACCAGCTCAAAAAAAGATAGAAAAGAAAGATCAACGCCTTAGAAATCAAACTCTTTGTTGGGGCAGTCTCATTTACATTACATAAATGAACAATTCTTGGATGATACAAATGACAATACCTCCTTTCTATATATAGGAGTCTAAGGGGTCCCAATACAATCAAAGCCTACATAACAATAATAATGTAGGGGCACAACAATAACAATAGTGGGTTTATATGGGGCATAATAATAATAACATGGGGACTATATGGGCATAATAATATAATAAGGAGGTTGCACTAATAACAATAAGGGGTTACACTAGTAGTATAGGGACTTAAGAGTACTGGTGGACTGTTTTCTATACCTGATTTCCCATACTTTTTATGGATGTCCTCTTCAATTGTATGAGATTCTATAAAATCGTTAGGAGAAATTACCTCCTTCCTTTCCCCATGTACTTTGTCAAGCTGACTGATTATCATCAACTTATTCTACAAGTATCTTTGAAAAAAATTATGTTGATGCTCACCATCTGTACTGTTGGTTTCTCTCCTTAAAATTGATAAATCCAACTATAGATGAATCCCCATGTTCTGAAGGAGTCTCCAACTATTCTATCCTTATTGCCTTCTTATCACCTAGACATGAATGGTTAAGTGCCCAAAGTCCCTTGCAGGTAAAACATATTTGTCTCCTTCTTAGTTCATCCATGCTGCAAGTTTGACTACCTTTGTTCTTGATTCCTCCATCAATCCTCTTCATCTCATTCCTAGTCAACACTCTTCTGAGCAACTTTATGTTTTTCATGACCAACATTTCAACTAGATCATAGGAAGTTCATGTTACAACTAGTTCGTCTCTCCAAATGATCAATAGTTTGGATCTTAGTATTTTGCAGATGTCGACATCTCCTTATAAATCCAATGATATAATATTTTGCATGCTTGTTTTGACATGGTTTGGATGAGATGATGTAATGATGGTGTAAACGTTTTAGAACCCCTAAAAGATTAAGTCCTCACATCCCATATTCAACATGAACATGCCAAAGTTGAACTCTGCCATGAGTTCTAAGATTATGTGCTACTTTTGAAAGGTAGGAAGCATGATTTTGTTCAACCCTTGAAGGGTTTCTATTATTAGATGTAATATCTCTCTCATGATATCACTATTGTAAGGAAGTAGTGGAGATGTTAAAGCTATGATCATGCTGAGACAAGAAGCAATTGTGAGCCCGACCTCTTCACAAGGATGTTCCCAAAGTTTGGGTTGTATCAACGTAAGCATGGATGGCTTAAGATCCCACCTAAGTTTCTTCCATTTTGGCTGCCCCACCTTGGAGATACATGTGTCTGATTCCTCCAATTTATGAAGGCCTATGACTGACTTTTTTCGTTGCAATTCAAATCAAAGTGTGAAGATCTTAGGTCCTCTTCCCTGTCCTTCCTTCACTTCCCATGGGTATTTTGACTACAGAATGACATGGACTCGTTTCGAGAATGGTGTGGTGCTTTGACCATCATTTTGTTCTAAGGCGGTATTGTTGCGTAAAGGACTATATATTCTCACTAGTTCATCAACAAGTTTCTGAGTGTTTTCCAAGGTCTCTTCAAAGTGATCCATCTTCTACCATACCAAATAAAGAAAATATGTAGGAATACACTAATTCCTCATAGGAATATTATGTCAATCATGGCTTCCAAAATATTTTCAACAAATTTGACCCATAGTGTTAGGAATGATTCTCCCTTCACTTTTTTTTTAATAATATTATTATTAATCCAAAACCTTTATGTCTCCAAATATTAAACTCGAACTGAAAATAAATAATATCCTTATCCTTTTTACAAATAACTCACTTTCTCCCCTTCTTCTTATTTATTTATTTATTCATACAATAAAACCCCTTATAACACCCACAATTAAACCCTTATATATCCAATGTTACTATATGACGAAGGTCTCCCTCCATACGATTCCCCTTGACTGTGAGTCAAACTCATTATTTACCAATGGCGGTGTTCGACACATTTTGTTTTTGTCAAACTTAAGCATTTACGTTCTTGAAATTTAAGTCCTCGAATAATATCATGCTATTGATGATATGGTGGCTTTGTTTATTGTAATTGGAGTTAGATGATGGTTGTAGACTGGCTATGGAGGATGGTGTTTGGAGTGGCTTCTATTTTCATACTTAACTGAGCCCCTTTGTGATTACTCCATGGAAACACATAAACGCACATATGCGTATATGTGGCTTCTGCAATTTTAATGTGGCCCCTTTAACTCCATGGAAGATCCTCCTGCTTTCGGTCTGTTGCAAATTCCTGATGGCCCCCACGCCCAACATACCTACAATAAGTGGATCAGCCCTCACAAGTACTGGTTGACGTGATACTGATGAGTGAGGTCTCACGGGTTGACTAACTGCCACTATAACCAACTTTACGTCTAGTGCCTCGATCTATGGCTTTAATTCCTCCACTATAGTGGCCCTTCAAGAGAGAAGAAATTACACTGATAGAATACTAACCCAAAGGATATCAATGGATCCGACACTGAAATCTTTGCCCTGGAAATAAATCGATCTAGGAGAAATTTTACTGGTCGACACTTTAACTGTAAGAGAATGGAGGCTTTTCCCTACAATTCATACAAGAATATTTTAGTCTTCTGCAATACGATGCACCCCTCATCCTTCAGATACAATGTAGGTTAAACCTTCAAACAAAAAATGGACGTGCAAAAAATAACCCTTGGAATATTCCTGAGCAAGAGTGGATTGAAAATTAGATATTGGAATGGATTCTATCGAGCCCTTAGGTGGTTGCTACTGTAATAAAAAAGTCTTGGCTTGGTTGTTGTTCAAGAGTTCTTCCCCAATTTGTTGACTCCTTCTAGCACTTCCGTGGTGGCCAAATTTACGGAATGATTCCTTGGTCATGACTCAGATTCTGTGGTCTTCCACTTGATGGTGGCCTTGCAACCCTTCTCTCTTTCATCTGTGATAGATCTACACTTGGAGTTTATGGTGCCACAATGCACTAAACCTTTCCCAGCAATGTGATCACAATCTCTAGCCCACTGCTCACCGCCCACAGAATTCCTGCAACCTCTAACCTTCGACACACTAAATGTAGGCACCCTCCATTCCACAACCCACATTGTCTACCCGGTGCTCTATTGCGAGCATAGTACACAATCTTTTCTTTCAGTTCCAATCTGCAATGTGGTTCTTCGATCCCAAGACTCCACGTGATTTATAATGGCTTGACAGCCTTTCAAGGAATGGGATCACTTATGGTGGAACATTGACACTCTAGTGAGAACTAAGATCTCCTCAATGCTATGCCTCTTCTCTTGGTCCATGTGCGAATGATCGTTGCATGATCTCTCTTCTCCATAGTCAATCTGTTGGCCATGGTGCAACTCCTATCTTTCCTTTTCACGTGCTAATCACTAGCAATGGCTTGTAAGGTCTCTCAGCCCTCTTAGCCCTGAATTTACTGTTGTTGGGTCTACAGATCAACATAATCTTCTAGATCAACGACTTCTAATTGTATAATTCTCGGCTTTGATAAGTATGGTGCTTCACAACTTGCACTGATCATAATCAATCGTGAAAGAGTTACCTAATTCAATGCCCACCAAATTTTCTGCAATCTTATGTATATGATAGCCAATTTTGACCTTTCTTGAGGAATTCAAACTCTTTCCACATTTGTATAGGTTCAATCTTAGCCCCAAAATTAACCAATTTTATGAACCAAATTGACCAACTAGGGTGATATCGAATGCAAGTTTGATGGAAAGGATTCAATAACATGGATACTACAGATGGAGAAATATTTTGATCCCCATAATTTGAAACACACACAAAAGGTACACATTGCATCTTTATATTTAGAATCAAATCAGTTTGTATGGTATCGATGACTTTGTTCTTGTAAACCACTTTTCACTTGGTCAATTTTTACGGAGGAAATCATAGCACATTATGAGGATAGAAAGAGAAACACCTTCTTTAGCCAATTGATAAATATAAAAAGAAAGGGTTCAATGTTAGAGCATATTGAGGACTTCCAAAAATTGAATATTAGGGTAAATGATATTCCAAAGGAGCATATGATTCATTTCTTCATTGGTGGCTAGAAAAGTGGAAAGAAAAATTATGGCAACAAGGAAGTCTACCACTCACAACTATAAAGACAAAATTGTTGTTGCTCCTAGCCTTCCACAACCTAGAAGGTTGACACCACAACAGTTGGAGGAAAAAATAACAAAAGGGCTTTGTTACAGTTGTGATAGAAAATACACTAAGGTCATAAGTGTGCTGAGAAAAAATTATTTTACATAGATTGTGAAGAGGAAGAAAAGGATCAAGAAACATCAAAATAAGAGGATATACACCTGGAACCAACCCCAGAGAAAGAATAAATGAATCCGGCCATATCTTATGATGAATTGGTAGGAACTAATACTCCTAAAACTCTCAAGATAGAAAGAGATATCAAGAAGGAATTTGTTTGGGAAGGCCTTAAATATGTTGTTCAAAAGTTCATGACAGAATGTTTGGTTTGCCAACAAAATAAAGTTGAAACAATTAAGACCCTGGGTCTGTTACAACCTTTAGCCATTCCAAGTCAACATTGGGAGGAGGTTTCAATGGATTTTATCACAGGTTTACCCAAGTCTGAAGGAAAGATTGTCATCATGGTGGTAGTTGATAGACTTACCAAGTATGCACATTTTTTTGCATTATCTCATCCATTTAAAGCCAATACAATTGCTACTACATTTATGGAAGCAATTCAAAAGCTACATGGAAACCCAAAGATTATTGTAAGTGACAAAGATCCCATTTTCACTGGAAATTTTTGGACGAAATTATTTTCTTGTCTGGGTACTCAATTAGCTCATAACTCATCTTATCATCCTCAATCTGATGGACAAATGGAGATAGTGAACAAATGTTTGGAAGTATATATTAGTTTCTTTGTATATGATAAACAAACACAATGGGTCAAGTGGTTACCTCTGGCTGAATGGTGGTATAACACTTCCTTCCATGCTGCAACAAAAATTACCCCATTTATGGCACTTTATGGATATCATCCACCATCCATCAGATCATCTTTAAGAGAAAATTATAAAGTTCAAGAAATGGAATATCACATCGAGCATCAACAACAAGTTCTCCAACTCTTAAAGGATAACCTCACTTTGGCGTAGAATCGAATGAAACAACAGGCATATCAACATCACAAAGAAAGAAGTTTTGAGGTAGGTGACTGGTTATTTTTATGGCTACAAACATACAAACAAATATCCCTCAAGAAAGCTAATAAGGATAATAAATTATCACCAAAGTGTTATGCTCCTTACAAGGTGTTGCAAAAGATTGGTACTATTGTATACAAATTGGAGCTTCCCACTTCTTCCCAAGTGCACCTAGTTTTCCATGATTCATGATTAAATAAGGTTATAGGTGACAAGTTCTCAGTTCAAACAATATTACCAAAACTTGACGAGGAAGGGAAAATCATATTATAACCTGAAGAATTAATGGAAACAAGAACCTGATAGCTACGAAATCGATCAATTTCAGAGCATCTCATCAAGTGGAAGAACTTACCTGCTGAAGATTCCACATGGGAGGATGAGAATTTTATATAGAAGCATCGAGAACTTCTCAAGCATTGAGGACAACACATTTTTGAAGGAGAGGGGCATGTTAGGTCCTTATACTGCTAGTGTAGCCCCTTATTGTTATTAGTGCAACCCCCTTATTGTATTGTTGTGCCCATGCAGTCCCCATATTGTTAACAATGTAAACTTTGAAACGGGAAATATAAACTCAAAATGTAAAATCTGGCCAAATAACCCTAAAATAACATCAAAAATAGTGTTAAAAATGAAAAGTGTGTATACTGGAACGATGTTTTTTTTTAGGGTTAATTTTGAACATGTTTTAAAAATGGCAATGAAAACGAAATTTTTGTGCAAAAACCATCTTGAAAACGAAAAAGTGTTGATACTGGAACGATGATTTTTTTTTTAGGGTCAATTTTCAACATTTTTAAAAAATGCTAGTAAAACCGATTTTTTATGTGCAAAAAAACAGTTGTTTATGAGGAAAAAACACAATAATGTTTTTGGTAGAATAGAATTTTTGTTTCCTAAGTATAAATTCAACATGTTTTCAACCATAACATTCTAGATACAAAAAAAATTGAAATTTTTTAACCATAAAATTAAAAAACCATGACATTACGAACAAATTACATGACTAAATTAATCAAAATGTCATTATTTGTATATTGAATGAAACATACATTATATCTCTAATTTAATGTTGCATTGTAGATATTCTAAACAATAAAAATTATCATAATTAAGACATATAATCCAACAACATAAAAATGACTCATAACTTCTGATTTAACATCATATGGAAATCAAAAATTTTATTTCAAGATACGATGCAAACATCAGTTATATAAACTGTTTTAGACAATTATTAAAAATCACTCATATTTTCTTGCACACCATCAGAATTCACATCTTCAGATGAATGACTAGATGCTGACAAAGATGTTCCATATTCTTCTCTTTCATCAACTAGTGCCCCATCTGAGTCCACATGCATGCCCATCATTTCAAGTTTCAAAATTATTCTAGATCTACGACTACTTTCAACAGACTCCCATCTCAACACTGTTCCTTCTGGTAACAACCTTTTCAGAATCTCTATTGTCTTGAAGCGAAGAGTTCCTCTCTTTGTTAAATTTATGTCATAAACAAGTATGTCAACATCCTCCAATTTTAAAATGTATGTGTGGCAACAATTTATATTTGTACCCTTTCTTTTTCCCTTTCTGCCATTTTTTTGTCAACTAACATCTCTGGCTTATACACACCATTGAATGGGTGTGTATTTGTGGCATAACAATGTACTTCAACACCTATAACATCCTCATTTTATGTAAAGACCTTTATAACCTTAGCAACCCATAATGGAAAGCCATTGGGATCTCCATCTGCTAGCACTGCGATATGCAACCCTCCATAATATCCTGTACTGAACCCCTGTAAAGGTCTTCCATGGCTTCACATTGTGCACAAGATCTTCTAGAACCAATATACATCTCTCTTTCCTCTACCTGTGAAGAATTAATAATACCTTGAGATTGTTGTTGTTCAACAATGTTTATTTCCTCATGTTCAATTGACACATTTTGTGGCCAAAAAAATGGATTTTTCAAAGATATATCTTCATTTGTTGTTGTTGAAATGATATCACTTTGATTATTGAGAAATGACTCCCACCAAAGTGAATCAGAAATGTTAAAGCACTGATATGTATATCTGATACATTTTTGTTAATTTCTTCTAGGCAATCAGAATAATCTATATATCTATTCTGTCTACATGCATTATGAACTTCACCAACTGATTGTAATAACAATATTTTTGATGCAAATATTGGATGATCTGGAATGAACTTCAAAAATTCGAAACCTGATGATGGTGCCCATTCTGTAGTAGTTGAATACTTCTTGCCCCATATTAGTGTTTTCCCATCAATATTTTTGATACGAAATTGATGTTGGAAGCTAATGTCATTAAGTTGTTCAATGCATTTCTCCCCACCATGTGATCCCAGAATAAACCTTTGCATGTCAACAGTTTCTTCAAACACATCAAAAGTAGGCTCTGGCATGTATGATTTCTTAATAGATTCAATTAATGATGGCAAGAGCCCAACTTCCTTCCTCCTCAATGTGACTGAAAAATGACTGAACATTTGATCAATATGGTTTTGAGTGTGCCAAACAAGAAGGAAACCAACCTTTACCTTTTGAAAAATTCTCAATTCAACAAGCATGTTTAGATATCTAAAAACAACCTGATTTTTGTTTTCATGGCAAGCGTTGTCCAATTGTAGATACAAAACTTTAGGAAGTTTACCAAACCAATGAGAAACCACATCATGAATTATGGTTATTGTCATATTTGAATCATTATGAATATTTGGAGCTCTGAAGTACACCCTTGGCAACATTTTCCCATTGAAGACCATACAACCGACCAAGTGATACTGAATAAAATTTTCCTCCTGTAAATTTTTGGGTGTGAACAAAATGTGGTAAAAGTGTTTTCTTCTGGTCCAAACCATTAATTATCAAACCCAAATATTTATTCAGATTATATAACACTTCTTTCAATGCTTGTACAACTTTTTTATTTCACTTGTTTGTTGTTCATGATGCTCCTGAACTTCTTTGATAATTGAATCTACACATTATAAAAAAAAGCCATTAAGAAATATGTTTTCATAGTTGATGACTATACAATTTTAAAAGTTAAAGTTATGAATTCTTACCTCTTTCTAACCCTTCACATTTGTCCCTTTCTTATTTAAGAGAAGCACATGTATTGCAAATCCCCATCCTTGTCTTTTCAGGAATATGGACATTGTTGAATTCTTTCTTCCATACCTTCACAAAATATTGATATGTAATAAACCGACCATGTCCCTCAGCACCTTCTGCATTTTCTTTGTATAAGTTGTAGATTTCTCGTCTTGAAAATTCGTCTGGAATATGTATTATCTCTCTATTTGGCATACACTCTCCATGCTTTGAAAGGAAATCTTTCATCCATGACATTGTAGTATTTGATAATGGCCCAAACTGTCATTTATTACGTACTTCAGAATAAAATGTGGGATCCGTTTCCAAATTTTCTTGAATTCTCGAGAGACGAAAATTCCCCATCGAATGAAACATTTTGAAAGCCTTCCTACAGATAAATAAAGACCCAATATGATAATCATAACCTAACAATTTAGATTGCATGCACCCAACTAAATATGAATTTTGCATGTTTTTATTCATTGAAAAATATCTCTTCCTTTTCTCTAATGCAAATTTGAAATCCATATGTTTCAAGAAATCTTTTTGACAACATTCACTTGAAATGAGAGCACTGATAGAACTTCTTCTCATCAGATATTCTACCCTGCCCCTTGTATAACTAGAACATCTTGCATTGATACAAAAAGGTCTGTGCCTACTCCTCAACACAATATTTCTTGGCAACATCTCCATCACTAGATCATCATTTGTATAAGCATTTTCATCATCATTAAGAGGAATGTTATCCACACTATGATCAACTGTGCTTTTGAAATACTGACTTGGAGGATATTCTTCATCTTCCCCTTCTTTAGTGCTATTGTCATAGTCCTTAGAATTGGGGCTAAATGGAAAATTTGACTCGATGTTTATTGGATATTATTCCTCATGTGCATTGTCAGTGCTACTCTTATAGTCTATAGAATTAGGATTACGTCAAAAATGTGACTGTTTACGTAGTGAAAATGTTACATCTTGTCCTTTGTCACTACTACTCTTATAGTCATTAGGATTAGGACTAAGTGCTTCATCCTATCCTTCATCACTACTGCTCTCATAGTCGATAGGATTAGGACTAAGAGGACACCATAACACTCCATTATTTTGAAATTTTTCATCATGCTCTACATCACTACTACTCTCATAGTCCATAGGATTAGGACTAAGTGGACACCGTGACACTCCATTCTTTTGAAATTTGTCAACATGCTCTTCATCACTGCTGCTCTCATAGTCCATTGGATTAGGACTAAGAGGACACCGAGACACTCCATTCTTTTGAAATTTTTCATCACGCTTTTCATCACTATTGCTCTCATAGTCCATAGGATTATGACTAAGTGGACACCATGACACTTCAATCTTTTGAAATTCTTCATCATGTTCTTCATCATTGTTGCTTTCATAGTCCAAGGATTACGACTAAGTGGAAATTGTGACACTCTATTCAGTTGAAATTCTTCATCACTGCTGCTCTCATAGTCCATTAGATTAGGATTAAGAGGACACCGTGACACTCCATTCTTTTGAAATTTTTCATCATGCTCTTCATCACTGCTGCTCTCATAGTCCATAGGATTAGGACTAAGTGAAAACCATGACACTCCATTCTTTTGAAACTCGTCATCATGCTCTTTATCATTACTGCTGTCATAGTCCATAGGATTAGCACTAAGAGGACACCGTGACACTCCATTCTTTTGAAATTCATCATCATGCTCTTCATCACTGTTGTTCTCATAGTCCATAGGATTATGACTAAGAGGACACCGTGACACTCCATTCTTTTGAAATTTTTCATCATGCTCTTCATCACTGCTGCTCTCATAGTCCATAGGATTAGGGCTAAGTGGACACCGTGACACTCCATTCTTTTGAAATTCATCATCATGCTCTTCATTACTGCTGCTCTCATAGTCCATAGGATTAGGACTAATAGGCACCATGACACTCCATTCTTTTCAAATTTGTCATCATGCTCTTCATCACTGCTGCTCCCATAGTCCATAGGATTAGGACTAAGAGGACACCGTGACACTCCATTCTTTTGAAATTTATCATCATGCTCTTCATCATTGTTGCTCTCATATTCCATAGAATTAGGACTAAGAGGACACTGTGACACTCCATTCTTTTGAAATTTTTCATCATGCTCTTCATCACTGTTGATCCATAGTTCTTAGGATTAGGACTAAGTGGACACCGTGACACTCCATTCTTTTGAAATTCGTCATCATGCTCTTCATCACTTCTGCTCTCATAGTCCATAGGATTAGGGCTAAGTGGACACCATGACACTCCATTCTTTTGAAATTCGTCATCATGCCCTTCATCACTGTTGTTCTCATAGTCCATAGGATTAGGACTAAGTGGACATCGTGACACTCCATTCTTTTGAAATTCTTCATCATGCTCCTCATCACTATTGCTCTCATAATCCTTAGCATTACAACTAAGTGGAATCCATGACTCTTTATTTATTTGAAATTCTTCATCCGCTCTTTCATCAGTGCTACTCTCATAGTCCTTAGGATTAGGACTAAGTGGAAGAATTGACTTTCTATTCATAGTGGAAGAATTTCCGTTATATTCATCAATATGATTAGATTTTTTATGCGACGAAGATGTTGATGCTTTACAAAGAAAAACTTCACTATCAAAAGAATCCATCCCTTTCAAATAGAAGAGTTTGAATGATACAAATGTAAACTCTCCTAAAGATATTATATAGCTTAGAGAATGAAATTTTCCCTCCAAAAATTTTCGCCAAAATATTTCCCTCCAAAAATTTCATTTCATATATTTCCCTTCATTATTTTATTCTAAAATTTATTGTAAAATTTTAACTAGATTTTTTTTATGAAATAAATTTGTAAATTTAAAATTTTAAACTAAAACTTTTACCTGAATTATTTTAATACTTAAACTATATAATATTTACTAAACAATTGAAATTTTTTTTTAATGCCCTCTAAAACAAATTAATCCCACATTCACCGCGCTGTAAAATAATTCCATAATATTCATTTTATCAATAGTTTCCTATATCGCCATAACAAAATTAACATGTTAATTTTTTTTAAACAAATTAATCCCACATTAATCGTAGGATAAAACATCTCTGTAATTTCACCTATATAATAAATTTTATTATCACTATTACTTACATCACATCAAGGTTTTTCGAGTTTCATTAAAAGACTTGGAGCGAATTTGTGGAGCAGCTACGTTGCTATCAACAACATATTCAACGGAGGATTTTTGCATTTGAAAGGTTAGTTAATTTTTTTGCTTTGCAAATTTTAAAATTAAATAAGTTTAATGAAGTTTAATTTTATTTTTTTAAATTAAAAAATTTTGTGGACCAAATTTACCCACGACGTCCGCTATGGGCATGGTGTGCCCGATAATGCTCACGACATCTAAACAGGCCCGTAGATTAGGGGCAATGGGGATGGCTACCCAGCCCTCCACCCCACCCCACCAGCCCACGAGGTGGCGGGGCGATTCTCAGAATCGCCGTGCCACCCCGAGGGCGGGCAGGTCGCTCGGGTGGCGTGGGGGGAGCTGTCGTAGGGTGGCGTGGGAGGAGCTGTCACTGGGGTGGCACGGGATGGGCTGCTTCAGTTTCGCCCCACGCCACCCCAATGGACCACTTACCCGCAGGGTGGCTAAGCGATTCTCAGAATCGCCCAACCCCAGCGGCCCACCAGCCTACGGGGTGGCGGGGCGATGACTTAGAGTCGCCTCGCCACCCCACGGGTCAGTGGGTCGCCAGGGTGGGGCGGGGGAGATGGTCACCTTGACAGCCTGCGGGCAACCCCGCCACCCCAACCCAGCGGCCCAACAGTCTGCGGGGTGGCAGGGCTGCCAGGTTGGGTGGGGGGCAGTGGTTGGGCCACTAGGGCAGGCTAGGGGGCTAGACCCAATGACCAACTCAATTGGCCGGCCGTTTTTCTGGGTGCAACGGCAAGGTGATGTATTTTTTTTTTCTTATTTTTTTTCTAAATTGTTATGGTTTATAAAATTACTTATCATTTATCGTTTTCGTTGTTAATTTGGGTTACTATGTTTTTGTCATTTACTGATTTATCTGTATTTTTTTTAGGAAAATGGCATCAAAGAATATTTCTGTGAATCTTTCTGAACCAAAAACTCTTAAAGGTGGATCTTCAAAAAAAATTGGTGAACGAACCCCATTTGAGCTGATGGCTACAAATCTTTCAAGTGCCTCAAATGATAAGAATATGATTTCATATAGGAAGAAATCAAAAGAAGTGAAACTTCCATCGAATTTCTGGTATGTGAAAGAAAGAGAAATCCAAAATGTGCACATATATATATATATATATATATATATATATATATATATATATATATATATATATATATATATATATATATATATATATATATATGTTGATATACCTAATGATAATGGAATTTATGACGTGATGGGAAGAGTCATAGACATGTGTTCGGTACCGGACAGTGAAGTTGTTTACATACTTACAAAACCACCCAAGTCACATGAAAGGATTAAATACCAGTTATCATATTCATTGTATGACATGAGATAGGTATCTACAAAGATGTGTAAACAAATCCTAAATGAGATGAAACAAAATATCATAAGTATTGTTATTTATATTTGTGTTTTGCGTTCTTGTAACTATCTTACTATATTTTTTTCACTTTTTTTTTGTTGACATATGATATTTTGTTTGGCAGAATTTTGTTGAGAGTTGTTCAATTAGGTTGGGAGGCATTCATTTCATAGAGCATGATATTATGAAAGTTGTCAGCAGTTTCTACTCAGTGTCAGAAGAAGATATGGAAAACAAGCAAAATGTCGTAATTCATGATGCTACAAAACTACATCCAAGGGATCAGAAAAAAAAAAAAAAAAAGCCTCTAGTGGATAAATCTAGCAAAGGTAGACAAGTTACTTTTGAAGATGAGGAAGTTGAAACTAGCAGTGAAGAATATGTTTTCATTACTGAGGATGAAATTGGAATTGAGAAGAGTTGTAAAAGACCAAAAGTAACAATGCCCAAGAATAAATTTGTTGCAGTTAATGATGAGAATGTTATGAAGAAGAAAATTAAAGTTGAACATTTTGAAGTAGTCATTACCAACAGTCAAAAACCTAGTGAAACTTCAAAAGAAAGCAGAGAAATCATTACACCAAGAGCTGATTTAGAGGATGGCATTATAAAAGGAAAACAAATTCCATTCGACAAAACTTGAAAAGGAGAAACTTAATTGAGGGTGGTCGTACATTTCAGCTTAATGTCAGACAAATCTATAAGGCAAGTGAAGAATAATGTCAATATCAAATCAGAAAGCCACACCATCTGCATGTTCACAACTTGAAGACATTGATGAGGTACAATCCATATGCTCGTATTGTTAATTATGTGCTTCTTGTTGATCCAATTAAAGTTCCGTACAAAGAAGCATTTGATAATTCAAAATGTTTTGAATACAATTATTATGTGTTTGGGGGGAACCATTCTGTAGAATCTCAAAGAAAATTGATGGAGGAATATCCCAATAACCCATGTTTTGAAACAATGAAATGTATTATTTATGTTGGTTTATCAAATACAGAAGCAAAGTTAGTGGCATGGGATCATAATTCAGATAATGAATATAGGATGTCTATGACTTTCATCAAAAGGGTTAGATTTATTCATAGTGAATTTGAAGAAAAATGTGGTGGGGATAGGATAAATGTTACTCTAGATTTTCGAAAGGAATGTTGTATGGAAATAGGCTATCAAATTGAAGAGAAAATCAATTCAAAAGGCGAAAAAGGCGACAAATTTAATGATTTATTCGGAGGTGTTGATAACATTTTCTAGTTAGCATTTAGAACTGGAAAGATATGGGAGTTGATTAATGATATCTTTAGCATGTGGGAGAACATTGGCATTAAAAACTAGAAGCTCAAAAAGTCTAAGCCATTGATATGTAGCAACAGTAAATCAGGCCCTGAAATGAAGCAGCTTCCAGAAGATATGACTATCACACCTTGGAGAGCACTGGAAGGAGTGAAGGATGAAAAAATTGTCAAAGAAATATTATCTCATGTGAGGTAAGGGGAATTATCATTGCAGGAAATGTCTGAGGAATTTCAAAAGTAAGTTTGTTGAATTATTTTTATTTATTTCTAGATTATAATTTTATTTTAAATCTAACATATTGTTCTTGGTAGTATTTGTTATACATATCATTATATTAACTTTTTTTACTTTATCTATGCAGTCACAAAGTTTGCATGAAAATTGAAGAACAAATGGTTAAATTGTTGAATGAAGATAGTTTGGATGATGTTGTACGCAACTATCCAGATTCAAGTTTTACATCAACATTAAAAAAAATTATCTTGCATTTAAAAAGGTATGTTGATTTATACATTCATTTTTATTCATATATATACTATTTTTAATTTATAACTTACACACATATTTGTTTATTTTATAAAAGATGAAGAAGGATGAAAATGGAGCACTAGATAGTTTCAAAACCTTTATTGAAAAAATAAAGATCGAAAGACTGAAGAAGCAACGTCTTAAGAATGTTGAACTTGATCCAACTCTTACTCATTTCATTTGGAATGGGCTAGACACTATTCAGTATCAAGTAATATAAGGCGACTGTGAAGACATTGCTAAACTCATACCTAAAAAGGATTATGCCCTAGTTATTGCAGATATTCCCCATGGTTTCAATATTCCAAACATTAACTATGATAGTGACCCTTATACTTATCAAGCTCTTAGTAAAGTGGTTGCGGGATTTCTAGAAGTCACGTCATCACCATTATGAATATTTGTGACATTTCATTCAGAACACAATTGACAATGTTATTGTCAAGCTTCAAGGGGAAAACAAATTTAAGGATGCATATTAGATGGTAAGACATTTAAAATGTATATTTTGATTAATGTTAAAAAATTCATTTATGTACAAGTTAATTAAACTTTTACTATTTCATGTTACAGACAAAAGTCAAATCTTCGTAACCATGAAGATCAACCATTTATAAATGATTGTGAGTTCATCCATATTGATATTTGGGCAAAAGATGATAGCTATATGTCTATGATTTTTAATCGAGTAGATGGAAAGAGTCATAGCCAAATACTGACTTATGATGTTGTTGTGAAAAAACTAATAGATGAAGATAAAGAAGGAAAATGAGAGATAGTTAACATTTATCAAAAACCACAGTTATTGATTAACTATCTTATAGACATATGTTCAAATGAAGGAGATTGAGTTTTGGATTTATTTTCTAGCTCAGGTAAGTTTTATTATATGGAATTGAATTTCAATATGTTATTTATTAATTTATATGTCATTGTACTAATTTACTTCATTATTTCTTTTGTGCTTGATAATTAGGTACAACACTAGCATGTTGCCTTCAAAAAAGAAGAAATTGCATTGCCATTGAAAAAGATCCAATACAGTACAATTATATTCAACAAAGAATTAATGCTCTTCAATTTTTCCCAGATGCAATGCAAGAAATTGGGTTGAAGAAAGGGGACTTTAGTGAATCACGTGTGGCAAAAAAGGCAAAGGAACCCCAACCACCATTACATGGAATGATTAGAAAAGCATACATTGGGAGATTTGTAGACATCAAAGATCCATTAGAGGAGTAAAATGAGCAAAATGAAGCAGAAAATATTGTGGAAGAAGATAATGATGAAACTCTAGAGGCCGAAGAGTTTGGATTACGTGACATTGTTGATTAAATTTAAGTTATGCTTGGAAATCAAGCTCATTTTTTGTAACTATTAATTAGTTATACTTGTAATGTTTTGACTTTGACATTTTATGAGAAGAATAAGCAATCAATTAAGGTTGTTATGCATTCAATATTTGTATTATGTGATTTTAGCATTAATTTTTACATTAATCATTATTTTTTGAAAAAAACAGTGATTATTATTATTTTTTTGACATGAAATTCATAAAAAAACTATTATTTAACTTTTTATTGTTAAAATTTTCCAATAAAAATTGTGATTTTGACATGTCATCTCTAGCAAAAAATTACAAAAAAATTATCAAAATGCATAGTCTTTTAGTTATAATTATGTTAAAAATGGTTATTTTTATGTCAATTGTTAAAAATTATTGTTTTTTAGAGACAAGTATTTCATGTGGATTGAAATATTAATTAACGATGTATAAATATGTAGGATATCGAAATTCAAAATATCAACCTTCTTCTTTAAATATAAAAAACAATAAAAACCTCACTACAAAAAAAAAAAATTAAAATTAAAATAAAAACAAAAAAATATGAAGAAGAAGACCACTTCAAAAATTATTAAGTTTAGAAAATAATTATTTACATTTCATACATTAGAAAATTTAAAGTCAAAAAATAGGTCTTTTAAAAAAATGGCCTCATGCAGAGTTACCACTATCTTAGATCAGCATGAAAATCACTACCATTCTAAAACGTAATGTACATAAAAAAAATAAAAAAATAAAAAATTAAAGTGCCAAAAACTATGCTCTAAAAAAAACATGTGTGTTCTGCATCACCCCTTTTCAAAATCGGGTCACTTTTTTGCTATCTCTACGAAACGGGTAACAGTATCAGTTCCCATTTCAAAGTTTACATTGTTTGTTATTATTGTGCCCCATAGAAGCCACATATTGTTTTTGTTGTGCCCTTACAATATTATTTTTATGTAGACTCAAATTACATTGTGACCCCTTAGACTCCTATATATAGAAATCAGGTCTTATCATTTGTATCATCCAAGAATTGTTCATTTATGTAATGTAAAGGAGGTTTCCCCTTGAACAGGGTAATTTTTAAGTCGTTGAACTATCTATTTGTGTGTTGGTTCCATAAAATCCACCAACTTCCTTGTCCCATTTTTGTTTAGAGCATCACACTCCTTTTGCATGGCTTCTTTCCATTCATCATGAGAATCAAATTACTCAAAGGGTGTTGGTTCAAAGTTTGTAAATAAATTTAGTTCAAAATTGTATGAAACAACCATAACATTTACATCACCTCGATCATCTTGTCTTGCAGAATTTATTGTTCCAATCTTTTCGACCTCATCAAGATGAACACTTTAAAGTGTGTTGATGAGCCATTTTCGATGCTTTTAAAGAGGTCCAATTTTTTTATCGGTGGCCCTTCATTATCATCAATTCTCAACCTCACAATCCTCTCAATGACATCATGCAATTACACTTCCTCTTCTAATGAAGTGTCTAGTTTACGAGGAAGAGATGGTGTTGGAAAATGAGATTGGGAATATTTGGCCAAGTTAGGGATCTCCCATTCAAGATTTTCAATCTTGTTGTTGAGTCATGATATGTCTTTACATGAGTAAACCTTTCTTTATGATCAAGTTGTCACTTAATTGTGTCATCAGTGTTGGTCGATTCAAGGAATACAACATCTCTAGAATGTATGATTTTCTTGTTTAATTCATCATAAAGATGGTGTGACTTGGTGGTATTTGAATTCCATAACAAGGTGTACTTGCAACCCCTTGCATCAAGCTTGTCTCTCTATTGTTTTGGAATCAAGGCATAATATGTGGAACCAAAGGCCCTTATATGACTTATCAAAGAAATGTGGACATAACACATTCCATAAGGAGTCATGTTACCAAGAGCATGAGGTGGTAAATTACTCTATACATGCATTGCCCAAAGAATTACATTTCCCCAAAACAACAACTTCACATTTTTTAAAAACACCATGGAAAAAACCATATTTAAAAGAGTGATGTTCATCCTTTTAGATACACCATTTTGTTGAGGATTGTAGGGCAGTATGGTTTGATATTGAATTCCATTTTTTTTAAATATAATATTAAAATTTGGTAGGTGTATATTATTTCCCATTATTAGTAAAAAGAGACCCAGAATGTGATCGTGCTTCATTTTGAATACATAGATGATATTTTTGAATATTTCAAAAGTTAGATATTGATCTTTAAACAAATTCAACCAATACATATTATTATAATAATCAATAAAGGCGATATATTTATTTCCATTTTAATAAGGAATAGGCATGGGGTCACACAAATAAAAATGTATCATTCTAAGTTTTCTAGATGCTCTGGAATTAGAATCATTGAATGGTTATTTTTTATGTTTTCCTAGGATACAATTATTATCGCATTGTTCTAGCTTTCAACTTCGTAGGAATAGTAGGAAAACTAAAACCATCATTAATTTTCAATGAGAAATAGCGTCCATCATTATTGTGTTCAATTCTAATATGCTACAAAAGACTAGATAATATTGCACCTTCATTGTGATGAGAAAGTTATGCAAAGTTTTTTGCATGTGCAAATGTCCTCTTGAACTTCAACATTATTTCATCTTCCACTCCTATCATCATGAACATGTTATTGAAAGTCGTAATTATTTAAAAAAATTCATTAAATATGTGAATGGAATGGCCTTATTGTTGAATGTGCACAACAGAAAACCAATTTCTATGTAACTCAGGAAGACATAGAACACCATGCAAAAGAAAATTTGGGAATCTAGGAAACTTGAGTTTGACTGTGCCAATTTATGGAGGATTAAGATTATATTTTTTTTACAAAATATATTATCCAATCTATATTTTCATTGAATATTTCAAATAATTCTCTCTAAAACGTCATGTGTCATTTTTCACTTGTGTTAAGTGGCCAAACATCTCTCTTAGAAGAACACGCAACATTAAATAAATCCTCATTTTCTCTAATATTGCAATGAGAAACAACGTAATGAGTAGATTCATGTGCATTTCCTTTCATCAAATCAACTTTTTTCCTTTATCTTCTTTCTTTTCTTGTTTTTATTTTATCCTCTTCCATGAGACTCTACATGTTCTTGAATCATTTCCATGTCTACCACATCGAACGGAATGAAGATATGGTCTCTCACCATAGTTGTGTCTATGGACCCTATGTCTGAAGTTCTTTCTTCCACTTCATCTTTTAATACTCTCTCCTCTTGAAGAATCATGTGATTGGTTCTTCATTGAATATTTCAAATAATTCTCTCTGAAACATCATGTGACATTTTTCACTTGTGTTAAGTATCCAAACATTTTTCTAAGAATAACACACAACATTAAATAAATCCTCATTTCCTCTAATATTTCAATGAGAAACAACGTAATGAGTAGATTCAAGTGCATTGCCTTTCATCAGATCATTTTTTTTTCCTTTATCTTCTTCCTTTTCTTGTTTTTATTTTATCCTCTTCCATGGGACTCTACATATTCTTGAACCATTTCCATGTCTACCACATAGTCTCTTCCTTGGTTTATGTTGACTTCTTCTTTCGTCCAAAATATTTCTCATGTTTTGGAAATTTTTCCATCAGACATTCGAATGTGATGGATTTTGTCTATCCACTAGAACACAAGGACTCAAATAGTAAGATATGTAAATTAGATATCCTTGATGAAGGTTGTGAGAGGAAGATATATCTTTGCTCCAGTGGCATCTACGTCATGCATGATGAAATGAATATTTGATGCTAAAGCCATGGGATTTACATCCTTCAACTTAGGGTTGAAGAATTTCACCATTAGTTGTTGGAGTTCAAGTTCTTAGTGAGAGTCATACAAGTGTTTAAGCTTCTTCAATGCACAATAATATTCATTGATTGAAACAACATGAAAATTTACCTTTTCACTTATAGTAATGGTAATGAGGGCATATTCTTTATTGCCATTATTCTTCCAGATGAAAATATATTTAGAAAGGTCCTCTCTGCTGTTGTTTCACCTCTCATCCAAACCCATGATTAGCTTCCTAAATGTGATCTCCTTCACAATTTTCATCCCACATGTGATTGAAGATCAATGTACCCTTGATCTTCCCAATTCATTCAAGGTAATTTTCTTTGCTTTTAAAAACCATGCAAAAAATGAAGTTAAGGGAATGCATTTTCAAATAGAACAAAACCTTTGCTAAGATACTTTAACTTAATTTCTAGGTCTATTTGTCAATACCACTAAAATTAGAAAAAAAATTAATTATCTTCTAGTATAAGTGAGAAAACAACAACATAATTATCTAGATGTTGAGGTGGCTTGTATATATGTAGTGAAAATATCCCATTTATTTGTGTGGACATGCATTGATTTCAGTGTACATTTTTCATTATAAAAAATATTACTTTCTTTCTATTGAACATATTCCTCATGTAATTACTGAAATATATTTCTAGATAATACTATATATGTTACCAACAAATTCAGGAAACTTAATAAATTTAAGACACTCATCTTATAGACATGCGCACACACACACACACACTTTTTATTATCTACAAATTGTGTTGCTATGCTAAAATTGAAGAATATAGACTTACATTGATCCTTCTCTACTAGATTGGTAAGGACTCAATATCTTAATCATTCCATTTTTGTTATCTTTCAACATCTTTATCACCAAACTTGGTGTTATTGAATATATGATATTTTTGCTAGATGTCAATACAGATGTTGAGATATTGAAATAATCATTGAAGTAATCTAGATCCACATCTAAATATGAAAATTGGTAGCTTGGAGAAACATTATAGTAAGAGGATAGCCCTTTCACTATAGTAATAGAAATTTATATAATAATATAAATAGAAATGAAATTTGACATGTATATTGAAATTAATGTACTATTTTTATTTTACATTTATTGATAGAGTAATAAATGACATTTTTTTAATGCAAAGTATGCATTAGATATTTGAATCTTTACAAGAGAAATTAGAATTAAAGAATGTCATTGTTCTCTTAACATAGTATTCTCGCGGGATTGACTCGGTTGCACATATTAATAATACTAGAATATATACATAGAGAGAGTGAAAATGAACAAACATCATTTACAGTCACCATCCTATCGAAGCCCTTAAATACTAGTTAATCTAGTTAATCTATTAACGTCTGAAAAATATCATTTATGTCTCTTTGACAATCAAAACATAAAAATAAAGATGCAATTCAACCAATATTTATGATTTTATGAAAAAATGATTTCAATGTACATGCATTTATTTTAGCTTACAATTTTCATCATTTATGTATCAACATATCTAGAAATTGTCATGTATACTGAAATATGAACATTAAAATTGAAATTGTATTGAAATTGAAACTCACATGTACATTGAAATCAACACATTGATTCATGAGTACATACATTGATTTAAATATACAACTTTCATAATTCAAAATTGTTATTTTATTTATATTCAATATATTGCTCATGTAATTCTTGAAATACAATTTTTTTATAATACTTTCTACACAGAGGAAAACAAATCAATTTAAAATGATCATGCTCGTCTTACACACGCATTTTTTATGATCTACAAATTGTGTCACTAAGCTAAAAATCAAAGATCGACATTGATCCTTCTCCACTACATTGAGAAAGATTCAATATCTGAATCATTTCATTTTTCTTATCACTCAACATCTTCATCACTAGACATTGTTGTTGCTTTGATTTTATTGGAATTTAGAATTATTTAAATGTTTAAGAATCATATCCGTTTCAAAAATATAAATACACATAAAGATAATTATCGAAAAAAATTGTTGTTGATTTTTATTAGAATCAACGTAGATCCCTCTTTAACTTTGGATCTACCATGCATCAACATAGATCAAACCCTTTAAGATGAAAAACTTTCGAGTCCTATTTTGCACTCTAAAAGAACATTTATACTTAGATAATTAAAATAGATATTTGTTATTTCTTAGTTCAAAAACTTAAAAAAAAAAAAAAAATCCCCATCTTCAATATTATTTCATCCATCATTACATATTAATTCTTACCATTAATTTATTTATACTTTAAATAATTACATTTAACTTCACTTTCTTATTAAAACCTTTCATAAATAATATTTACTTTTAAACTGAAATCTTATACTAACTTTAGTGTTTCTTAACCTTACAACTCTTTAAATTATTACCCTTAAATCCACTTTTTATTAAACCTTTAATAAATAATCTATTTTTAAACTACAATCTTAAAAACTTTTGATCTTGGGTCATTAATTCCACTTTATAACTTTGAAAAATAAAGTCATCATGATTAATGTTCGTTATTAGCAAGATGCTATCATCAAGGTTATGATCTTCTATTATGTATGAATATTCTAAACATGCATAAATTCTGTAAAAGGATTCTATTCTTCAACTCTTTTCCATAAAATTTAAACCATAAATCTTTATAGAAATTAAACCCTAAGCAAACCAACTAATTCACATGCCATAAATAAACAAATTAATTAAAATAAATATAAAATATTTAACCGAGTGAAATTATTTAACCAAACTCAATTTAAATTGAGAAATTGAATTTATTTGTGCTTAGAATATATGAATACGAAGTAAAAGTGTAAATAACAAGGCCACCTTCTGCCACTTAATTTAATAAAATATTTTAATGTCATGATATGTTGTATGTATTCCAAACGATAATAAAAGTGTAAAATGAGTTGTATAAATATTTGTTTAACCTTTTTTTAATTAATTTTTTTAATATAATTAAACTTTTTTTGGTAAATTAAAGTTATATATATATATAATTGACATTGAAGAGAATGATAACAAGTTAATAATTATTTATTTAATATTGAATGATGGCATTTTTTTATATAATGCTCATATTATAGTACACATGTCATGTCATTAGAGTATAAATTGATATAATGAGAGTTGTACAAATTGTACAAGTTATTTTTACATATTTTTTTCAATTTTATATTTTTTAAATTATTTTTTTGTAAATTAAAAAAACCCATAAAATAGAATTTTTGAATTTAATTACAAACCCTTTTTGTTTATGGTACATAGTAATTAATTTTTTTCAGGAAGAAACATCTCGATAGTATTATATAAGTTATATAACGGGAAAAATATTACATCATAGCTAAGAAATAGGTCCAACCAATTTGAAGACAATAGACTCCAGAAAGGTCAGTTCTGAAAATATCCCCAATATGCCTAATATACAGATATAAGACATCGTTTACATAATATGGATATATAACAACATCAATAGGATGATAGAGAATATAATGCCACATCATCAAAATTCCGCATAAATATAGGATCGATTTATCCACCTGCAAGACTAACAGTGGCAGACTCAAAAAAAACAAATTTATATGAAATAAGAAAGACATACCTGATCTTCTGAATGAATATAAGCTATGTACTAGGGAGAGAGAATTCCTGAATGTGGAATCTTTCTGCTTCAAATATTACCTCCATATTCCAGATGCCCGGTTGAGAGAGTAGACCCTTCTTGGATAAAATATCGGCCTGGACATTTTGTGATCTATAGATATGACGAATAGAGTAGCCCTCCATTTCCCTCCACATAGACATGATTCTATTCATCCAACCGTCAAGATGTTGTTTTTTGATATGGTACTTCTTAGTGACATGCTCAATAATGACTTTGGAGTCTCCATAAATCTGAAGAGTTTGAATATTTAGAAAAAGACATGGAAAGAAGACCAGCTAGAGCCATAGCTTCGGCTTTTATATTGGTGCCCATTCCTCTGTTCCAGCAAATTTTTTATTGCAGATTATTCTCCATAATGATATGAACGCCGCAACTGCAAATATAATTTTGAGCTGCCCTGTCGAAAAATGCTCTTGGTAAAACCATATGATTAGGAGAAAGTTCAGTTTGATTTGACTTATTACCCTGTGAAGGTTTTGTTGGGATAGAGTCGATGGAGAATATAATGTTATTGAAAACTACCATGAAAGGATCCTTTTTTTTCTAAAAAATGATATGATTCCTCCACTTCCATATAAACCAGAGGACAAAAATGATGACAGGCCTCCATGTAGCTTTTTGAGAGCTCCACCAAAGAAAAGCCTCTATTATAGAGGCATGAGGAATATATGGGAAACCAAAATGTGTAGCTAGGCCACACTAGAGTTGCTGAGATAAATGACATTGAAAAAACATGTGGAAATTGTTTTCATCAGCTGATTTACATGCATAACAATATCTAGGACCAAACCAACTTCTCTTTTGTAAATTATCCCATGTCAAATTTTTGTTATGGAATACCAACCAAGAAAATAAGATGGTTTTTTGGGGACAACCAGTCTTCCAATAGATCACTGGAAAATAGAGATGAGATTGGTCGCATTTCATACTGATAAGGCTTGAATATATCTCCTTAACACTTACAGGCTCCATTCCACATTTGCCTTTCCAAATGAGGACATCATCATCCAACATGCGGCAAAAACCACAGTTTCTCAAACAGCCCATAACTTGCACCCATTGTCGCGCCAGTTCACCAGACATACCCATACATGTTGGATCCTTCCAAATAGGAATAGGTCCCTGCCATGCTGCAATAAGATTATTCCATGTAAAGAAACCCTTTCTATGAAATAAATTTATAAGTCTGTTGGATATATCAATGTTATCTCCTCCTCCCATGATCGGATCAATGCCAATAAGGATCTTATTCCCAGTTTGGAAGCTCTAGACCAAACGTTTTAGGAAAAAAGTTTCGACCTTACAAAAACTCATCCAGATTACAGATCTGTATGAAACCCCAATCTTTTTCATTCTGAACCAGAAAGAAATGTCTTTGTTTGCCATATATTTTTTCTTTATAGTCATGCTCCATGGCCCATCCCCAAAAACACCCCTCCAAAGAGACTTGCAAATTAATGCCTTCCCGAAAGTCCTCAGGTCGAGAATACCCCAACCTCCTAACTTCTTTGGTAAGAAAATATCATATAATTTTGATAAATGATATTTCTTTTTCTCTGATTGCCTCCCCAAATAAAATTTGTAGTAAATTTGTTCATCATATGGATGATGCTCGCAGGTATATAGAACAGATGAGCCCAATATACAGCTAATTGAACCAACAGCAATTGAGCTAGCACAACTCTACCCGCCATGGAGAGACATTTATATTCCCACCCAGAAATCCTTTTATAATATCTGTCCAGAATCCAGAGCCAATATGATTTTGAATATCCTTTAGCTTTTAATTGAAACCCAAGATATTTCATCCCATCTTTGATGGATCTCACTTCATTCCCAAATAGAGAAGTTAAAAATTCAATGAGATCCATGTTAACATCATTATGATAAAAGGATGATTTGGATTCATTAATATGCAAGCCAGTAGCTTTTTGAAACCGAACCAATATGTCATGGAGACATATCCAAGTCAGTTTGCTTAGCATGCCAAAAATAAGGATGTCGTTCACAAATAAATTGTGGGATATAAAGTTGTTTCTGCAAATATTGAGAGGACGACATCTATCTTCCAAGACTGCCTTGTTGATGTGGAGACTCAATGGTTCATGGCCAATATGAATAATAATGGAGATAAAGAACATCCTTGGCGAAGTCCTCTAGCAGCCGAGAAATAAGAGGATGGCAAACTATTTATAATGACTACATAATTAACATTTTCCATGCATGCCATGATCCAACTAATCATTTTGGAATTAACACCAATTTTTGCAATGAGACATCTCATGAAACCCTAGTCAAGGCAATCACATGCCTTTCTAAGATCAATCTTCAAGATGACAGCTTCACTTTTATTTCTATGCATAGAGAATAGACCTTTCTATGTATTTGCAACAGCATCCAAAATATTCCTTCCTTTAAGAAACCCATGTTGGTCCTTGGGTATAAATCTGGACACTGAGTCCTTAATTATTCCAGCAATGGTTTTTGAAATAATTTTAAAAGAAATATTGCATAGAGATATAGGCCTAAATTCTTGGAAGAAGGATGCATCCAGATTTTTCAGAATGAGAGCAATTAGAGTAGAAGATATGAGCTGATGAATATTACCTGTTATTCAAGATTCTTTGACCATCCGCAGCAAGTCTGTTTTAATGAGGTCAAAGAAATGAATGAAAAATTCAATCGTCCACCCATCCAGGCCTGGACTCTTGTCTTTCTCAAAGGATTTCATGACTCCCAAAAGTTCCTCTTCTGTAACTTGCTGGAAAAGGGATTCATTTTGAACTACGTAAAACATTTGAGGAAAAAGGTCAATCCCCCATATAATGTCCTCAATCCTACCATCCCCAGTTCTTCTATATTGATTTTCAAAATATTTGACCGCCTCATTAGAGATGTCTTGCTACGAGTTGAGAAAGCCTCCCTCCCCATCATTTATTTTCCAAATAGAGTTTTTTTCATGTCTAGAATTTGCAAATCTGTGAAAAAATTTCGTGTTCCTATCTCCTTCTTTAAGCCAAATAGCTCAGCTTTTCAGCCTCCATGTGGCTTCTTCTGAATCCGGGATCTTCTGTTTTTTCCTCTCTAGTTCTTTATTTTTACTTTGCAATTGAAGAGGAAGCGTATGTGCAGCAAAAACACCAGATATCATGTCTAGTTCCTTTTGAATATCCCGAATTTCTTTCCGATTTTCTTGTATTTTCCTATATTGCCATTCCTTGACAATCTTTCTGATAGAAGATAGTTTATCAATGAAATACATAGTAGAAGACAAATTGTCTAGAGGAGTGGAATCTATCCAGGATCTTTTTATGAGTTCATTAAAATCAGGATCCTCTAACCAGGTCCTGTTAAGTTTGAAAGGACATCCTTTCCTAATACCCTGCTCCTTCCATCTAAGAGATATTGGCCTATGATCTAATATGAAGCAATTTTCAATGAAATACTTTGGCATACCAAAAGGATCAATGATGCCTTCATGTAATATAAATCTATCTAATCTTTTAGCTATGTAGGCCCCATCTATTCTACCATTATCCCAAGTAGGTTGCATCCGGGATGGGCATATATCTATAAGGTTCCGGCACATCATTTTATTTTTTATACGATCAGCAAGGGAGTCATTTCTCCTACCATTTCCCCATACTTCTTCAGAATTTAAAGTAATATTCAAGTCCCCCACAATCATCAAAGAATCTATGTCAAATAATTCAAATGACAATAATTTTTCCCAGTAGGGAAGCTTGTCCTTGTATGGGCCATAAATATTCAAAATATTAATGGGGGCATCATATCCCCGGCAAAGAGAAGAGATGAGGATACCAACGAAACATTTAAATGCCCTGGCTTTAATCCAGTCCGGGTCCCATAGAATCGCCAGTCCCCCAGACACACCATTTGCCTCAAAAGCAACAATATGTCATGAAGGATACATTCTTTTGAAATAGGAAATAGAATCAAGGGTACTATGCATAGTCTCCTGAATAAGGATAATTTTAGGATGAGCCAAGTGAAAAAGGTTTTTAAGGGCCAAGAATTTATGGTCTGCCCCAAGACCTCTGATATTCATGGAAAGAATGCAAGCCATGATGGGTCATGCTCGGGCATGCTTGCTCTAAGAGGCTCGTTTTCAGATATGTCAATGATGGTAACTTCAGTAAGAGAAAGGTCACGGATCGTAATGTCAGAATTGTCCATCCTACCTTGGAAATGTTTTTTTCCCCTATTATTCTTCCTCCACACAGTAATATTCTTTGTTGAGTTTGGACTGATATGAGGAGAAATAGACTTCCTAGGTTTGTGAATCGTAAGCAGACTAAGCTCAATAGCCTTTTTACTCAGAAGGTAATCAAGGTCACTATCCATAGAATTAATAGGGGAGGAAACAGGGGAATTAAGGGGAGAGACTGATACGCATGGCTCCTTCCCTTTATCAAATTTATGTTTAGGGGAAGGGGAGGAAGATGGAATATATGTAACATGGGAGGCTGAGGGAAGATTATGAAAGGGATGGGGGGTGGGATTAGGGGGAGGAATTACTTTATCAGCAGGAGGCTCGGGAGGTGGTGCTTGGATAGATAGTTCTATACCTTCTGACTAATAGGGGAAGACGGTCATCTTGAGATCCTGGGTAAAATGCTATGGTGCAGAGAATTCAAATTAGTGGAAATCCGATAAAATCATCCTTTTCTAGATGAGATGGATTATCATTTACAACATGTGCAGTCTCAATGGGAAGGCTGCCCGAAGCGACTAGAGAAGTACCAATAGGAGAGGATATATGAGACATCCCTGAGAAAGGAGACCCCAACTTTCGATCATAAAATGCAGATTTTGATTTCACTTGATTCCGCCTACCATGAATGTAATGACGAAGACGACAAGGACAATTTTTTATTAAATGACCAGTTCGATGGCAAGCCGAACATTTGAAAGGGACCCCCCAGAAATCAAGTCTCTGATTGATGCTTAAATTACCCCATGATAATTCTATGTGATCGGGAAAACCACCTCTATATGCTTTTTCGATAAGAACCCATGCCACATGTTTATCTTTCTCCCCGAGGCATTTAGGATCCACAAAAACACATTTCCCTACAGCATTACCAATCTCAGTAAGAGTTTCCTTAGACCAAAGTTCAATAGGAAGCCCAGGAAGCTTGACCCATATCAAGTTGTTGGAGAGGGTGTTCTATAAATGATTAAAGCCGATATACCATTTGTGCAGTGCATGGAAACTTTTTCATGGACCCATGGAAGATTCTGAATGATTTCCAGATCTTCTGCACTCATGAAGTGAAAATTGTACCAATCTTTCATGCGATTTGCAATTTGATGAACATAACCTAGTAACGGTTTCCATTGTAAACCAAGCCATTTACGTGACTGACTTTCATCCATTTCATGAAAGTGCCATCAACTGATCACAGCCCTGTCCTGAAGACTAGCTATGCAATCGAATAGGAAGACACTGTCAAGGTTTGTAGCAGAAGGAGGCGGGATGGTTTTAACAGGACGATGATTAATTTTACGGTGCATGGATGGGTCACCACTTTTAAATTCTCGTTGCGTGAGAATATGCTGGTCATGCTGCCGCTCATTCTTCCTATCCAACAAGTCGCTAACACCTTTCCCATAGTCCTGTAGAGAGGGGAGGACTAAATCCTCAACCAGCGTGGACTGTCAATCACAAGAAGGGATAACAGTCCTGTGGCATGCCTCGACCAGAATAGAGGCACGTACCATTGCAGACGTGGTCGATGCATCCAATAATTGGCCCATATTGACCAAAAGAGGAATAATGGTACATACAATCCGCACCCGGACTCAAATATTATGGCAAGAAATCCAACACTGATTTCCACTAGATTTAATCATAAATAGAAACTAACAAACTCTGAACATTCCTATGAGGGATATAACTGCCAAGAAAGGGAAGAGAAGGATCACGTAAAGTGAAGCCTGACAGTCGTAGCCTCAAAAAATCAAAAGAGACACTTTCTAGGAAAAGTACAGGCTCAAAAGGACAAGAATGGTCAGGCAGTTATGGATAAATGACGTCTGCAGCTAGTAGGTAGGGCGAAAAATTGAAAATTCAAATTAACAGCGGCTACAATTGGCAGAGAATATGACAGGTCCCATATAAAAAACATTCCCCGATGAACCTGAAAATCAAGGGACTAAACAATTTTGAAAAATCTGGTCCTGGAAAAACAGCCGAGGAACTGAGGTCTTCTAGCCCAGAAAAACCAGTGACAAAAGAGAGAGGGCAAGAGGTTCTGAAAGTTCCAAAGACCGCCACAATAAAGGAAAGAACCATAACAATTATGAGATACCAGGGATGTTCAGACAACAGCATATACACCCCTTACAAGAGCACCACCAGTAACCCATTCTAAATCTAAAATCAATGCATGGTTTTGAGATGATGCAGATATCAAATGGTCTAATAGAAAATTTGTTGGGAATGTTTGAAATAAAAGCAATAAGACCTTCTAGTAATCTATAAAAACAGAAGGACGACATTTGCCAGAACCCGCATCGAAATCATCTACTCTAGAAACAGTGCATGATAGATATAAACTTGTTCCCTTTAATTCATATGAGCAAAATTAAGAACTCATGTAACTCCATTTAGACAAACTTTCAACTAAATTAGAGACATCTGTTTTAAGAATATAGCCGTAAGATTAAAAGGGGAAACTAAAGCATCCTTATCAAAATAGATATATCAACAGAGAAGATAGTAAACTGTGTAACAAGAAGTACTACTTACCGCCATTGACAGTAATATGCGCCCAGAGCCGAGCCTCCCCGAGAGAATAGAAACACCCATTGTCATCAGCCACAAACCGCTCCAAGACTTAATAGCCCAGGTTTATGAAAAATGACCCAAGACAAAAGTGCAGATAGAAATTGATGTAGGGCAATGGAAATAATAGAGCAAGGGAGAAAATGGATAAAAAAGATTATATGGCAGTGTGCCTGGATGGCCCTCTCATCAGCTCGAAATGAAGGTCAAATACTCGGCCAAAAAACATACCCATATGAGCAACCTACTATATACAGAGAGACAGAAGAGTATGAAGGGATTCAATACGTTCATAATCACGTAGGATGATTGCAGGTGCCGGGCATTCAAGGAAAACCATGACTGGGACAAAAGATGAAAAATGTGAAAAGAGTATGTATGATGCAAGGACCTAAGCGCATCGGGAAGACAGCAGCTGTCGCCTTCCCAACAGATTTTGCATGGTCATCTCTACCTACCTGCTCATAAGCCTGAAACAGGTGTCGCTCCTGGACTCAGCTCTTCAACTCCCCTGCTCATACGCATACAACAAGTGTCGCTCCTCGGCGCGGCTCGGCTCGGACTCTTCTCATGTGTCCAAATAGTAATTAATATATAATATTATTTTTCAAATTATTTATATTTATTGTACATAGTAATTAATGATATAGTACATAGTAATTAATAATAAAATACATAAAAGTCAATTCTTACCATCATTACACAATAAAAAAAGAAACATTTTAACCAATCATATTTGAGATAAATAAAAATAAATTTTATGTAAAAATAATAAATTTAATTTCATAATATTATAATTTAAATTTTTGTAGTAAAACATAAAAAAAAATAACAAATCAATAAAAACACTGAATAAGTTATATCCAACCACAAATATAATAAAGAGGAAATCTAAACGTTTGTAATTTTATGTAATTATCAATCAAATTATAATTGTTAATTAAATTACAATTTTGCATTATTTAAATAATTTAAAACTAAACTTCATAACTTCAACAGTTTTAATCAAACTTTAAATACGAAACTTCAACCATCATAATCGGACTCCCTTGTACCTAGTCTAAACCATTTAGAATGTGAAATCAGATCTTTGATTATTACGCAAGCGGAGGAGCGGAAGGTTCCGATACCGAGTAGTCACGCAAACTTTTTGTCCATATTTAATCAGTGACGCACTGGTGCTGGTCTGTAACTACGTGTGGGCCTCACACGGTTGAAAACTTTGGCACTCTGACACCTTCCACACCTGCCCTTCCAATCTTGTCGGCCATACGAAACAATCTTCTCACTCACCGCGTTTTCTAACATTACATTATTTTATCCATTTTGATAGCTGCATTTCAGCTGGACAACAGCTTCTGCCACTATAAGAAGCCTGCGGTCACATACAACTCTCCACACACCGTCTTCCCATATTCAACTCAATTCCATTTCCTTCTGCTTCTTTTTTCCTTTCCTGGGTAGAGGCTAATTTTTCTAATCATGAAGACTTTGGCATGCATTGCTCTGTGCGTGTTGTATATTAGCTCTATTACTAACTCTGCGCATGGCCAGCTGACCTCAACATTTTACGACAAAGTGTGTCCCACGGCGCTTTCAATAGTGAAAGGCGCAGTGAACCAAGCCGTCACCAATGAGAAACGGATGGGGGCGTCCTTGCTCCGCCTTCATTTCCACGACTGCTTCGTTAATGTGAGAAATCAAAAGCAGGATATCATTTGTCTGATCAGAATATAGCAACTTCTTGCGCTTAAATCATATTTGCTCTTTTGCTTAATCCATGATGTTGAATTTTGCTTTTGGTTTGTCACAGGGCTGCGATGGCTCCATACTGTTGGACGACAACTCGACGTTTACCGGAGAAAAGACCGCACTCCCAAACGCCAATTCTGTGAGAGGATTCGACGTAATAGACACCATCAAAACTCAAGTTGAGGCAGCCTGCAGTGGTGTCGTTTCATGCGCCGACATTCTTGCTATCGCTGCACGCGACTCAGTCGTCCAAGTATTTAATTGCGCCTTTTTCTTCTCCGTTTAGTAAATACAATATCTTGCCTTTCTAGGAGGATTTGGAAGGAAATGACATTGTTCACCATGTGTGGTTGCAATTTCGCAGCTGGGAGGTCCAACATGGACGGTACTTCTTGGAAGGCGAGACTCTACGACTGCGAGTTTAAGCGCCGCAAACACCAACATTCCGGCTCCGACTTCCAATCTGAGCGCCCTCATCTCATCTTTTACAGCCCATGGTCTTTCTACCAAGGACCTTGTTGCACTCTCGGGTATGATATTACTCATGCCACAGTCTGCAATCTCATGCCATCAAATGCTTGATTCTGTGGTGTCATATTGCACTACTTTCAAATTTAATAATAATTATCATCTGGTGATATTATTTATGTTACAGGTGCTCATACAATTGGCCAAGCGCGGTGCACCACATTCAGAGCCCGCATATACAACGAATCCAACATTGACACTTCCTTCGCCACTTCTGTGAAGGCAAACTGCCCAAGCGCTGGTGGGGACAACACCCTCTCGCCCTTGGATGTGGCCACCCCTACCACATTCGACAGCAATTACTACACTGATTTGGGAAGCCAAAAGGGACTTTTGCACTCCGATCAGCAACTGTTTAGCGGAGGCTCTACAGATTCGCAAGTTACTACCTACGGCGCTAATCAGAACACCTTCTTTACGGACTTTGCAGCAGCCATGGTGAATATGGGGAATATTTCTCCTCTCACTGGTACCAACGGACAAATCCGAAACAACTGCAGAAAGGCCAATTAAGATTTAGAAACATTTCATCGTTTCATTGTAACAAATTGATTGGCGATTGGCTACCGAAAAAATCAATAAAGTCAATTTTTGATGAGATTATGTCCACGTGTCGATGCGAAAACAACGCGAAGTTTGGCCAAAATCAATGATATTTAATTCCACAAATACTATGCACGGTGCGGATCATAAGTGTGTCACGGCAAAATTACGAAAGTAGTTTAACGAATCGATTTGTTTTTCAAGTATAGTTTTAAATGGGTAAGATTTATATGTTTCAAAAGTTTTAAAAACTAAAATTTTAAATTATATATTTAGATATACAAATAAAATTTCAAAAAATTATCTTGGTAAATATTTACGTGGAAAAACACAAAAAATAACCTATTAAATCACCTTAATTTGAGTGACCAAACCCAAAAAACAATCTAGTTAAATTGAGTAAAAAAAGTCAAATCTTCATGATGTGGTTGAATGGTTATGTGAAAGAAAAAATTTGGTCCCCACAGGGCAGGGTCTTGTGATCCACTTATAACACCCCAAGTTACTTTAGTTTTATTTATTTTTGCAAATAGTTAGAATTATTAATTAATTACCTCATGCAGAGGTTGATAGATTTTTAGGTTAGTTAAGGACCTAATTGAGTTGGAAAGACTTTATATAAAGGGAAAAAAATTTGTTATGGTTTCATAGAATGCTTTTGTTATCTCAAGAGGAAAAACTCACGTCATGACCACACGATTTCCTAACTTCCAGGCAGTTGGGCAAAAATAGCTACTCTTTACCTCCAAAGGATTTAAAAAAAAAAGGAAAATCCTACAGAAAAAAGGGATTAGCAAATTTTTGGTGGACAAAAGTAATAACAGAGATACGAGTTGAGGCAAGACCCTGCCCAAGAGCCAGGTTCCTGAGCTGTTGACGACCACTGGAAGGCCTTATTCCCTCTCAAGATTGTGAGTTCAGGCTGGGTCAAGTGAGACCTTGATGCCATTGAACAATCTTAGAAGTAACCTCTCCATTGTACCTACTGCTTGGAAGTTGGGAGAGCTCGGGGGCAGAACTGGTTGTGAAGACCATTCTCGTTGGAAGGGAGGAGTTGTCGTCTCTGAAGAGTTTTTCCCTAGCAGATCTATAGAAAGAAGATAAGTACTCGAATTGTTAGAACTATTAGATTTTACAGTAATAATTTCTGAATATATAGTGTTGTGTGTCACTAATTTGTTTGGGTTAGTAATTGCGATAGGGGAAAGGCTATATATTAGCAAGTATTTCTTTTATTTCAGAATTCGAGTACAATACTTCTTTTATTCTAGAATTCAAATGCATTATTTCTTTATGAAAAAGTTCACGCACAATATTTCTTTTATTTCAGAGTAGTAATATGAAAAGAAACTATAGACAGTGGACTATTGTAATACAATTCCAACACAAAACTAAACAGTTGACAATCGTGCTGATAATTATGACTGAATGAATAAAACAGAAACAATCCTTCATCCCAAACACTGGAATTATATTCAGTAAAGAAGATTATTCGTTATTACATCATAACAATGGGGCACCTCTTTAAATAAACTGAATGAGCCGAAAACAGAAGCCTCGAGAATTTATTACTGAAGTAGAATTTAAGGAAATAAATAAAGGAAGCAATGTTACAATTATGTGCATCAAGAAGAAGCTAACATGAACCTTTATGCAACCCATTACGAATCAATAGCGTTAAAGCGTGACTATGTAATCATTAAGTGAATTACAGTGTACAAAGGAATAACAGAAATCATTCATTTAAGTAAACAAGAGTAGCAACTAAGCTAGTGGGAACTACATTAATCAGTCGAGAAAACTACTATGTCAGGAGTGGGTTAGTCCCAACGCCGAGCGGTGGCTCATTGTCGGGAATAGTCCTAGAACCTTCAAGCATATCATAAGCCAGAAAGAAGGAGAAATTTCAATAGCAAGTCCCTTCTAATTATAGGAATAGAAAGAAGGTCATTTAATACTAAAACCCTGGAAAATTTCGATACCTAGTTCAGGAAAACTTCTTTAAATTCAGCGTAAGAAATAGGTAAAAAGTCCTTAATTATTGATGCAAATTTTTAACCAGTAAAAGAAGAATCATTTTCATTCATGATAGAACTCCATTAACTTGTGGAGACAAAATACAAAAAATAGCTTCATACGAGGCAAAATTCCATAGCATGGAAGCAAACGGCGCAAGGCCGAGCTTCAACCACAGTCTAGATGCCATTACATAGTAATGAACAATAAGCTTTAACGAGAAAGATTCTAACAGGTAACCAAAGTAATTAACGAGCCATGGAACAGTCATTAGGCCCAAATGGTGACAAACCCCTAAGTTAAGCAGAAGATTTGACAAATGAACCCTTGTGTCTCAACCCATGTAATGCAATCTTCTGCTAGTGGAAATAAAACCACACACAACCATTCGTAGGAGAAGAAACATAATTATAACCTGGAACAAATTCAGCTGAGTGGTGGAAGTTCCAACTCCGCCAGACCCCGGTGTGAGCCATGTTAACAGAGTTACCCCTGCATCCAAAGTGAAAGAACTAGTTTATAAAGCAGTGAAATGAGAAATCTTAAATGACAAAGAGCAACAACGTAGTATGTTCTCTTTTTACCTCACAGGCTTGAAGAAACCCTGCAAGGCACGGTGGTGGTGGTCAGTTCTTGTCGGGAGAATAAGACCCCGCGAGCCATGTGAACTGTGAAAAACATCAAACCCTGTAGCATGAGGGTGCCGAAGGAACAAACTGAAACCAAACCGGATGACTAGAGTTGCAGAGCTTACCCTAACATGGCGATGGAGGAAATGAACCAAATGCCGATGGAGGGGACATGTCTCGCTTACCCTAACGGATTCAAATGAAACTGGGACCGTCCGATGAGAACTCGACAGATCAATGGCGGGCATCCATCTTACCACAGGCTCCATGAAATATTTCCAGAGCACGGAGACAACTGGAGGATAAACATTGTGTACGAAACAATGGTGGCACGCTGTCAAGCAATCTGAATACTGTGTACAACTAGGTAAGGTATTAAATAAAGGTACCGAGGAGAAGTGCTATATCACAAACCATACTCATAAACCTCCATACTATATCATATCCGTTGTAATAATCATGTAGATTTATTAAAGTATTAATGTTAAATTAATATGATAAGGTGAAACATATATGTTGCAATAATCATAAAGATTTGTTAAGGTGTTGATGAATAGCTACAAGAAATCATTTCGATGATCAATATTTAATGCTTAAGTATGTCATTAATAGGATACATGTATATAAACCTTACCCTCTTAGTAATTTCCACATTGTAAAAACAATTTTTTTTATTGTGACATGTTACAAGTGGTATCGGAGCCACAGGTTTCTACATTGAGGCCTAAATGGACAATGCATAATAACACAACACTTTTGTTACATAGTGGGGAGCCAAAAATGCATGGACGGACATCATCAACACCATCAAGAAGGATGACCTCAAGAACAAAGTTTACACCAATCACAGGAACAAATCTAGAAGTATGGGTACAACTAGGATAAGACCATCACAACAATACAGATGCAATGTTATTAGAAACTGTGCAACAACTCCGAACTGAAATGGAAAATTTAAGAGCCAATAATGAGAGATTGAGACTTGAACAATAAAGGATCTTCAGGATCCTTTAAGATAAAAAATAAAATAAAAAATCAAAGGCATCCCACTCCTAGCGCTGAAGGTGAGAACATAAATGAGGAAAATCAACGAAGAGCGAAATATTTTGGAATGGATGGGAGCCAAATGGATAAGGAGGAAGGATCAGAAAATGTCATAGGTGGCAAGGGGAATAAAAGATAAAAAACTGAGCTACAGGGGGAATTTAAAAATATTAAACCACCTATGTTTGATGGGGAAAAGGAGGAAGCTACAGAGGCCTGGCTAATAAACATGAACAAGTACTTTCAGATTTATGAATATGAAGACAATTTAAAGGCCAGATTGGCAATTTTCCAATTATAGGGAAAAGCCACTTTATGGTGGGAGGAAGTCAAAACGATACGAGGATTAGATGAACAAGAAGTTTTGTCGGAGTAGTTCCAAAAACATTTCAAAGATAGATATCTAACTGAACAATTTTATGATGAAAAGGAAAAAGAATTCCATGACTTGAGGTTGGGACAACAAACCATGGATGAGTTCGTGACTAAATTCACGTCATTACTAAGATATGTACCTTATATACGAGGGAAAAAGTTGAGGTGCAACACTTTGTTAGTAGTTTTCTAGCTTTTATGAAAGAAAGAATAGAGTTTAACAATCCAAAAACCATGGATGAAGCTATACGAAAGGCCATAATCTGCTATCAACAAATGAAGCAGAAAGGAGAAGGTAGCAAAGGTTGGTTAGCTAAAAAAGGATAGAAAATGCATCTAATTTTAAGAATACAAAACCTATCAGTTCGAGGAATATGTTTGGAAAACATCAGAATGGAGTCTCGGGGAAAAATCAGATGAAGCCGGGACCACCTTGTGAGAGTCAAATCACTAAAGCATCCAACAAACCAGAGGGAAGCTAGCAGAAAAAGCCACCGTATTAATGATAGGGTTGTGGGGAACCCCATTATTACAAAAATTGCCCCCATCGTACCAGAGCAGGGAAAGTAGAAAATGTTCAGGAGGCCTCCACGGTTGGAGATTTGGCCAGAAGCATTCCCCAGATAAATGCATCTTTAGAGGACAATCAAGCCGAATATTAGCCTTCCATGGTGGAATTTGAAGGTAAAATTGTTAATCATCATGTATCCATTCTGATTGACCCAGGGGAAAGTTTGAGTTATGTTAGCCCAAAGATAGTTGAGTTATGTCATTTGAACTCTGCCAAATTTAAAACTCCCTGGTTAGTGCAGCTAACCACTGGGGCCAAGCGTAAGGTAACAACTAAGGTAGAAAATTGGCCATTAGAAATAGTTGCACAACGAGTAAGGGTAAATTTAAACATGATACCTTTAGGATCATATGATGTACTCACCTGAATGGATTGGTTAGAAAAACATTGGTCAATGGTTAATCGCAAAGACAAAACTATTAGCTATCTCTCTGAGGAGGGTGTTAGACAAGAAATTTAGGGAATTAGAAGAGTTGTTAAGTTGCAACCAATTACTGCAAATCAATTAAGTAAATGTATTCGAAAGAGCTGTCAAGTGTATGCTATCCAAATAAGTTACACAAACTATAAGGAAAAAAACAACTATTCTAGGGGATATACTTTTTATCTGGGAATGAAGAGATACAGAGTTTACCTCCTAAAAGGGATATTGATTTCACTATAGAATTAATACCAAGGGTTGCCCTAGTATCAAAATCCACTTATTGAATGAGTCTACCTGAGTTAACTAAACTTAGAATGCAACTGCAAGAGTTGTTAGATAAGGGCTACATTCGCCCAAGTGTGTCACCTTAGGGGGCACCTGCATTGTTCGTAAGGAAAAAAAATGGTACATTGCAATTATGCATCAATTATCGATAGCTTAATAGGTTAATTGTCAAGAATAAGTACCCTTTACCAAGAATTGATGATCTGTTTGATCATGTTAAAAGAGCCACCATATTTTCTAAAATTGATCTACGATCAAGGTACCATCAGATTAGGATAAAAGATGAAAATATTTGTAAAACAACATTTAGAACACATTATGAGAATTATGAGTTTACTGTGCTACCATTCGGACACACCAATGCTCCCTCAACGTTTATGAGTCTAATGAATGGTATTTTTCATCCATATTTGGATAAATTTGTTTTATTTTTTATTGACGATATACTGATTTATTCTAGAAGTTTGGATGAACATAAAGAACACCTTCGTATAGTGCTACAAGTCTTGTGAGAGAATTTGTTATACGCTAAATACAACTATTTTGATTTTTATAAGGATCAAATTCAGTATTCAGGGCACATTATTTCTGCTGAAAGTATAGTTGTGGATCCTGAAAAAAATTAGAACCATCATGGATTGGTCAGTACCAAAAAGTGTGGTGGATATCAGATCCTTTATGGGTCTGGCTGGTTATTATCGAAGATTCATAAAGGGATTCTTGAAAATTGCATACCCTATCACCTCCTTGCAGAAAAAAGGAAGAAATTTCCATTGCATAGCTAAATGTCAGCACAGTTATGAACTCCTGAAATAGTTGCTAACCATAGCCCCTGTACTCAAGGTAGCTAATCTCGAGCAGGAATTTACAGTTTGCACAACATCTTGTCAAGAGGGGGTTGGTGGTGTATTAATGTAATACGGGAGTGTTTTATCTTACGAATCATGAAAGCTAAAGGATCATGAGCAAAGATACTCTACTTATGACCTACAATTGACAACAGTGGTGCATGCTTTGAAATGTGGCAGTATTACTTGTTAGGAAAAAGATTTATCCTAATGACAGATCATAGCAGCTTGACGAGTTTCTTCAAGAAACCTAATTTAAATGCTCAACAAGCAATATTGAATGCCTTCTTGATCGAATTTTATTTCGACATCAAACATCTGAAGGGAAAGGAAAATCGAGTAACTAATGCTTTGAGTAGGAAGTTTCATCACCTATATGAAGTATCGTTTAGCAAGATAGAAAGAAACTTCATAAATCAAATCAGGAAGCTACTATAAAAGACCCCGAATACGAATTCCTTTGGCAACAAGCTAAACAAATGTTGGACTCAGGGAAACAAGGTGACTATGGTATAAATCTAGACCAGTTGTTGACTTTCAGAGGAAGAATTTATGTGCCGAATCAAAAGGCCATCAAGCAATATATGTTAGATGAATTTCACAAAAGTCCATATATGGCACATCCAGGCTATCAAAATTTGTTTTCTGCAATTAAGAAGGGTTAATTTTGGTCAGGAATGAGAAGAGATATTGTAGAATACTTAGCTAAATGCTTGGAGTGTCAATAGGTTAAGGTAGAACACCAGCACCCAACTAGACTGCTTCACCCACTCCCCATTCTCAAATGGAAATGGGACACAATTACATTGGATTTCATAATATGCTTACCTGGATTCCATAATATTTGTTAACGAATTAATTTTCTATGAGGTTGCAATGCTATGGCTACAATTCGAGTGGGTTTCTAACGTGATCACGTGTTGCGATGACTACCACATGGATTTTAATGAACGTTTTTAAATATATTTAAGAGATTATAAATACTAACAATTGTTTCAAAAGGTGCAAAGAGAGGCCGATAGGATTGGTAAATTGTAATTCATGAATAGAAAAAGTTGTACTTTGATTTGAAATAATAATGGCCAGAAAGGAACCCTCATCAAATGGGGGTGAAGGGAGGCCATTTTCATCATTTGAAATTGATGATGAAGCAGAATGTGACAAGGTAGTTGCAACATGCAAAATAAAGCATATGAACAAATCCGTTTCAAGAACAAAAAAGCCTTTCTAGTAGGGCATAGGACAACACATTACCATGCTTGCAATTGTTGCCACAACGCCATTAACAAAAGTCTTCACCCATTCATCTTTAACTTAAGGACATTAACAATAGTCATCACCCATTCATCTTCAACTTATTTCCAATCACTACAGTATACCACAAAAGCAATAAACACGTTTTTGGAGGTTGTATAGTTTAAATGTTGTAAGCAGAATAGTAGTAAATAACCAGGGTAGCTATAAATACTTCTTTGAACCAACTTTGGAAAAATTTGAACTAGAGCAATATATGAATATAATTGACTATTCGAGTTGAAATAGATAATATCCTGCCCTTTTCTTTTAAAGACAAAAATATATATTTTTGCAGTATATATATATATATTTGTTTCTGGTAAATAATTATTTATATTTTATTATTAAAAAATACATTACAATCAATCAAATAAAATATATTTATTATTTTTACTACTTTATATTTTTATAATTGAATGCATATTAAGTTTTCTTAATTTTTATTTAATACATTTCTGATATACAAAATAAATTTATTTTAAATATAAAGATAATTTTGTTAAAACAAAATTTACAACCTAAAATAAAATAATTGTAAAGTTATTATCTTTCTAACCCTGTTGTAAAATTCTTTCTTAATATAAAAAATTATAATTCTTTAAAATGAGTGAAAAAATTAGTCATAATCTTTTACATGTTTTGTTTTTTCTGTTTTTTTTTTTTAAGTGCTATTTTTTGGAGTTGGAATCCTGCGAAAAAAGATTATGGACAAATATTTATTTGTGTTGTTTAAACTATTTTTCTAATTACACATATAGATTCAACACTCTCACTGCATATATAGATTAAACACCTTAAAAACCCTAATTAACTTGTCATACTTATGATTTTAATAAATCCATATCGAATTCTAAACAAATTTAATTGTGAAAAATTAGCTTGTCAAGCCTATGATTTTAATGAATCCCTACCAAATTCTAAACAAATTTAAGAAGATAAACCAAAAAACTTTCCAAGAAATAACACTTAAAACTAAAATTTCATGCAATTCCTAACTTCTCCTTGTATATACTAAAGGAAGTTAATCGTCTCCGGCCCATATTTGTTTATAAAAGGGAAAATTGCTTTACCCATATGCGGATCATGGCATGGGATTACATCTGTTTAACAGGTCCAGGACTTGATTCTAAATATTACGAAGAATATGAATTGAAATTTTATAAGATATTGCAAAGAAAATGAACTGAAATTTAAGTCTTGTCATAATAAAAGTCAAAATTATTGATTTGATTGAGTGCAACTAAACATAGGGATTAAAAATATATGGAGGAAAAACTTTTTCTTTGATACTTTTTGTTCACTGAAAATAGCGAGGAGAGTCTCGTATATCTTTCCTAACTCACCGCCTCCTTATTAAGGGAAGGTAATTGACTTTCACCCATTCTTTTAGTTAAAAGGTAAAACCAATTTGCCATCTGAGGATCATGGGATGAAATTGGATCCATTTCAACTATGGGACATAGTAATAACAGACATAATTTTTGTCTAATAAGAATAATGTTTATTTATCTCACCACTAAGTCTTATCTTGTCACCAAGCCTTATCTTGATCACCACTAATTCTTATCATGATCGACGATTACTATTCTTACCAACCGTCAAAATAGGGATAAAATAATTCTTAAATGAAACTTCTCCCTTGATTCTTTTGTTCTTCTTTTTCCTTAGCTTGAGCTTTCCTTGTAACGAAAGTTTTAATTTCTGCAACTTATCTCCATACGAGAGTTCAAACTAGTTTATTTTATTAAATATAACAGGTTAATTTTCCATAGCTTATCTTTGAATCATATACTTTTAGTCTGATTCCTTTTGTCATGCATCAATTGGTAAAGATGAATTTTCCGAAATGCAAGACATCATTTTGTTTATGATATGTTATTACATAGAAGTATTGGAAATGTGATGCCCGTTTTCGAATGATGTATGGTTATATGTTTTGTATTGGTTTTCATATGTTAGATAAGTATATATTAGATTTTTGGTTGTTGTAAAATTCTATATCTTGTATTATAAATGATGAAATTTTCAAAATAATAAAGTTTTAATATTTTCGAATGATGTATGGTTATGTGTTTTGTATTGGTTTTTATATATTAGATAAGTATATATTAGATTTTTGATTGTTGTAAAATTTTATATCTTGTATTATAAATGATGAAATTTTCAAAATAATAAAGTTTTAATAATATTTGTGTTAAATTTGAAATCCATATTTAGTATTAAAGTTGTTTTATTAACCTCAGTTCGTATATTTATTATTGAGTGTTTGGTTCTTTCTCATAGAGCATTAATTTATCTTTTGTGTATTATGATAATTCATGATAATAAGAGGATAGGCCGTTGCAGACAATTCATGATCAATCAAATCAATTAATAAAATAACCCCAACACGCGGTGTACCGCAACAAATTCGCTGAGTGAAAATAGTGGAGATAAACTTGCATATCATTGCTAACTTGTTCTTTGCGTACTAAAGAAAGCTAATCAACTTTATCACACATTTGTTTATAAAAATAAATATTTGCTTTACTCATATGCAGATCATGGGATGGAAGAAATCTAATCAACGTTGGTCCACATTTGTTTATTATAAAAAAAATAATTCTTTACTCATACGTGGATCATGGGATGGAATTGCATCTGTTTAAGTTATGGGATCTGATTATATAGCAATAACAGACGTAACTTCTCTTTAATAAGATATGTCAATAAATATGAATTTAAGTTTATAACTGCTCTTTAGTAAGATATGGCAAAGAATATGAATTGAACTCTAATAACATACATAACTGCTCTTTCATACGATATTGCAATGAATATGAATTGAAATTTATAACTTCTCTTTAGTAAGGTATAGAAGGTATGAGAAAGAATATGAACTAAACTTTAATAACATACATAACTGTTCTTTAATAAGATATTGCAATGAATATGAATTGAAATTTATAATTGTTTTTTAGTGAGATATAGATAAAATTACAGACACTCAATAATATATTCTATTAATTTGAATGAGGAAATTACATATATATTTATACAATCAATAGTCTCAAGATAGGAATGCTATCTTAGACGTACAATAGTATGGTTGAGAGATTCTCTCAACCACACATTAAACTAGGAGAAACTAAATTCCTATTATGTAGGAACAAACTCCTCAACTGAACTTTATTTGTCTAATCAACAAGTCTTATTATGATTAAAGTGATAACTACTGATTTCATTGAGCTCCAGAGACTAAGAATAGAGATTAAAAAAACTTGATCTTTGGTACATTAGTTGACTGAAAATAGTTGAGATAAACTTGCGTATATTTCCTCCTGAAAGAAGCAAATTGACTTTGACCCGTCCTTTTATTTAAAAAGGGAAATCGCTTATCCATCTGCAGATCATGTGATGCAATTGGATCCCATTAGGATTTGGAAACTGATTCTATAGTAATAACGAGCATAATTGCTTTCTAATAAAGGATGGCAAAGAATATCAATTCATTTTTATTTGTTTGAGCACTAAGTCTTCTCATGATCAAAGATTACTTCTTTTTGTCAAACGAAAAAGTAGGGATAAAATAATTGCCAAAAGAAACTTGTTATTTGATTCTTTTGTTTTGATTTTTCCTCACGTGTTCTTTCCTCATAAGTCAGAGTCAGAGTAAATGAACCAGAACAAAATCCATAAAAGATGCTCATTTTACTTGTATTAAGATAAGTCCCCATAATGCAATATATTGCTAATGTGATTAAATACCACATTTTTACATAACCAAATATGGCAATTCATAATTAGATTATCCATGTTCTCATATCGCAATTCACAAAACTGAGAGGAATATTTGTTTCAAGTGAGTGAAGCAAGATAGCCTTTAAAGCCAAAAGCAATCAATTCTATTCCAAACAATCCAAATAATGAATGTAAAATCACTGGCCTTTTCTCTTATTTTGTTGAAAGTCGGAACATTAGATAGTTGTAAATTTACCAACCAAAAGATGTGGGATTTCATAGGTACGTATGGTAATCGTTATAATCAAATTTATAACTCACTCCCTGCATAGATCAAAGAATAATGTTAAAAATAAGCAATGAATTAATGAACATGAAAGTCGAGAAAGAGGATCCCAATCCAATTGCAATTCTTAGCCATGACGTTGATCACAAATACATAAGTGACATATTTTAGAAATTGATAAGGGTAATGATTGTTAGATGAAGACATCTAAAAGACCTAAAATTTGTATTCATACATCATCATTACTGAGGAAAGAACAGAGATATTGAGGCTTAAACCCCACAGATGAGAAACAGGGTTCCATTAGTAGGCCAAATGACCTCTACCGTGGATTTTAATGGCTTATTGGTGTTCAAACACATTTTGTGAATCCTATGCGGAAGTATTTTTTGCTTAGAACCTGCCCCCTAGCCTGTTGTACAAGTGTTATTAAAGCATAAAAATAATCACTCTGCCTATCCCTCCAAATTACATGTCAATTAACAGATTTTGTTTGAAATTTTGAGTTTGGCATTTCATCAATCATTTTTTGGGTTTGCTGGTTTATGCTTGATTCAACGTTTTTCCTAGATATAATCTCATTATTTTAAATTTAAAGTGGAAAATTATTTCCTAATATACGAGATGCAGCAATTACCCCAAATCCAAGTAATTTAAGAGGAGGTAAAAATGAATATCTTATTCAAAAACAATTCTACTAGTCTGATCTTTGTTTATTCTTCACAACCTTGTTGTAGATGCAGATTTAGAGTGTGAATGCACCCAAAACTTGGAATAAAACTTAGTTTGACTTTCTGGAGTATTTTCCAGCCTCTATACAATTGTGGGTCACCTATACAAGGAATATTTAACCAATGTTTGCACTCAACAATGAGGAAATGAGGTGAACATGTAGCTTACTGTTGGCCACAACCTCAAGAATATGGTTGCAATCTCCAACCTTAAGAAAATTATGAGTTCTTCTTAGTGCACCCTCACTCCTCCATACTAAGAAGCCCTTTTGTGTAGTGGAATGTCCCAAAGTCTGATTATAATTTAGTATTCATGCAACTACAAGAATGGAATTCCCAGCCAAAGGAAATGTGCCCAATCTTAGCCACGACCTTTGTAAAATCGTAGCAGTCAACCGACAATAAATCGACCTTCCATATAACTCATAGATACCCCAGAAATATGGTGGCAATCAGCCCCAAAAACAGTGATAAATATATGGGTGCACCCTTCTAAATTGCTTCCAATTCGCCCTTGCTTTCATAAATTCTATCAACAAAAATCACTGCATCCAAGGGTTTGCACCTCTTCTCCTGTCATTCGATCCTTTGAGACCTACAAGGATTTCTCACTAAAGAGATTTATTATATATCATTGAAAAATTGATCCATTTTCCCTACCATACAAAATATATCCAATAGCTCCATATTTAATGAAATACAGGTGAATCACAGAGATTTATTATATATCATTGAAAAATTGATCCATTTTCCCTACCATACAAAATATATCCAATAGCTCCATATTTAATGAAATACAGGTGAATCTCTATTCTGTGATTCTAATGGAATTGGTTTTCCATGTTGAAACCCTACATCAATTTCACTGTAGACTCGTGGTGATTTCTTTCTTTGGATCGTGACAACGTGCTACAATTGGAAGCTAAAAGAGAGATGTTGACAGGTGGTAGAAGTGCTGGTAAATTGAGGTTAAGAGATGAAAGCCTGAAGAAAATCTCTCCCTTCAAAAATGCATTCGACGTAATTACACCTCCTTTCCCGATGCCTCCACCCAGTCTGTATGCCCAAAATTCCAGGTCTCGGTCAATAATTATGCCTCCTCCCAGCGTTTGAGTAATTACATGGACCAGTAATTGTGGAACGATTTTATAAAGATAAGATATTGTGGTGCACAGATATCAGACACAAATATGGTCATATGGTGTACACATGTCACGCTTAGAAGAAAAATGTAGACTAAACCCTGAAGTGGACTGATTCCATAGAAAAGCCTATCAACATAAATATAAAACTTTAAATATTTCATAACGAATGACAAATACAACCGCGTTTAAATCAATGTATATAAAATTTTTTTTTTATAAATATAATGTTATTTTTTAATATAAATAATATATGTTATGTAATTATTTTATTTTATATATTATTTTATTAGATATTATATATGTTTAAAAAAATTAAATGTTTCAAAACAAATTAGATGTAATTATGAAAAGAAAAGAGTTTTCAATAATTAGACAAGGTTGAATTATTATAACGATGAAAAGTAAAGAGTTTTAAATAATTAGACAAGGTTTAATTACTATAATGATGAAAAGTAAAAGAGTTTTCAATAATTAGACAAGGTTCAATTACTAAAATGATGAAAAGTAAAGATTTTTCAATAATAAGACAAGGTTCAATTATTATGAAAACTTAGCTTTCAAGTTATTGAGTATTTTGAAGTAGTGGTCTAATGTATGGATACCAAAAGAAATTATATTAAAAATAATTTTGTGCCTAATGCATAGCGGACCAAAGTCCACCCCATGTCCTTAACTTATTAGGTATAGAGAAATTTGTGAATGAGTGCACTATTAAGACACTCCTTTATGTGATGGTCACTAGGTGAGAATCCCATGGGTAGTCCCACGACCTAACCTATTTATTTTCCTCATATAAAAAATGCATACTTTATTTATTATCTTATTAAAATAATAGTTAAAGAAAAGATTTCCACTTATCTATAATTATACATCTTAAATTCACATAAAATTTTATTAAAATGTAGCTTTCCTATATCATTAAGATGATAAATTTTAAATTATTCACTTAATGCAAATAATAATATATTTTATTTTTATCTTTTTACCCATAAACCAATAATATTAAAAAAATTAAAATATATAAAATATATTTAAAACTAAAATCTAATTTAAAAATTAAATGAAATTAACCTTCTAAACTTCTTCCAATCTTAATCCATACTTAACTCTGAGTACCAAAATCCCATTCATGAAATAGTAATTTTTATGAAATCTAAACTTTGATTCTTAACAAATACTACGTTAATAGTTGGAAAAATATAATACTTACGCTAAAAAAAAGTAATAAATAATGTTTAACGTTAAAGGAACCATGAGCATTAACTTTGCATTGTGTTATTTTAGCTTAATTATTCATTTTAATTCATACGGATTATGATTACATAATCCTTTTATACGTGAGTACTACTTAATTTTAATTTTTTATTTATCTTATATTTTAATTTTTAATATTTATAATAATTTTAATTTAATTTTATACTATTTTTATTTTTATTTTTATTTTTCAATGAATTAATTTTGAATTATTAATTTTCAACTTTTAATTTTAATTTTTTTCTAAATTAAATTAAATTTATTTATTTATTTATATAAATTTTAACTTTTATGTTACATCTTTTAGTAAACCTTGCGTCATAAGATTAGAATTTTTTTATAAAACTTATTAACATGTAATTTTCTGAATTACTATTTTATATCTCTTTATCAACAATTGGATAAAATCTTCATCATTACATAGAGTAATTTTAGTGAAGGAAAAGTAAGTTATATAACATAACATCTACTGTTATAGCATATTATTATAAGTTCCATGTTGTAATCTTACATCATTATCATTATTCATTTCAATAAGCTAGTTAATCACATGTTTGATGATGTACATTAGAGAAATTTTGAGGTCTAAAATGGGCATCAAAACAAAAATGTTATGCTTTTAACCTGCAAGACAATCCCAGAATACCAAATGTGCGAAGAAATATACCTAGGACATAGAACAGTGAGAAACAACAAGTATTTTATTCTTCAAAAAACAATGTTCACTTGCCTCTTTGAGGGGGCAACCTCCAATAGAGCAAAGCTCGATTACAAAATAAGACACAATGCTCCTCGTTGTGAGTTTCTATCCTTTATATATGATTCGTACATGAAATACCATGGAGAAATAACATGGTTCTTATTAATACCATCTATCTAATACCATGGCCCATTTGCAACTAACTGTGGTCACGTCATTAAATGCGGGTTAACCACTTATAATTATTAATATGGGCTTTATTGACTCTTTACTTAACTATACTTATGACTCGATCCTACTACATAAATAAGGGGGTTAGGGTGGTACGCTAACATGCCCTCCCCCATAAGAATAGCCTTGTCCTCAAGGCTGAAGCTGCAGAAACTGCTGAAGAATAGTGGCTAGTTCCCAGGTTACATCTTCCGGAGACGTGTCTTTCCACTTGACGAGGACTTCCTTGATCATGCAGCCACGCAGGTGCCGTTCTCGTGTGTCCAGGACCTATTCAGGTTGGAGCCAGATTGACCCTTCTTCATCCAATTCAGGTAGACTGGTTTGAATTCTGCAATTGTTCCCAACCACTTTCTTGAGGCATGAGACATGGAAAACTAGATGAATTTTTGCAGTGGGTGGCAAAGCTAGCTTGTAGGCCACTTCTCCAATGCGCTGAAGTACTTGATACAGTTCGTAGAATTTTGGAGATAGTTTTTGACACCCCTTGTCTTTGAGTGATGTTTGCTTATATGGTTGCAGCCTTAAAAATACCTGGTCTCCTTCTTGAAATTGGTGTTCTGATTGACGTTGATCTTCCTATTGCTTCATGCGGTTTTGAGCTTGATGACGATTCTCTCTAAGATGGGCGAGCATGGTTGTGCGGTTCTGTAGGAGTTAATCCACTGCTTGTACCTTTGAGCACCCCTTGATATAAGAAGTAGAGGAAGGAGGGAGTTGACCATAAACTGCTTCATATGGAGTCATTTTGGTGGTGGCATGATAGTTGGTGTTATACCACCATTCAACTAGAGGTAACCACTGTACCCAGAGATGTTTCTTTTCTGAAGTGAAACACCTAAGGTAGGTTTCCAGACATTTGTTGACTGCTTCAATTTGACCATCAGTTTGTGGATGATAGGAAGTACTGAGCTTTAGTTGGGTACCTTGTAGCCTGAAGAGTTCCTGCCAAAAATTACTGGTGAAGACAGGGTCATGATCAGACACAATGGAAGTGGGAATGCCATGCAATTTGAAGATCTGATCTATGAAAGATTGAGTGACCAAAGTTGGTGTAAAAGGGTGGGGTAGGGTGCAGAAATGAGCATACTTAGAAAGTCTGTCCACCACCACCATAATGACTGACTTGTTTCCTGACTTTGGAAGGCTTGTAATGAAATCCATAGAAACCTCCATCCATATTGATGTTGGAATGGGAAATGGTTGTAATGTGCTTGGTGCTTTGACTGTCTCTCCTTTGTGGCGCTCACAGACGTCGCATTCTTCTACAAAAGTAAGAATGTCCTTTTTCATTCCTGTCCAAAAGAATGATCTTCGAGTGCGAGCATATGTCTTCTGAAAGCCTGAATGTCCTGCAGTGGGGGATGAGTGCAACTCTGCCAAAATGCTAATTTTGAGGGTGTACGTTGGTGATAGTATGACTCGGTCCTTGTAGTGCAAAATCTCATCCTACCACGAGTAGCCCTTGGTGGAATTTGGATCTGCCCGCAATTGAGTAATGAGTTGGGAGAGCCAAGGATGTGAAAACCATTCCCTACGAGCCTCTTCAATCCATTCTAGAATGGGAAGGGAAATTGCGAGCAGGGTACTTTCATCCTCAAATTGGTGAGATAATGCATCTGCTACAATATTTTTGTGCCCTTTCTTGTAAGTTATCTCATAATCATATCCCAAAATTTTGGTGAGCCATTTATTTTGTTGTGGTGAGGATAGGCATTGCTCCAAAAAATGTTTAAGACTTTGATGGTCTGTGTGGATTTGGAAGCGTCACCCCAACAAGTAAGGTCACCAGGTATCTACTGCATGTAAGATGGCCATCATCTCCTTCTCATAGGTAGATTGTCCCAAATTCTTCCCACTTAGTTGTTGGCTTATGAAGGCCAAGGGTTGACCTTCCTGTATTAAGACTGCCACAATACCCGTACCCGAAGCATCACATTCAATGACAAAAGATTTGGTGAAGTCTGGTAGTGCTAAGACTGGAGTAGAACACATGGCATTTTTGAGAGCTATAAAGGCCTGTTGTGCTTCATCATTCCAGAGGAATGAATTTTTCTTGAGGAGTTGAGTGAGGGGCCTCGCAATGTGACCATAGTTGCGGACAACTTTGTGATAGTGGCTTGTGAGACCCAAAAATCCTCTCAAGCTCTTCAAGGTCTTAGGTTGAGGCCATTCCTGCATTGCCTGGATCTTTTTGGGGTCCATCCTAACAACTTCACACCCCAGAATGTGGCCAAAATACTCAACTTCTTCCATGCCAAAAGAACACTTGGACATCTTAACAAATAATTTATGCTCGCGGAGCAGATGTAAGAGCTGATCTACATGCTGAAGATGTGCGGCTCAAGTGCGACTGTAGATGAGGATGTCATCAAAGAAAACAAGGAAAAATTTTCTGAGATATGGTTTGAGCAGGTGATTCATAAGGCTCTGAAAAGTAGATGAGGCATTACAAAGACCAAATGGCATGACCAGAAACTCATAATGGCCTCCATGAGTTCGGAAAGCCGTCTTCGCAATGTCGACTTCTTTCATGCGAATTTGGTGGTAACCTGAACGAAGATCAAGCTTAGTGAAGAATTGAGACCCATTTAGTTCATCCAGCAAATCATCAACAACCGGAATGGGAAATTTATCTTTGACTATTAACTTATTGAGGGCCCTGAAGTCTGGACACATACGCCATTCCCCATGTTTCTTGAGCACCATGACCACCGGTGATGAATAAGGACCAATTCTGGGACGAACGATGCCTGCTTCCAAAAGTTCCTTGATTATTTTTTCTATTTCATTCTTTTCGGCGAACGGATATCTATATGGGCGCACATTTGGTGGTTTGGCCCCTGGGACCAAAGTGATGCTATGATCATGTTCCCCTCTCGAGGGTGGAAGCTCATGAGGCTTGTTAAAGACTGGCAGATGGTTATTTAAGATCTGTTGCATCTCAGGATGAATCGAAAGAGAATGGGGTTCGACGGCCTGGATGGAATTAAGTTGAGCTATAACCCAATGATGGCCCTTTCTTAACAATTTTTCCATCCTATGTGAGCTAATGATAGAGGGAGCTCCTGCCTGGAGTCCGCGGAGGGTATGTGTGTGGTTTTTCTGCTTAAAGCTCATATATAACTCCTGGAAATCCATTGTGATTGGGCCCAATGTGCGAAGCCATTCAGCACCCAAGACAATGTCGCACCTTCCCATGTGGATGGCAAACATGTGGGTCTTTAACTGATAATCCCCCATTTGAAGTTTAAAATTTTCATAGCAGCCATCACATTTCATTGTTCCCCCATCTGCAATTTGGACTTGGAAGTTAGAAACTGCTCGTACAAAACAATGCACTGCTTCCACGACTCTTTGATGTATAAAATTATGTGTACTTCCACTATCAATCAAGACTACCACTAGGCGATGCTTAATAAAGCCTCTGATTTTGAGAGTTTGAGGCGAAGAAATCCCTACCAAAGCATGTAGCGAAATAACTGGTTCTTTAGGGACATGGTCCTTTTGGTTGTCCTCTTCTTCCTCCTCTGGTTCCTCAAGTGGTGGGGCTTCCTCCGATGAGCTGTGATCAATAGCATCAATTTGAAAGAATTTGGGCTCCTTTCATTTATGACCGGGGGAGTATTTTTCATCACAATAGTAACATAATCCCTGCTTTCTTCTTTCTGCCATTTCTGCAGGTGACACCTTTTGAAGCTTAAGTGTTTGAGTAGTGCTGGGAGCTTGTGGGGGGCGACCCTTGGAGCTAAAATTTGGGCGATTAGACTGGGCCGCTAATGCACCTTCAACTTTACGAGCTACTTTGCAAGCCTCCATCCATGTGGGAGGGTGGTGCAGTCAGACGTGAGCTTGTATGGCCTCTTTAAGATCACTGATAAAACATTCCATGTAGAACTCATCTTGGAGACCCATAGTGCGGAAAGCTGAGGCTTCAAAGGCTGTAATATATTCATCCACTATGCCAGTCTGTCGGAGCTTAGTGAGACGTCCCAAAAAAGCAGAGTCATGGTCAAAGCGCTCCATAAGAGGTTTTTTGAAGGTGTCCCAAGTCAAGGGCCTTCCATTGCAACGTTGATGCCATTTCCACCATTGCCATCTTTCATTGTCCAAGTACATGCTCCCCACCATAAGCTGAGTTTCATTATCCAAAATGTAATTCAGATTGAAATATTTCTCCATTTGTGCTATCCATGCTGCCGGGTGAGAGCCATCAAATTTTTGCATATCCAACTTGGGAGGTCACAGACGGGATTGTTGGTGGGTGCAACCTTGGCAGAATTGACATTTCGGAGATTTAGCGACTGCAGTATTCCTAAGCAAGGAGTAAAACTCCGTTAGGAGTTTTCAGAAGAAAAAAAAACAATGTTCACTTGCCTCTTTGAGGGGGCAACCTCCAATAGAGCAGAGCTTGATTACAAAATAAGACATGATGCTCCCCGCAGGGAGTCTCTATACTTTATAAATGATTCGTACATGCAATACCATGGTTATTATTAATACCATCTATCTAATACCATGGCCCATTTGCAACTAACTATGGTCCCGTCATTAAATGCAGGTTAACCACTTACAATTATTAATATGGGATTTAATTACTCTTTACTTAACTATACTTACGACTCGATCCTACTACATAAATAAGGGGGTTAGGGTGGGAACCTAATAAAAAATGTACCACCAAAATCAACTTTATAAGAACCAATAGGATTCAAGATGATGATGTTAACCATGGGGGATGATTCACAAATTTTGGAGTAAAAAAGTAAAACAATTAAGAAATAATAAAAAAAATGTTACTTTTGAAATTCATATTATGACCCTACAATTTTAGTCAAATTTTGAGTAGGAGCACTTGTTGGATGAAAAATTAATTCCTCATCCAAGGAGTACACCTGTTTCATACTTTCTATGGACCCTAATTCACGAAAAATGTGAAATACATGAAAAATGTGATTGCAATTATGTTTTTCACATATTTTTTATTTTTCGTGTATAAGGATTGAAAATATGAAACACAGGTACTCCTTGGATGAGAAATTAAATTATACATCCAATGAGTGTTCTTGCTTTAAATTTGAGTAAAACTGTAGGGGGATAAGTTGAAAATATAGTTTTTTTACCCCTTTAAAATTTGATCAAATTTTATTTTATTATCTCCACTATTATTTTATAATGTTACTTAGGGGGAAATTTTAGACCTCAAAATTTCTCTAATGGGTTTTAACATCATGTACAAGGAAGCAACATCATTAGAATGGCACAATAGGCAAACACATCATTGGACATCATTATACCCTAGAAACCTCGTAGGGAAAACCAACAAATATTTAAGTTTATTAAACCTTTGGTGAGGATGTTCACCCTACTCGATGGTTATAACAAAGACCATCCCTTGACCATTACTATACAATATTACAGAGAAATATCATCTTAAGTATAGCATAACTAGCTAAAAACTGTTATATTAATCATAATATCATTTACGCACATATTTTCAAACACTGTGTCTTTGTGGTCTTGTTCTTCCCACTAATGGATTATCCTACGATTGGAATTCCTTCAATATGCATGGAACACTAGTTCTTTGACCAACATAATGCTAATGATAATCTTTCCTTCACCTAAATTACAATGAATTCCTATAATAACTATTGTCAAAAAACTCTGACATCCAAATAATAAATCTTTACCAGTTATGCATCAAGCATTTTTTCATGTTCATAATTAAAACACGTACAAATTATTGAGACATGTGCCTTCTTAACAATGTACATGATTTATTTAAAATTACATAACTATCAAAACATGTTTGTTTATCTTTACACGTGTATGATTATGACACATGTCAATCAATTCATAACTCAACTACATAAAGTAAAATACATAAGAATTATCAAGGCATGCTCTCTTATCCCTACTTCACATGTATCATGATAAATGGTAATAGTTACATTCTTCTTCTACCCACAAGAACATGGTAATATTTAAAAGAGTTTTCATGGTTAACCCTATCTCTTTGCACAAGAACAGGGAAGTCTTTTCAAAGTTAAACACCACACTAACTATTATTTCTTGCACAAGACATATTCTTTCCAAAATAACAACCATTGCAACTATCGTTTATTAAAAGAAACTAGCACATTAACTATGTCCTTTGTGCATGTAAATTCATATTCTTTTTCAAAATATATTATCCTCACAAACATTACCCTTTTGCATATAAATACTTATCTCTCAATACAGATACTCTTGTGCATGCATTACACATTTCTTTCCCAAGAAATTTAACATAACATCTATTACTTTTTTGCATAAACACATGTTATTTTCTAATACACTAACACATTTGGAAAATATTTTTATGTGCATAAATACATATTCTCTTCAAGGAAAACTAACATGATAGCTAACTAACATGATAGCTATTGGTTTGTGCACCTCAACACATATTCTTTTCCAAGAACTTAGCAAAATAATTGTTATCTATGTGTGTATAAGAACATGTTCTTTTCCAACAAACTATAAAAATAATCACATATACTTTTCAAGAAATATAACAAAATAGTTATTATTTTATGCATACATATTATTTTCAAGAATATTAAAACATTTGTTGGCATTAATGTGTGTTACAGATGTGTTGGCTCGTTGGCATTGATGTCAACCTAGTTGCATGGTATGTATGGGCTGCAAGTGTCCTGTATGTCGATTATGTATTGTATGTAGAATGTGATGAGAGGATGTCATAGTCCTCATGATCATGTTGTTTCTGAGTTAGATGACGGTGCGTTTGAGATGTGTTGGTTGGTTGGCATTGATGCCAACCTAGTAACAGGGCCATGTATGGGTTGCACGTGGCTTGTATATGGATGATGTGTTACATATAGAGTGTGATCGAAGGATGTCATGGTCCTCACGATCATGTTGTTTTTGAGTTGGATGATGGTGTGGCACACTATCTTGGAGGCCTTCTCATGATGATGATCATCTTGATCATGTTGCTGCATACAAATGTTGGTGGATGCTATAGGAGTTAGAGTTGAGGAGCCTTGATAATTAGGTCTCCATGTCCTAGTTAGGTTCACATGTCGATGATGTTATAAATTGGGCTTGAAGGGGATCTACATGTGTTAGTGGATGTTTGGAAGATGTCTAAAATGTACTAGAGTTGAATACTGATAGCAGAAATGTTGTGGAGAAGTTTGATCTCCCAAATGCTTAGTATTATTGTTGGTTGGCATCTTCGTCATTCTAGTTTTATTTGTGATGATGTTGATGATATGGAAGTGACTTGGTGAAGTTTTGTAGAGGTATCAATGACTTCCATAGGTCCTACATAGGATTTTCAATCTCTGGAAGAAGATTGAGCAAGATCTGAGCTGAGTTGACCGAGTTTTGATCATCGTTAGCTATAGTCGCATGGAGCCAAGCCTCTAGGAGTGACTAAGGGATTCCAGTCACCTGAAGATAGGCCTATGGGAGCGAATTAAGGTTCCAGTTGCGTGGCACCTTTGTTGTGGGTGAAACTAAGGTTTTTCACAAGTTTTTATCTGCATTCCTCATGTTTCTCAGCTAATTTTGGTGTTGTGGTGATGTTCTTGATTGGAATTTTTTGGCATATGGGCGGAAAAGTTCGTGGGCCCTCTAGAAGTTGATAAAGGTTGAAGTTATCAAACGAAAAGTGGAGTTAGTGGTTGATTTGGTCAAGAAGCCTACCTTAACCAAATTTGAAGCATGTGAAAAGGATTTTTGAGTGGTCCATAACCTGTAGCACTTACGAAGTGACTCAACACAAAAAATTGATCAAGAGAGCAAAGCATTGAGTCTATTTGGTTGGTTGTTTTTAGAGTGTGTGAGTATTCCATTATGAGGGCATTGTGAGTGAGTAGAGATTGTAGGTTCTACTCACAGTGTATTGAAAATATATATTATAATTGTGCATGCAGAATTCATATATGATTTACGTTATAAAATGGAAATGAATTGGCAACTTGTGCTGTATTTAATAGTACTGATTTGTTGTGAGTAGAAGAGAAGAAATAACACTCTATGCACGAAGTTTTTGATTAAAATTTGATAAATAGAATGATGGAGCTGTTGGGTTGCTCATGTTGAGTGTATTGATAACCAAGTATGAAACATTTATAAAATGTGGTTAATGTTGTCCCTTAAGAAACCAATTTCCTGGTTGTGGAGAAATTGTGCTTAAGGCGTTAATGATTATTGTCTATTGTCACTTATTTGTCACTTTATTGTTTGTTGTGTTCTCAAATGAAGGACCTGGAAAACTTGGTCTTTAACCCTCAATACATGTGTGACCAGAAAATCTCAGAATGCCATTTGTTGCTAGATATAAATGATGAATGAATAAATTTTAAAGGAGAAGTTAAAGATAATATGTTGCTTAACATAGAACCTACTATCCATCACTTAGAAGAATTATGAAAATGAGAACTAAATCATAGACAATATGCTGCTTGACACAGAAACTATTATCTGCAACCCTTGGATAAGTTAAAGATAATATGCTACCTTACACATAAACTATTATCTATAGCTTAGAAAGGAAGATGAAAACTTCAAGTATAGGTGTGCTCTTTTAAGGGATTTTAACTTTATCTACAGAAGCAAATAAAGACCTGCAGCTTCATTACTATACTTGAAAGAAGAAAACATAAGATGACACATGATAGAGAAGTTACAAAATTATACCCAACAATTTATGGAAACTTCTGATTCTTTCATTAATCAAGAGCTATATCAGGAATACAGTGGCTTAGAGTCCAAGTTCTCCAAAATTCCAACAATAACCTTTTTATTTGTAGTTTTACCTCTTTTATACATTGGGAATAGTTACTGATCTCTGAAACTATCAAACTACTTAACTGCTTCTCTAACTATCTAAAGTAAAAATTATTACAGAATTTTACAAAGGGTAAAAGACACCTCAAAGAACATACAATAACAAGAAATAACTGAACTAGAAGATGAGGATAACTGCTGGCTTTTCAGCTCTATTAATCGGCTTTTGATTTCCTCTGTGGATGCTTTAATAATTATTAATCTGCATTAACTGTAATTAACTGTGTTAGACTTTGACTTGTGTGAAAACTGGGCTTATGTATATATTGGGCATTTTGATTGGCCAAAATACAAAGAAAACATGCCCAACTGCCTTTTCTTTGGATTTGGTTTTAACACTGATTTTTCCTTTATACAACGAAATTAATGCTAATCTTTGGTTTACCGCGGAACTCAAAAAGAATTAAAACGGTTGCATAAATCCATTAGATCTGCCCATTCAATGCTCCATTGACTTCGTATCACAAATCGCAATCGGCCCTTTCAAATGATATGTGATATAATGGACGTGCCGAGAGTTTAAAACATAATGCATATATTTTCAGGTCTGGCCAAGGGTGATTTCATATAAGTACTGTTGCATTTTGCGATTGCAATTTAATCGCATCGCTAACACACACACACACACACATATATATATATCGGGTCCATTTTCCACCGTAGATTTCAACCCTAGGATCTAACAACTGATATCAATTTTGGGTGGACTACTTACACGAGAGTTACCTGCTAGAAATGAGGGGTTTTTCTTTGTCCTCCAGTTTCTACGTGCCAATCATTAAATGGAATCAGGCGCTTTCCTCTAAATACCATTTACCATTTTGCATCCGCCTGAAATCCCACTTATAGCTTTAAATCCGCCCTTTATCTTGGTTAACGCCTGGACTTGTTCTCGCCTGATGACTGTAGATCTTCGACCATCGATGACAGTGATGCTCCTTTGGATTTCTCTTCCACCAACGCTTATGGTTAATCTCCACCGTTCATTCCTTGATTCCAATCTACGTGATTTAGTCTAGATCGTTCATTTCCTTTGACCTCATCCGTTGATCTCCAAGATCCAAAGGTTCCTGTGCGTTTGTTCTTCATCTATCCACTCACTTTGACTTTGTGCCATTTCTTTAGTATTTTGTGGTTCTGGGGTTTTCTTCAATGTTTTGGCCTTTCATTTTCCCGCTGCTCAACTCTCTCAAAGCTTTACTTCTGCGAATCCTCACTTCGTTGTTATTCTTGGGCTTTACAACAAAATATATATATATATATATATATATATATATATATATATATATATATATATATATATATATATATATATTTCGGTTATGGCTCCATATAACCATTTATATTATGATTTAACTTGATCACATGGGTATAGTGGGACTGATTCTTTTATACTTGTTCCTTTAGCGATTCTGCTATGTCATTATCACTTCTTCCTCTCACTTTTATCTTTCTTGAAATATTTTCAAGTTCTTGAATGAAAAATGATTACTAAAAGCAACAAAAATGCATGTTACAACACCTGGCTCCACCTGGGGATAGTGCTTTTGCCACAAAAGCACTAAGAACCACAGATTAGTGCCTTCACTTCGGGCATGGAGTCATATATTGCTTCGCATAAATTTAAATTCTATGGCATTTGTACACTGATTTCACTTTGGTATTTACAATGAAATGACACTTATTCTTCAAAATTGGAAGTAATGCTTTAAGTATTGCCCATTGACAGGCAGATGTAGAGTTTCACCATCAAGATTCTCAAGAATGAAGGTATTATTGGATCTTACTTTAACAATTCTTAGAGGGCCAAACCAAAGAGGATCAAAATTCCCATGTTTACCCTTATCTTCTCTTCTGGTATCCCATCTCAATACTAAACCTGCAACTTTAAAATCAATTTCCTTGGCTTTTCTATCAAAAATATTTTTCATCTTGGATTAATACATAATCAAGTTGTCTCTTGCCTTGTCCCTATTCTCACTTAGCTCCATCACTTTATTCATTCTTCTTATCAAAGCATTTGGTTCTTCTTTCACCTCCTGAATCATTACAATCACTAGCTTCACAAGTTGACTTGGAAACAGAGCCTAAGTTCCATATACTAATTCAAAAGGTGATTTCCTTGTAGATCTTCTTGTAGTTACTCTGGCAACCCACAGAGCAAACTTTAACTTAGAATCCCAATCTCTTTGATTTTATGCAATGGTTTTCTTAAGGATCTTCATCAAAGTTTTTTTAGTAGATTCAGCTAATCCATTTCCCTGCGGATAGTAAGCCGTTGAGTGGGACAAAGTAACATTATAATTGTGACAAAAAGCAATAAACTTACTTGAATTGAAGACTTGAGCATTGTCTGTTATAATTTTGATGGGGCATCCAAACCTGCTGAAAATATTCTCCTCCAAGAACTTCATTACTATCTGATCATTTTCTTTCTTAGTAGGTATAGCCTCTACCCATTTGGTGAAATAATCAGTTGCTGTGAGAACCCACTCGTGGTGTCTACTTGAAGGTGGATTGATTTCTCCAACAAAGTCCAATCCCCATTATCTAAATGGGTCCTCTATGAAAATTGGAATCAAAGTTAAAGGGGCTAATCTCTTTTTATTGGCAAAAAGTTGACACTTCTGACAACTTCTAACAAACTTATATGTATCACCAAATAAAGTAGGCCAATAAAATCTTGCCTGAAGGATCTTATGTGCAGTTACTTTCCAACTGTAATGTCCTCCACATAACCCCTCATGATAATCTTTGACTGTTTCTGTAAATTCATCCTCTGTTAAACATAGTAATAAAATTCCAGCAGGATCCTTCCTGTACAATATGCCTTCCAAAATCACATATGGTTGTGCCTTGATCTTTAGTGCACTATACTTTATTCTATCTAAGGATTGGGGACAGGAAAGAAAGCACAAATAATGAATTATATGCTTATACCATTCTGAACACAAAAATTTATACCTGATCTTCATACCTGGATCTTGCTTTCCTTCACTTTCTTTAGCTAATTTTTCATCCACAGGTGCCAACAAGTTGATTCTCAATGCCTGAAAGTTTGATTCTGTCAACATTTTTACCAATCCTTGTCCTTTCACCAACTTTGTGGGTTTTATTTCCAAATAATATTCTTGGATCTTGGCTATCCATTTTCCTCTTCTTCCTTCTACATCTACCTATAGTAATACATCTTTCACTACAGCATTTGGCACACAAGCAATGATTTGTGACTGCAGCACATAAGTTCTAAAAGCTTTCAAGGCTTTTACCAAAGCATACACCTGTTTCTCAAGAATATTATATTTCAGCTCAGAATCCCTAAGAATCTTACTGAAGAATGCAATTGGCTACTCTTTCTCTTCATCATTCTTCTGCAGTAAGACAACAGCTATTGAACTTGATGATGCTAATGAAAAAACTTGGAAATGCTTTTGGTATTCAGGGATGATTAAAACTGGAGCATATTGTAATTCCTCTTTAATCCTGGAAAATTATTCTCTAGCTTCTTTGGTCCAATTCACTTCATTCTCCTTCTTTAGCATATTAGTAATTTCTTTTACAATTTCTGCATAGTTGGATACAATTCTTCTTAGGAAGTTTATCTTTCCTAGAAACTTTTGAATATCATTTTTACTCCTAGGCAATGGTATTTTTTGCACAACTTGTACTCTGGCCGGATCTATCTTCACTCCATCTCTGGAAACAATGTGCCCCAATAGTTTTCCTTCTTCCAGAGCAAAATTGGATTTCTTGGGATTTAAGGAAAGTCCAAATCTTCTACATTTATCAAAAATATTTTTTAAAAGGTCCAAATGTTCTTCATTAGACTTTGAGAAAATAGTAATTTCATCCAAATATATTACTACAAACTTATCTCCAATAAAAGCAATGTCCATAGCACTTTGAAATGTTGCACCTGCGTTCATCAATCCGAAAGGCATTCTGGCATACATAAAGTTCCCCAGGGAGTTGTGAATGTTGTTTTCTTTCGATCCTCCTTATCCACAACCACCTGGTTATAACCAAAAAATCCATCTAGCATTGACATTCTAAAAGATCTCGTTACCTTTTGCAGCACATGATCCATTTTAAGCAATGGATGGTTATATTTCAAAGAAGCCCTGTTGATATTTCTAAAATCCACACATAACCTTATTTCTCCATTTTTCTTCTCACAGGCACTAAATTAGCCACCCAATCAAAATACCTGAGTGGACCTATTATTTTTGCATCAAGTAACTTCTTGACCTCCTTTTCAATTGATGGTAGAAGTAAAGGATTTATTTGTCTAAGCTTTTGTTTGTAGGGTTTAATTCCCTCCTTCAAGTGAATCTTGTGTTGAATAATATTTAAATCATAGGTTTTGAGACCTTCATAAGACCATGCAGAGACATCAACATAATTCCTAAAAAGTTTAATATATATTTCTTGAAAATTAGGTGGAACTCCACTGAATAATTTCACTAACCCGGGATTCTCCTGAGTTCCAAGGTTGTGATCTTGAATGTGTTCCTCTTGTGAAATTTTCCTTGAGTCAACAGCCACATCATTGGGATTAAAAAGTCTTTCAAGGGGAACAAGTCCCTTTGGCATAATATTATCTTTCAAGTGAAAGATTTTCTGATTAGCTATTGAATCTTTTAAACCACTGACTTTTGCAACTTCTGTTGTTTCTTCTTCATCCTAATCAATTTCTGTACTCTGAAACTCTTCAACCATAGTCAAAAACTCTTTAATTTGTTGATCATCCTAAAAAACTTGCCAATTATTAACATTATCAGGAATAGAGTGTCTGTGTGTTATAGACGTTTTTGGGCCCTACAACCCCAAGCATGAAATGTCCATAAATCAAGGGCTCCTAAGTCCCTAAAAGTGTTGTTCTAACCCCTAAAGGAACAAGGTCAACAAATTACAACTTCTCCCAGAAGTTCTCCATGAAAAACTGCTCAGAATTGGTCAAAACAGGATCATTTCAGCTGCTCCACTAGCCAAGTGCGTTGCATCTCACCTAAATACACTGTGTGGGTGCATTGCATTTCAAAAATCCCTTCTATGGGGTGTGATGGGCAAGAAATGACAAATGGCAGTGTCATTCCGCGAGGTGGAGAGGCAATGGAAGCTTCCAAAATCTTCTCTTGTGACACTTGCCTCACTGAATTCGACCAAGGGTGAGTAAGAGATCATCAATCTCCAAGTGGAAGCAAGAACTATCAGAGGGAAGACACTAATCAAATCATGAGTTGACTCATCTCCATTACAGATACCTATATATGGATCCCTCATCCCAGAGATCCAGAGGCTGGAATTTTGCATATTGTAAGGAATTGTTGTTGGTTTCTTGACACAAACATCAGATTGTTGGGTGATATAAGCTTTGTTTGAGGTGAAGAGGGGCTTCTTAGCTCAGAGGTTGATGCTAGGTCAGAACAATTGGTTGTAACTCCTCTTGGCTCTTTCTTGTTTATCAATAAAAGCTATTCAAGTTTTCCTCCATGCTCTTGTGTCATTGATGTTTGCTACATTTGTATGGTCAATTTACATATGATCCTAGGTTGTTTATGATTATAGATCCATGTCTTTGTATAGTGCTGTGCTACTGTGATATTACAGGTACTTTGTGAAGCTGGGCGTGCAAGGGAGCAGGTAGCTAAAGACTATCAAAGAAGAGAGGAATCAAATCAGGAGATTAGCGCAAGACAGAGGTTGGTCTTTCTGTTCCTCTCTATCTATAATTTCATAAAGGAAAAATGAAAGTAGCTTTTCTCTGTTTGTTTCTAAGGCAGTTATCACACCTTAGTGGGATAGAGCAGTTCTATATAGACACTTTTCCCTGTAACAAAATGGCGACTCCACTGGGGACGTATTAGTTTGTTTCTTTATCATTCTTTGTTGTCTGTTTTCCCTTGGGACACAGGTGAATTCTCTGAATGATTTCTCTTGAACATAATGGCGACTTCGCTGGGGACGTATTAGTTTGTTTATTTATCATTCTTTGTTGTCTGTTTCATAAACTTACAGGTAGCATTCGAACTGCATTTGCCACGACAAATGCAAAGTAGATAAATGCTACTTCAATCCATATACTGGATCTGTTTATGATTCAAACAACTGATTCACAAACTATCTGATTGCCCTTGTGATAGCTCTTAGATCCTTCTTAGATCTACCCATGATTGTTGCATTACTGATTGCTTTTTGCTCGGCCAAAACCCAAGAACTAAACTGCAAACTATGACCCGGAACCCAAACAAAATCTCGTTTCTGGCCCAACGCAGGTACTGTTCAGGGAATCTGAACTTTAGCGCACTTCCCGAGTGGACAAGCTGCGCTGCATTTCAAATTCTCTGTGTTACAGGTGCGCTGATCAGACTAGGCTCTGTGCAGTTTTGGTTTCTGTGATTCATTCTTTCTAGTTCTATTCCTGAATTTTGCTGCCTGTGATCGGTATATGTCTGTTTGAAACCCCTTTTCCTTGCTGTTATTCCGCCTCCTTTGTACAAAAGAACTGTAGATGTTTTTGTGTGTTTGTTGAGTCATTTTCAGTTCTCCTTTGCAAAAGTAGCATAATCGTACTGTCGTCCTTTGATTTGAAACTGTCGCAAGTGTCGATTTCAATCGTAGGAAAGAGTTTGATTGTTGTTGATGGTCAATTATCCTGTTACTATTGCTTTTGGTCTGAATTTGTAATTTTCTAGTGTCAAGAACAAGTATTCATTTCAAAATCGTAAGGTGTTGTGATCGTCTCCATTTTTTATTTCGAAAGGAAACTTGTTGATATTTGTCGCTTGAAAAGAAATTCAGATTTGTGCATCAACTTTGTTTTTAGCATTCATATACTAAGAAAGTCGAAAACAAATACATGCATGTGAATTTTCATATAGACAGTCTGATTGGCTTGATTTAGGAAAGTGCATTTAGAGTGTGCTCTTTGCTCTTTGTGAAAAGATTCTGTCTTTCTTTCCTTAGTAGCTAGGATTTTCATTGCACAAAGAAGATAACAAGTTTGTTTATCATCTTAGATTACATTTTAGGAATTACATCTACATCTCGTGGTGAACCTGAAAGGCAAACTTCATAAACAAGATCAACTTAAAATAAATTCAATGAATCTAACAACGCTTTGGAACTTAACGCACAACATTTAGAAGTCTAGGCTAGAGACATATTCCGGCGTCGTAAAGCCTGGTAACTGTTGTTCTCACTGATGGTTGGGTGATTCCTCCACTTTGAGACGATAAGTGCCAGTACGGACTTGTGCTCCCACGTACCGTTGAGTATATTTTGGGAGACCCCAATAGGCTTAATCCTTTATCCATAGGAAGCCGTGTCTGCCGCCCTATCGATCGCAATGCACTGAACACAACATTCGTGAAGATTGACTGCCGTACCGTAAAAAGTATTCTGCAGTTTTGTGATTGGTTTGGTAATCCCTCTACCTAGATTTCTAGAGCAATCCCTTTCGTTCCTTTTCAGACTCCTTAACAGAAAAGGTCCATCTAAGCACTTGTCACTTCAGGCTCATTAAAAATCGAAGGAGACTAGAGTCATCTTTTGTTTTTTCTCGACTCTTAAAAACTAAAAAAGCAAGTTGTGTCAAAGCGTCTAAAATTTATTTTAAACGGAATATTCATTACCCTTTCCTACGTTGATCTTGGGTTGAGAAAATGGAATCCACCAACCAAGGAATTCCCCTTGGAGGAAATCCTAGTCCCTTCTCCTCTTGGGGAGATGTTGGTGCACCCCATATGGCCACATTGTCGCTTCCAGGACTGACAATTGGTTTGCCTGTATGACTCTTCTCAACCTCTGTCGTTCAGGACACCACAATTCCTGAACAATCAAATTAGCAGCTAGACGAGTCTAGAGTTACCCACCAACCTTCTACTTCCACTAATTCTTCCTCTCCTCCCTCCTCTTTGCTTGATGGGGCTGGTAAAGCCAAAAGTCAAGTACCTGAGAAGAAGAAGGAAAAGAAGAAGAAAGAGAAGAAGAAGAAGGAGACAGAAGCCAATGGGGGCAAACGAGCGTCGTCTAATGAAAATCCACACACGCCTAAATTGCCATGTGTCATTTGTAAAGGAGACCACTATCACAGAGATTGTCCTTGCATCCCTCGGATCTTAAGGGACTGGTCTCCTCATTTGCACAACCCGGTGTCGTCAACCTCTGATGATCATGTTGAAAACACACCGTCAACTAGTGAAAGTGAAGCCCCAAGACAAAAAGGAAAATATAGATTTCCTTGTAAACTGTGCGAAGGTGATCATGCCGTCCACCATTGTCCCTTCTTAGACGAAGCTAAAAGAGTTTTGGACGATCGTCCAGTTTCACCGTTATGACTTCCTCCTGGATACAAAAAACTCTTGCCGAGTCCGTCACTAGTTGAAAATCCGGCTGGCCCGCTCAAGTGGTTGGCTGAAGCATCTATCATTGAAGACAAACCATCTAAACCCATACCAGACGAAAGTCAAAAGGTCGAGGCGGCAGTTGACCCGGTCTTGCCTTCAGAGGTTCCATCTTCAGATGATACCGTCATCGAAGAGAACAGGGATAACACCGTCCAAATTCTTTTCATAAGTAGAGACTCCAATGAACATGGGGGCAATTTTCCCGTTCCTTTACCGCAGGAAGGAAGTTCGTCAGAGTCGTACCCAGCCATCTATTCGGTCCCACCTTCGAGCAACCTAGTTGTCTCCTTCGACTGGAATCAACTAGGCAGACCCTGTTTACCAGCTGGTATACCATTCCGAATCATTGTTCAAATATATAGAATGGTTATGGCTGGTACCATCATAGATGAAGGCGCTTCTGTGAGTATCCTTTCCTCGACTGCTTGGAAAGCGCTTGGTTCGCCATCGCTTTTGCCTGAGATGAGAAATCTAACAGGCTTTAACAAATGAACCAGTCGACCGTTAGGGATCCTTCTCAATGTGCCCATAACATTGAGAGGGAAAACCGTTCACATGAACGTAATGGTAGTTCAAGGACCCCTGGATTATAATCTACTCCTTGGAAGAGACTATATTTATTGCATGGGAGCAATTGTCTCCTCACTCTTTAGAGTAATGTGTTTTCCGCACGAAGGAAGAGTGGTCAAGCTCGTAGACCAGCTTTCATTCCCCGGTTCACGCATAGCAAATAGTCATATGCCATCCCTAAATGGTCTTTTCACGTAAGAAATGTCTTAATCCCCAGTCCGCCCACCCGATGAGCATGAGTGATTCGGGGGACATGACTGAAACCCAGGGGGCATGCACCCTGGTCTGCTTCGGCAGGAAAACTTCGGGTATAGGGTAGGTTTCCGTGAGAGAATATGACTAGTCTGTACTCCTGTCCATGATTGGAAGAGGGGGTTATTCTAGAACAAGATTCTCTTGTCAAAGTTACATGAGTGGAGTAGCCTCCTTCACTCACCTTTGTCTATTTCGGTAAACATCGCCGAAGAAGTGTTTTTTTTGCGCTGTGAATAAAACAATCTTTGGGTAACCTGTAAGAGGTAGGCCTCTCCCGGTAAAACAAATGTTTTAACGGAATAAAGAAGGGGTAACCTTGAAATTCTGTTTTATACCTGGGGGCATGCAAGCCTTTTGGCGTGCAAGCGAAGAGCGACTATTTATTTTTTAAATTTGTAGGTCCTCTAACCCTTTAAACTCGTAGGATTGGTCGTTTCCTAACTTGCATAAAGAAAGGATGTGGGGAAAAACTCTAAAAATTGCCGTTTTTATATGAGACATTCTTATCACACGACTGGATTAATCGAGCAGTTTTAGAACATAGTTCAAGCTCGTTAAAAAATAAACATAAGCCATGAGCAAATGTTTCCCCCCGCGTTTAAGCTCGTTAAAAAATGAACTATTCCCTGGTAAATAACCATCATGAATGTAGTACTTCAGCCATTAAAGCCTTGGTCGTGTTTGCACCGTCACCTCCACTTTTGCATTGGCCGATCATTCACCTCCATTTGATTGTTTACCCATTTTGAGGAACAGCTGCGAAGAGTGATTTCACTAGCCATCCTTGTGACACTACCGTGATTGGAAAATTCCAAACCTTACCTGGAATCAGTTGCTATCCATTTTATCACTCGTTCCTCAAAAGACAAGTCTCCTTTAAGCTCTTTTCAACTGACTCGTAAAATATGAAAATATTGCCGAGCCATTGGCCTCTCCAGCTCGTTAAAGGGACAGGAAGTGCTATCCCTCCTCTAAATTTTAATATTTTTGGACCTGAGGGATTATTACACAAAAAGATCGAGTGCTTGTTTTGTTCGGCTCATTAAAAGTATCGAAAATTCATCCCTTCTGTATTGTTTTATACTTTTTCGGACTTAAGGGATTAGATGACGAAAAAGGAATTTTAGAGTTACCTTTACGTTCCTTTTCAGACTCTCTAAAATTGAAAAGGACCGAGTTATCTTTGTCGTTAAACTTGTTAAAAGTTTAATAGCGACAAACTTGTCTATAGATGAGAACGAGTTTCACTATCGCTAGGCTCGTTAAAACATAGCGATGGGTTTGCCCGAAGGGCAAATTATAGAACAAGCATATGTTATCCTCCTCAAGCTTGACAAAAATAAAGAGGTACTGGTTAGCAATGACTGGGGAAAATTGGGAAGAAAACTTGAAGAAACTTTGTTGGTAGCAAGTCGCTCTTGAACATGACACTTCCACTCCGTGTCCGAGTCGGGTTGGGTTGTTTCATTCACCGGTCACATCACCATGGTCCCATCATACCATCCACATTTGGGGTTAATGTTACCAATCCATCACATCAGTGTCGCCGATATGTTCAAGAGAAGTCATTCAGAGAATTCACCTGTGTCTCACCCACTATCATACATTTATACTCCATTCTTTCATGACCGCCACCCTGAACCTTATATCACCAGATCGTTTTCACCTCCATTAAAGTCATTTGCTCCGTTCCGTGTCATTGATGTGGGATTCATTAAGGCCCTCCTGTGACGGATCACTTCTTGTCGACATCAGCTCATTATCCAAGAAGTTGATCTAGGAACACCCCATTCAGTACTTTGAAGCTTGCATGCCTCAATGGCAAGTTTCTCACTTCCGGCGACAGGTTTACATCAATGGCCTTCGACCGAAAGATTTTGCGTGGTGTTCGATGCCAAGTCCTTTATTCACACCACGTGAATTGTACTGCAGTACCTTGAGGGTCATTATCATTATCGGTGATTCCTCTCGCGCTTGTTAACAGCTTACATCATTGGCTGGTAATCAAGCGATGTCTTTCCATGTTCGACTTCAGAACATTTCTCACATGGATCAACTTGTACTTCGAGTGAAGATCGAATGAGATTGAAGACCCTGGATCTAGTTTCATCCATCCGGGCTGCGATATATATTCAGGGAAATAAAGACATCAAATGTACATCATTGCCGCACATATAATCATCCAATCAAAAGGATGATGGCTCTACCATAATCATCAGTCTACACTCAGACGATTGTCTGTCCTATGTACATGAAAATGAATTTATAAAGCTGAGCATGGGAATGCCCGCCTCAGCTAGATCATGAAAATATTATGAAGATAATGTATTGTATTGTATCTTATTACAGGTCTCCTCCCAGCTTGAAAGAACTTCGGATCCTCATAATAAAGCATTTCACCCGACATCAAAAGATTAATGACCTCATGCTTTAGGGGGTAACTGTTATAGACATTTTTGGGCCCTACAACCCCAAGCATGAAATGTCCATAAATCAAGGGCTCCTAAGTCCCTAAAAGTGTTGTTCTAACCCCTAAAGGAACAAGGTCAATAGATTACAACTTCTCCCAGAAGTTCTCCATGAAAAACTGCTCAGAATTGGTTAAAACAGGATCATTTCAGCTGCTCCACTAGCCAAGTGCGTTGCATCTCACCTAAATACACTGTGTGGGTGCGTTGCATTTCAAAAAACCCTTCTATGGGGTGCGATGGGCGAGAAATGACAAATGGCAGTGTCATTCCGCGAGGTGGAGAGGTAATGGAAGCTTCCAGAATCTTCTCCTATGACACTTGCCTCACTGAATTCGACCAAGGATGAGTAAGAGATCATCAATCTCCAAGTGGAAGCAAGAACTATCAGAGGGGAGACACTAATCAAATCATGAGCTGACTCATCTCCATTACAGATATCTATATATGGATCCCTCATCCCAGAGATCCAGAGGCTGGAATTTTGCATATTGTAAGGAATTGTTGTTGGTTTCTTGACACAAACATCAGATTGTTGGGTGATCTAAGCTTTGTTTGAGGTGAAGAGGGGCTTCTTAGCTGGGAGGTTGATGCTAGGTCAGAAAAATTGGTTGTAACTCCTCTTGGCTCTTTCTTGTTTATCAATAAAAGCTATTCAAGTTTTCCTCCATGCTCTTGTGTCATTGATGTTTGCTACATTTGTATGGTCAATTTACATCTGATCCTAGGTTTTTTATGATTATAGATCCATGTCTTTGTATAGTGTTGTGCTACTGTGATCTTACAAGTACTTTGTGAAGCTGGGCGTGCAAGGGAGCAGGTAGCTAAAGACTATCAAAGAAGAGAGGAATCAAATCAGGAGATTAGTGCAAGACAGAGGTTGGTCTTTCTGTTCCTCTCTATCTATAATTTCATAAAGGAAAAACGAAAGTAACTTTTCTCTGTTTGTTTCTAAGGCAGCTGTCACACCTTCGTGGGATAGAGCAGTTCTATATAGACACTTTTCCCTGTAACACTGTGTCTCATCTCTATCTCGTATCTTAGTCTTGGATTAATAGGAGGCTTGAAAGTACTAGCAGCCACAGCCAATGAATCTGCTAATCTATTCTCATCTCTTGGGATGAATTGAATGTTAAAAGCTTCAAAAATTTTCTCAATCAAATCCCATACCTCATTTCTATATGCCCTAAGCCTACGGTGCTTTGCTTGGCAGTGATCTTTTATTTTCTTAATAATCAACTCTGAATCTCCAAAAGCAGAAATTAACTTAACTGCCATCTATTTAGCTGTTTGTAAAGCAATAATCAAGGACTCATATTCTGCCACATTGTTTGTTGCCTCAAACTCTAATTTAAAGGAAAAATGGAACATTTTACCTTTAGGTGCAATTAGAAGAAAACCAACTCCATCAAAGAAACATTTCCACACTTCTTTAGTTTGCAGCTATGTAATTACAATGGCTAGAGCAAGCTACTTTTGATTATCTTTAGCCAGCTCTGCATTATCATGAAGCATGAAACAAGCAAAGTCATCCTTCTCCTGGCTATATACAGGTGAATTACCTGCTCCATTTTTTGTAATTGTTTTTACAAATCTAGTTTCTCTATATAATCTCCTCCCTTCCCCACCAAAAGTTGGTATAACAATGTACATATAATATAGCTTCAAAACACCACCCAATTTAGTCCCACACAACCTAGATAGAAGCATTCCAAATCTAGGAGGAATATCTGCTACTACTACATCCATGACCAAGATTCTAGCTGGAATTTGAGCTAGTGACATTGCCAGATCCTTAATGACCCCAAGACACTTGACTTTGTTCGAATCAAAAGAATACAAGTCCCTATAGGGTTTGGTAACTTGTAGATTTAGTTGCTTCATTACTGACAAAGGCATAAGATTGTGTGAAGCTCCCGAATCAAACATACAATTATGTAAGAGGAAATCATGGACCAATAAAGAAATATAAAAAGGCGGTATTGAAGAGTCTATTTCCTCAACATGTGGACCAAAAACCACTACTGGTTTGTCTCCCTGCAGATTTATAGTGTCATTTATAATCTCATTTTCTTTCAAATTAACAGACGCAACAATCTCCTTTTGATAAATAGGTATTCTTGTGAATTTTGTAAGAGGAACTTGAATTCTTACCTTTTCCAACTCCTTAGTAAGACTAAACAAGTGACCCTATTCAGCAGTCCTTTCATTCTCCTCTTCACCTTTTTCCATGACTGGAATTACTTGAGGAATTGAAACAAGTTTCTCCAAAGGAATTTTTTTCAAATTGATCTTGAGAAGACTCACCTTGAAGTATCTGTGTCTTGCCATTTGCATTCTGTTGCTGCTTTCCTTTATTCACTTGTTTTGTAGGCTGAGATTCTTGTGGAGTCGCCTTTGGTGAGGAAGTTGAAACTTGCTGCTCACTTTCATTTTCTTGATTTCTTGATCTTTTCCTCGATCTCAAGTCATATTTCTTATGTAGTTCAGCCTGCATAAAATCACAGAATTTCTTCCAATATTCATCAATTTTATTTTCATCATGAATGGCATATGTTTCATCATATTCATACTCTTCTTCTTCGATAACAACTTCATCTTCATCTACCACATATAATGTAGAAATTTGATCTTCAAGTTGCTCCTATTCTTCACCAGCATTTGCTTCTATATATAGTGGTGCTTGAATATGACTTTGATCTTTTCTTTCCTTTTGCAAGATTTGCAAAGGTTGTCTTCTGTATTGGGGATTAAAGTTCTTATTATACTATGTTTGCTTCTGAAAATTCTTATTTTCTAACTCTAATTTATTTAACTTATCTGACAAAGTTTTAATTACATTACACATATCCTCCAATGCTTGACTTTGAGAAGATTCCATCTTTGCCTTTCCCTTGTCTTGGATAGGTTGTGTCTCTGGTGCTTTTCCTGCGGCCACCAAATTTGCTTCTATCTCTAATGCATCTGTTTGGATTTGATCAAGGGTTGGAGATCTTCTTTCCCTTAATGTGAATCCAAAATTTGATTCAAAAGCCCCTGCAAGAGTTATTTTTGCACCAGCAAGAGGAGGCTTAATCTCCGTTGGAAGACTATTGTACAATTTGTTAAACCTTCTGACAAATTCGACCATAGTTTCATCAGACTTCTTCTTTATGGCATTAAACTCTGTTAATGAATACCCATGGTCTTCTTTCTCTCCCCATTTCTGAATGAATAGACGTTCCATCTCTTCCCAAGAAGAAATAGAATTATTGGGAAGTATTTTAAACCATTTCCTTGCTTCTCCATCCAAGGACTGAACAAAAAGTCTTAAAACAACATCTACATGTTCAACATTTTTGTTTTCTGCAAATTTGCAAAATATTGACACATGATTCTTTGCAGTTTGTTCATCTTCCCCTATAAAACGAGGAAGAATCTTGAGGTATTCCTGTGGGTTTTGATTTAACGGTTGTGGCAATTTAAGAGGTGTATACCTATTCATCAAGAATGCAGTTACTGCCATGTTTATTGAACCTTGATTACCAACAAATGCAGAGCCTGACTTAGAAGTAAATGGAGTGTGCAGAGGTGGTAATGTGGATATTGGTTCAGGTTGAATAATTATAGAAGGTAAATGAAAAGCAATGGACTCTAAAGATTTCTCTTGACAATTAGGTTCTTGAAATGAAGATGATGAAAAAGATGACTCTTTATCAGATGAATGTTTGGATAAGTTACTACCTCATGCAAATAATGTAGGGATGGGTGTAATTGGGATCTTAGACTTTCCAACCCTCCTAGAAACTAGCTTTTTAGGATCTGAAAGAGCTTGAACCTTCTGTTGTGAAGTTTCTGATCTTGTATTGGGTCTCCTTGAAGCCGGAGTTATTGATTTGATTCAAAACAGCCAAATATTTCCTCCTCACTGATCGACCAGAGGAAAATATTGAAAAACCCAGGGAAAAGTGTTATTGTCTTCTCTCCCCAGCAACAACAACAATTAATGTTGTGCCTTAAGAAACCAATTTCCTGGCTGTGGAGAAATTGTGCTTAAGACATTAATGATTATTGTTTGTTGTAACTTATTTGTCAATGTATTTTTTGTTGTGTTCTCAAATGAAGGAGTTGGAAAACTTGGTCTTTAACCCTCAATACATGTGTGACTGGAAAATCTTAGAATGTCATTTGTTCCTAGATATAAATGATGAATTAAGAAAGATTGAATGAGAAGTTAAAGATAATATGTTGCTTAACACAGAACCTACTATCCGTCACTTAGAAGAATTATGAAAATGAGAACTGAATCATAGACAATATGCTGCTTGACACAGAAACTATTATCTGCGACCCTTGGAGAAGTTAAATATAATATGCTGCCTTACATAGAAACTATTATATATAGCTTAGAAAGGAAGATGAAAACTTCAAGTATAGGAGAGCTCTTTTAAGGGATTTTAACTTTATATACGTAAGAAAATAAAGACCTACATTTTCATTACCATACTTCAAAGAAGAAAACATAAGATGACACATGACAGAGAAGTTACAAAATTATACCCAACAATTCATGGAAACTTTTGATTCTTTCATTAATCAACAGCTATATCAGGAATACAGTGGCTTAGTCTCCAGGTTCTCCAAAATTCCAACAACAACCTTTTTCTTTGTAGTTTTTCCTCTTTTATACATTGGGAATAGTTACTGATCTCTGAAACTATCAAACTACTTAACTGCTTCTCTAACTATCTAAAGTAAAAATTATTACAGAATTTTACAGAGGGTAAAAGACACCTCAAAGAACATATAATAACAAGAAATAATTGAACTAGAAGATGAGGATAACTATTGGCTTTTCAGCTCTATTAATCAGCTCTTGAGTTCCTCTGTGGATGCTTTAATAATTCTTAATCCACTTTAACCATAATTAACTGCGTTAGACTTTGACTTGTGTGAAAACTGGGCTTATGTATATATCGGGCATTTTGATTGGCCAAAATACAAAGAAAACATGCCCAACTGCCTTTTCTTCAGATTTGGTTTTAACACTGATTTCCCCTTTATACAACGAAATTAATGCTAATATTTGGTTTACCGTGGAACTCAAAAAGAATTAAATTAGCTGCATAAATCCATCGGATCTACCCGTTCAACCTCTATTGACTTCGTATCACAAATCGCAATCGACCCTTTCAAATGATATGTGATATAATAGACGAGCTGAGAGTTTAAAACGTACTGCATATATTTTCGGGTCTGGCCAGGGGTGATTTCATATAAGTACCACTGCATTTTGTGATTGCGATTTAATCACATCACTAACACATATATATATCGGGTCCATTCTCCACCATAGATTTCAACCCCAGGATCCGACGGCTGATATCAATTTCGGGTGGACTACTTGCACGAGAGTTACTCACCCAAAATGAGCAGTTTTTCTCTCTCCTCTAGTTGCTATGTGTCAACCACTGAATGGAATCGGGCGCTTTCCTCTAAATACCATTTACCATTTTGCATCCGCCTAAAATCCTGCTTATAGCCTTAAATCCTCCCTTCGTCTTGGTTAATGCCCGGACTTGTTCTCGCCTGATGACCGTAGATCTTTGACCATCGACGGCGGCGATGCTCCTTCAGATTTCTCCTCCACCAGCGCTTTTGGTTAATCTCTACCATTCATTCCTTGATTCCAATCTACATGATTTAGTCTGGATCATTCATTTCCTTTGACCTCATTTGTTGATCTCCAAGATCCAACAGTTCCTGTGCGTTCATTCTTCATCTATCCACTCACTTTGACTTTGCACCATTTCTTCAGTGTTTTGTGGTTCCCGTGTTTTCTTCAGGGTTTTGGTCTTTCATTTTCCCGCTGCTCAACTCTCTCAAAGCTTAACTTCTATGAATCCTCACTTCACTGTTATTGGTGGGCTTTACAACATAGTATATATATATTTATGTTATGGCTCTATATAACCATTTATTTTATGATTTAACTTGATCGCATGGGCATACTAGGACTGATTCTTTTATACTTTTTCCTTTAGCGATTCCGGTATGTCATTATCACTTCTTCCTCTCACTTTTATCTTTTTTGAAATATTTTCAAGTTCTTGAATGAAAAATGAATACTACAAGCAACAAAAATGGATGTTACAACAGTTAACATGGACGAAGTGAAGGCAATGAGGCTTCATAGTAGATAACTATTTGGTGGATTTAGTAGAAGGAAGATATTTCTCCATTCAATAGGAGTTGGATAGTCCAATGGTAGGTTGGAGAGGATTGGTGGTCGTGGGATCTTCCAGCAGATGGTAGTCTGTAGATCCGATAGAGAAATAGATTTATTGTCTGATAGGTGCCAACATATTGTGAAGGAAGTCAAGTCTTATGGCTTATGGGTGTAAGATAATCCATGTAAAATTTATTTAGAAAATTAATAAAATTAAGTAGCACAACAAGAGTAGGGTAGTTTTCTCCCAAAAGGGTTTCCACCAGAAATACTTGTGTTCTTATGTGTGCATTCTTGTGTTGATGTTTCTGATGTTTATTATTTTATGAGTTTATACCTCTTTCATATTTTGATAAACTAATATGGTGGATGTGTATGTCAATTTGATATAGTGGTAACAAGTTTTAAAAATTGATATAAAGGCCATCACTACATATTCACCTGCCCTCTGCCCCCCTTAGTAGTGAATACATTTCCAACAACACGAGTCATTATGTTTGTGCACTTAAATGCATATTTCTTTCCAAGAGAGTATATTACAATTAGTTACTCTTTCGTGCATGATAGAAATCTATCATAATAGCCATTCTTTTGTTCATGCAACACATATTCTCCTTCAAGAAAACTAATGTAATAAGAACCATGCAAATAATATCCAGGGAAAATTAATAAAATAATAAATCTATCTGCACTCGAATCCCTGCAGTCTTTCAAGAAACAACATGGGTAACCTATGTTTCTATGCATCAATTCATGAAAAAGTATTCAAGAAAAATAATCTAATTAACGTTTTTTTGCCACCCATGAAAATATTCAAAGAATTACCCTCTTCAACTTATCTTCATTTTTTAAGAAAATAACCTAGATTTCTTATCATTTCTCGCACAAGTTTCATACAAAATCCTTTCAAAATGAATAACATGGATACTGTATTTTCTTAAACCAAAATCATATGAAATATTATTTTTTAATACAGGCAAGTTTACTTATATCTGCAGTCATTATAGCCGATGAGCCCATCCAACATCGACTTTCATAGGAGGGATATGAATAGTAGATTTGTTGATATTTTCCATAGATGGGACACGCACGTTCACTGCAAGGAATCCCCAAGACAACAACGAATTCCAATGATTGAATAACAATGGTACCCAACACAACAAATTTAATCTAAATTTGATGGTGGTAAATCAGAATGGAATGCAAGTTCGCAGGTTTTGAGTATGTTCCTCACAGTTTGCACTATGTACCCTTCTCCCATAGAATGGTTTCCGTCATTCTTTTAAAAATACCATTATACACAATTATTCCCTAGTATTCACAGCCTTAGTCTATAGTCGAGATAAATGGTAGTTGCAATAGAGTTATAACTTATTCTTGATGTTGTTGACTCATTGAAACCTGATTATTTTAGATTATGTAAAAATCTTTTAATTCCATAATATTTATAGAATACTAAATTTATCACGTGCTTCACGGATATCACATAGTCCCCCCTTAAAGATACACTTTCCTCGGTGTTCATCATTAACTTTACACATGACATCTATCTAGAACCACCAACAGGGATCCTTCCCTTTCAAAATGGAGGATTTCTTTTTTAAGTAAAACCAATAATTTTTATCAATAATCATAAGCATTTACAAATACAACATATTCAATTATTTACTTTCAATCATTTAGCCATTATTCATTTTCATAGAAACAAAAAACAAAGTCTCTATACCAACTTATTGTTACTTACCAATTACTCTTGGAAATCATGGTCACTTTACACAATAATTTTAATTACATGTGGTTTATCAACTATGAAAATCACTCTAAGAGGCGTTTGAAAACCCAACAACAAATACCTAGGGTGGTTTCACAACCTCCTTGGAAAACACCCTATAATTTTTTATCAATAAATTCAATATAATCATAGTAATCACAACATATTCAATCATTAATTAGTTATGCAATGTTAGATGATATTTTAATCACAATACTTTTACATGTACTAAGAGAGCACCTAGCTCTCTAATCATCAAATTATCAATAATGTCACCAAGTGCATACTCTAATAGCCCATGCTAAAGACATCCACAAGACTACTAATACAATAGAGGAACTACACTTTTAATAATTCCTTTCTGAGCACTAGGCTCCTTTCCTATCAAGATGTACATAAAAGTCTTACACAGTCACATAGAAAATTTAATTTTAACACATCAGTTATATAATTAGTTAACTTGTTTGACTATAAGAACCATAATGGGAAAAAGAATTCTCCTCCCAACAAATGGGAATTGGTTTCCAGAACCATATTGAGCCAATTTTACATTGAAAACTATTCTCTGACAAATACCATACAATGTACACTTAGTGATTCTTTAACCAAACCATATATGGGCCTAGGATTTCATTGACCATGTAGGGTTTAGTGTGGAATTCCACTTAAAGGTTTGTCTCAGAAATTCCACTAACCAAAATGGGTCCAAAACATGATTCCTCTTAGCAACATCCTTCTTATTCCTCCAACATCATCCCGTGTATGAGGAATTTAGAGCTCAATATCTCACTCTTTGGGCCTCTTCCAACAGGCTCCAAAACCAACAGAGTTGCCTTAGGCTTTCTACCCTCACCATATTTTCCAACTCTTTTCCCTTACTGATATCATCTATCTCTAGGAGAGGAAATTCGTGAAGGCAATCGCCATCATCCCATATCCCTCCTTGGGCCTTTCACAACTATCCCGTAATTGTTTGGCATGTGAATTATTCTTTTAGAACCTTTTACCATTGTAATTTAGATAATTGATCATATGCACATTAAAATTAAAATAGAGAAACATTTATGTACATCATGCATTCATACTCGACCCTCAACATGAGTCTCATAATATGCAAAAGTAAGTTGATGAGAAACCATAGCTGGCATCACATGGCATACAGGTGGCTTTCATTTCAAATTTCCTACATAATAACCATCATGCAATTTAGAAAAACATTACCATATCTTGTATATAATAACATAATACCGTCTCATTTGTAGTTTCAAATAACATTGCAATGTTTTACCTTTCATAGGTTCTTATGTTCTATGTTACTGGAACATCACTATGCTACCATTAAGCTACCCCTGATTAATCACACTAGAAACATTAGTCACAAATGCTTTTTATAAAAACATACTTTCTATAAAATACTGTCATTTACAATATCTCTTATCAATTCAATATTTCAACAATGTAGAAAGATATTGGTCCTATCCACATTTCATACACCATTTCTATACATTAAAAGTATAACAAATAAGGATACAACCTTCAAATGATACATCCAAGGAACTTTAAAACAAAGTTTCCATGAAGTTATTTTCCAACCGTAGTTAAAGTAATAAGACCTTAAAAAATACCATAGTCACTAATTCATGCAAAATAACACTTCATGTATCTAATCAACAATCATTATGTAACATTAACAAACTAAAGTCAATCACACAGACTTTTCTTGGTTAACAAATCATTGATGTTAATAGGTTCAAAATGTCATCCATGTTTTTGTTTAGTGACGACAATGAAGACACCACATGTCGACAACACAATAAACTAAACTAATTAGATTTAATGTAATGTCACCATAGTATTCACACACACTGTGTGAATTTTTAAAGGATGAAATTAACATATTTGTTAGATGTAGGATGCATACCAGCTAGCATCATCATTGAATCATCAAATTGTAGAGTTGTGAAAGTTATATTAACAATGTAATCAGGAACATCTAATCACTACTAGTTCTATCATTAATTTGGTGGAACACACATAATCTATGTCATGCATTTTAGTATGTTATGATATTATTAAATAATTTTGGTTGCTCTCATCCTGCCAATTAATATTTGTGCATGTTCATGTGCAAAACCACAACCATTTTCTGTTTCTTTTTTATTAATGACATGACAATACATTTCTATAAAATTGGCCACTTTGATGACACCACTCTATCATTATTTAAGTTCTTTGTAACCTTCAAGAACTTGTAGTCATATGTATTCATTTCTAAATAAATATCCACTTTCACAACAATTAAAGTTTATGTTGTATAATATTGTTATGCATAAAATCCTATGCAAAGCTTTAATCATACAAAAACATTGATTTATCATTAGTAAGTAAGCGTTGATAACAATTATGGTAATAATACATACAACCCCAATTCAATAGTGTATTGTCACCAACATCATGAAGTGAACTATCACTTTGTTTAGAACTTGCAATAATCTTTAGTCAAATTGATTCATGCACATAAGTTTAATAGTTACTTATGTAATACTAACTAATCGATGCTACCAACCATCTTAATTCAATCAAAATCCATGAAAACGCTCAATTGTCACTTAGCCATTACAGTCAAGTCTTACCACTTACCTCATTGTTTATCTTTATCATCTAAAGGGGTTCTTTTAATTTCTCTTAAAAAGATATATATTATCCTCTTCAAGGACATCCCCCACCTTCTACATTCTTTCGATATCACATAGAACATTACATGTATTCAATATTTATCAATAGTTCATTGAAACTTTAGTCATTTTTTTTAAATGCACCATAATCATTTTCGTAATAGTGTGCATACAGCGATTGGTAGCGAATCCACAATATCACCAGTTAGTTCTCAGGATTGTTCATAAATGTAACAAAGGTTTTATTGTCATGTATCTTCATAAAGATTCAAATGTCATGAGCACAACTTTAAAGAATAAAATATCACTTACTATTATTTAATGTGGTTATTAACATGCATAATGCGTCTTATGTCAAATGTAGTCTACTGCATATATTCTAATGTAATCTCATTAGAATCATACCTAATCTTGTATCCATTCTAATCATACGTCTTCTTCTTATTTGCTTGTCGATTCCCAAAACATGTCATTGCTGAACACGTTTGCTCTAATACCACTTGTAACATCCCCCAGTAAGCCTCGTGTAAAAAGACATAGGATTAATTGTTTTTACAGAATTTACCAACATGTAACTTTCTGAATTACTATTCCATATCCCTTCATTATCCATTAGATAAAATATTAATCATTACATAGAGTAACTTTAGTAAATGAATATAAGTTACATAACATAACATCCACTATTATAGCATATTGTCATAAGCCCTTATTGTAATCTTACATCATTATCATTATCCATATTATTAAACTAGTTAATCACATGTTTGATGATTTAAGTCTTAGCGTCATACAAGGAAAAAACATCATTATAATGACACAATAGGCAAACACATTATTGGACACCAATATACCCTGGAAACCCCTTAGGGAAAAACCATTAAAGTTAAATCTTATTAAACATCTCGTGAGGGTGTTCACCCCTCACTCAATGGCTATAAGGAATTCTATGCCTTGACCATTGTCATAAAATATTACAAAGAAATTCCATCTTAAATATATCATAAGTAGCTAAAATCTACTACATTAACCATGGTATCATTTACCCACAAATCTTTGAACATTAAGTATTTATGGCCTGGTTCTTCCCATTAGTGGATTATCATAAAATTGACATTCCTTCAATCCACATTGACCACTAATCATTTGTTTTCCATAATGTTAAAGATAGTTCATCCTTCACATAAATTACAATCATTTTCTGCAATTACTACTCTCAACAAACTCTGACATCCAAATAATAAATCTTTACTAGTTATGTTTCATGCATTCTTGTGCATAATTAAAACACATACAAAGTATTGAGACATTCCTTATATTAACAGTGTACCGACATTATTTAAAATTTCATAACTACCAAGACATGCATGTTTATCTTTACACCTATATGGTTATGACACATGTCTATTCATTCATAAATCAGATGAATAAAGTAAAATACATAAGGATTACCGAGGCATGCTCTTTTATCCCTACCTCACATGTATCATGAGAAAGGGTAATAGTTACATTCTACTTCTACCCACAAGAACATGGTAATATTTAAAAGAAATTCCATGGTTATCCCTATCTCTTCGCACAAGAATAAGGAAGTATTTTGAAAATTAAACACCACACTAACTAATTTCTTTCACAAGACACATTCTTTTCAAAAGAACAACCTTTGCAACTTATGTATTTTAAAAGAAACTAACACATTAACTATGTTCTTTGTGCATGTAAATTCATATTCTTCTTCAAAAGAGATTAGCCTCACAACCATTATCCTTGTGCATATAAATACTCATCTCTCAATAGTGATTTTCTTGTGCATGCATTACACATTTATTTCCCAACAAATTTAACACAACAACCATTACTTTTGTGCATAAGCACATGTTCTTTTCCAAGAAAACTAACACATTAGCAAATATTTTTATTTACATAAACACATATTCTCTTCAAGGAAAACTAAAATTATAGCTATTGGTTTGTGCATCTCAATACATATTCTTTCCCAAGAACTTGGCAAAATAAATTTTATCTATATATGTATAAGAACATGTTCTTTTCCAAGAAACTATAAAAATAATCGCATATCCTTTTCAAAAAGTCTAACACAATAGCTATTATTTTCATGCATATAAACACAATGTTTATTTTCAAGAAATGCACACAATAGCTATTCTTTTGTGCATACATATTCTTTTCAAGAATTCTAACACATCAGTCATTCTTTTCGTGCATTTAAACACATATTTCTTTTCAAAAGATTTTATTACAATTAGCTACTATTTTCTGCATGCAACAAATCTATCATAATAACCATTATTTTGTGTATGCAACACATATTCTTCTTTAAGAAAATTAATGTAATAGGAACCATGCAAATAATATCTATGGAAAATTAAAAAATAATCAATCTTTTCACACTCAAATCCTTGCGGTCTTTCAAGAAACAACATGGGTAACCTGTTTCTATGCATAGAGATTTATGAAAACCTTTTCAATAAAATTAATCTAATTAACTTTTCTTTATTCACCACCTGTGAAAATATTTCAAGAATTACCTTATTTAACTTATCTTTATTTTGAATAAAATAACAATGATTTCTTATCATTTCTCACAGATGATTCATACAAAATCCTTTCAAAAAGAATAACATGGATCCTATCTTTTCTTACACTACAATATTATTTTTTAAGATATGCAAGATTGCTTATGTTATTATTGGTGACGAGCCCATCTGACTTTCATATGAGGGATATGAATAACATATTTACTGGTATTTTTCATAGATGGGATGCACGCAACCTCTTCAACGAATCCCCAACACAACAACAAATCCCAATGATTGAATAACATTGATACACAACATAACAGTTTTATGATAAACTTGATGGTGAGAAATTGAGATGGAATGCAATTTCGCATGTTACGAGTATATTCCTCACAGTTTGCACTATATACCCTTCTCCCAAGGAATGTTTTCCTTCACTCTTTTAAAAATACCATGATATGGTGTTACCCCTACTATTCACCACCTTAGTCTATAGTCGAGATAAATGGTTTTTGCAACAAAGCTATAGCTTATTCTTGATGTTATTGACTAATTGAAACCTAATTGCTTAAAATTAGAAAAAAACCTTTTATTTCCATAATATTTATAAAATATTAAATTTATCATGTGATTAAACGATATTACAGATTATATTAAAATTTAATCATCCATCCTTAACTCTTAATTATCTTTTTTTTTAATTCCTTACAACTTTAAATTACCCCCATTCAATCATTATACACTTTGAACTAGCTTATTTAAATTCATTTTTATTTAATTTTTTTGTTAATTTATAATATATTTGTGTTATTGCTTTTTAATAGACAATATTCATTTATATATTTTATTATCACTTGTCCCTTGCCCATTCACAATGTATGTGAATATATTTAAAAAAGGGATAACAGATGTTTTTTTATATTTTAGAGTGTTGTTATAAACACAATATTCAAGACTAAAATACAAAGTACTTTTATCTCATATGTCTACACCTACCAGCCCTGAGTTTATCTCAATTGTTGGTTTGTTGAATACTCAACATAGGACTGGTCAAATAATTGACCATGCCCATGTCTATCTAATTTCCAAATATTTAGGTGATTCAATCAACAATTGAGATAAAGATGCTCAACTATGATGTAGGAGCATCTGGACTTAGCCAGCAATGTGATTGTTTGTTCACATGTTGTGGTTAAAAGAGTTGAATTTCATGACCTGATTGATCAAAAGTTAGTTTTACCGATAGGGTTGGATCTCTCAATAAATGAGTTGTATTTCATTATTGTAATAGTTAGAAATTGTCTTATTTTAGGTTCAAAGATAAGTTGTTAGCATAGGTGTGTGGTAGAGCTAGGAATTAGAGATTTATTGTTAGATTGATTAAAAATAGAGATTGAGTTGTTAAGCACAATTAGAGTAATCTTTGATTGAACAAAGGAAGAAAAAATGTAATATAGAGAGAGACAGAGGGATCGAGAAAGGAGGGGATTTTTGAGTGAGCGAGAGCCAAGAATTAGTGTGTGGATTTCCGTTGAAATAGAGGTCTTATCATATGTTGTAATCGAGCCAAGGCTGAGACTCTGTAACAAATATTATATTAATGAAGTTGATTCAGTGTGTATTTGTATTGTAATCCTGGTGCAAACTCTTGTTTCTTTCGGTGTGTCCACGTCCAGACAGTTAACCGGGTATTTGCTATAATTTCACATTTAACGCAAATCTCAGTGGTTGTGGGTTTTCTGTGTATTAATAGTAAATCAGGGTCAACTAGCATTAAAGGTTAATTTCGTGATTAAGCACTAAAATCAGTCATTAAGGGCTTTGCATAATTATTAAATTAACACGCATGGTTATATCGAAGAGTGGTTTTTAAACAATGAAAGTGGTATTTTGGGCAACCTCAAAACCACAAGTGGTAAAAAGGAGTAGTCACCCGATTCCATTTAGCGGAGGACACATAGCAGCGAGGAGGAGAGAGGAAACCACCTTTTCGGCGTGTACTCTCCATGCAAGTTGTGCACCTGATATCCTTGTGAACCATTGGATCTAACGTGAGTTGATCGATGGTGGAGGATCAACAGACTGTTTTGATTTTTCGGAGTGAACATTAACCCTCAAATTTGATAGTAGGAGATCTACGGTGTGGATCGAAATGCTGTTTGTAAAGCAAAGTCAACGTGGTACCAGAGTTTTAAAACAAATAGTGGGAACCTCCATACAACACTAGCCACCAATAGAATCTGCTGCATCATTTTGGTATCAGAGCAGAAGTTAAGGTTGATTGTACAAAAATGCCACCAAGGAGAGGAGCTAGCATTGGTCGAGGAAGACCTAAAGCAAACGCAGTTCTACTGGAAGAGATCCAGAGTCTACGTACGAGAATGGAAGCTATTGAGACTTATCAGAGAAGAAGACTTGATGAATGAGCTGACAGTACTAAAGAAGAATCTTCTGAGGAAGAAGAAGAAGAGGAAAATGAAACTACCAGAGTTATCAAGATGTTGGCGAAAGTAGGGGGAAAACTAAAGATGGAAATTCCTACGTTAGAAGGGAATCTCGATGCAGAAGAGCTAATGGATTGGATCAGTTCATTGGACAAATATTTTGACTATGAAGAGAAAGATGACGAAAAAAAGAAGGTGAAATTTGTAGTTACTAGATTGAAGGGTCATGCAGCTATTTGGTGGGATGAATTACAAACATCCACAATGAGAAAAGGAAAGTCCAAGATCAAGCAATGGGATAAAATGGTGAGTAAAATGAAAGCTAAATTTATGCCTAAAGATTATCAGTTAAATCTTTTCAAATAATTGCATAATTTAAGGCAAAAAGGAATGTCTATTAAAGAATATACATAAGAGTTTTATAGATTGAGTATTAGAGCAGGACATGCAGAGGATGACATGGAGAAGGTAGCCATATATATCAATGGCTTAAGGTATGACATACAAGATGATATTAGCTTGTTAAGTTTGAAGACTATTGAGGATGCCTATCAAGCAAGTTTGAAGGCAGAAGAGAAGATATTGAGAAAAGAGATTCAGAGGAATAGAGGAAGAAGCTCAGTAAGAGGTAGAGGAACTACCAGACCAAGGGGGCAATAACATCAGCATGGAGCAGGAAGTTCAAGTAGTAGACCACCATAGAAAGGAGAATTTAATAGAGGAAGATCTGTGCCTAGAGGAAGAGACTGAGGAAGAGATATTCGGTGTTATACATGTGGAGAATGGGGACATGTGTCATGGGAATGTCCTCATAATAAACCAACAAGTCAGAGGAATTCGAATGTGGCTGAGGCAAAGCTAGAACCACCTCGACTTATGGAAAAGGAAGAATCACCTGAAGTAGGAGAATCCCTGTTGTTAAAAAGGACCTTGCTTAAGACAGAGAAGGAGATTGAAGAACCAGTTCAGGGGAAGAGTTTGTTCAAAACTACATGCAAATCTAAACGTAAATGTTGTAAAGTGATAATTGACAGTGGAAGCACTGATAACCTTGTTTCTACAGAGATGGTGGGCAAGCTAGGATTGGTAAAGACAATACACCCTACTCCTTACAAAGTGTCATGGTTACAAAAAGGACATCAGATTATTGTGACAGAACAATGCAAGGTAGAGATACAGATTGGTACTTATAAAGATGTGATATTGTGTGATGTAATGCCAATGGATGTATGCCATGTATTGTTGGGAAGACCATGGAAATTTGATCTAAAAGCTATTCATGATGGGAGGAGAAACACTTATACTTTGGAGAAGGATGGAACTAAACACACACTACTGCCATTGAAGGATGAAGATGACAAGGGAGCACTTGGAAACAATGTTATGCTGATGAGTGGGAAGGAGCTGTTACAAGAAGTTGAAAAAGGTGAAGAAATGCATTTTGCTATCATAGGGAGACCTAAGGTAATTTTGACTTCCACAAACTTAGATGATTTACCTGAAGAAATCAAAACTTTGTTGAATGATTTTGCTGATATTATTGTGGATGAGTTTCCAAATGCATTGCCACCAATCAGGAGAATTAGTCATCATATTGATCTAATATCAAGAGCAAGTTTGCCAAACAAAGCAGCATATAGACTAACTCCTCAAGAGAATGCAGAAGTTGGAAGACAAGTGCAAGAATTGGTGGATAAGGGACTAATTAGAGAGAGTCTTAGTCCATGTGTTGTACCAACAATACTCAACCCAAAGAAAGGAGGTGAATGGCGAAAGTGTACGAATTCCAGAGCCATAAACAAAATCACTATCACGTATAGATTGCCTTTACCACGCATGGATGATTTGATGGATTGTTTGAGTGGATCAAATTATTTTACTAAAATAGATCTGAAGAGTGGATATCATCAAATAAGAATTAGAGAAGGAGATGAATGGAAGGCTACATTTAAAACAAATAGTGGGTTGTATGAGTGGTTTGTGATGCCTTCTAGACTCACTAATGCACCTAGCACAGTGATGAGATTGATGAATGAAGTTTTGAAGGAATATGTAGGCAAGTTTGTTATTGTTTATCTTGATGATATTTTATTCTTTAGTAAAAGTAAAGAAGAACATCTAGGGCATCTTAAATTGGTTCTAAGAACTCTGCAGAAAGAGAAACTACTGATAAATCTGAAGAAATGTAGTTTCATGAAGGAAGAATTAATTTACCTGGAATTTGTAGTTTCTAATGAAGGATTGAAAATGGATCCAAAGAAAGTCCAAGTAATTTAGAACTGGCCTATTCCAAGGAATATACTCGACGTAAGAAGCTTCCATGGTCCTGCAAATTTTTACAAAAAGTTTATCAAAGGATTTAAACAGATTTGTGCACCAATTCTTGAAACTATCAAGGAGACTAATCACAAGTGGACATAAGCAACAAACATGAATTTTAAGTTGTTGAAGGAGAAAATCATAGATAAACTAGTTTTGGCTTTACCTGATTTTAAAAAGGTATTTCAAGTTGAAAGAGATGCTAGTGGAGTTGCAATTGGAGCAGTTTTGAGTCAGGAACAGACACCAATAGCATACTTTAGTGAGAAACTAAATGAAGCCAAGAAGAATTATTCTTCTTATGATAAATAATTTTATGCTATTGTACAAGCCTTGAAAAAATGGAGACATTATTTATTTCCAAAAGAATTCATATTGTATTCGGACAATCATATCTTACAGTTCATCAAAAACCAACCAAAACTAAACCAAAAACTTGCCAAGTGGGTAGAATTTTTGCAAAGCTTTACTTTTGTAATAAAACACAAGAGTGGTAAGTCAAATAAAGTTGTTGATACTTTAAGCAGGGTAACTTTTATTGTGCAAGAATTCAAAGTTGGTGTTGTAGGATTTGAAGAAATGGTTGAAATGTATAAAGATGATGAAAATTTCAAAGATATCTGTATAGAATTTCAAAATCCAATAGTTCATAATAGAAGTCAATGGTTAGATTATCTTATCCAAGGAGGGTTATTGTTTAAAGGTAACAAGTTGTGCATTCCCAAATGTCCTATGAGGGAAAACGTAATAAAGGAGAAACATAGTGGAGGATTATCTGGTCAATTTGGACAAGACAAAACCTTTGCACAAGTAAATGATTTTTACTATTGGCCAAAGATGCAGACTGATATTAAGAGATTTGTTGAGAAGTGCAGGGTATGTCAGCATGCTAAAGGGAGAAGCAAGAATACAGGATTGTACCAGCCATTCCAAACCAACCATGGGATGCAGTTAGCATGGATTTTGTTTTGGGGTTACCTAAAACTCAAAGGGGGAATGATTCTATTTATGTTGTGGTAGATAGATTTTCTAAGATGGCACATTTCATTGCCTATAAGAAGACCAGTGATGCAACACATCTTGTTAATCTATTTTTTTTAGAAATTGCAAGATTACATGGATTGCAAGTATGTATTGTGTCTGATAGAGATACAAAGTTTGTAGGGCATTTTTGGAGAACTCTTTGGAAGAAATTGGGAGCTAACATTAGTTTCAGTTCAGCATACCATCCTCAAACAGAGGTACTAAACAGAAGGTTGGGGAACATATTGAGAAGTTTAGTGTATCAAAGTCCTAAACAATGGGATTTAGCACTAGCTCAGGCTGAGTTTGCTTATAATGCCACTCCAAAATGGAGTACTGGGATGAGTCCATTTCAGATTATTTTTGGGATGAATCCAAGAGGTGTGTATGAGCTCAGAGATTTGGGTAAATAGGAGATCAAAAGTGCAAAAGCTGAAGAGTTTGCAGAGAAAATGCAGAGACTACAAGAAGATGTCAAAGGCAGATTGCAAGAAAGCAGTGGAAAATACAAACAGAGAACAGATACGAAAAGAAGAGAGAAGGAATTCCAAGTGGGAGATTTAGTGACGGTGTATTTAAGAAAAGAAAGATTTCCTGCTAAGACTTACAATAAACTAAAAATTAAAAAGATAGGACCATGTAGAATAATAAAAAAAATTTCAAGTAATGCTTATAAAATTGAATTACCAAAAGGGATTGGAATATCACCTATATTCAATATTGCAGATTTGTATCCATACAAGGAGACAGAGATAGAGCTACAGGAGGATACTAGAGAAGATGAAGTTCAAACTTTGAACTGGGAAGAACAAATGCCAAGGATAGTTACGAAAGAGGTGGACGCTGTTTTGGAAAAAGAGTTACCAAAAGAACCAGAGGATAGGTTTATTTTCAATATCTAGTCAAATGGAAAGGACAAGCAGTGGAGGATGTTAGTTGGTTGACAATAGTAGAGTTGCAGAAGTATGGAGTAAACCCTAAAAGTCTGAGCGATAATTATTTTCCTCCTCGGGAGTCTGATGCAGGAGCATCTCGATTTAGCCAGCAATGTGATTGTTTGTCCACATGTTGTGGTTAAAAGAGTTAAATTGCATGACCTGATTGGTCAAAAGTCAATTTTACTGAGAGGGTTGGATCTCTCAAGAAATAAGTTGTATTTCACTATTGTAATAGTTAGAAATTGTCTTATTTTAGGTTCAAAGATAAGTTGTTGGCATAGGTGTGTGGTAGAACTAGGAATTAGAGATTTAGTGTTACATTGATTAAAAATAGAGATTGAGTTGTTAAGCACAGTTAGAGTAATCTTCAATTGAACAAAGGAAGAAAAAATTTAATATAGAGAGAGACAGAGGGATCGAGAAAGGAGGGGATTTTTAAGTGAGCGAGAGCCAAGAATTAGCATGTGGATTTCCATTGAAACAGAGGTCTTTTCATATGTTGCAATCGAGCCAAGGCCAAGACTCTGTAACAGATATTATATTAATGAAATTGATTCAGTGTGTATTTGTATTGTAATCTCGGTGCAAACTCTTGTTTCTTTCGGTGTGTCCGCGTCCAAATAGTTAATCGGGTATTTTCTATAATTTCACATTTCACGGAAATTTCAGTGGTTGTGGGTTTCTGTGTATTAACAGTAAATCGGGGTCAAATAGCATTAAAGGTTAATTTTGTGATTAAGCACTGAAATCAGTCATTAAGGGCTTTGCTTAATTATTAAATTAACGCACATGATTATATCCAAGAGTGCTTTTTAAACAGTGAAAGTGGTATTTCAGGCAACCTCAAAACCACAAGTGGTAAAAAGGAGTAGTCACCTGATTCCATTCAGTGGAGGACAAGTAGTAGCGAGGAGGAGAGAGGAAACTGCTTTTTCGGTGGGTACTCTCTGTTCAAATTGTGCACTTGATATCCTTGTGAACTGTTGGATCTAGCGCGAGTTAATCGACAATGGAGGATCAACAGACTGTTTTGATTTTTTAGAGTGAACATTGACCGTCGGATTTGACAATAGGAGATCTACGGTGTGGATCGAAGCACTGTTTGTAAAGCGAAGTCAACATGGGACCAAAGTTTCAAAACAAATAGTGGGAACCTCCGTGTAAGACTAGCCACCGATAGAATCTGTTGCGTCAAACTACAAGAATGGTTGCTTACTATTTCACAAATAGTAACTCAATTTTTCAGAGATTTGTCCTCTTTTCAATGGTTCTTTCTAAATATAAAACACTCAACTCACATTAACCAACAATTCTACCACTCCATCATTACATTTATCACTTTCACAATTGGTATGCAATCTTATTAGATACATTTATTATTCATATTTATCAAATTCTACCACTCCATGGTTACATTTATCACTCTCACAATTGATATGCAATCTTATGAGAAACTGCCTCTACTCGTTACATTTATCATTCTAACAATTGTTGTGCAATCTTAGCAGAAACTTCCTCCTACTCGTGGCCTTTCATGCAAAGCAATGATACGAAAACAAAAATTAAACACCTATAGAAAATGAAGTTATATGAAAGAAAAAAGGTTCTATATTTCATGTATTGAAGAGGTAAAAACCATGCAAATACAAAAAAATAGATATCAAATAACTGATTAACTAATTATTCTTAACGCTACTTATTTAACAGGCTTCTACCTACGCTAACAACCTCAAAATCTACTTAAAAATACTGTAACATCTGTCAATAATTACAATTTTCCATTTATTTTTCACCGTTGTCTTTCATTTTCGAAACAGACTGCAAATTTAATGAAGCATGGCATAAAAACATAGCAAAAAAGAATGGGGTTTGGACTATTCACAGCCCATAGAAACGATTTGAAGCGGAAATTACGAAGCCAACATAAAATCAATATGTGGATAGGACAGATTGGACATCACTCGTCCGTTCGCTTTTATTCACTGCCTAAAATATGGACAACGATGGCAAAGATTTCAACGCTGATTGAAAGTACAAGTTAAAAACGATAAATCAAGAAAGTGATAGAACTGTCAACCGTTCCAGGTCAGTTTTGGCGTCTACAAAGCGGGAAGGCGACCCGAATGATGGAGATCTGTCTAAGGATGATGGAGAACTGTCTAAGGATTTTTCGTTTGGTTTATTTTAGATTTGTGGAGGAAGTGAGCACATCAGTAAAAAACAATGAATGAGCAGTTGCGTCTTAATCGATATTTGTCTCCTTCCTTATTTCAAAATCTGTAAAAGCCGAAGTATCGTTATCTCGATCTAAGTTTAGGACATCCAACGTAGCAAAGTCAACACTGAGCTTTTTTCATATCTATTGGAATCTGCGGATCTATAATCAGATTAAGTTGAAATACTATATATTAAGAAAAATCTTTATTAAAAATTATTGTTACAACAATTCGAAATAAACAGTAAGATTCACACAGAAAAACAAATTTTGATCGAGAATAATTAACAATAGTTCAATTTTGGTCGAGAATACTTAACCCTACTTCAATTTTGATTGAGAATTCTTAATGGTATGTGTTTAATTTTGATTGAGAATTCTTAATGGGATATGTTTAAGAATGGAGTTTGTTTCATAGTAACATTTTGTTTAATTCTGTGTTGTATATGAGAAGGGGTGTCATTAGCGAAACACTGTATAGCTGGTATAAAAAAACACAACTAAACCATCATCACGATTCAGAGTGTAATGCTGTCATGTTTACAAGAAAAATAGCATTTTAGTTGCACATTAACACTATGGAATTTTCTTTTTCCTTTTTTTGTTTCTTGATATTGGTGTATGTGCGAGAGGTATGTGAATGCACCTAGAATTTTATATAAAATTTAATGTGTAGGGGGTACATCTTCAAAATATCTAAAGTTTACGTACTTTGTGGAAAAAAAAAATACAGTGTGTTATGATTGAAACACTTCAACCTTGTAGTCCCCAGACATTGCGATATCTCTGATTTGAATTAAGGTTATTTCCTTTTAATTTTGTTTAAAAACATTACTATTTCGAACTCAATTGAGGTATACAGCTTGATGACAGCTTCTATCACTTGCATGACCATTTTCTGCGCTTCTTCAAGCACCTCTTCCTCAGGGCATAAGTTGATACCAAAACTGAAATTAAATATAGAGAACAAATAAAACTGTATGCGTTTATATATATATATCATATTAAATATTGTTAATATTATTTTATTAAACCAAATTCATATCTACTTACCCTTTATAATGCGATAACCAAATTTATCAATTATGTACTTTGTTTTTTACAATACTATAATTAGCGATCATAATTACATTTTTTTCATTTGTTTATGGCGAATAAATCTCTAATTAGGAAGTAGGAAGTAGGTAATGCCGTACATTTAATAATTTTTTTATAAAAATTGTTTCAATATGAAAACTAATCATAGTAAATTAGTAAATTATGATTGTTTTAGGATTTATAATATTTATTTTAGAGTTTTTATACTTTGAGTTTATAATATTGATTTTTTGCACTTAATATTATTACTTTGGGTTTATAATCTTTTAGGTTTTTCGTATAAATCTCTTAAGGTTTATAATATCAATCCCATAAATTTATTAATTATATATAAATTCCTTGGGTTTATAATATTAATCTCTTGGGTTTATTAATCTAAAAGTTCATATTAGTTAGGTATAATGTTATTTATAGGCATTTTAATTTAGTCTTTGAGTTAAATATAAATCCTTGAGTTTAATTAATTAATAATAATTACTATGAATTGTTTAAAAACAATATTTATATTATTTTTTTAATATAAAACATTGTTAGTTAATTAGTTAATATAAAATAATAATAATAATTAGTTAATTATGTTTATAAAACATTATTAATAAATAATAATAATAATAGTAATAAGTAGTTAATTATATTTATATCAAGAATATTGGTATTTATATTAAATTTTTGTTTAGTAAATTTAATAAAAATAATATTAATTATTAATAGTAGTATATTAACCACATTTACTAATGTAAAAATGTGGTTGTGCTAGTTGAGCCAGTGTGTAAGTTTGTTAGTACCTCATTGCCACTTTAAAATAAAATTAAAAACTAAAAATTGTGTTCTAAATACAAAAATAATGTGGACTATTTCAAGATCTATATTAATTAATTTATATCAATATCAACTTCATATATATCTATATATAGAAAAGAGATAAGTGTTTATACTTAAAACTTTTATTTGGTCTTATATATACTCTATTTATCATTCAAAAATACAATTTAAACAATGAAAAAAAACACATTGTATTTTGCACCCTAAAATAGTTTGCACACGAAGAAATGTGATCCCTCTTCTTATGTTAGATCCGTACTTAAAATGGATCTATGCTTGTCATAATTACATTTCTTCACTTTCTTACGACGAATGTCATAATTACATTTCTTCACTTTCTTACGACGAATAAATCTCCTCTCTCATTCTCGAGGAAGTAGGTAATGCTGCAAATCTAATTATTCTCTTATAATGCTCATTCTACAGTCCAATATCATGTGTAAGTCTGTCCGTCCCATCAAACTTGAAATTTCACTCATATCTACCAAAATAAAATATTTAAAAAATAAAAATTAAATAACTATACAATTAAGGTTGAAATTTTTCTGCCAAAATAAATTATATCTATATATATATAAAACAGTTAAATAATATCTTGTCATAAAAAAAATTGTTAATAGAAAAAATTAAATCTTGGTAGACTCATATTACATCTTTATTTAAAATACATCTATGTTAATATTATTCCTAGCATATCTAAACTATGTGAGGTGAGGTAATCAGAATGCTAAGACGAAAATCAATATGTGCAAACGACAGATTGTACATCATTTGTCGGTTTGTTTTTATTAGCTCCATTCGATTTGTACAACGAGAGATGCATTAGACAATGGCATAAAATTTCAACGGCGGACTGAAAGTAGAAGTTAGGAATGATAAATTAAGATATATCTTTCAATACTTCCAACGTCAACGTGCGGCTAAACGAAGAGGTGAGGCCACAGGAATCAGCGAGATAAAAATAAGGCATTTAGGTTTTGTATATTTAGAATTGTTTGAAGAAGTCAGCGTATCAATCAAAGCAAAGCAATAAGTGAGGCGTTGCAACCAAGTAAATGACTGTCTCGTTCCTTATGATGTAAAATGGGTATTCCTATCCCGAGTATTCTTAACTCGATTTTACGTTAGCGATATCTAGGTTGCTAAGTCAACGCTTGACTTTACTTTTGTTACGTTCCATGGTCCAGAAGATGGATAGAGGGAAATGGACTGCTATAACAATTAAACATTCATAGATAATATAAATAACTTATAATAAAGCTCCGGCTTTCTAACCTTAATGGAATTGAATTGATTGAAGATATTTGTTTAAAGGAATTGGATTGATTGAAGATATTTGTTTAAATAGAAGTAAATACTATCTTTTTAAAATAATCGTGGAGAATCCTCAAGAATATCTTTTAAAATGTGAAAAATTAATTGAAAATGGTTCTTAAATGTAAAATGACCAATTAACACAATTTCATTTTAAAAATTTAAATTTATATTGAAAAACTAATTTAGTTTTAAAAAAATATTATATTTAATAAATATAAACAAATTTATTTTAAAAAGGAATATTATATTTAATATAATAGCTTAACGGATTTAGTTTGTGTGGTAAATTAAAACTGTGGGCAACAAGGCATTATAGGCACCAAAACTAGTTAGCAAAACATTGCTAAGTGATCTAAATGAAAATCAAAATAGTATTTTAGTTTCATATTGACATTAGAGAGTGTGATATTTTACAATTGGTTTGTTTTGTTTTGTGCTTTTGTTTTTTAAAGTTTAATAAAAAATAGTTTTCTTTATTATTGTTTTAATGAATAGTTGTGATTGAATTTATTGATGATGATAATGGTTAACGTCCATTGAGACCAAACTTTGGTTTATCGGACCTAAAGAAACGAATTATTTAGTTTGATTTAAGATTTTATTCTTATGCTCAAAAAGCTTGGAGAGAAGCCTCCGACCTCACTGTAATTTTGACAACGTAAAAGGCTAGGAAGGTTAGTATTGTAACAAAGATTTTGAAATCGAGATCTAATGTGGTTGAACCCGGGGCACTCTAAGAGGAAGTTATTTTCATCCTCTATGTTCATATTTTCACAGAGATGGCAGAACCTTTCCATCCATGGTGTTTTAGGAACTGCCCACTCTAAGAGGAAGTTATTTTCATCCTCTATGTTCATATTTTCACAGAGATGGCAGAACCTTTCCATCCATGGTGTTTTAAGAACTGCCCAATGAACTGTTTCACTATGGAGCTCATGAGAATTCGCTCTAATCTTGGCTATATTAATTTTCTTCTTTGAGCTAGTTAAAACAGAGAGATACTTTTGATATTCTAGGGTGGGGTTGATGACCTCCTTATAATATCTTAATTTTCTTTTAACTGCTAAATATTTCTCACACCACAATTTTTCTTTGAACTTAAAAAGTAACAATATTTTCAATGTTATTAATGTTTCACTATGGAACATTCTCGTAAATATCCCAATGATTTAACAAGACCCTGATGTCTTTATACATTATTATTATTTTTATAAATAAGATTTGTGATTATTTTTATTATTAAAAAAAAAAAATTAGTCATATAATTACTTCTAATCCTAAGATTTAAATTCCTATCAATCTGGTTATCTTCCATACTTGTATTTCTATCCTAATTCTTGTAGGAATTTACAGGGTAAGTTCCTCAGAAAGAATACCAAGAGGACACCGCTCACAACCAGATCTCAAATCAATACACCAGTATTTTTGACGTGGTTAAAACCCTCAGAGTGCAAGGAGGGAAACAGTCCACGGCCTGTCCCAACGTGGGTACAGACAATTTATTAATCAAAGAATGAAAATTTACATAAGCTTCTCTCATGCACGGATTACCCGAACAATGACCCTCCATGCGCTTTAAATAGAACTCATGGACCAATCGGGTGTCAAGCCACGGATCAAGTGTCGGTAATACCGAGGTGAGAGTGAACCGTCGGATCACTACATATCGTGACCGTCGGATTGTAAGTTACAAAATGTACAACGGTAAAGAAACACACTTTACCTAACTCTAACCTAACTCTATACTAGACCAAGTTGAACTTAACTATATCCTATGTGTCGGAATATCCTAACATCCCCCCTTAAGAACAACTTGGGATAGGATTGAAGGATTTACAAATATGACACAATAGGAGAAGGAAGGAGGCACTAGAGCCTATCCCCCCTTAGTGACAACTTCCTGAACTCCAAGCATATATCGAAGTTTAGTGAACTTCGCCTCTGTGAGAGCCTTTGTGAAGATGTCTGCAACCTGATCATCTGTTGGACAATATTGCACTTCAAGAACATGGTCATGAATGAGCTTTCTGATGAAGTGCATGTGTAGTTCAATGTGTTTGCTGCGCTGATGCTGGACTGGATCTTTGCATAGCTGAATGGCACTTTGATTATCACACCAAAGTGTGGTTGGATGCTGCTGCTCAAAGCCAAACTCTGATAGGATCTGACGAAGCCACAAGGCTTCCTTACTAGCTTCCACGGCACCACGATACTCTGCTTCTGCTGATGAAAGAGAAATGGCAGCCTGTTTCTTACAAGCCCATGTAATAGGTCCTGAACCAAGAGTGAAGACATAACCGGCAGTAGACTTCCGATCATCAAGGTCACCAGCCCAATCAGAATCAGTGAAACCAACTAACAGAGGAGCTGCTTTGGCACTGTAATGAATCCCAAACTGTACTGTACCTCGAACATAACGAAGTATTCTTTTAGCTGCTTTCCAATGACTTTCACGGGGGTTTTGCATAAAACGAGCAACAAGGCCAACAGCAAAGGAAAGATCAGGACGAGTATGGGTTAAATACAAGAGTTTTCCGACAAGTTGACGGTATAAGGTAGCATCAACTTCAGGAGAAGTACAAGAGACTGAAAGTTTGACTCCAGACTGAAAGGGAGAAGTGGCTGGCTTACAGTCTTCCATGTGAAAATGACGAAGAATATCACAAGCATACTTGGACTGGGAAAGGAAAATACCCTCTTGGGATTGCAAGACTTGAAGACCGAGAAAATAGTGTAAGTGTCCTAAGTCTGTCATTTCAAATTTCTTTTTAAGGCTGGACTTCACATGGTTTATAAGGTTGGGATCACTACCAGTAAGAATAAGATCATCAACATAAAGAACAAGGATGATGAGAGAGTTGCCCACTTTCTTGGTGTAGACAGTATTGTCAGAATGACACCTAGAAAAGCCAGATTCTAAAAGAAAGCTATCCATTTTGGCATACCAAGCTCGAGGAGCTTGCTTGAGGCCATAAAGGGATTTCTTAAGTCGACAAACGAGGCTGGAGTCTGTTTGTATGAAGCCAATGGGTTGTTCCATATAGATTTCTTCCTGCAAGTCCCCATGCAAGAAGGCAGATTTAACATCCATTTGATGGACTTCCCATTTTAAAGAGGCAGCAAGGGAAAGAACAAGGCGGATAGAGTTCATTTTGGCAACTGGAGAGAAGGTTTCAGTGTAGTCAATGCCTTCAACCTGTGAAAAGCCCTTAGCAACTAGACGAGCTTTATGTTTATCAACTTTCCCATCTGGTCCATACTTGGTTCTGTAAACCCATTTGCATCTAACAAGTTTGCGTCCCTTTGGTAGAGGAACAAGATCCCATGTATCATTTGTCATCAATGAATGATATTCTTCATTCATAGCTGTTTCCCAATGTGGATGGCCTGAAGCTTCTGCAAAAGTGTCAGGATCATGATTTACTGGAGCTTGAGCCAGTAAAGAAGAGGCTCTTTCAAACTGAGAACGTGTACGTCGCTGATCTGTAGGATCACCGGCAAGATCACCTGCTGCATCCCGAGTAGCACGGACCCATCTTGGAAGTTGAGGATCCTGAGAAGGTGGGGAAGGATTATCATCCTCGCTTTCATCATTAGAAGAAGAAATGTTTTCAAAGATAGAAGAGATAGGAAGAGGTGGCACATCCGCCGGACTAGGCTCGCAGGCCGATTTATTTTCATCAAATTTTACATCTCTTCTAATGATAACATTTTTGGACTTAAATGGAATAAGTCTATAGCCTTTTACATCTTCAGAATATCCAACAAAAGTACATTTCTCACTCTTAGGTTCTAAGGCTTTATGCTTTTCATCTGGAATATGGGCCCATGCTTCACTTCCAAACACACGAAAGTGACTTACATCTGGTTTAATGGAACTCCAAGCTTCTTCTGGAGTGATATTCTCTAGAACCTTAGTAGGAGTGCGATTGATTATATAATTTGCACAATTAATTGCTTCGGCCCAAAAACTAAGACTGAGTCCTTTAGATTGCAGCATACAATTAGCCATTTCCTTTAAGGTGCGATTTTTCCTTTCAGCTACACCATTTTGTTGTGGAGTGTATGGAACAGTATGTTGCATTTGAATTCCATTTTCGGTGCAAAAGTTGATGAATGCATTTTTAACATATTCTCCACCATTATCAGTTCTTAGCTTAAGAATTTGATGTCCAGATTGTTTTTCAACGAATGCTTTGAAGGCCAAAAAGGTGGTAAATACTTCGCTCTTGAGTTTTAAGAAGTATACCCAAGTGCGTCTGGAGAAATCATCAATGAAAGTTAAGAAGTACTTGCAGCCAGAGAATGAAGCAACAGGAAGAGGACCACATAAATCACTGTGCACAAGCTGTAAAGGGGCTGAGGCGTGCCAAGAGGCACGTTTGTCAAAACTGTCCCGATGATGTTTTCCGAGTACACATCCGGAACAAACACCATCTTTGCAAGATACCATAGGAAGACCTGTCACCATGTTTTCTTTACATAGATGCTGAAGGGAGCGATAGTTTAAGTGACCAAACCGCTCATGCCAAAGTTTGCTCACTTCATCATTATGAGCAACAAATACTGAGGGAAGATGGGATGACCCAAAGTTGTGAAACTTATACAACCTTTTGGAATCATCAGCAAGACCAGTAGCTAGAATCTGTTTAGGATCTTTTAGATCCTTGATTACAACATCATGAGGTGAAAATTCAACAATTTTACCTTCACCTGAATGAGTTATCTGATAGACAGATAGAAGGTTGCAGGATAAGTTTGGAACACATAATACATCATTGAACTGACCATTGTCTAGATGAACAGTTCCAGTCCCTACAACATTAAGAGATCTATCATCACCAACATATATATTTTTGGTGTTACAATCATTTAAAGAAGAAAACATGGCTTGGTTTTTGGCCATGTGACAAGAGGCTCCAGAATCAATGAGCCACTCATGAGAATGAGAAGAAGAAGAAGATACATTTAATGCATAACCAGACTGAGATGATTGACGATGACATGCAGAAAATGCCGTTCCGGAAGTTGAAGTTGAAGTAGGCTCCAGATGGATGTTATGTTTCTTCATTGCGGCTTCCAAGGCTTCCATCTTCTTAAAGCATTTAGATTCTAAGTGGCCATCTCGATTACAAAAGTTACAATGTCTGTCAGTCTTCTTCCATTTGTTTTTATTGGTCTTGTCATATTGCTGAAATGATCTTTCATCTTGAGGCTGAGTTGGTTTAGGACCATTCCTTTGAGGATAAGACTTCTTAGGATTCTTTGAATTTGGTTGCTGCTGGGCGGCTAACGCTTTCGAGGAAGAGTTTCCAAGATTAAGAAGACCAAGGTGTAAGAGTTTTTCTTGTTCTCTTATTAAGGAATCACAAAAGGAGTCAAAGGAAGGGGGCTTGTAGTCTTTGCCTTGACAAATGAAAGCTTCCCTGGTAGAATGGAAAGTGGAAACAAATACAGAGTAGGCTGGTCCCAACTTAGTAAGGATGGAATAAATAAGGTTACCATCTTCTTTCTTAACTTTAACACCTTCCAAGAGATATCTAAGGGTCTTGAATTTGGACAAGAAATCTTCAATGCAAGAAAAATTATTAGGATCCAAAGTAAGCAACTCATTCTCAAGTTGATGGGCTCTAATTTCATTTTTAATCCCAAAAACTTTAGCAAGTTTTTCTAATGCTTCATGAGGAGTTTCAATTTCTGCAATGTGGAATCTAAGATCAGGAGAAACAGACATTCCTATCAAACCACGTGCTTGATCTTGTCGATTTTCCCATTTTTCGGCCTTGTCTTCATCTTTGGGTTTCTTCTCTTGGTCTGTGGCTATTCTGAAGAGACCTTTACTTCTAAGTAAATCTCCCATGTAGGCTACCCATTGGAAGTAGTTAGTGCTGTCAAGAATGACTTGGCATGGACTTTCCATTTTTTGAAAAACAACTGAAGCTGAAGATGCTGAAAGTAAGTGGTCCAATGGATAGATCTCGAAAAAATAGGCGGTTTTAAAAAAAACGGCTCTGAAAAAGGCTTCCGGATGAAGAAGTTATGGCTTTTTGAAAAAAAATTGTTGACGTTGCCGGCAAAGTGCGCGAATGTGCGGGAATGAAAAAATCCGCCCCCACAAAATGGAGACTTGAACCCAAGACCTCTACTCTCTTAAAAGGTCTTTGAACCAATTGATCTATACAAAATATTTGAGAGAGAGAGAGAGAGAGAGAGAGAGAGAGAGGGGGGGGGGGGGGGGCTCGATTTGCGTGCTTGCCTTGGGAAGACTCTTTTCCCCTACAAAACACAAAACACAAAACCCAACACGAATATCCAAAGAAAAACGAACCTTACGGCTCGAAGTTAGCTTTAGCCAAAAAACTAGAAATTTTTTAAAAAAAATCTCAAAGTTAGCTTTTAGCCGAAAAACTAAATATTTTTCTCAATGTTTCTGATTTTCCGAGATCACACTAAGGTGCAGGGAAAAGAGCATACGCATGAGAAAAATCCTTTCTTTCTGTTTCTGATTTGCCCAGATCGCACAGAGTCGCAGGGCAAAGAGCATACGCAGAAATGAAAGGTATAGATCCAGAAAAAAAAGGCTAAATAAACCGAAACCGAAATAAGCAAAGAGAAAACACAAACAGATGCTCCGAACGCAACAGAGCAGTCCTCTCGGCCCGAAAGCAGTCAGAAACAGCAGATCTAGGAAACGACAGCCGCATGCAGTTCTACCGGCTTCAGATTTGGATCACCAACGGACGCGGCCCTCAAATAGCTCTGATACCATGTAGGAATTTACAGGGTAAGTTCCTCAGAAAGAATACCAAGAGGACACCGCTCACAACCAGATCTCAAATCAATACACCAGTATTTTTGACGTGGTTAAAACCCTCAGAGTGCAAGGAGGGAAACAGTCCACGGCCTGTCCCAACGTGGGTACAGACAATTTATTAATCAAAGAATGAAAATTTACATAAGCTTCTCTCATGCACGGATTACCCGAACAATGACCCTCCATGCGCTTTAAATAGAACTCATGGACCAATCGGGTGTCAAGCCACGGATCAAGTGTCGGTAATACCGAGGTGAGAGTGAACCGTCGGATCACTACATATCGTGACCGTCGGATTGTAAGTTACAAAATGTACAACGGTAAAGAAACACACTTTACCTAACTCTAACCTAACTCTATACTAGACCAAGTTGAACTTAACTATATCCTATGTGTCGGAATATCCTAACAATTCTATCCATCTAACTTAAATTAAATTAAATTAAATTATATATATATATATATATATATATATATATATATATATATATATATATATATATATATATATAATTTAATTAAAATATAATATTAATTTTTTATATAATTGTGATTATTGTTATATAAATTATTTTAGTGAAAAACAATAATGAAAAGGGTTTTGAATGGGTAACTATATTAGATAAAAAAATGTTTGATAATATATTCACTTAAAAATTCTTTAAGTTTTATAAAATATATTGATTTTATATATTCAAGTTAGTTTATTCATGTTTGCATGTAAATGTTGAATATATATATATTGAAGCATATTTTATATATAGATGAGTTTTAAGATCTTAATCTATTTATGTTTTTGATGATGATGGTGGTGATTAACGTTCATTGAGACCAAACATTAGTCTTTTGGACCTAAAGAAATGGATTATTTAGTTTGATTTAAGATTTTATTCCTATACTCAAAAAGCTTGGAGAGAAGCCTCCCGAGCTCACTGTAATTTTGACAACGTAAAAGGCTAGGAAGGTCAGTATTGCAACAAAGATTTTGAAACTGGGATCTAATGTGGTTGTACGAGGAGCACTCTAAGAGGAAGTGATTTTCATCCTTGATGTTCGTATTCTCACAGAGATGGCAGAACCTTTCCATCCATGGTGTTTTAAGAATTGCCCAATGACCCGTTTCACTGTGGAGCTCATGCGAGTTTGTTCTAATCTTGGCTATATTAATTTTATTCTTTGAGCTAGTTAAAACAAAGAGATAGTTTTGATCTTCTAGGGTGGGGTTGTTGACCTCGTTATAATATCTTAATTTTCTTTTAGCTGCTAAATCTTTCTCACACCACATTTTTACTTTGAACTTAGAAGTAACAATATTTTTAATGTTATTAATGTTTTGCAATGCAACATTCTTGTCGATCTCCCAATGGTTTATCCAGACCCTGGTGTCTTTATGCCAACCTCATTTGAGCCTTAGGTGGTTTTGGTTGGAATTTAAAGCTAGCTTAGGAAGTCTATGGTCTCCTAAGTTATTGAGTTTGTGCTTGTACAACAGAAGCCTAGTCATAGATAGGCTCTCCATAGGGGAAAGAATCACTTCTATAAGGAGAATAAGATAGGGCGTGTTGCTTTTAATTTTGAGGTTAACACTTCTGGATTTGCTCAATCTTTCTCCAGGATTCTTTAGAGATGCTACAACCCCAAACCTCACACCCATATAAGATAACCGAAGTGACTAAAGTTTCAAAGAGGAACTTCTTTCTATCCCACATTACCAAGTTTGTCGTTTTACAATTATTTTCAAAACCAAAAAAAGCTTTCCATTCCCCATTAATCCTTTTCTCAATGCTATAGTTCTAGTTGACCTTGTGATGAATATCAATTCCCAGGTACTTGTAGGAAGACACTTCCTCCAAGTTAGTATTGTTATACATAAAATTAGGTTAAGTGTCCTTCTTGGATTTGATAATCATAACTCTTGTTTTTCCAGTGTTAACAATCATACCCATGGTAGAGCAGAAATCCTTAAGAAGTATAAGTTGCTTATCAAGATCAGATGGGCACCTTGCAAGAAGAACAATATCGTCAGCATAGAGAAGAAGGATGATGACTATCCTAGCTAAGATCATGCCAACACATCCCGCTTCCTCTAAACAACCTTCTAGCTTGTCGATGTAAATGCCAAATAGGGTAGAGGAGAGGGGGCAACCTTGTTTAACTTCAATATTACACTTAATATCTTTCGACCACCCCTCATTGCTCTTTAACTTGGCAATTACATTCTCGTATAACCTTATAGCGGCAACTCTCAACTCAAAAGGAACCTTTAGCTCTTCTAATCTGTTCCAAAGGTTGTTTCTATGAACCGTATGGAAAGCCTTTCTAAAGTCCACAAAGCAACAAAAGAGATTGCATCTATCATTGTGGCATTCCTCCACAATTAATACTAAGCGTAACAAGGTGGTCTATTGTTGAGTGCTGCTTTCTAAAACCCACTTTTAGAAAAAAAACTAAAATTTAGAAGAGTTAAACAACACCTACATCTATATATTATTAGATAAACTTTTTCATTAGATAGAACTTTTTCATTAGATAGATAAAATTATTTATTACAAAATGTATTAGATAAATAGAATTATCTATTTCAAAATAAAAATTTTATAAATTTAATTTAATTTTCAACCATTATTTGGTAAATGATAAAAATATTTTTAATAATAATTAAAACTAAAAAGTTAAATTTTACTTTAAAAATAAATATATTTTTTACAGCTAAATTAAAAAAGGGCATATTGACATATTTGATAATATCAAATGCTATATATTTGTAAATATATATTCTTTTAGTTTATAATAATTTAATAAATTTTATAACATGATATAGTAAAAAATACTTTTAATTTCATTAATTAAAGCCAATACATATACATCAATCCCAAAGAAAACTGTGTATTTTACTAAATACTTTTTCCGATACTCTCCTCTCTCTATATATAAAAACTTTAATACATAATACCTATAATCTATTATTATATTTATTTTTCGTAATTTTACGTTCTTTGAAAACGATCGTAATGATAAGATAAGTCCTTTGCTAAATATAAACAATGTCGATTGACTCTAAGGATAAGGCAGAGCGTAAACATCGGCGTTTGGGCCCCAGCTCATCGCAACGATTGAGGAAATTACCAATCAAAAGACAAAATCAATACGAGCAGGCGAAGGACAGTCATGGATGGAATGGAGAGCTACATGTTACGTACAATAAAATATGAAAGACATGATAATTACATGCAGGGGTTAAATTTGACGCCCGTCTGCTCGTTTTTAGGTCTTTTACACGTAAAATACGTTCTCATTTCAAATATCCACGTCAGCCGTAACTTGCTATTAATTTTTAAAACCGTCAATTTGACGGGCATGTTTGTAAATGAAAAGTTTTAAGTTTTTTTTTAATAATTTTTTGATATATATATATTATATATATATTTAACATCCAACTTCCAACTCGGGATCGGTAATAGGCTAATAGCCAATAGGTATAAATAGTGAAGAGTCAAGACTGAAGTGACTGTAGTACTAGTCTGTGGCTCACTGGCTGTAGGCTGTAAGTTGGCGTGACGCGTCCACCAACTTTCACGAATGGAAATAAATTCTGAGCCTGGAGCATTTACCACTGTGACTGTTCCGCCGCCCGCGTGTTCAAGTCTCAAGATATGGAAAGATATCATATGGATTCTGGAAACAAGAAACTTAATTAACAAGTTACAAGTCCATCTTCGTAAAAGCTCTCCGGCTCCCCTTCTCCGCTTGAATCCGTTGGAGCTTTTTCCGTGACTTGCTCTGCTCTCGCCTCTGTCATATAGATAGCATGGGCTGCTGTTTGGCGTATTCTTGGGTAGTTCTCTAGACTAGACTCTGGGAAGGTTAATTTAATTTGATATTCGATTTGATTTGATTGGGTTGCATTGGATTGTATTATATTGGATTGCCTTGCCATTAAACTGAGCTGAGCAGAGTTGAGAGTGCTAGGTATAACCAGTCCAGGCCATTTCAATGCAAAAGAACAGGCCCCTAGAGATGGAGATGATGATGAACTCCAGAGGTTACCAACTTACAACCCTCTTACAAGGTGAATCGGAAATTGGCGGGGATTGATGGCGTTAAAATCGACGTTATTCATGTTCGTGCCTCATTTTATCAATTTTATTTTACCTTTTTTTTCATAATCTATTTGACATTAAAGTCAATTGTATGTAATTAACCCGCTATCTTATTTTATTCACAGGTCCTGGAGCTACTGTGCCAAGAGCTGGGCGGTCGGGTTGATCTAAATAAAGCCTATTTCGAGGGTTTGAGCGCTTCTGTGCGCAAGCACTTTAATGGAAATGGAGTTATCGCCAGCATGGAGCATGGCAGCGATTTCGTCTACCTCGGCATAGACCAGATCTGCGTAGGCCGAGTTGGTAAGCCATCTTAAAACCTCGCATTTTTTTATCAATAGACAATTTTCTCATGGATAAAGCGTGCTCTGCCAATCTTTTACACACGTTGTCGTAAGAAGCTACAATTTCGCTTTTTCCAAAAGTCTGGAAAGAAATTTTTACAGTAAAGACTCAAGAGCGTTTCATCATTTTTATATTTTAGAAATGTATTCTACAATTTTTTACATTTTGAAAAAATTTTGACCACCAAAAACAAAAAAAACAAAATCCCATGATAAGGAAACTTAACACACACTCACTTAAATTTAAATTTCATAGGAAAGTATTTAGTTTAGAGTTTCTTTCATTGTATAACTACATACCTATTTTTAATTATTTATGGGAATTTTGGTGGAATTTAAAAAGATTTTGACTATTGAGTCTGCAGCATGCGTTGGATATTGTTTCATTATGTAGAAAAGCTGGATTTTGATGAAACTCTGTATATGTCTATTAATTTTTTATTCAAATAAATATATTAATATTCAAGATTAACTTAATCTCCTGATTTGGGCTTAGATAAATTTATTGATTAATATTTTTTATAATAAAATAGAGCTGTAATCAAAATGACGACCTCCAGTATCTAAAATTTTGGGTTATTGTACAGGGGACGAATTCTGTTAGCTTTATCATTTTTTTAGTATATTCTGGGCATATTTGGGGCTATGTATTTACAGACGGTGTGTGCTGTTTTTTTTGGGCAATTAAAACACTTTCTACTCCTGTTATTGAGGAATTCAGGATGTAATCTGATTATATAGTTACAAGATGTTCTCAAAAAACAGCAGAATCAAAACTGAGTGAGGAGACTGAAAATATTTCTTCGAACTAGATGGGAAAGTGAAACTGAATGGGGAAGATGACAACATTCCGACCCACTCAACCTACAAACTTTTGACAATCTGTGTTTCCTGTTATAATCCGTGTCTGCTGTTAACAGCCTCTCTATGACAATGTGTGTGTCCTGTTGTAATCCGTGTCTCCAATTTCCACCAATAAATAATGCGCTCTGCAGTTTTTTTGGGCATGTAAATGTCTAGAGAATGACCGTGTGGTCATTCTCTATTTATCCAATTTACAATAATAAGAAGAGATTTCAATTAAATTTATATGATAATGATTTCTTGTTTTCGTTTTCTTAAACGGTGGGAAACCTATCAAATTTGAGCAGTTAATAGGAGAAGCAATTTAATGATTTTTATTTATAAATTAAAAAATAATAAATTTAATTAATTTAAAATTAATAATATTTAAACTAAATAAAATAATTTTTTAAATTTGGAAGAGAGATTGAAGCATCCTTGGTACTACCATAACCGCTGAGTAAATGCCCCTCCTGAAGTTGTCATCCTATGTGAAAAAGCCGCATACAATTGGCAGGGATTCATGATCAGCAGGTCTCAAAACAAAGTGTAGCAATGAGACTTGAGCCCAATTGTACAACAAAAAATGAAAAATTTAAACAATTATGAGTACAATTTGAAATTAGATAAAACTTGTACAAATAAATTTTAAAAGTCATATGATGGGCAGTGTAAAAATAAAAACGTCATAAAAAAATTCCTTGACGGATAAGGTCACCCGTCAAATTTAACCCCTGATTACATGCGAGACCTAGAGCTGTCAACTCCATTAAGTTAATTTTCGCGTCTGTAAAGACGGCACGTGATAGGAATCAGACAGATCAGCCTCGTCATTTTACGTTTTTGTTTATTTTAGATTTTTTTTTAGCAAAAGTCAGCGAATAAAACAAAATCAGTAAATGAGAAGTTGAGTCAAAATAGATGTCTCTCTCCTCCTCCATTATTTAACAATATGATACGACGAAAAGATTGACAGTCGAAGAGTCAACCCGAATTTTAGTTGAGCATTCATTATTATACAATACATACGTTTGTTCGAGAGATTCTGTACCATAGTAACTATACATTACACGCACCCAAGTTTACTACAATATACTCGAAGAAACTTACAATATACTTGACAATTAAAAGGGAAGGGAGTTGTTTTTAGTGTAATTTTTATGGATTTTTCGGGGTTAGAGTTTGTGGAAAATTTTGATATGTTTTATTTAAATTTGTTTTTATGGTATATATAAATTTAATATTATAATAAACTACTAAAGTGTTTGAATTATGTAAATATTACTCATTAAATTTGCTATTTTAATAAATTTTGATTAATATTTAAGTTAGGTAAATATTACTCATTAAATTTGTTATTTTAATAAATTTTGGTTAATATTTAAATTATGTAAATATTACTCATTAAATTTGTGATTTCAATAAATTTTTGTTATTCTTTAGAAAAATTAAATCAGAAAAACTTCAATTTTTTTACTAAAAACAGTTCAGAACTAAAAACAAATCGAATTAAAAGTGATGTAAAGTGATGTAGATTGTCAGACACGCGTGTTAAGAGCAAACACGTGAAATTCCGAGATAGTGGATAATGCTGTCTTTCACTACAGTGGATAATATATTTTCCTCGGTGCATCGCATAGCGTTCACATTTTGTGCAGATTGCACCCCTTCTACGCGTCTTCCCTCTCTGCTTCTCGCACGCAAAAGTTGAACGAGTCAACACGCCACCTTACACATTCTGCTCGTTTGCTGTCACGCGGACTAAGGCTGCCTGCAGAAGAGAAGTGGAATCCTCTTCAACTTCAACTTGGATTGTATCATCTATAAGAAGCTCAGTAGCCTCCAACACTCAGCACACGTCCTCGTTTCTATCACTCGATTTCGCCCCTATCTTCTGTTCTAGACGTGCTCATAGTTTTATTCTAAATATGATGATGAGGACACTAGTGTGCATTGGGTTAATGTCTGTGTTTGTATCCTTCATTAATATAAACGCTGTGAATGGGCAGCTGAGCTCAAAGTTTTATGACAAATCGTGTCCGAGTTTGCAGTCGATAGTGAAATCAGTGGTGAAGCAAGCGGTCGCTAATGAGAAAAGAATGGGGGCGTCCTTGGTCCGCCTTCACTTTCACGATTGCTTCGTCAACGTAAGAAAGAGTTTTATTTAGTCGGAAATAATGACTTATCACTAACCATTTCTGCTTTGTTAGTCTGATAGTGTTGAAATTTGGATTCGGTTGCCTTGCAGGGGTGCGATGGTTCAATCTTATTGGATGACAACGCGACCTTTACCGGAGAAAAGACTGCAGGCCCAAACGCCAATTCTGCCAGAGGCTTCGAGGTAATAGACAGCATTAAAACTCAAGTGGAGGCAGCCTGCAGTGGAGTCGTGTCGTGTGCAGACATTCTCACCATTGCTGCTCGTGACTCTATTGTTGAAGTAATCATCTATCCATCTCCCATTCAATTAGGCTTTAATGATAAATTCAATATCTCATTTCAGACAACCTGATGGAATCAGAGAATGCTTTCTAATTACTTGTGATTGCAATTTGTTAGCTTCAAGGCCCAACATGGACGGTAATGCTGGGAAGGCGAGATTCCCCTACTGCTAGTTTAAGCGCTGCAAACAACAACATTCCATCTCCCGCATCCAGTCTCAGCACACTCATCTCATCTTTTCAAGCTCACGGTCTTTCTACCAAAGACCTTGTTGCACTTTCAGGTACAATATTACTTATGGAGCCATCATGTTAATAAACCATATAACTTCCATGTAATTAAATTGGAATCTTATCACGAGTTGTTATTGTTATTATAGGTGCTCATACAATTGGTCAATCACGGTGCGCCTTTTTCAGAACTCGCATCTACAACGAAACCAACGTTAACGCTGCTTTCGCTACATCTGTAAAGGCAAATTGCCCCAGCGCTGGTGGGGATAACAACCTCTCCCCCTTAGATGTGGTCACCCCAACCACATTTGACAACCAGTATTACACTAATCTGAAAATACAGAAAGGACTTCTCCACTCCGACCAGCAGCTCTTTAATGGAGGTTCTACAGATTCTCAGGTTACTGTGTACATCACCAATCAGAACAGGTTCTTTACAGACTTTGCAGCTGCCATGGTGAAAATGGGAAATATTAGCCCTCTCACTGGCACTAGCGGGCAGATCCGCAAAAACTGCAGGAAGTCCAATTAATCTCTCAGATGATTGTATTCTCCGTATTTTTTCAGCTTATGTCTTATTTCTAACAAATTGATTTGTGATCGGCTAGTGAGTCTTCAAACCGAAGCTCTAGAGGAAAGCAATAAACTACATTTCACTGAGATTATGTGAAGAATGGTATGCATTTCAGACAGCACATGGAATAATTTGACATGGTTTCATTTCTAATCTTCATGAAAAATAACCAGGTGTTTCCAAATCAATCGACGCCTGTGTTATTATAATATTGATACTGATAGCCCTCTGTATATCGCAAGAAACCTATTAACTTCCTTCTTTCAACCGATAAACCATAATTTCAATCTGGATCGCAACATTATTGGACTTGCAGAAAGATTTACTTGTCGTATTACACTGAAACGTCTTTGCGTTCCATTTCGATATCGTAGTCTGCTCATGCCAACCTACAGCTACCATATAGTTTCTTTTGATGTCTTGGCACTATTGTTGAAAAGACAATTTGTATTTTGTGTTTCTGGGATTTCTCTCGAAACAAATTTCAATCTATTCTGTAAAAAATTTCATATTAATTGTGATTTAAAATTGAGTCCCCACTATCTAGCTCAAAATATAACTTTAAAAAGTTATCGCAGTGCCCTACAAGGTTGCTATTAACTACCATCGCTAGGAAAGGTGGAACTAAACCATGTTTATTTAATTACTTGAAAGTATTACACATGCTTAATAGGCTCTTTCGTAGTACTGTTTTAAGTTCATATTGGAGTATATAACTCTTACCTGTATTATGTGTATGATAAATACTAGCATTTGTACCAGATGTTGCAAAGGAAACGCCGTAAGGCATAAAATACAGAAATTCATTATCCATGTAGTGTGTGCATTATTGAAGAAGGTGGATATCTCTAAATTTGTTAATTTGTTGCGAACATTTATGTTGTTGCATTGCTAATTTATTTAGAATCTACTACTACCTCCTTGGAATATAATTGTAGATATGGGTCTCCTGATCTCTTGTAAACATTCTAATTTGATGATTGTTATAGCTGTGCATCCCATGAATACTATGGAGATTTTAACGCAAACCCTAAAGCATAATGAACAAAATTGATGCGGCTATGAATTTTTCCAACCTTCAGTCCTCTGATTGTGAACTCTAAGCCACATTTCAAGTTTACCAAAGCAAACCCCAAAGCATAATGAACAAAATTGATGCCGCTATGAATTTTTCCAACCTTCAGTCCTCATTTGATTTTGAACTTTGGCAAGAGACCTTTTAATAGTAGGCTAAAAGATTATTTTGAATGTCTTACAAGTCACAAGTGGGACAGGGGACTAGTTCGTTATGGTATATGGGATCCAGAGAATTATCAAAATGGATTTACAATGCGGAGAAAAGATTTGGAGGAAGCTTGAAGCTTGAATTCAATGCCGAGGCCACATCATGTAAGAGAACGAAAGATATGTAATTGACAAGTTTAATATAATAGCCGATGAGGGGAGGTTCCCCTAGCTAACTTATGACACCAAATCAAGAGGTGAATTTAGTCGTTGTACTTCTACTTCCTTGAAAAGCTTGTATGGAGATGAGATTGATGCATGATTAGGTTATTTTTCCTTCTCAACTCTGTATGTGGAATTGGGTTTTCTAGCTTTGAATAATGAGGCAAGGGAAGTTTTCATGAATTGTAGATTGTAGGTTATTTTAGGAATAAAGACATTTCTGTTTGGGAAATGGCTGTGTCATGTTTGATTGAATTACACATCATTGAGACTTTACTAAAACATCCAATAATATTAACATTTATTAGAATTTTGATGATTTGCCTTATTCTGAAGTGACTCCAAAATGCTACACATGATCATTGTTCACAGTGTATTGGACCATAGTCTTTGATAAAATTGTTTTACAACTCATGCAACTGCTACTGCCTCTTTAATTCTTTTCATTTGAAAATTGCACCATTTAAGCTCAGCCATATTCTGGTGATGGAACATATAAATTTTACTGTACAATCCTCCCTGCTACCATCTCTAAATCCTGCAAGTACTTAGCAAGGCTCCCCACACCCCACCATTTAAGCTTAGCCATATTCTGGTGATGGAACATATAAATTTTACTATACAATCCTCCTTGCTACCATCTCTGAATCCTGCATGCACTAAGCAAGGCTCCCCACACCCGAAAATCAATTTTCAAGGGAATATATAATAACGGCATGTGCATCATCCAGTTGCCCTGCAAGACGAGAAGATCGACCATACAGGCATAATGATATAGCCCAAGTGCGATACAATAAGAACAAACTGGCAATATCGTTTCAGCTAAATTTGGTGAGCTCAGAGGTTTGTTTGCCTCTCAAGCCCAATTATTCATGCTCTAGAATCTGAATTGGGCAAAATTTACTGATCCAATGTTTTAAAGTTGATGATCATTGAGAAAAGATCCATGAACATAAGAGCAAACTTCATGATTTGATGGGACCAAAATCCACATAGTCCAAGTAATTTATCTATCATTCAAAAAGGATTTTTATTCAGATGACTGAACATTGTCCAAGTAAACTTATCATTATCATTCAAGAAGATTTTTTCAGAGAAGGGAAAGCGCTGCAAAACAAGTAATTAGTTTTCAAGCCATTATAAATATGTCTGTCAAGAACAATTGGTTAATCATGTTTTTTTTTTTTTTTTATCACACAAACACAAACAAACCATGTAAGAGCTTCTGCAGTGATATCCAAGATGCAGAAGAAGACCAGACATATTATAAACACTGCACATTTTTGAAATTTTAGCAAATAGGAAGAGTTATGAAGTTTTTCTTCATGACAGGATATATTATTCTATACATAGAAGGTACATCAAAAGTTAATTCAACAATCAAAATACAAATTTGACTATAAGGGTAGTTCTTCAGTCAAGTAGTGGAAATTGGCTAGCTTTGAGGCAAAAACCATGCAGACACTGTGTGCTAGGCATGCTTTTGAAACTTTTGAAAGCCAAGTTTTAACACAAAAGGTAGATTTTCTTTCCAATGACAATAATCTTCACCATGCTTCTGCACTACACACCCTTTTTTCCATCAACACCTTCAGCAAGATGAACTACTAAAGCATAATAACTGCATGCTGCCATGTTTTCAGGTTTGACTATTTACATATATGTACACCCAATGCGGAAGGGCATAATTTTATAGCACAAGAATTTTGGATAACTAAACTGCAATAGAAAAACAAGAAAGTGCCTTCTCTCAAGAACACAGTCTCCTGTCAAGGGAAGTCACTTGGAAAGGGATCACTCACAATTGCATACAGAAGGAAAAGCATGAAAATAAAATGCTATACAAAAAATGGCCATAATTGATGGATAAATTTTGCACAGTGGCTAGGAGGCCCATCTCAAGGACTATCAAGAATCAAATGATCCAATGGCAGCCATGTCATAAACTTGAAAGGGATCTGTTTCAACACCATAGTCCATCAAAGTTCTGTCTTCCAGTTGATCATCATGGTCATACACAAAATCAGGAATCTCAATCTATCCCTTCCTAATGTAATCCCAAATAAATTCTAGACGATTTACATACTTCAGTTTCCAGTATAAACATCATAACACATCAAAAACTGTATGAGCACATCTGCAACAATAGATCTAATGAATTATTTGAATCAAAATGCAAACTCAACTTAATACTCACCCTGAACTCAAGAAGAAACAGCCAAGGGTTGCAAAAAATAGTCTTGACTGAAGCCCTGAATGTAGGAAATACACCACCTGAAGCCTTTCCTTAAAAGCCAGAGGAAGTTATTCCTAGATCAACCACAAAGTAGACACACCAGGGCAGTTTTCACTCCTTTGAACAGAGGTATGAATGTAAACAAGACAGTAAGGCCCTTCAAGTATTTCATTTGAGATCTTATTGTAAACATATTTTTGTAGCCTACAAGAGGAGCTGCAGACATAAATATAAACTTCATCTCTTAATGGAAGGCGTGGATAATCTGAAAAGGGAGATATATGGTAGAGTCCAAATTTTTATTGCTGATTTATTTAACATGCTTCAAAAACAATTCATAGTTTATATAAATGGAAAAAATCCCAATCTGAACTGAATTGAAATAGCAAACATGGAATGGCAATAGGTTCAATGGAGCAATCAGTTTACAGACAAAACTCAACCACTAACAATCCACTTTGGAAACAAACCACCTTCACACAATAAACAAATTCGACTGAATTTTTAATGTGCCAACCAATTGGTAAAAAACATTGAGCTACAAGAGGTGCCATTACCAGACAACTTAATAAACTTATCAAACACAATAATCCTTTTGTAGTATCGATTAATAACCATAAAAACTAAAACCTTAAAAGTTTACTCTGGCAATTTCAAGATGGCTCAGGGGTCACTACAATGTAGTTGTATCCTTGTGGTAAAATGGAAAATCGAATTGTTCATCGATTTCAAGATGGCTCAAGGGTCACTACAATATAGTTGTATCCTCATGGAAAAATGGAAAATGAAATTGTTCATCGATGGCATGGAATTGAAATAGTGTTGGCCTAGGTTGAAGATATGGCACAGTGCTTGGATATAGATACAAAGAAGAAAGAGGAAGAATATATTGCAAAAATGTTAAACAAGACCTTATATTATTATGCACGCAGAAAATGAAACCACAAGCATAACAATTCTAGGAGAATTTATGCAATGGAAACTACAATAGAAGTATAGATGAAGATACAAAGGGAGAAAGAGTGGAAGAGGAAAAACCAAATTCTATGTATTAGAGATGGAAGAAAACTCTTAGCCCAACACCAATAACTTCTTCACTCTACAAGCAATATGAACTCTTAAATATATTCTTCTGTCCAATATGATGTCTTAAATATATACTATTGTCTGAAGCATACTTTTCTTAGACAAAGTTGCTCACAAATTCGCTACCTAAACATTCATTATCATTCTATGAATGTGTTCTGATAACATATTTCTATAGATATGGGTTGCATCTACTCTTTTCACGGTTTGTATATTAGTTTATATGTCTTCGTCTTACCTTTGGGCAGGCGCAACAGGCACAATATCAGTTCAAAAACACAGCTTAATAATGCAGCCAATCCAGTCATTCGGCAAGGTTGGGGCCTTATGCTTTTTAGTTTTCTGTGTTAGTTTAAACTAATACCAAGGAATTCAATTCTACAATTATATTATATGGGCAGACAGAAAGACCCATTAGCCCTGATTTTGCAGTATATGAAGCCCACATTTCTGGGCTATCTAATTACTAATGTAGATGGACTTGGAATAGAGATGACTGCTAAAATCTAATTATCACTGTAGTTTGACTTGGACTGGCATTACTTGCCAAATGTTTGGAAACTTAGGCTATCTAATTACTAATGTAGTTGGACTTGGAATAGAGATGACTAACAAAATCTAATTATCACAGTAGTTTGACTTGGACTGGCATTACTTGCCAAATGTTTGGAAACTCAAAGGAGCAATCTGGTCGAATAACAAGAGACTTTTTGGCAAGTTTTAGACTGAAGTTTGTTGTTTCACTTTCAACTACATTTCAGTGAATAATCGCTCGGCGAAATTCAGAACCGAAGGTCAATTACCAGTAAATATTGATCCTACCGAAGGTATTTTCAAGGTATTTGGGAAATCGGTAATTAGAACTCGCAATTATTGGTACCACTAAGATAACTGAGATAGCATAGCATCATTGATAAGAAAAATCCTTGATATGATAGCTCACAGACTATATTAGAGTAAAGCGAATAATGTAGGTGTGCCATTAATAAAACAAAAGACCAATTAATTTTGACATGTTCAGAAAAGAAACCATATATGACACAATTAACCAAAAGAAGTAAAGATTACAATGAAGATCAGGGCATCTTGCCTTCAAGGGAGTGTTTACTAAATTCTCAGGATTAAACATGTGGTCCTATGCTCACTCAGAATGGTCCTACTCCTATGCTAGCTGGCAGCAAGGTATGACCTGGTTTTTTATTATGGCAGACCACACCTAATACTGTTTGTAACTTTTTTTACAATATTAATACATAAGTAATTTAGATTTTTAAAAAAATGCAATGTTAGGGCATTACATTTGGACAAAGTTGCTCACAAATTCGCTACCTAAACATTCATTATCATTCTATGAATGTGTTCTGATAACATATTTCTATAGATATGGGTTGCATCTACTCTTTTCACGGTTTGTATATTAGTTTATATGCCTTCGTCTTGCCTTTGGGCAGGTGCAACAGGCGCAATATCAGTTCAAAACAAAACTTAATAATGCAGCCAATCCAGTCATTCGGCAAGGTTGGGGCCTTATGCTTTTTATTTTCTGTGTTAGTTTAAACTAATACCAAGGAATTCAATTCTACAATTATATTATATGGGCAGACAAAAAGACCCATTAGCCCTGATTTTGTAGTATATGAAGCCCACATTTCTGGGCTATCTAATTACTAATGTAGTTGGACTTGTAATAGAGATGACTGCTAAAATCTAATTATCACTGTAGTTTGACTTGGACTGGCATTACTTGCCAAATGTTTGGAAACTCAGGCTATCTAATTACTAATGTAGTTGGACTTGGAATAGAGATGACTGCAAAAATCTAATTATCACAGTAGTTTGACTTGGACTGGCATTACTTGCCAAATGTTTGGAAACTCAAAGGAGCAATCTGGTCGAATAGCAAGAGACTTTTTGGCAAGTTTAAGACTGAAGTTTGTTGTTTCACTTTCAACTACATTTCAGTGAATAATCGCTCGGTGAAATTCAGAACCGAAGGTCAATTACTAGTAAATATTGATCCTACCCAAGGTATTTTCAAGGTATTTGGGAAATCGGTAATTAGAACTCGCAATTATTGGTACCACTAAGATAAATGAGATAGCATAGCATCGTTGATAAGAAAAATCCTTGATATGATAGCTCACAGACTATATTAGAGTAAAGCGAATAATGTAGGTGTGCCATTAACAAAACAAAAGACCAAGTAATTTCGACATGTTCAGAAAAGAAACCATATATGACACAGTTAACCAAAAGAAGTAAAGATTACAATGAAGATCAGGGCATCTTGCCTTCAAGGGAGTGTTTACTAAATTCTCAGGATTAAGCATGTGGTCAAAGCTCAAACAGAAATATACCAGGAATAAGCCTGGGCCATGAGATTGAAAATCTATAGGCATCTACTCCCATCACAGACATTAGATCAATATCCTCCTTCAAAACCCACATGAAATTTTGCATCAAGTTGATACCCAAATCATCTAGGAGTTTAACTATTGATACATTAGTATGAAAACAACAATAATGGGGTTGGACATACACATAAAGCTTGAGGATGGCTTACAAGTAGCCACTGCATATAGGTTGTCCTAGTGACATTTACTGTTCTTAGGTTTGCAGATAATAATACCTTGTAATGATGGTATTGATCAACAACTACATCTGCATTACCTCCATCCACAGTAATCCCTGAAAATACAGTTAAAACAAACAATAGCTACTTCCAGCCTTGGCCTTCAAAGTCCCAAAGTAAAGTAAGGAACTGAGTAGAATGCAAATGAAGGGATGAATGAAGATATGTGATGAAACAGACCTTCCCTTCCCTGTTGAGTTTACCGAGGCCATTCTCAGGGCAAGGACCTGTGAGAGTACCGTTACACTGCTTATCCAACAACCCCATTGCTCTTATTTCTCCCTCTATGTAAACAGATAGGGTTATTCAGAGTTAGTGATACTCAAATCCTAGCAACCGAAATGGGAGATACCGCTTACTTGAAATTTAATAGCATCATGATGGAGGGTTACAAAACCTTAGCACTTCTATTGATTCTGAAATTGCCCACTAGGTCAACTGAAACTCTTGCCCCTGCCTCTGCCATTGGCCCTGCTGCATCCTCTGTCACTGCCTGTCTTAATGAAATTATCCATGCCACTGGATCTACTAAATCTCTGTTTGTCACTAGTAGTGCTTAAAGAAGGGCTGTTGCTGGAACCCAGTAAACAACTCCAAGTCTTGAGTAAAGAAGGTCTCAGAATCTGTTGCCCGATAGTCTCCACCTCTCACAGAAAAAAAAACATACCAAACAGATGACAATGGACAAGACAGCCACGTAGATAATGAAGAAATAGATTGAATTCGGCGGGAGGATGAGTACAATGTTGGATTTTTTGATGCCAAGGCCGGTTAACCAGCGGCAAGTGACTTTACGCTCTACCATAGTTGGGGAAATGTGGTGGTTTCCCCAGTGGCAGAGTCGATGAGGGCTATGCGGCCATTGTGGCGAAGCAAGGAGATGTAGGTGGGGAGATCCAGGAATTCGTCTTGGGAAAATCCACTGGTTTTCGATTGTTGTAATAAGTTTGGTTGGAGCTGCAATATCCGATGCGTACATCGATCTGGACCTTCGCTTCAGCTTCCCAGTGAACGGTTATAACCATTCAACTCCCTTCTTTTAATCCAACGATTGACAATACTATAATCGTCTAACACATGATCTAACGGCACAGACGGATGACAGGTAGATTTTAGGGAAGTTTATTTCAGAGGGGAACGCCTTACGGCGTAAAAATTGTATTCATGTGAGTATTGGTTGGAATTCTAGTCTTTTGAATGAATTTGTTTTTATTGGTTAGGATGTTGTTGAGATTTAGTTGGTTTGAGAAATTCTTTTCAAATTGTTGGATTCCTAGATTAGTGTGAGGTTGACACATAGGGGTTTCACTGGGGAGCAATACCATATCACATTCATTCACATTGGCGGATATATATTGAAGAAAAAATGAAATAATATATTGAGCATATAATAGGGGGTCAAGGGTTTTTATATTGTTAGTTACAAAAAATGGAGCTCAAAGTTAATGAAAAAATATAAAGGGGTATAAAAAATGTTAATGTAAAAATGGATACCTACAATATCTAGTGAAACTAGGGGTGTTTTAAATTGGGAATGTGTATTGGTTTTGTATTGGTAGAGGGTTAAATAATGTGACTTTTAGAGGTATTTTCCAATATGTAGTCAAATTAAGGGTATTTTTTTAATATGCCACGAATGGCATGCTACGTCAGAGGTTCATTGAGTGAAGTCCCTGTGGGTTAACATACACTCATTTAATATATTGAGTATCGAAGATAGTTTGTTTAGTTTAATATATTTATATGTAGTATTACAATTTATGCAATTTGTGTGTGCAAAAATCTCTACTCTCCCATATTAACATGGTATGAGAGGAAGTATGAGCTTAACTTCCTCACAAAAGAGCCATGAACATGAAGACAGTGGAGTAAGTGCGCTATTAGTTAGTATCATTGGTTTGTCCATCTTTTGATGTAATTACTATGTGGAAATCGAAATAAACAAATAGAGACAACAAAAAAATAACAGAACTCTCTTATTAAATTAGTTAGTGTCATTAGTTTGTCCATATTTTGATGTAACTACTACATGGAAATACAAGTAAACAAATAGAGACAACAAAAAAATAGCATAACTCTTTTATTAAATCAAACTCACACCCTCACACGCATACCACAAATACATGATAGAGTCCCATCATATAGCAATGAGATCGATATAATGGATAAGCACAATAACCTCGATGATAAAGGCTCCTACTCATCTATAACACACTTACATGGGAAAACAACAAGTTCTAGAAAATGACCTTAGAACTCTAAGAATATAGAGCCTTCATTTCTCTATTACCTTAAATAATAGTTGTTCTTTTTATGGATTTGAGTAAGATCTGCATGTGGGTGTGGACATTGTCCATGGAAATGTTTAAAGAAAATGAGCATTGCATATTTGTTGTGCAAAAGAGGGATATGCAAGAGGTTGTCACAGGGTGAAAAAGAAGTTAGCAACTGGCAGGAAGCATGTCCTAGTTGACAGTCAAGATCTCAATTTTTTTTGCCAATAGTGTGTAGCCTACAGAGTAATAAGATCTACTCTCCAACTTAAATGAGATGGATAAAGTTGTTAGAAGAGTGTTGCACTGTGAAGAGGCAAGAACCCACAATTATGTCTTGTTTCCTTTTAGATTGGCCAGGCGTTAAAGATCACTTTGAGGGATAAATTGTTGGTTGTCCTGTTGAAGAAGAAGAAGTCGTGGTGCAACTCGGTCGAGTCAAAAGGTAGTCGGGTCGAGGAAAAAGGTAGTTGAGTCGAGTTACTCTGGACATCGATCTTAATGATGAAGAATGTGAAAGGATCATAACGTAATATAAAGAATAATTTAAAATGTTTGTGGATAACATTGATCAAAACATGACAAAAAAATTTATTTTGTTGAAGCACGTGAGTGAGAAATTCTAGTTGAACTTGCACGAGTTGGATTTAGCTAGAAAACAACGAATAAAACTTGCAAGGAAAGAAAAAAGAAAATTGATAGATAAATTGAATTAATGAATTCTATTCATGCACAAAAAAAAAGAATATATTTTTAATGCAATATATTCTAAATGGTTGAACTAATATAGTAGTGAGTCTAGTAGTGAATCTAGAGAGATGTGAACATGCACTAAAGAGAATTGACACCTAGTCCTAAATAATTGGTCATGCAATAATCCGTTAACTATCTCATGTATGCGAAGACTCATGAAACTCACACATGTATTTGTGGAGTTCCCTATTGGTCCTAATAACGAGGTTTCCATGCATGAATCCTATCACTAGTTTAACTAAAGTAAAATTAAGTATATTTTATCTCCAATAAGCCCCTACAACACTACTAGAGAGAACAAAACGGATGAGTTCTCGCAAGAACCCATGTAAGTTACCCATTTTATAATGCATTTAAGTAACATAGAATGACTGCAAGGAGAGGAAAGAGGGAAAACCATATGGAAAAAAACTCACCCTCAAAATACAATACTGAAAATGAAATACAACTACTAGAGAATTATCTCCTTCAACCCAAGGTGGTTTCACAGAAAGTGAAACTTATGCTTAGTGAAAGCCTTCATGAAGATGTTTGTGATCTATTTAGAAGTGGGATAACACTATAAGTCAACAACCCTATCATGTACCAATTCTATGATGTAGTGCATCTGGATCTCAATGTGTTTTGTTCATTATCACTGCATTGGATCTTTACAAAACTTTAGTGTGCTTTGATTGGCACACTACATGAAAATCAAATGATGAAATATGGCACTAAGCTCAATGAGGAAGTTTTGCAACTAAATTTCTTGAATGGAAATGTTGGTTACACCTCTATACCTCTATCGATGATAAAGAAATAACATATTCCTTTTTGTTGGACCAACAAATGGGGTAAAAATACAAATTGAGAGAATACCCTGAAGTGGACTTGCAATCAATGTTATTGCTAGCCAAATCTCAATCAATGTGGCCAATGAAGTCCAAAACACACCCTACTATATAATGAATCCCATAGTTGATGGTTCCTTGGACATATGTGAGTATGCACTTGGTAGATTTTCAATACAACTCATGTGGCTCCTGCGTGTATCTAGAAACCATCTACCATATATGAGAGACCTCGCTGGGAGTGAGCGAGATAGAGGAGACTCCACCCAAGCTTTTTATACATGGTGAAATCAACAAATAGTGTGTCCTTTCCATCCTCAAGATTTACCCATTATAAGAAAGGTGTATTTGTTAACTTGTAGCGAGTTATGTGAAAGCGAACTAAGAGATATCTCACATACTTAGACTGAGAAATTTTGATCCCTAAATCATTCTAGTTGATTTCTAGTCTAAGGCAGAAGTGTAACAGACCCATATCTATCATAGAAAACCTATCAGGCAAAGTGGTTTTGACTGTAGCAATGGCTAAAGCTAAACTCTACTTATGATTAGTATATCATCTACATATAGCACTATGAGTGATAGAGAGTCATATGTTCTTAGCATATAAACATTTGGATCATATTTACATTAAATGAAATGTTGAGAGAGTAAATAGAAAGGAATTTTAGCATAACATTCTCTAGTTTCTTGCTTGAGACCATAGAGAGACTTCTTGAGTCAGCAAACTAAAGATGAATTATTTACATACCGTTGTGGTTGCTCCATGTAAATTTCCTCTTTGAGATCATCATGAATACATTCATTCTTCACATACATGTGGTGAACCTACCACCTTCTTGTTGCTACAATGGCAAGAGTTAACTGAACAGAGTCCATTTTGGCCACTGGCACAAAGGTATCATCATAATCTATGCCATAAACCTACTGAAATCCTTTGGCCAACAACCATGCTTTGTATCTACTCACAAGCTCATCCACTGCTTTCTTTTTCCATTAGACCCACTTTTATTTGATAAGCTTATGATCCGAAGGAAGTGGAAACTAATCCCAAGTTTGGTTCTTAATGTGGAAGTTGTAATCCTTGTCCATAAATGCTTCCCAGAAAGGTTAGGTTCATCATAAGTTTGAGGGTCGGATGCTAGAACCATGTATAAATTCATGGGCATAATTGGTTATGTAGCTTTGAGTGCATGAGGTGCTTCTTCAAATTGAGATCCCGTAGCAGGATCATCTAAGAGATCACTCATGTGACACCACTTATGTGTCAAAAGTGGTGAGAAATTGGAATATTAACATGTATTCTCATGATATTTTGAATCAACTTTGGAACTTAGATCTAAAATATGATCTAAATGACATGATGCATCATATCTTAGATCTGCTACATGAAGAAGCACATAATTTTCTGCATGTTTTTCCCTACATGCATGTAGGGGACTTTCGTCAAAGTAGACACTCCTCTCAATGAATATCCTTTTTGTTGAAATATATAGTAGAATGTATCCCTTTACACCATCTGTATATCCAACAAAGATGCACTCTTTCCCTTGAGGCTCCAAATCCTTCCTCTTTTCTAAAGGAATGTGAGTCCATGCATGTGACCCAAAAATCCAGAAATGTGTAACTTTTGGTTGCATGTTACTCCATGATTCTAAAGGTGTTATCATATAATATATTTATGAGGAGATATATTTTGTATGTATAAAGCGTAGTTGATTTCTTCAACCTACAATTTTTGAAGGAAGGGACCTTGCATTCGACATGCATTTGGACATCTCTTTCAAGGATCTATTCTTCCTCTCAACTACTCTGTTCTACTATGAAGTGTAAGGAATTGTGAAGATATTGATATAAAGCTTAATGACTATAAATATATTCACATCTAATATTGATAATAAGCTTAATGACTATAAAGATACATCTCTTTATTTATGTGCACCACCTTATTTTTATGATTTTTTTTATTTGCAATTTTGTTGTATAAGAAGCAAGGTGATATGAGAGATTTATATTTTTTTCTTTGTTTACATACTTCCAATGTTTATCGTGAGATCTTCTCTCCATCAATCATTCTAGATATGAGTTGTTTTAGTGTGAGATGAATAGAGAAAAGAAGAAGAAACATGTAAGAAACCTACCATATATATGTGCTAGTGTTATAAATGTGAATTCATACTAACACACGATTTCCACCACAAGTATATAAATTTTACTTGTAAGTCACAAAGCTTTGTGTAGATTATTAAATGCTTTATGTAGATTATTAAATATGATGTTTTTAGTTGTATACAAGAATTTAGGAATAATCCATATGGTATCATTTATTTATTGAGAGTTACAACCTGTTTTCAAAATTTCAAGCAAACAAAAACTTACAAATCTTCAAGGGAAGAATCATAACAATCTAATAAAAAGCATAGAAAAAAGTAAAGGGAAAAAATAAAAAAGTACAAAAACCAATTTAAAAATTAAAAATTAAATAATTAAATTATAAGCCCTAATAAATAAGATCCTAATAACCTATATGTTATCATATCATTGTTCAAAAATAAAGGGGAAGAGCTAAATTTTGAGGGATAGGTTGAAATGTAAAAAACAAATACGTTCAATTGTTTTGATTGTAGATGTGTTATTTCATGTAAATTAAGATTGTGATATATTAGTTTTACCAATACACGAGATAGTGCTATTCGAGCCTTTTATTCAAAGCAAATAGAAAAGAGTGAAGTTCTAAAGTCCTAAACTAAATAGAAATTTACAAAAATATGAAAGCCCAATTAATTAAATCACACGTCAAAATATTAAATGAAGGGTGATATGTAACTAAAAATTCAAAAATTTAGGCTTTTCCCTAGTGGAGTCATGCTCTAAAAATTATACATATTTGATAACTTACGTCAAAGTCCTTATGATGAAAAACTTATACGAGTTAAAGATAGAACTTGGACGAAAATGTTTAACGAAGGAAGCATGGGTAAGATGAAAAGTAACTATGATAATAGGAAAAAAATGAACTTACCTGAATAATCTGTGATGATGACTTGTAGCCTACTTGACATAACTGCATTCAAATATTATTTGAATGAAGAAAATAAATGTAATAAAATTGTAAAATACGCTAATTCTAACCTTATTATATTTTAGTATGATGATTAAAATTATGTAAAATCAAATTTCCAATGTAGCTAATTATATTGCTTTGAACATGAAAACATAAACACAGAACTACATTATTTGAATCAAGAAAATAAATGTAATAAAATTGTAAAATACGTTAATTCTAACCTTATGATTAAAATAATGTAAAATCACATTTCCAATGTAGCTAATTGCTTTAAACATGAAAACATAAATAATAATATTTAATCAATAATTAATTATCAAAAGAGAAATTTAAAATTTCTACGTCTATATTTAAACATGTGTAAGGTAAGAAAATTATTATTTACAAGGAAAGAATATAATACTAAAAGATTCTTCTAACCAAGCTTCTATGTTATTATGAAAATCATTAGGGTAAACATGAAAATGCGGGCAGAAAAATGTAGTTTGATCAAATATTAGCTAAAAGCGATGTGAAACAACTTCATGCATCATATCATGTAGAGAGATGTTAGTATTGATTGTTTTTTTTACCACAAGTAATTTAGTGTTAATATTACTATACAACGAAAATCTCTTCAAGAATGATTTCTGAAATCAAATTTCAGGTGGGTCACCAAAATTAAGATGAAAATCTATTACTAATTATGAAGAGTTAATGGACGGATTGTATAGGTGGGAAGAATTATGTGAAGGAATCTCAACTACTATAGTTTGTGAAAGATTATTAAAATCGATAATATTATTAATCTTGAAAGAGAAAGAAATATGACAAATAAATGCCTTTTTCTCATCTGTAACAACAAAGACGAAATTTCTGGAAAGTTGAACCAGGAGGAGCGAAAAAACGGCGGGAAGGAGCAATGATGGTGCAGAGAATAGCAGAGATGATCTCCAATGGAGGGCGGTAGAGGAGGGAGATCGACTTCCTCCTACAAGGATGCGGTTTCCAACAAAAACAAAGCAACAGTGATAAACAGTAAAGGCGTGGCTGGGGAAAAAAACAGTGATAATGATAAGGGGATAGAGGGAACTAAGACCAAGGTTAACAGTAGCACAAAGGACAAGCAGGAAGAAGACAAAAATCATGGATCACGAGACCATAGACAAAAGGGACCTTGCAAGCCTAAAGCTGAAATCACTCCCAGAGTAATATTAAATGACCCCGCTCTGCAAGCGCATAGAGAACACATGGGGAACTATGCCATTATCTGTAAATTCATGGGACTATGGCCCACGGAAAAATATTTACAAATGTGGATCAAGTATCACTGGAAACCCAAAGGAAGCATTGACCTACATCTTGGGTCAAGGGGATTCTTCACAGTAGTGTTCTCAAACATTGAAGACAAAGACAAAATATTCTAAGGAGGACCCTACTTTTATGCAACAGCGAGTCTCTATATGAGGTCTTGGATGATGAACTTTGTCCCAAAGCGGGAGACTTTCACCTTGGTTCCAGTTTGGGTAAGGCTGTATTCTATTCCTCTTGATTATTGGCAAAATGAATTGCTAGTAGCTATTGGTAATAAACTAGGGCGTTTTGTCAAAGTTTCTAAAGCCACAAGAAGAGGGAAATATACTTCATTTGCAAGGATATGTGTGGAAATGGATCTATCAAAAGATCTTCCGGATGAAGTTATTTTGGAAGTTTTTGATGAGGAGTGGGTGCAAATAGTGGACTACGAGCACGTCCCACTCAGATGCCGTAGATGCCATGAGCATGGACATCTGTTCAAAGATTGCCCTCTCAGTAAAGCAGACAACAAAAGGCACCTTAATACTTTGAAGGAGATAGAGAGCTTTCAGAAAGTGGTAAGCAGAGGTAAAGGAGGAAAAAAGGGAATAAAGCAACAACAGAACGAAAGGCAGAAGACCAGTCAGAACAAGTTTCAAGTGCTGGAAGAGAATGAAGAAAACATGAAGGAAGACAACTCTCAAGGGAAAGATCCTAATGAAAGAGAAAAGGAAGAAAACATTAAACAATCTCAAGATATGGGACATCAAAATGAAACTGTTATGAGTGAGACAGAAATGGAGATGGACCAGGAAATGACCCAAAGCGAAATAGATCTGGAAGATCATGAATTACAGGAAATTCTAGACAAGGAAAACCTGGATCTGGAAGGATTCCTGAGGCAGGGAACCAAGGGAGGAATAGAATCAATACCTCCTGAAGAATGCTCTAGAATACAGTAATTATTTTGTGGAAAACCCAGGAAAGAGGGTCGGATAAAGGTAAAAGTATCCATAAGCAGGAGCACAAAGGTGTGAAAACTATGAAATCCACTCCAGGATTAGCATCTAAAAATCCAGGAAAGAAAAGGGGCAGGAAAAAGCAAAACGAGCTCTTGATGGAATGTGGAAATCTAATGATGAATTTAGGTAACATTAAAGACCTAACCAGTTACTCTTTCACAAATCTTTAATTATGAAGTTCATATCTTGGAATATCAGAGGTCTAGGTAATAAAAGAAAACAAAGAATGTTAAGTAACAGAATGAAAATAGCAACACCAGATATAATATTTATTCAGGAAACTAAATGTTCAATTCAAAAATTAAAGCAAATCCATAGCAAATGGATGGACAGATTTGAGTTTCTCGAAGTGAAAGCAGAAAACACAGCGGGAGGCATCCTCACTCTATGGAACCCCCAAAAAATTAGCATATTAGATGCGGAGGCTTCAAGAAATTATTTATCTGTAATTCTTCAACCAATGGGAGCTGTGGATACCTTCCTCGTTACAAATGTTTAGGGTCCACAAAGAATAGATGAGAAACTAAGACTCTTAAACTCCTTGGCAGAGCTCAGAAGCAGACATGAAGAAATACCTTGGGTCCTAGGAGGAGATTTTAATATGATCAAATCACTTTCGGAAAAGAAAAGGAGGCACCAGATTGCTTAATAAAGACTCAGAGTTGTTCCAAACCTTCACAGATGATATGAATCTGGTTGACTCGGCAACGCATAATGGCGTTTTTACTTGGAACAACAAAAGAGGAGGTGAGGCTCAGGTCGCCTCCAAGTTAGACATATTTTTGATCTCAGAGGAGCTTATGCTAGAAAATAGAGAAATAACAGCTAAAGTTCTCCCCTTTGGAGGTTCTGATCACTGGCCGATCCAATTAGAACTCAAGGGGTTTGATTCTCCCAGGAATAGACCCTTCAGGTTTGAGAATATCTGGCTCTCCCACCCAGAATTCATCAGCAACATTGAAAAATGGTAGGTAGAAGATCTGTAGATCCAGGGCACTAACATGTTCACCCTACACAAAAGACTTTAGCATATTAAATTCAGACTCAAAGAATGGAACAAAAAGGTTTTTGGCAACATTTTTGTGGATAAAAAAGTAGTGGAAACCAAACTACAGGAACTCAATCAAGCACAGAGGATTTTGATAAAGTTAAAAGTTAGCAAGCTGATAAATACCATCAAGCATGGGAGAAATTATGCATACAAGAGGAAATATTTTGGAAACAAAAGTCTCGAATTCAATGGCTCAAAGAAGGTGAACGTAATACTAAATTTTTTCATATATCAACCACAGCCAATAGAGCTCACAACAGAATCTCTTCGATTTTGAATGATAACGAGCAGCTCCATACCTCTCACAAGAACATCAAAGATGTGTTGGTTCAACACTTCAGAAGTATCACTAAGGAAAACAATCCAGATAGAGAGCAATGTATAAAAGAAATTACCAAAAATATCCCTAAGCTGGTGTCAAGAGAGGACAATTTTAACCTGAACAAACCAGTTACTGAAGAGGAAGTCAGTGAGGTGATCAAGGACATGCAGAATGGCAAAGCTCTAGGTCCTGATGGTTTCAATGTGGATTTTTTTTAAGGCCTACTGGAACATTGTCAAGTAGGACATCTTGAATGTAGTGGAGGATTCCAAAAGAAGCAGGACCATTCTGAAAGCCTTCAACACCTCCTTCATCTCTCTGATCCCCAAACAGGATTCAGACCTAATTGCAGACAAGTTTAGACCCATTGCTTTATGTAATGTGGTTTACGAGATCATATCCAAGGTATTGGCTAGCAGACTCAAACCTCTTCTTCCTTATTTAATCTCAGGTGAACAATCTAGTTATGTGGAAGGCAGACAAATCCTTAACAATATCATTCTAGCCCACGAGATAGTTCACTCGCTAACCAAAAAAAAACAGGCTGGTATGATCATGCAACTAGACATTGCCAAAGCCTATTGCAAGGTAAACTGGATCTATATCAAGAGGATCCTTGTTGCTTTTGGGTTTGATTACAACTAGGTCAGATGGGTTATGGCTCTAGTTACATCTTCCAGCTTTGCTATTTTGGTGAATGGATCTCCCTCAGATATCTTCACTCCTTCCAGAGGTCTCAGGCAGGGCGACCCTCTCTCTCCCTTTCTCTTTATCCTCATGATGGAAGGTTTGGGTAGAGCCATTAAGCAGGCTAAATCCTTGGGAAAAATTAAGGGCCTTCAATTAACGGAGAATGGTCAGACAATGACTCACCAACAATTTGTGGATGATACAATGATGCATGGAGTTCCTACAGTCAAAGAAGCTTTAGTGTACAAACAAATCCTGAATAACTTTGCCTTGGCTACAGGTATGGAAGTCAATCTCTCCAAATCAATTTTTTTTTTGTTGAATACTAACATTGCTATTCAAAGAAATGTCTCAAGAGTTCTAGGCTTTCAGAGGGATTCCATCCCTTCAAAGTATTTGGGAATTCCCCTTATAGCCAAGCCCCTGCACAGAAGTATTTGGGAACCGGTGCTCAACAAGATGCAAGACAAAGTTAAAAAATGGAATATCAGATCTTTGAACTTGGCAGGTAGGTTGATAGTGGCAAAAGCCATTCTGTAGTCAATCCTGGTTTTCTTTTTATCAACTCTCCCAGCTCCCAAAGGGGTCTTATAGCAATTCAGGAATATCTAGAGAGACTTCCTCTTGGGCAAGGAAGAAACAAGGAAGAAATGGGCCCTTGTTTCTTGGGACAAAATCTGCAAACCTAAGAGTCACAAGGGCCTAGGATTAGATGATCAGGAAATTTTAAGTAATGTACTAGGTGCCAAACTCTGGTGGAGATGGGTTAAAGAACCAAAAGCTCAATGGGCCAAAAATTGGAAGGAAAAATATGCAAGTTCATGGCAAACCAACGATCTTATTAGAATGAATAGCAACATAAAGGGCTCTTACATCTAGAATAAAGCCTGAGAAAACAAAAGCCTAGTACAAGACCACAGTTTCTAGGAAATCAGAGTAGGAGATCTTGCTCTCTTTTGGGAGGAAAGATGGCAGCAAGAACCAATGCTATTTAAAAAGGATTATATAAACCTCAAGCAGGAAATAGATTCCCAGGGACTAACCAAAGTTAAAGATTTCTGGAATCTTCCTCACAACTCTGGAAAATGGAGAAATTGGAGGAGCATAGACTGTAGAGATGACAACACCCTAAAAATAAAAGCTGGGGAAATTACGAGCATGCTAAGACAAAGGAAAATCTTGGTAACAGAGGGGCAGGATCAGTTAAGATGGGGCCTCAATAAAGAAGGCTCCTTTAATCTTAAGGAAGCTAAGAGGATTATAATGAACCTAGATTCCAGCAATGTAATGAATTCTTGGCAACAAATTTGGAGCCACCAAGGGTGGATGAAGATCAAGCTATTCATGTGGTTAGTGCACCACAAAAAAATCTTAACTTGGGATAACATCAGGAAAAGAGGAGTTATTAGGCCTTCTAGGTGTTAGCTATGTGAAGCTTAAGAGGAAACAATGGAGCATATTCTTAACAGTTGCACCTTTACCACCTGGTTGTGGGATTATTTTGCCACCTTTTTTCAACAGACAGCCAGAGATAGAGGAAGCATCACTAACACCCTGAGCAAGTGGAGAAGGAACTTTTCAGAGAATGAGATTCTCAATTTGGCCTGGGCCTTTATGTCAAGCTTCATTATCTGGAATGTTTGGAAAGAACGGAATAAAAGAATTTTCAAGGATGAAAAAACTAGTCCTCTTCGCCTAATGGATATGATCTTGAAACAGATTAGGGAGATAGTTAGCACCACTATTCGAAATTATCCTAAATACCCTCCCACAGAAAATGAGTTGAGAATTCTCAAGCAACTGAAAATGCAGGAGATCAGTATCAATGGACTCAGTAGTAGAGAAGGAAATTTGGGAAAGGACAAGGATTTCTGGCAGCCTCCTTCGGAAGGATACCTGAAATGCAATATTGATGGCGCTTCAAAAGGCAACCTGGGGATATCCGAATATGGAGGGGTGTTAAGAGATGAAAATGGAAGCATAAGATTCATTTTCCATTGCCACTTAGGTAAAGACACAAATAACATGGCCGAATTAATGGCCTTAGAACAATGCCTAGAACTATTGAATCTAAATCAAAGCTCAAACGTCATCATAGAGGTAGAGTCAGAGATCTCTATAAATGCTGTCAAAAGAATAAGTTGTGGAGCAGCACCGGAGAAAGTCTCAAAACACTGGAGACTAATACAAGTGTATCAAAGAATACAAAGGCATCTCTTGAGTCTCAGAACTATTACTTTCAGACATGTCAGACGTGAAGCCAACAAACTAGCGACACTCTAGCCAACCAAGGAGTGATGAATTCAGAGAGCAGATTTGAAATGAAGTGGCAGGAGATGACTCAGGGCCGAGTTAAAGCTCTTTGCAAAGAACAAGCGGCAGAAGATAGAGAAATTTTTAAACATTGGGTCAGAATGAAAGATACGGTTTAATGATGTCTAAACAGGTTAAATCTCAGTTCTCGGGGTGGCTCCTGGTAGATGGACATGCCCAAAGTATGCCTTTAATACCCTGGTGGAAAGCAACCAGGTCTCGGTCCCTTCAGATCGCTCTACAGGGTTCTATTCACAGTCAACGACGGTCCCTGTGGCATATACAGGGTTATTGTTTCCCAGCGCAGGCGGTTCCCCTTCTTTCCTCTAACTAGTCGGAAAATCAGACTCAAGTGGTTTTCGGGTGCTCGCACAGTTTTGGTATGGTAAGTGGTTTAACTTTTTTGGGAGAGATTCCATTAGGCTCCCACCATGTGGATAAGGAGGGGCGATTTAACCACCCTCCATCGCGCGTTAAGTATCACACATCTTATGTGGTGCGATATTTCGTCGTGTCGTCCGATCTTGTGGGTTGATCTAACGGTCAGTTTTGCAAGTACTTTTTGTGGGGCCATAGGTCTTTTTGGGTGTATCGGGATAAAGACATGGGTGGTTAGTGAAGCCACGGATTAGGTTTTTGCCTTTTTTTTTGGCTCCACAAAAAGTTTGATTTGAGAGATTAATAGTGTTTGTTGTAGAAGGGTGGTATTGCACTATGGCAGCACACCCTTGGTTTTCCTGAGTCCATTTGAAAGTCTCAGTTTTTGTACATTCTGTAAATTTATTTGTGGTTTAAGGAAATAGAAGAACATACTCTTGCTTTAGCAAAAAAAAAAAAAATGCAAGATGATAAAGTGTAATTATTTCTTGAAATTGTAATGTTGTATTATTTTAATACAACCTTGGTGTTCATATTTCAAATTTCCATCCATTTCAATAAAATTAATTGGATTAGACCATGTATATTATTCCACTAATTTAAAAGGTAAACCGTTTGTACTAAAATAATTATAATACCATTGACATAAACTATTAAATAACTGAAATATTACACTCACATATACATCGGGAAAATATATAAAATATGAGGAACGTATAAACTAAAAATGTTTGAAAATAAAATTACATCTTTATTTATACAAAGTATAAATATGTTATTGTTACATGGTCATCGGATCCAGGTCATAAAAAATGATTCCTCTCTCTTCCTTAATACAAGACACGTAAGAAATATATGAACTAAATATACATGCATATGATATTTCAAAGTTATTGATGGAATGATACTTTCTTATATAGTTACCTTAGTCCATAATATTTTCCTTACTTTATACAAATATATTTGTATATGAAGGAGCTACCAAATGTTAATAATTATTGTTATATGCATTATAATCAACAAACAAATCAAGATATAATGAAAAAACGGATAAAATTAAATCTTTCCATGTTGTTAAAATAATCACTATTATTAGGGACTAATATTTTATTTCCAATTTTATTTTTCATTATTCCCTTCATTGCAGATAGTAGGTTCATTACCATTGAAATAATTTTAGAGGTAGGATTAATTTCATTGGATACATCTTTACATCCTCAAAATTGAGTATTAAAATGTTCTAGATTATGTGATTGAACAACATCTTCATTATTTTTTGTAAACTCAAAAGAATCATCCCTATTCCCTACCATAACATGTATATTATGAAAGAAAGATTTCCATATCCAACATTACTATTCTGTAATGGTATACAAGGAAGAGAGAAAAGGTAAAGAAACCATTCCATTAACTCTACATAAGAAAAATTATCATTAAGTTGAAACTTAAGACAAATTAATTCAAATATGAGAATAAAATCTACCACAAACTCACCTTCATACTTACGTAAATTTCCAATTACAAATGTAACAATTCATCATAATCATAATATTGAAAAGGTAGTAAGAATTCACTTACAAAATGTTCTCAATTATCAATAGATGCTACTGGAAATGTTTCACACCATTCCTTAACTCGACCCTTGAAGGTTAGAGTGAATGCATTGTACTTAACACCTTCATGAACCATATTATTAGAAATAGAATTTTGAATAAATTGAAGAACATGTTTAGATGTTGATGTTTCACCTTAGCCATCAAATTTAGTTTTTAACAAGCATTTGTCTATATTTAATGGATAGCTACATGTTAGTTGTCTAGAAACATATATTCAAAGGGGGAATTGGGAAGAAGTTATTAAAAATAAAAATTTAAAGTAAAAGGCTCCAAAAAAAGGTGAGTTTGTTAGTTTTCCATTCTTTTAGTGCCAATTGTTGACAAGAAAAAATGTCCTACCTGCAACAAGGGATTATCACTCAGTCGAGGTCTCAATTAAATCTTTATCCATTTGGCACAATGATGTCCACTAGTATGTGGGCTCAGTTCCCACTAAGGTGGATTTTCTCCTTGAAATGAAAATTTCAAATATGTTTATCTAACCTTAAATGCAATCTTATAAGTAATTATGTAAATGAAATCCTAAATTCAATTAATACACATTTGAGATGGCTAAGAGCGGGTGTAAAAGATTAGTCATAAGAGAATTTGATTTAAATTATTGAATCTACTAAATTAGGTCACAAGATCAAATAATTTTTTAAACATGCATATAGATACAATTATTTTATGAATAACAATTATTCAGAAAATAACTACAAGAGTATTCTTCTATCTATGAATGATTAAGTCAAAGAATTCCAATAATTTGTGAAAATAGTTACACATCAAGATATGAATGATTCATAGTAATGTAGAAAAACATAATTTTACATTCATTTGGACATGCTTTTCTTCTTTGAGGCTAGCAACAACAACAACTTCCTCCTGCAACAACAAATCATTAAGTATTCCCAACACCTTTAATTTGATGGATATGAATGAAATTTTGGCACTGGCCTCCAATATGAGCAACTATCTACACATGGCTCTTTTTTCAGCTTAGATTAATGCATGTTTGAACTCTCTCAGCATTTTCTAGAAGATCTGTAGCATCCCCAGAAAAATTTCTAAAGAATTTGATATGCTACAAGTAATGTAGTTGACCTGTGAAATGGGGCATGGGCTCAATCTTGTTGTATCTACTCAATTTGAAAGAAAGGATACACTTATCATTTGGGACATCTGTGATTATGCTAAAATGGATACACGACATTCTCATCTCATAGATCTTGTACCAAATACAAGTTTGATTGGGAGATTTCAAAGGATTATGGTTTCTTATGGAGCCAATGTTTATGGTATTGAGATCAACCTCACACAAGATGTCAGACAATGGATGAGATGGGCGAGGATGATATTGGTTTGGATCTCCTTAGGCCACAATAATTCCCTAGTGATCTTTGAAGGAAGGGCAGAGGGATCTGAGATGTAGGATGAAGGGGGTTTATCTATCCATTTTTCTATACTCTCTACAGGTTGTCTAAAGGATTTTATTATTTTTTAGAGCCATGGTCTATTTTTGTTTTAGATTAGGCCATATTTAGTCCATTTCTATAGTTTTCTTGGGAAATAATCTGAGATCCAAATATACACAATTTGGGTTGGCATCAGTATGGTTTAGATTTAATAGGAAAAACCCTTTGTCCTAGTCAATCTAGGATTGATGAAGAGTTTGAAGAGCTGAAACAAGGGGATGCATTCCAAATCTTCATAAATACTTTAAATGGGAGGTCCTCCCTTTTCTAGGTCTCTTGTCTAGATTATGTGGTGCATCTCAAAAAACAAACAGAGATGAGGATGGGATTTCATGTAGATGTGAAATGTCTCCTCTATGTGGGGAAGCAGTTACAAGATCTTTTTGAGTTACTAGAATACAATATTTTCAAGAAATTCTACACTATTTCTAGTCCTGAAACTATGTGGGGGTGTTGTAGGCTCTACAACCTCAGTTGTTTCATCATCATATAAGGATGCAATGTAAGGAAAGGGGCCAATTCGAATGTAAAATCCATCCTCCATTCCAAGTTCGTATGTTGTGGAGAAGGTGGATGATATTCCATCCTTGGACATTAAAAACTAATAGGTAAACCATCTCTTTTGTGTTCTTCATTCAAAGGTGAATGCATGAAGATGGGTTACACTTTTGGGGAAAATGTGGCAATCATATTTAAAGGTTTTCCTCTTTTATTGAATTGCAACCTTCAAAATTCATATAACCATTGTGAACTTTGATTTGGAGTAAAAAGTCAATACGTGGAGAATTGGGGGTGTTCACATAAGTTTTTTTCAACTCTTTAAATAAATTGAAAAACCAAGAGTACCCTTTTTAACAGGACTCATAAACAAATATAGTGGCATTTTTTCAAAAAAAAATCGTTTTGTATATTTTATGTTATCGATTTTTTATTTAGCCCCTTTGGAACTGTCCAAAAAAAATGAAGCATTATGTTTAAAAGAAATTAGATGAAAGATGGCATATGAATTTGAAAGTGTTAAATTCATATGCCATTAGATAGAGGATTCTTTCACAAATCCAACATTATCAACTCCCGCACTTAAGGAAAAATTCTTCCTTAAATCCGTTAGAGTACAAAATGGGGTTGCAAATAAATCTATAGAAGGGGTGTTGAAACTGTGATTTTTAGGACCTCAAGAGCTCGATCGAGCACTTAAATTCCAAATTCAAATTGCTTGATCAATCGTTAAAGAAACCCTTGAGTGATCCATATATGTGGTTAACCAGTGGCTTGATCGAGCCTAGAAGCCTAACCCACCAACCTCCTATCAACTGTTATTAATGCTCAATTGAAAAATATAGCTTGATTGAGACTTTAAATCAGGTTATAAAGCGGCTCTATCAAGGGTTTGTTTAGATGCTCAATCAATCTATTTTTAAGTGCCTCAACATCTCGATTGAGCGCTTAAAAATTGATTGATTGAACACTTAAAATTACTCGATTAAGCATCATTTTTCCACCAAAACATGCCCTCATTTCGCCAAAAGTGTAACACAACTCAGTGCTATCACCCTCCAAGGATATCATCTATAGATTTAATGGGTTTTGGACAAAAGCAGAGTCCTTGCACCATTGGATTTTCACAACTTGGAAAAAAAATTGTGACATCTATCTCTGCTCCAAGGGAATTTTTGTTGTCTACCTTGATACCTAGGAGGATTTTTAGAAAGTTATAAACGAAGGACCTCGGTTTTGGGGAAGAACAAGCATTTTCATAACTCCACGGTTTCCAAAATTCGACTCCACAATAATGGTCATCACAAAGATTCCACAAGTATTTAATTTTGCTCAAATTTGTGTTGAAATAGACCCAGCAAAGGTCTTCTTCATCACATAAAGTTTACAAATGGAACATTTAAATTGATCCAAATTATATACTACGAAAACACAGTGGTAATGTCGCACGCGCTTTCAAACAATACACATGTAGGATTCTTGTCCACATGACAAAAAAGTCCCTAGGAAGAAAAATGCAAATACCCAAAAGTGGCAGCCTTTTGATCCTACATGTTCAAAGGATGAAGAAGAGGAGGCCACACCTACTCAAGGCACTAAAAAATACCCAAAATACTGAAGGCACACCTCAGCCGATGTAGAATGAACAAGATGATGAGATGAAACATGGGGTGGGGGGTACAAAGAGAGATTATGTTTATGAGAGCTTTGATTCAGACAAAGAAATCCCACTGAAGACAACAACAAATGAATTAACAATGGTTCCAGTAGATCCAAATTCACGGAGATGGTAGAAGGTGAAGAAAAAGAAAAGCAAAAAGGAAAAGTTAATTAATTATTATCACACTTAACTTTGATATTTCTTATGTATTTTTTTCCCTAATTTATTTCTTTGCTCGTAAGCCAAGAGGCTCACCTTACTAAATGTGTTTCAACATCTATATAATGTAATTTTGTTCCTGGAATAAAACTACAAATTTTTTCCCATTGATCCCTTTAATATACTTTAATATATAATCAAGACTGATAATAATATAATATTCAAATACAAATATTTCATCCTAGACAATTGGAATTTTTCGATCCTCAATCGAAACCTTACTAATAATACACACGCTGCATTTCAAAGTTAATAGCTTAAAAAGAAAATAGGTCCTTACAAATAACAGAATAATCTAGTTACATTACAAAAGGAATTTTCCTCATCCATAATAATAGCTACAATGCCAAAAAAAAAATATTAATCATAAACATTACTGACTAAAATTTCCTCAATTTTCCACCTCAGTGTAAAATTATTATTTCCTCATGATCCATATTATTTTCCCCTTTTCAAAATCTCCAGCCTTCTTTTATAATAAAGGGAGTTTGCTTTTTTTTTTTTTAATGATTTTGAACCTAAAAACATCTGCCTCGAATTTTTATTAAAATCCATATAATGTTAGAATGAAAATCTAATTTAGGTATTTATAGATATAAGAATAAAAATAAAATTTAATTTAAAATTTGAACAAAACAAGTGAAGAACTGGAAAAAAAAAAAAAACTAAATTCCAAACCTAACCAAAATTAAATTAATTAAAACTAACCGTGACTAAATGGAACTGTTGGTAACGGTCATTGATGGAACGGGAAGCGAAGTAGTAAATGAAAGAATAAACATAAGTAACATTCCCATGTTGAGGGAGTAGTAACTCTCCCATGTCAAGAGAGTAATCGGTTGTTCATTAAGTGTATAACTCTTCCTCTTCAATAAAACTCAAAGGATTGTGCTTGCTTTTATGACGTGTGACAGAAGGTTTACCCGGACCAAGGGTAAAAGGTTGTATTGGTAGTTACGGTTGGTTTTTATGTTGAATTTTAATTCATTAATTGAAAAAGTATGGTAATTAAACTATTTTAGAAATGTTTTTCATGATTTTATTTATATAATGAACTTTCGTGAGTTTCATGTGGACAAGTAAAACTCAATTTAAAAGCTTTTAAATTGAGGAATTAAAATTGTCGAAATTCTGCAAACTCTGTTGCCTATAGAATTTTGTTAAAATCTAATCTTAAATTAAAATTTTCAATTAATGCTAATTAATTATAATTACAATTAGAATTAATTAATTAGAAATTTAATTAAAAAGAAATTAAATAAATTGAAAAAACAAAATTTAATAATTAATTAAAATATTATTATATTGTATTAATATTATAATTTAAATTATATTAAAAATATAATACAATATTATAATTATAATAAAAATATAATACCTATAATATTATAAAACCCTAATAAACCAAAATCACGTGAGAAGTGTTAAATGGAGGTGAAGAGGAGTGTTAATGGAGGAGTGGGATAGTGAGGTGGATGGATAAGGAAGTCGACGTAAGCGTGAGCTAGGGAGAGGAATAAGGAGTTTAGTGTGAGGTGAGGATGACGTAAGGAAATGGAGGTTGAGAGTTATAAGGTGAGAACGAAAACTATATGTTAAATAAAAATAGCAATCTTATGAAAATTAAATTGCACATTGCGAAATTTTAAATGAATGCATAAGGATTGTGTGATATGTGATATTGCATGTTTTATATCGCATCACAATATTGTATCATTTTTTTATTTCATAATGATTTAAATTGGGTTTTTTTTGTTCGATAGTCGCTCGGAAGGAAAGAGGTGATGTGGAGTGAGGCCACGTGGAATTAAAAATTTTACAAAATGAAGTGCAACTATTTTGCAATTTTGAGATTTCGGGTTGGGCAAATTTTTTTTTTAAATAAGAAATTGGAATAAATTACCGAGATCTCGAAAACGCATTTTAAACTGTTCTACGATTTGGTTGGGTCGTTTTATAGGACAATTATTGAAAAAATGAAAAAAAACAAAATATTAAAAATTAATTAAGAGTTAATATTTACAATGAATGGCTATTTTAATTGCAAAAGATAAAATAGTATACATTTTGTACATAAATTTAACCGACGTGACAAAAATGATCAAACTTCAAAAGAGTGCTATTTGCAATCTGATGACCAAATTAGGCAAAACCAGCATCAATGGAAAGTTGGCGAAAATTCAAATTCAATGAAACAATCAAAATATAAATTCGATGAAAATAAAAATAAAAAATAAAAAAAATTGGCAAAATTGTAAGATAATTAACTTAAATGAAAATTATAAAAAGGGTTTTTCCAAAAATTAATGGAAAGGGTCCCCATTATTTGAAGTAATTGAGTTAAAAACAAGGGGGGTGTTGAGTTTTCCCTACAAAACATCTCCAAAAATAATTCTAAAGAATTGATATGTTACAGGCAATTAGTGGACCTACGAAATGGGGCATGGGCTCAATCTTGTTGCAACTACTCAATTTCAAATAAATGACACACTTTTAATCTGGGATAATTGTGATTCTAGAAAAATGGATATGCAGCATTCTCATCGCATGGATCCTATAACAAATATAGATATAATGGTGAGATTTCATAGGATTAGGGTTTCCTATGAAGGCAATGTTTATGGTATTGAGATCAGCGTCATACAAGATGACAAACAATGGATGATATGGGTGAGGACGAGAGCGGTTTGAATCTCCTCGGGCCACAACAAATCCCCAATGATCTTGGAGGGAAGGGCAGTGGGATTTGAGATGTAGAATGAATGGGGTTTATCTAGAATTTTTTCTATACTTTCTTTAGGTATTCTGAAGGTTTTTATTCATTTTTAGAGCCATGGTCTATTGTTGTTTTAGATTAGTCCATATTTGGCCCACTTCTCTAGTTTTCTTGGGAAACAATGCTAGATCCCATTAGTTTTCTTGGGACACAATTTGGATTTGCCTTTGTATGGCGTAGATCTAACAGGAAAAAACTTTTGTCCTAGTTGATCTAGGATTGGTGAAGGGTTCGAAGAGTTGAAATAGGGGGATGCATTCCATATCTTTATAAAGAATTTAAATGGGAAGTCCTCCCTTTTCTGGGCCTCTGTTCTAGATTATGTGGTGGATCTCATACAACAAATAGAGACGTGGATTGGATTTCATATAGATATGCAACATATCCTATATGTGGGGAAGTAATTACAAGATCTTTTTTAGCTACAAGAATACACTATTTTCAAGAAACTCTACACTATTTCTAGTGTTGAGACTATGTGGGGACGTTGTAAGCTCTACAATAGGCTAGTTGTTTCATCATCATATCAGGAAACAATGCAAGGAAATGGGCCAATTCAAAAGGAACAACTATCCTCCATTCCATGGTCATACATTGTGGAGAAGGTGGATGATATGACATCTTTGGACATTAAAAACCAATAGGTAAACCATCTATTTTATTTACTTCATTCAAGGGATATAATCTATAGACTCAATGGGTTTTAGACAAAATAGTTTCCTTGCATCAATGGATTTTTAAAGTTTGGACAAAAAATTGTGACATCTATCTCTGCACCAATGGAGTTTTCACTATCCAACTTGATACCCAGGAGGATCTTTAAAAAGTTTTGAATGAAGGACCTTGGTTCTAGGGAAGAGCAGGCTTTTCATAACTCCATTGTTTCCAGAATTTTACTCCAAAACAATGCTCATAAAAAATATGTCAATATGGGTGCGGCTTCCAAATTTGCCTCTTCCTTTTTGGCAACAATATCCTAGAAGACATTGGGAATACTTTGGGCATTTTCAAAAAAACAAATAATGAGTGAATTCAACAAGGACTATTTACTTTTTCTCAAATTTGTGTTGAAATAGACTTAACAAAAGGTCTTCCTGGTCACATAAGGTTTACAAATAGAACATTTAAACAGATCGAAAATTTATACTATGAAAACATAGTGTTCAGATGTCGCAAATGCTTTCAAAAAATACAAATGTAGGATTCTTGTCCATATGCAAAAAAAATCCCAAGGAGGAAAAAAGGGAATGCCCACAACACAAAAGTTTGGTAGCCTTTTGATCCTACATATTCAGAGGATAAAGAAGAGGAGGCCACACCACGACCACACTTACTGAAGATAATAAGAATATCCAAAATATTTAAGGCACACCTCATCTGATGCAAAATGAACAAGATGATGATATCAAACATGGGACGGTGGGTTCAAAGAAAGATTATGTTTATGAGAGCTTGGATTCAGACAAAGAAATCCCATAGAAAACAACAAGAAATGAATTAGCAATGGTACTAGTAGATCCCAATTCATGGGGATGGCAGAAGGTGCATAAAAAGTAAGGAAAAAATAAAAGTTAACTGATTATTATCACACTTAACTTAGTTCTTATGTAATTTGTTTTTTTTTCTCGTAAGCCAAGAGGCTTGTATTACTAAATGTGTTTCAACATCTACATAATGTAATTTTGTTCCTTGACTCAAAATTATGGGTTTTCTTTCCCATTAGGAAAAAAAATGTTGTTCTAGAGAAAATTATACTTTTAATATATAATAAAAAATGATAATAGTATAATGTTTGAATAAAAATATTTCATCCTAAATGATTGGAAAGTGCCAATTCTCAATTGAAAACATGCTAGTAATACACACATTGCATTTCAAAATTAATAGCATAAAAAGAAAATAGGACCTTGCAAATAACAGAATACTCTAGTTACATCAGAAGAAGAATTTTATTTCATCCATAATAATAGATACAATGCCGAAAATTATTCTTCACAAACATTACTGACTAGAATTTCCTTCAATTGTACACGGTAGTGTAGCCCATTTTTCATAATTTCCAGCCTCCCTTTTTTTGTCATTCAAAATTCTTTCATTAGATTTCCAGAAAAATAGTGATTAAATAAGATGTCTGAACAACCCATTTTTCCTCATTCCTACCAGACTTGTTGGAATTGGGTGCCAAAGGATGCCACCGATAAGTCTTTACATACTTGAATTCCGCCAGACTTACAAGCCACACAATGCTTAAGGTAGACAAAAATATTATAAAAAATGATAGCATCATATCAAGGAAGGGGATGGGGAGGTTGTAAAGGGGGAGCTGCAAATTATCCAGCATGTTCATGCATATGAAAATCAATAAGTTCCCCCTGAGCTTCCAGGTTGCGGAGGTGGTCATTTGTTTTGTGATGGCTTCAACGAAGGCTATCCAACTGCTCCAATATCTCATTTTAACTTAATTGTATATCACTCATATATGAAACTAATTCGTTACAGTCTTCATACCTGTGGTCACAAAGAATATCCATATTAACCTGGATATTTCGAAGTTTCTATGCTATGGAATCCATGGTTATTGGAGCCACGATATGACCTAGAGAGTGGGTTGGAGAGTGTACCACCTCGCCCTCACATTACAGATTAGGCGAGTTCCCTGAAGATGAGCTATGATTAGAAGTTGGACTACCTGCATTGATGTGATGATCCCCCTCACATCGAGGCCTCCCTCTTTGGCGCGACATTGTTTTCACTGCAAAAGGGTTAGTTAATAGGGTTTTAGAGTACCCTTAAAATCCCCTGCTAGAGCAAAGGTGAGAACAAACACCAGAAACAAAATACGAATTTTTGGTCGTAAAGATGATAGAAACCCGACAAGAGAAGGTTCGGGGAAAGGCTGAGAGGGACTCCCCCGGATCCCAACAGCTTGCCAGAAAAGACTTTTCCCACCAACCCACTAACCCTTTGATGGAGAAACCTACCACCCCAACGAGCTAAGAGTAAACCCATGAAACTCCTACCCTAGGGTAATACCAATTCATATAGCTAAGCGCATGCAGGGGAGAAACAAATGGACCCATGGTCAAGCAACGAATAGAAAAGGCCTCTGAATTCGAACTAGAAACTGGCCACCCACAAAAGCCAAACTGATGAAACCCATGATTATAACTAACAACAAAGACACAATGTGACACTTTGGAGACTTGCAGATGGAATAACCAGAATTCATAATAATCCCCTTCCCAAGAACCCTAGTGATGACTCAGGTGGTAGAAAATAGACCACCTAGCTAGGAATAAATAATAAGATAAAGTTACCTACACAACGACAGTGGAGAAGACCACTTGGAGCCAACAAAGCGGAATTGAGCATGGGTATTGGAACTTCCAGTGTGAGGCTAAGCCAAGACCTAATTCTTTGCACTAGGGTGTTCTAGGATCCTAGATACTTGTTTGAGATTTGAATTCATACCAAGCTAATGTAGACCGGTCTACCACTGCGCATCTCATCTAGAGCCAAAACCACAGTCAGCTTCCATGGTCCCTGTCGCACGCTCTGCAGTGCTCTTTCCTTCCCAAATTCATCGCCTGAACTTCCAACCATGAGCTAACTGCTCCATTTCCTCTTAACATAACACTTGTGTTGTCTATAGAGTTCTTCCAGTGGGTGTATAGAATGATTAAACAACTCATTGATATGAGCATGACTGCTACATGGTGGAGGGGGAGATCCTCGAGGACCATCGTTGTAACATGTGGGCACCCCCATTAGGGGGAGGGGAGTCGTATTCGAGGAGGTTATGAAGGGCCTGAACTTCCCTAGGGTCCAAGTCAGCTATACTCAAGAAGTCATGCCATGGAGTGGCGAAATCCTTATGCTGATCCATTGAGCACCGATTGGCCAACTAGTTTATCACTTTATTACTAGCTCGCAAGACGTGGCCAGTGGTATAATAAGCAAATATTTCCAGGAGTATTTTTATTCTTTCCACCTGGGACTCTAAACACCAACTTCTTTCTATTTTGGATGGGGGAGATTCATCAATGATCTTCTGGGTCATCTAAACTACCAGTTTAGAATCCCCCACAATGTGAATATTCGAGCAACCCTGGTTAAGATCTAGAGTGAGACCCTTCTTCAGAGTGGTTAGTTAAGTAATATTATTAGTTTTGCTATCAAAATAACTTGCATAAATACCAACTAAGTGCCGAGTGAATTTCTAAGCACACCACCATAGCCTGTGGGCCTAGGGTTGCCTTTGGAGGATCCATCAAAACTAATTTGAAAAAGCCCATTGGAGGTCATTGTAAAACAATGGGGGAGGATACTGGAATTTCCAAACATGATGCTGACTAAAGAAGAATCATATCCTGAGATAAATTAAGTAATTAAAGGATTGTTGTTGCCATAGGATCAATGTACCAGTCATCAGGATTCCATTTCTTCGACAATATAGTCTCCCCCATATTCTCTTTGACTGTACTCCAAATGGAAACACTGGAAGGGGGATGGTCTTGGAATATAGCACGATTCCTTTCCTTCCATATATTCCAGAAAATAAATCCAAGAACCAAACACCTAGCTTTGTTGGCAATCGGGTTCTTATAGCAGTTTATTTTCCAATTTTCAGTTGTTGTCAGTATATCCTCCCAGTTGTTCTAGCGATATACAATTTTAAAAACAAAAAAAAAATAATAGAAACATTAAAAGTTAAAAAAAAAAAAATACAATTAAATTTACAAATAAAAAAAAAATTACAAAAACTAAAAAAATGTAAAACATTAAAAAATTAAAATTAAAAACTATTAAAAGTAATATATATATATATATATATATATATATAAATATATATATATATAAAAAATAAAAAATAAAAAATAAAAAACATTTTAAAAATTTAAAAATTAAGCATTTAAAAAAATATATAAAAAAAGTTCCGGGCAGGCCTAGGCCTGAGCAGTTGCGGAGCTGTGGGTAGCTCCCTGCCTACCCAGGCCCCAACCTAGCGGCTCCTTTGATGGTAGGCCGATTCCGTGAATTGGCATGCCACCTAGTGGGGCGTTGGGTTGGGGCCTGGGCAGGCGGTATTGGAGACAGAATGATAATTCTAATTGCCATTAAAGTTTCAGCATATAAAAGGTATCATCTAGATTTCAAAATAGATACAAGAGCCATGAGGACCTACTATAAGTATAAATCTATTATATCTTATTACTCACAACCAACAAAGATACGTCTTAAATTTGTTAATAGGCAACTTATCCAAATTTCTTATGTTGCTCCTGATTTCCCATTATTGCTAGATTCAACTTTGGTTTATGTTACTTTTTATAACTGTGATACTGGATCTGACATACTTCTTGGACAAGATTTTATTAAGAAGCATATGCCTATGCTCGTTGATAAGGATCTGATAACATTTAGTGTTCAAAATGAAAAGGTAGCAGTTCCTACTAAAAATACATATGCTATTAGGATTCAACCTGATAAAGTGGACATTGTTGATGAATCAATTGAAGACATGTCTAAGATCAAGAAGATCATCAGGCACGCAGATCTTGATGGACAAGAAGTTTTGAAAGATATTGTAAATAAGCTCAAGACAAATTGTACAGCCGAGCACCCTGATATTTTTCTGTTCAGAGAAAAGTACTTTGTTTCACTTCCTTTTAAGGAAGGATATAACCACAGAGCTTAGACATCTTATGCCAATCATATGATCCCAGCATAGCAGAATTTACGTAAAAAAGAAATTACGTAGCTCCTGGATAGAAAATTGATAGAACCCTGTAAAAGTTCATGGGCTTGCCCAACCTTCTATGTCATTGATTATTCAGAGTAGAAACAAGGAAAAAAGAGGTTGGTGATCAATTACAAAGCACTGAATGAAGCTTTGGAACCTATCAAGTATCCATTGTCTGACAAAGATATGCTCTTGGCAAATATTTCTGGTGCTAATGTGTTTAGTAAATTTGATTTAAAAAGTGGATTTTGACAGATAGGTATAAACCCAGAAGACAGATAAAAATGAGCCTTTGTTGTTCCAGGTCGCTAGTATCAATGGATCGTTATGCCCTTTGGTTTGAACAATGCACCCTCTCAGCTTCAGAATCGCATGGAAGACATTTTTCATAGTCTTGATTTTGTTATTGTATATATTGATGATTTGTTGGTTTTTAGTAGAGATGTACAGGAACACAAAAAACATTTAGAATTATTTTATCAAGTTGTTTTCAAGCATGGTCTGGTATTATCTTCTTCACCAGACAAATTCATTATTTCCCAAACCAAGATCGAGTATCTTGGATTGATCATATCTCAAGGGAAGATAGAATTGCAACCTCATGTTTTACAGTCACTATTGAAATTTCCTGATCAGCTTCCTGATATGAAATCTGTTCAAATATTTTTGGGATGTCTAAACTATGTTAGACAATTCTATTCAGAACAAGCTAAAGACACAAGGATTATTCAGCAAAGATTGAAGAAAGGTTCAAAATGGACATAAAAAATGACAGAAGTTGTACAATGAATCAAGCAAAAAATACAAGGCTTTCCATCCTTATCTCTCCTAGATCAAAACCTGCCTTTCATCCTAGAAATTGATGCTTTTGATTCCTATTGGGTTGTTATTATATTACAAAAGCATCATAAGAAAGAAGAAATATATGTTTATGCATAAGGAACTTTTATAGATACAAAGCTCAAATATCCTTAATCTCATACGAAGATTTTAGCTATAAAAATTGGGATCAAAAGTTTTTTTTTGTATCTAAAAAGTGTGCACTTTATAGTCAAAACAAAACTCAAACATATGAAAGGCATGTTTCAGAACAAAATATTGTTAGAGCAAGGAAACTCCCGAGTTCTTAGAAGGGCACTTTGGTTAGAAGGGCTTGAATTTGATATCATCTATAAAGTTGGCAAAGAAAATTACCTTTTGAAATGTTAACTAGAGAGGTGGCTTAAGAAACAAGGATCATTTCAAGTAAGAAATTTGAAAAGAGAGAAAGCTCCAAAAGAAAATTCCAAGTGGCATTATGTTCATCATGCCATTACAATTCTTGTTGGGATTTTTTCCAGAAAAAATTAAGTCTCTACCAGTTGAAATTCAAAGACTCATATTAGAAAAATGGTTTAATTCATTCGAAGGCATACCTGATTACAATATTAATTGTAATATTATACATAATGATCATGTTTATTTTGTTCAGCCAAGAGCTCAATATTTCATATTGGTTTATACATTTGATCCAAATCTTAGTTGAATTGAATATTATGGTATTCACGAGTATGCCAAAGCATTTGGTAGAGTCTGTCATTATGCATTCTGAGGATATGATGTCTTTGTTTTGACACTAAAGAAAATGGATGGATGTACTAATGGTTTCATATGTCCCAAGAATAGAAGATTTTGATAGCAAAAGTCCATACAGAACATTATTTGTCTTACAGAAAGAAATGGAGGAAGGAGCTCTCAAATATGATATTTTTGAATTCAATCTTCTGTATAGAGGTGCAACAATAGAAACCTATCATGATAACAATTCTCCATTTCACCATAACTTGACAATTAGTATTGAGTATTTTGGAGAAGTTGGAATTCCTCCAGATAAGTTAGACCCTCACATGTCATTTTCACCTTTCTTTGCTTGTTTTGGTCATGAACCTCCTTGGTTAAATAAAATCACACATGTCATCAATTTGGACTCGCATGCTTCAGATCATATGGAAGTTTTAATGATTCACATTATGATTCTAACAGAAGTCCTAAAGTATCTTATTGATTAAATCCTCAGGACAATAATTCAAAACCTTTTCCAGCTTTCGAAGGTTCTCCATGAATGAACATCCTCTTTGTACAAAACTTTAAGTATAATCATGCATGCTTTCGTGCTCAATATTCCTAGTACAAAAGTATAGATATCGGATCTAGCTTTTAAGAGCTAATAATGATAGATGGAATCCAAATTTTTTGTTAACTTCTCTATATAAGGAGAGGAGGGCCTCTTCACAAATCACTTATAATTTTTTGAGAGTTTCTATAATAGAAAAATAGCATCCCTGTCTAGTGCAATATTGCTTGTGTATTTTATATTTACGTACTCTCGTAAATTGTTATCTATACACTGCCTAGGCCTCAGGTCAGCGGCCCCTGGGCTACATGCCTATTCTGGGGTCGTTGGCATTGGGCTTGGGCAGATGTGGGAGGCTACACGCAACCCTTCCTCGCCCACCGAAGCCACAGGCTAATTCCCAAAATCGGCCTACCCCCCAAGGGATGTTGGGTTGGGGCCTGGGTGGGCAGTGGAGGGTTCCATTCAACCTCCCTCACCCACCCATGCCCCACCACAGTGGGAATCGACCTACCACCCAGGGGGCTGCTGGGTTGGGGCCTGGGTTGTCGAGGAGCTCCCCACAACTCCCCAACAGCCAAGGCCCGGGCCCGGCCTGTTTTGATTTTTTTTTTTTATAAATTTAAATTTTTTAATGTTTTTTATTTTTATTTTTTAAAGTTTATTTTTTTTTTTATATATTTTAATTATTGTTTTATTTATTTCATTTTAATTTTTTATGCTGCTTCTTTAATTATTTATTTTATTTTATTTTTTTTCTAAGTTTTAATTTGCTTTTTTAAATATGTTTTTTTTGTTTCTTTAATTTTTTTTTTTAATTATTTTTTTTAATGTTTTTTATAATATTATTTTTATTTTTTTTAATTTTGTCTTTTAATGATTTTTTTTTTTTTATTTTGTTTTATTTTATTTTATTTTATTTTTTTTTATAATTTTGTTTTTTTTTTTTGGTTTCCAATAGTATTTAATTATTATATTTTTCTTTTTTTGGTAGGTAAGCACCCACGGGGGATTTGAACCAGTGACCTGTCGCAAGGAGTGCTTTAACAGTGCACCCATTCACCATCAACCTAAAGCCTTGTGGCCAATTTTTTTTAATTATTATATTTTAATTATATAGTTTTTTTTTTTAATTATTTTGATTTTTTTTTTTTTTGTTTCAATTTTTTTATTTATTTTTTAAATCTCATTTGAATCATTTTTTTGGAAAAAATATTTAAAATAGCATCATCTTTGAATATAAAATTCATAATATACTGGGCGGAAGGAAGGAGGGGAGCAGAAGAAACGTGGCGACCAGGGTTACTCAGCAAGCGGAGTTCGATTCGTATGGAGAGCGGTAGGGGAGGGAGCTCAGCTCCCTCCTACAAAGATGCAGTAGCCAATGAAAGTAAGGGGCCCACTGGAAACAGTAAAAGCAATATGAACTACAGATTCAGAGACAATGAAAAGGAAACAGATGGGACCAGAACAAAAGAAAACAACAGCACAAAGGACAAAGAGGAAGAAGACAAAAGTCTCGGTTCAAGAGACAAAAAACTAAAAAGACCTTTCAAACCAAAAGCAGAAATCACTCCCTGAGTAATATTAAATGATCCTGCTCTGTAGGAGCACAGGGAACATATGGGAACCTACGCCATAATCTGTAAATTCAATTCATGGGACTGTGGCCCCCTGAAAAGGCTTTCTAGACGTGGATCAAGTATCATTGGAAGCCCAAAGGAAGCATTGACCTACATCTGGGGTCGAAAGGATTCTTCACAGTAGTGTTCTCCAACATCGAAGACAAAGATAGAATATTCGAAGGAGGACCCTATTTTTTTGCTGCAACAGGTCTCCATATGAGACCTTCGAAAATGAACTTTGTCCCAGAGAGGGAGACTTTCTCCTCGGTTCCTATGTGGGTAAGGCTCTACTCTCTACCTTTGGATTATTGGCAAATTGAATCATTGGCTGCCATTGGTAATAAACTAGGACACTATATCAAAGCTTCTAAAGCCACAAGAAGGGGAAAATATACCTCCTTTGCTAGAATCTGTGTGGAAATGGATCTATCAGGTGCACTTCCGGATGAAGTTATACTGGAGGTTTTGGATGAAGAGTGGGTGTAGGCGGTTGACTATGAGCATATACCCTTCAGATGCAGAATATTCCATTAACATGGGCATTTGTTAAGAGATTGTCCTCTCAGTAAAGAGGATAACAAATAAAAACTTAATACATCGAAGGACACCGAAAGCTTTCAGAAAGTGGCCAGTAGAGGAAGAGGAGGAAAAAAGGGATCAAAACAACAACACATAGAGGGGAAAAAAGGCAGTCAGAATAAGTTTAAAGTGCTAGAAGAGACTGAAGAAATCACAAGAGAAGATCAAGATCTGGAGGAAGATGCTAAAGAAAAAGAAAAGACAGAGGACTTAAATCTCTCTCTGGGCATTGAATCTCTAAAAGAAGCAATGAGAAGTGAAATAGAAATGGAAATGGACCAAGAAATGACTCAAAGTGAAATAGATCTGGAAGAGCACGAACTACAAGAAATCATTGACAAGGAAAACTTGGATCTGGAAGGATTCCTGATGCAAGGCACCAAAGGAGGACTATATTCTCTGCCCCAAGATGAATGCAACAGAATATAGTAGTTGTTTTTATGGAAAACTCAAGAACAAAGGCAGGAGCAAGGCAAGAACATCCATAAATAGGAGCACAGAGGGGTGAAAACATTGAAGTTAAATCCAGGATTAGCCACTAGAAATCCAGGAAAGAAGAGAGGCAGAAAAAAGCAAAATGAGCTCCTAATGGACTGTGGAAAGCTAATGATAGACTCAGGTAAGATGAAAGATCTAACCAGCTACTCCTTTACAAATCTTTAATTATGAAGTTCATCTCATGGAATATCATAGGTCTAGGTAGTAAAAGAAAACAGAGAATGCTAAGTAACAGAATGAAACTAGCAATGCTGGACATAATCTTCATTCAAGAAACAAAATGCTCCATTCAGAAAATAAAACAAATTCATAGTAAATGGCTCAGTAAATTTGAGTTTCTAGAAGTTAAAGCAGAGAACACAACGGGGGGCATTCTTACTCTCTGGAACCCCCAAAAAGTCACTATTGTAGATGTAGAGGCAACGAGAAATTACTTATCAACTATCATTCAGCCAATGGGGATGTCTGACACCTTCCTGGTTACAAATGTCTATGGTCCTCAGAGAATAGATGAGAAGCTTAGATTTCTGAACTCCCTGGTAGATCTCAGAAGAAGACATAAAGAAATCCCTTGGGTCATTGGAGGCGACTTTAATATGATTAAATCTCTTTTGGAAAAAAAAGGAGGCACTAGAATCCTCAATAGAGATACATTAGGGTTCAATTATTTCACAGAAGACATGAATATGGTTGACTCTGAAATGCAAAACGGTCTTTTTACTTGGAACAACAAAAGAGGAGGTGATGCTCAGGTGGCCTCTAAGTTAGACAGATTTTTGATCTTTGAGAAGTTGATGCTCACAAATTCAGAAATAGCTGCAAATGTTCTCCCATTCGGAGGCTTGGATCACTAGCCGATTCAATTAGAAATCAAGGGAATTGATGCTCCCAAGAACAGACCCTTCACATTTGAAAATATCTAGCTCTCCCACCCAAATTTTATCAGCAATATTGAGGAATGTTGGTCTGAACATCTTCAGATTCAAGGCTCCAAAATGTTTCTCCTCCACCAAAGACTAAAGCACATAAAAACCAAACTTAAAGAATGGAACAAGAAGGATTTTGGCAATATTTTTGCAAACAAAAAATCAGTAGAGATCAAAATGCAGGTTCTAAACCAAGCAATGATTGCATAAGGTTTTGATAAATCCAAAAGTGAGCAAGCTGAAAAAATCAACCTTGATTGGGAGAATTTATGCAAACAGGAGGAAGCTTTTTGGAGACAAAAGTCCATAGTTCAATGGCTCAAAGAAGGTGAATGGAACACTAGGTTTTTCCACCGTTCCACCATAGCCAATAGAATGCACAATAGAATCTCCTCAATATTGAATGAAGATGGGGAGCTTCAGACCACTCACAAGAATATCAAAGCTGTGATGGTTCAACATTTCAGAGGTATCACAAATGAAAACAATCTAAACAGAGACCATCACATCAAGGAAATTATAAAGAATATTCCACGGATGGTGTCTAGAGAAGATAACTTTAACCTGAACAAACCAGTCTCTGAAGCAGAGGTTAGTATGGTGATCAAAGAGATGCAGAATGGCAAAGCTCCAGGTCCAGATGGTTTTAACGTGGACTTTTTCAAACCCTGCTAGAAAATTGTCAAACATGATATTTTGGATGTGGTTGAGGAATCCATAAGAAGAAGATTCATTCTGAAAGCCCTCAATGCCTCTTTCATCTCCCTGATCCCCAAACATGACTCAGCCCTAACTCCTGATAAGTTCAAACCCATTGCTCTATGCAATGTTGTTTATAAAATCATTTCTAAGATCCTAGCCAATAGACTCAAACCTCTTCTGCCTTCATTGATTTCTGGGGAACATTCTGGTTATGTGAAAGGAAGGAAAATCTTGTATAATATTATTCAGGCCCACAAGGTCGTTCACTCTCTCACCAACAAAAAGCAGGCATGTATGATCATGCAATTAGACATTGCAAAAGCGTATGACAAGGTGAACTGGAATTACATCAAAAAGGTCCTTTCTGTGTTTGGGTTTGATCATGACTGGATCAGATGGGTTATGGCTATGGTTTTGCTCTCCCAGATTTTCAATTATAGTGAATGGCGTGCCCTCGGAAAGCTTCACTCCTTCCAGAGGCCTTAGACAGGGAGATCCACTCTCTCCCTTTCTTTTCATCCTCATGATGGAAGGATTGGGCCGAACTATTAAAACTACAAAAGTTTTAGGAAAGATCAAGGGCCTTCAATTAACAGAGAACGGCCAAGCCTTGACTCATCAACAATTTGTGGATGACACCATGCTACAGGGTATCCCCACAGTCAAGGAAGCTACAGAGTACAAAAAAATCTTAAATGACTTCGCCTTGGCCTCAGGTATGGAAGTCAATCTCTCCAAATCAATTTTTTTTTTCTTTAACACTAACATTGCTATTCAAAGGAACATCTCCAGAATTCTGGGCTTCCAAAGGAAGGTCCTACCGTCTAAATATCTAGGCATCCCCCTCACGGATAAACCAATGTGCAAAAGTATCTGGGAACCGGTGCTCAACAAAATGCAAGACAAGATCAAAAGATGGACTTTTAGAGCATTGAACCTGGCTGGCAGATTGATTTTAACGAAGGCAGTTCTGCAATCCATCCCTATTTTCTTTCTATCAACCCTGCCAGCTCCCAAAGGGGTTTTACAGCAACTCACGAACACTCAAAGAGATTTTCTATGGGGCAAGGAGGAGACAAAAAAAAATGGGCCCTCTTTTCTTAGGATAAAATCTGTAAACCCAAAAGTCATGGAGGCCTAGGCTTAGATGATCAGGAGATTCTAAGTAATGTTCTAGGAGCCAAACTCTAGTGGAGATGGGTTAAAGAACCAGAGGCACAATGGGCTAAAACCTGGAAAGAAAAATATGCCAGCTCCTGGCAAACAAGTGATCTCATTAGAATGTCAGGGAACATAAAAGGCTCTCACATCTGAAATAAAGCCTGGGACAATAGAAGCCTAGTTCAAAACAATAGCTTCTGGGAAATCAAAGCTGGTGAACAAGCTCTCTTCTGGGAAGATAAATGGCAACAAGAACCAATGTTGTTAAGGGAGGACTTTATGAGCATCAAGCAGGAAATTGATTCCCAAGGACTAATTAAAGTCAAGGATTTCTAGAATCTTCCTCATGATACTGAGAAATGGAGAAGCTGGAGGAAAATAGAATGTAGTGGGGAAGGCTCTATAAAGGCAAAAACAGAAGAACTTATGAAAATTTTAGAACAGAGAAAGATCTTGGTCACAGATGGGCAGGATCAGTTAAGATGGGGACAAAACAAAGAAGGCATCTTTAACATCCATGAAGCAAAAAGAATTACCCTTAACCTAGATCCCTGTGTTTCGGCAAAGTCCTGGCAAAAACTTTGGAGTCACCAAGGATGGATGAAGATCAAACTGTTTATGTGGTTAGTTCATCACAAGAAATTATTAACTTGGGACAACATTCAGAAGAGGGGGGTTATGGGGCCCTCTAGATGTACATTATGTGAGGCTCAAGAGGAAACAATAGAGCACATTCTCAACAACTGTTCCTATATCAACTGGTTGTGGGATTCTTTCAACATCATTTTTCAACAGACAGATAGAGAAAAAGGTAGCATCAGTAATACCCTGAACAAGTGGAGAAAAAACTTTTCAGAGAATGATATCCTTAATATGGCCTGGACCTTGACACCAAGCTTCATTATCTGGAATGTTTGGAAGGAAAGGAATAAAAGAATTTTCAAGGATGAAAAAACTACTGCCATTTGCCTGTTGGAATTGATCTTAAAGCAGATTAAGGAGACCGTCTCCACCACTGTGCACAATTACCCCTCGAATCCTCCCACCGTGTGCAATTTGAGAACTCTCAAGAAACTGGGAATGCATGAGATTATTCTCCAGGGTCTTAGCAAAAAAGTAAGAGTGTTGGAAAGGGAAAAGGAATTCTGGCATCCTCCACCAAAAGGTTATCTGAAATGCAACATTGATGGGGCTTCAAAAAGCAACCTAGGAATTGCGGGTTATGGAGGTGTGTTAAGAGATGAAGAAGGAAAAATAATTTTCACTTTCCACTGCCATTTAGGCAAAGCCACCAACAACATGGCTGAATTAATGGCGTTGGAACAATGTCTGGAGCTGCTTAAACTCAATCACAGCTACAATGTTCTCATAGAAGCAGACTCCGAGATTTCTATAAATGCAGTCAAGAAAATCAGCTATGGAACAGTGCCTGAAAGGGTCTCAAAATAGTGGAGACTCATACAAGTTTACCAGAGAATCCATAAACATCTCCAATGCCTTCGAACGGTTAGCTTCAATCATGTTCGAAGGAAGGCCAATAAACTTGCAGATCTACTGGCCAACCAAGGAGTAATTAATACAGAGTGCAGAATAAACATGAAATGGCAGGAAATGCCTCCTAGCAGGCTAAAAGCCATCTGTGAGGCTCAAGCCGCAGAGGACAAGGAAATTTATGATTATTGGGCTCGCGGGGTTGAAAATGATTAATTGAAGACAGCGAGACGGATTCCAATGCTCTTAAGAGTGAGTGTAATGGTAACCACTATTCGTTTTTCCTGGGAGTGCTCCTTTTCCTTTCTAGATTCCAGGTTCAGGAGTGGTGATTCAGTGAGCGAGGAAGGTATCCCAGTTCTCCCGGCAGCAGGGATTATCCGTTTTTTGGGGTTTGGAGGGATAAACCGCTTCACTAGTGGTTTTCTCCTGATCACATCGCCTTCTCTCGGGAAGCGATTTTTGCTTTTTTAGAGCGATCATATTCTGATGCCTACACGTGGCAGGGAGGGTGTTTGGGAAACCACCCTTCCCCGCTCACTATCGCGTGGTCTTGTTGTTCGGTGTGATATAATCTCCACCGTAGGATGCAGCTGAGGTTAATCAACGGTCTAGCTTTTCCCTGCAGCTTGGAGTTTTGGTCCCGCCGAAATACGAATGTCTTATCGGTGCGTGGTCAACCTCGTCCGTCGGTGTGATTGCAGATTGTACGGCCCAGATTAATGGGATTTTTGGGGTTTGGAGGGATAAACCGCTTCACTGGTGGTTTTCTCCTGATTTCACCGCCTTCTCTCAGGAAGCGGTTTTTTCTTTTTCGAAGCGATCTTATTTAGATGCCTACACGTGGTAGGGAGGGGGTTTGGGAAACTGCCCTTCCCCGCTCACTATCGCATTGTCTTGTTGTTCGGTGCGATATAATCTCCACTGTAGGATGCAACTGAGGTTAATCAACCGTCTTGCTTTTCCCTGCAGCTTGGAGGTTTGGTCCCGCCAAAATACGAATGTCTTCTCAGCGCGTGGTCAACCTCATCCGTCGGTGTGATGGCGGATTGTACGGCCCAGAGTGATGGGATCTTCCACCTGGTTTTTTTGTTTTTCTCTGTTCAGCTTTATGGTTAGCCCTTTGGGCTGTCTCTAAGTTTTCTCGTCTCCTCGGCGGAGGGGAGTTTTCTGTTCATATTGTAAACTATTTGATCAGTTAATGCAAAAGAAGGATTGACATTTTCCTCAGCAAAAAAAGGAATATAAAATTCATAAAAGTTTCATAAAATTTGTTATTTTTTGAATTTATTATTCAAATTTTTCATAATAATATTTTATTTAATATGTTGTTTTTTAGCTAAAAGGTCTATAAATACATATTTTTTCTAATTATATCTATATGCAAAATGTGTATTTTTTGTCTTGTGTTTAAAATTGTTATTTTTTAGTGAGAATTATTTTATGTGTATTGAAGTATTAACTAACGATATATAAATATATAAAAAATCTTAACTTCAAAATATTAATGTTATTATTCTTTTTAAACTTTGCAAAACAAATTAAAACTTTCTTTATAAAAAACATTGCAAAGAAAAACGATAACACACATGTTTGAAACCCTTAAAAAAACATCTTTGGACAAAAGACAAGAAGACTAATAAGACAACTTGAAAAATAGTAAAATAATCAACATTTAAAAACATTATTCACACTTAATTAATTAGAAAATTTGAAGTGTCAAAAATAAGGCATGGAGCAAAAAGGGGTTGATGCTACATCAACACCTTTCAAAATAAGCATGAAAATCATTAACATTACATTGATACATAAGAAAATTTGAAGTACCAAAAATATAATGCGAAACAAAAAAAGGTGTATTTTGAATAGCCATTGTTAGAAATCGGGTGATTTTTTTGCTACCTTAAAAAATGGGTAACCTGTGATTTTCTTGTTTGATTGGTAGTTATGTTTGGAGCTGAATCATCTAGAGATAAAATCACCTTATTCTACTATCCAATTCAAAGTTGTTATATGTAGGTTCAATGGATTTTGGCTTAGATAAGATGCTCCAAATCAATGGGTATTTTTTCATGGACCCCGAATTGTCACATGTATTTATGTTCCAAAGGATTTTTTATTGTTCAATTTGATACACAAAAATATTTGGAAAATATTATGAATGACAACACAATATTTGGAGAATGTTATGAATGACAACTTTGTTTTAGGGGTGGAGTTGGGTTCTTCATTACCCCACAGTTCCCAGTGTTTGATACCGCAAACATGATGATCTCAACAATGCCAATTTGGGTGAGACTCCAAAATCCCATTTTGGAACCATAAAGTCCTAGAGGAAATTGGAAACGCTCTAGGAAAATACAAAAGGATGGACCTTGAAAGATCAGCGAAAAGTTTATTTTTCTTTACCAAAATATGTGTAGAGACAAACTCAACAAAGCCTTACCTAATAACATTGAAATGAAACACAAAAACGTTCATTGGACCAAAGTATTAGACTATGAGAACACAACATTCAGAGATTGAACATGTTTTAAAACATGACATTTGTAGAACTTATGTGCACAAGAAAAAAACAATCCCAAATGAAAAAAAAAAAGTAGGTACACAAATCAAGAGGTTGACCTCAAATCTCCACATGTCAGAAGGAGAGGAATAAACTATGGAGGTCCCTCCGAGTCAGGCAAAAGTTGCCACACAAAGTCAATGTGGAGCCAGTTTTCATGAGCATAATGACACTAAAATACAGCATTACATCAACATAAATATGAGGCTCTTTGAGAAAATAAGATAAAGGGTTCAAAAGGAACTCATGTTTTTGAAAGTTCAATTCCGGACAAAAAATTCCTACCATTGACATCAACAAATGAATTTACAATGTTACCTATTGACCCAGAGGCTCTTTCACAAAATAGGAGAGTTCAAAAGCAGCTCTTGTTTTTGAAAGTTCAAATCGGGACAAATAAATCCTACCATTGACGTCAACAAATGAATTGGCAATGGTACCTATTGACCCCAACGTGGCAATGGTACCTATTGATATCATTTGGCTGATCAGAATATAGCAACTCTCTGCGCTTAAATCGTCTCCCCTCTTTTGCTTGATGTTGAATTTTGCTTTTGGCTTGGTGCAGGGCTGCGATGGGTCCATACTGTTGGACGACAACTCGACGTTTACTGGAGAAAAGACAGCACTCCCAAACTCAAGTTGAAGCAGCCTGCAGTGGTACCGTGTCATGCGCTGACATTCTTGCCATCGCTGCTCGCGGCTCAGTCGTCCAAGTATTAATTGCTCCTTTTTCTTCTCCATTTATTTAGCTATTTGTAAATACATCTTTGCCTTTTCTTCGAGGAATTGGAAGGAAATAACATTGGTGGCTTGCAGCTGGGAGGTCCAACATGGACGGTACTTCTGGGAAGGCGAGACTCTACGACTGCGAGTTTAAGCGCAGCAAACAGCAATATTCCGTCTCCGGCTTCCAATCTGAGCGCCCTCATTTCAGCTTTTACAGCCCACGGTCTTTCTACCAAGGACCTCGTTGTACTCTCGGGTACGCCATTACTCACGCCACAAATTCCGTGCCATCAAATGATTGATTCTGCGCTCTCATATTGTACTATTTTCCAATTTAATAATAATTATCATCCGGTGATATTATTAATGTTACAGGTGTTCATACAATTGGCCAAGCGCGGTGCACCACATTCAGTGCCCGCATCTACAACGAATCCAACATTCACGCTTCGTTCGCCACTTCCGTGAGGGCAAACTGCCCAAGTGCTGGTGGGGATCAGGGTTGGAATTTGGATTTTTCATTACTCGTCAAATTTTTTTTTTTGATGTTTTGGGTCTTTATGTTCCCTGTCAAGGAATGTTATGTTTAAAATTTTGCCCTTCAATCATAATCTTTTGATAAAAAATTGACCCTTCATTAATAAAGCTTTAATTAAAACAATACTTTTCAATCACACAACTATGTTAATTTTTCTCACAGATTTATAATAAGAAAAGAAAAAAAAACATAACCATAACTAAATGATTTGTTGAATCGTGAAAGTTGTTCTACTCATAGATGGGATCCACAATTCCCTTATCATCCAGATTCCACTTATGAGTTATTCTTCCAAAAACATGATACAAAAATTATGGGTATATCTAGAAATCTATTCTACTCACACCCAACTAATTGTTATTGTAATTATTCCTATTTCAATATTCTCAGTTTGGATTTCTATTAGATAATTTAAATGTTGCAATTTCAGTAAAAACAAATGGATTTCTTTCACCAATATGAACCAATAAAACTTCCCAAAAATAAATTTCCATTTCAAAGACTTTGAAATTGACCAAAACTATTTTTGACATTCCTCTCCATCATCATAATCACATGGAATTAACCTAAAAGCTGAATTTTTAATAAAACCAACAAAACTTAATTTATTTAAATAAAAACAAATATATTAATGTAAATTCCAAATATTACAACACTTAATTATTGATCATCAAATATTCACCTATAACTTTAAATAACATGAACTTAATTTATTTCCATAAAAACAAATATTATGACACAAATTCCAAATACCACATATTACAAGGCTTAATTATTGATAAGTCAATAAAATATATTACGAGTACGCGCGATCAAATTCCAGAACTGCTGCCATGCATGTTTTCAACGGTTTGAGAGGTTAGTAATGAAGTTTTCGTTAAAAAGTGAACCGCCAAAAATACGTTTTATAACTTTCAAAACCCATCGCAAAAAACAGTTTCTTTTAATTTTTAAACGTAAAATACGATCAAAATACCTTATGACGGGCATTTTGCCCGTCAAATTCCAACCCTGGTGGGGACAACACCCTCTCGCCCTTGGATCTGGCCACTCCTACCACATTCGACAACATATACTACACTGATTTGGGAAGCCAAAAGGGACTTCTGCACTCCGATCAGCAACTGTTTAGCGGAGGCTCTACAAATTCGCGAGTTACTACCTACTAGCGCTAATCAGAACACCTTCTTTATGGACTTTGCAGCAGCCATGGTGAATATGGGTAACATTTCTCCTCTCACTGGCACCAGCCGATTAGTTCGGAAAAATTGCAGGCAGGTCAATTAAGATTTAGGAACATTGCATGTTTTCATTGTAACAAATTGATTGGTGGTTGCCTACCGGAAAAACATCAATAAAATGAGGTTATGTCCACGTGTCGATGCGAAGAGAACGTTACATTTCGCCATAATCAATCATTTCTAATTGCACAAATACTATGCAGGGTGCGGCTCATAGTTTAACGAATCAATTTTTCCATTTTAATATTTGTCAACTTTGGTTCAAAAATTTTAAAACTTGTAATTTTAAATTTGCTAAAGTTTATTCGTTTGAAAATTGTTTAGAAATTTAATTATTTTTATTTAAAAATACAAATATAATTCAAAAAATCATCTCAATAAATATTTGAGTGTAAAATCTCAAAAAATAACATGTTATACTACGTCAAATTGAATGAAAGGAACCCAAAAAGTCACCTGGTTAAATTATGCCAATGATAAAATATTCTGCATCTACTTTGCACAGTGTGCAGCATACTTGTGTCTAATTAGGCCATAATTCGCCTTTATAATAATAGAAATTCGGTAAGATTTTCATAAAATCTAACTATATTTTTGGAATTTTTTTTGATAGGAGTAAAATTTAAGAATTTGGAGTATTTTTGGAATTTATGATGGTACCGAATTTATTTCTACATTAAAAATAATTCAAACATTCTAACTATTAATTTTTTTTGAAAATTTTGTCAGAAATTTGCTAATCAAATAAATTTCTGACAAAATTTTCAAAAATTTGCCAAAAAATATTGTGCCCGGTAAACAACGCCGATGCACGTGAATCTATCGAATCCGCGTTAATTAATCTTCAAACCTTTAGGTCTAAAACGTCATTAAAAGCAAGGGATAAGGATTATGCGGAGAGAGTGCAGTTGCTGAATAGGGAAACGGAATGAATTTTTCGGTCAACGTGTGTAGGCGGTTTTGTGTTTTTTCAAATTTAACAATGGTGACCATAGCACACTAACTATTTTATGTTTACTAACGTCTTGTCTTTTTATGGAATATGATGTTACAGTTTCAGTGATAATGTGATCTTCCATAACGCGTTGTTTTTGTTTTTTCAAATTTTGATGATGGGATAGGTAAGTTATCTTTTTTTAAAGATAGCGTAATTTTTTCCTTAAACCTATATTTTTAAATGTATAGATCTATTTAGTATTTTTAAAAAGTTTATATTTTAATTATATAAATTTAATAATTTAAATTTACGATTCATACACATTCTTATCCAATTTTGACGAAAATATATTTTTAAAAATTAGAATAAAAAAAAGATATTAAAAAATTAATAGCACATTTAGAATACATTTTGGAATAAATTTATCTGTCATGAACCGAAAGAAGTATTTATAGAGAATTAGTGATTGAGTTCTTTGTTATGAATGAATTAGTGATTGAGTTTTTTGTTATGAATGTTAGATCAGAGTATACATAACACACAATGGATTCATATTCAGAGACTTAGAAGGCAATAGCAGAGAATAATTCACAAAGACAGACAAATGGAGAAACAACAAGATTACTCAGTCAGAAACAACAGAATAGATGAACAGAAATCACTTAGCATTACATAACAAGCTTGGGCCTTGGCTTGCTTGCTTTCTTTGGCCAAAGAAATTACAAATTTATAGAGGCAGAAGAAGGATCTAGGATCTAGAATCCTGTATGTGATTCAGATGGAGATTTGGAATGATTTAGAAACTAAAGACAGTGTAGGAATATCTAAAATCTTAGAGATCTAAAAACTATAGCCGTGTAGAAGAATCTAAAATCATACATGTAATTCATAAATTTGATTTCACACTTAACAATAAAGCTAACAACATGTGGAGAATAGTAATATAGCTTAACGAATTACTTTTTTTCTCTGAGGTTGCAACGCTATGGCTACAATCCGACCATAGTGAGTTGGCTTCTAATGCGATCACCGTGTTGCCACGACAACCACCTAGATTTTAAACATCGGTTTCAAATGTATTTAAGCGTTTTATAGATAATATAAAACTTTAAAGATTTCATAACTACTGATACATAAAATCGCTCTTAAATCAATTTATATAAAATTGTATTTTTATAAAATAATATTATTTGTCTGGTATAATAATAATTATTATAACACTATCTTTTTATATATTATTTTATTGATAATATATAGGTTTTTAAAAAATTTAAATGTTTCGAAAGTATAAGATGTAATGATGAAAGTTAAGAGTTTTCAAAACCAGGTTTAATTATTATAAAAGCTTAGTTTTCAAGTTATGGGGTACTTTGAAGTAGTTGTTCAATAGGTGGTTAATAAAAAGAAACTATATTAAAAATAATTTTTACTTTTTCACTAGTGCACAGTGGATCAAAGCTCATCCACATGTCCTTAACTTATTGGACATAGAGAAATTAGTGAATGGTTGCACTATTAAGGCACTTATTTATGTGATGGTCGCTAGGTTGGAATCCCATAAGTAGCCTCACCACCTAACTTTGAAAAAAAAATGTTTATTTTCCTCTCTAAGAAATGCATTCTTTATTTACTACCTTATTAGTGGGATGGTTAAAGAGATGATTTCTACTTATCTATAATTATACACCTTAAGTTCTTATTTTTATCTTTATTTTTAAGGTGTAGCAAGTGTGAGGGCATGAAGCTTAGGATTGTGGGGTAGGTGTGAGGGAATGAAGCTTATGATTATAGGGTAGGTGTGAGGGGGTCATCTTTATCTTTATCTTTATTTTTAAGGTGTAGCATGTCTGAGGTGCGAGGGCATAACTTTATGATTGTGGGGTGGAAAAGAGGGTCAAGATGAGGATCTGCACCTCATGGGAGTTGCTTATGCCTTGTTGTGGTGGGGGGTCTGAGAAATAAATGAGAAAGTGCATGTCTATATCATTTGAGTGTGGAGTAGGGATGAAGGTGTGTGAATATCTGTATCCCCCACTATCCATTTTCCATGCCCTCAATAAATTTTCATACCCATTTTAATAATAAAAAAATGAAAATAATTTTGGAGCACTTTATATGGTTATGCTGGAGTGTGATCCTTCCTCTATGCCTAGTGACCATAACTAGCATTTTAATAATAAAAAAACGAAAATAACATTGGAGCAATTTATATGGTTGTGTTGGAGTGTGATCCTTCCTCTATGCCTAGTGGCCATAGCTAGGGGATAACACTGTCTATTTACTACACTTGTTTTCATTCTCAAAGTTCTTTTTGGGCCTCCTCAATGGAATTGGTGGGGTTGGTTTCTACTGGCATGAGGCTAGTCAAATTTTGGTATTTCCATTGGTGGGGTTGGCTTCTACGGGCATGAAGCTAGTCAAATTTTGGTATTTTGGAGAACTGTCACCGAAATGTTTTTTTGGACGGATCTTCTACAATTTTGAGTGGCATGTCTTATAAGGATGGTAATTATAAAGTTCCATGTGTTTACCCCTCTTCTCGCCTTCCTTTTGTATTGGAAGAATCTTCCTTATCCAATCACATGGGGCAAGAATGGAATAACGAGGCATGTTTTTACTACACTAAAAACTTGATTTACCATTTCAATGGACACTAGCGCCTAGTTTCTAACCTCCACAAATATATTTCATGCTCTTGGAAGAAAATGATTTAAAAATATGCCTTCATCTACCTATATATAAATGGTTGTTTCATTATTAAGTTTGGTTGTGAGGAAGACCAAGATTCCATTCTCAATTCTAGTCCATGGTTTTGGGGAAATTCCAGGTTTGTGCATAAAGCCTTGGATTCCTTTCAATTTTGATGGATTATATTTCATCACTCTTCAATGGGAAAGGATCCCAAATACACCCATGCATTTTGAGGTTTTTCCTCTCTATGAATTATTGGATTGATTTTGGGGAAATTTCAGTTAGCAACTTTAAAAACGACATAGCATTGCATTTCAAGATATACATATAAATGGATTTCACCAAAGGATTTCCAACAAAAAATAATCTAATAGGTAAAAACTACTCTTGGAATTAGAAATTGAATTATGAATGTGTTCCACTATGATGTAGAGATTCCTTTGAATGAACTCAGATTGAAACTCATCGTCCTAAGGGATCTAAGAAGAACATCAATTGATTTTGCACTCCAATGGAGTGTTGTTTTAGAAGGATCCTCCCAATCTTCTAAATCTACTTTTTTAAGAAATTCAACTAGATTTGGATCCTTTGAGTTCAAAGGAAAAGGATCATATTTTCTCTAGGTTTGTGATAGGGAACATAAGTCATTCTAGCAATCACTCATTAGTCAGCTAGGTAAAAAGTTGACATATTAGAAAAAAGTAACATATGGATCAATAAATTTGGAATTGGATAACTTAGTAACTATTTCAAACTCTTAAAGAAGTTTGGACAGTAGTAGAGAGGAACTCCAATATCATAATCCAATATAATTATGTATTTTTTCCCTTATATTATGTAACCAATTTGTGTGAATATAGTCATGTAGCGACTAAAGAAATGTAATTTTTTTTATATGATTAAGATAATAGGTTTTGAATTCTACCTATTAAATTTTAGTAATAATTTCTCAATTAATAATAATAATAATAATTTTACAAATAAACCAAAAATATATTAGAAAAAATAAAATTTTAAAAATATATAACATATATTTAAAACTAAATTTATGTAATTTAAAAATTAAATAAATTTAAGTTTCTAAACTTCATCTCTTTAATAATCTTAAACCTAACTCTTAATACCAAAATCTCATTCCTGAATTAATAGTTTTTATGAAATTTCATTTCAAAATCCTTATTCTCAATATTCCACTCTATAAAATCAATATGTGTAGAGGACAGATAGGACATCACTCACCTGTTTGTTTTTATTCAGTGCATAAAATATGAACGATGGCAAAGATTTCACCGCGGGCTGAAAGTACAAGTTGAAAACAATAAATGAAGCGAGTGACAGAGCTGTCAACCGTTCCAAGTCAATTTTGGCGCCTACAAAAAGGGAAGGATTTTCCGTTTTGTTTAGAAGTGAGCATATGAAATAAAAGCAATGAATGAGCAGTGGTGTCTTAATAGATCTTTGTCTCCTTCCTTATTTCAGAATCTGTAAAAGCCGAAGTATCGTTATCTCGATCCTAAGACATCCAACGGAGGAAAGTCAACACTGAGCTTTCTTCATATCTATTGGAATATGCGGATCTATGCTCAGATTAAGTTGAAATAGTATATATTAAGTTGAGCATAGGTTCGCATATATCTAGCTTTATTAAAAATGATTGCTACAACAATTCGAGATAAACAAGGAAGGCTGCTAAGGCAGCAAGTCCCTGCCACCAAAGCAGCATATACCGAGTTGGAGAAGACACGGGTGCCACCAAAGCAGCATATACCAAGTTGGAAAAGACACGGGTGGGGCTAACATGCATGATATAATACGTGTCTTGCATGCATGCTATTTCAGGTATGCCGCTCTAATGTTCCTCTCCTAAACGCGACGAGTCGATTGGCACGACGGCTTGCATGGGCTTGCATGTTGAACAGGTGCACCCTCTGAAAATGTTATGTTCAGCACTGCAATGACGCCGAAGCATTTAATTATAATGGCATTCAGAATCGTGAATTCTCTGTTGCTTCTGGCGTTTTTAGTACCTGCATTGGTGCAAAACAGCCTGCAGGTTGGATTCTACCATAAGCCGGAATTTCGTGCTCTGGAACAGGCCGAGTGACGGGGGTATTGTTTGGCTGGCCGAGTGGACGATGGGTCTGGGGGTCGAGTCCCTTGCTCAGCAATTTTCTTTTGATGTGTGTCGTGAATTCTCTGTTGCTTCTGGCGTTTTTAGGAGCTGCATTGGCGCAAAACAGCCTGCAGGTTGGATTCTACCATAAGCCGGAATTTCGTGCTCGGGAACAGGCCGAGTGACGGGGGTAGTGTTTGGTTGGCCGAGTGGACGATGGGTCTGGGGGTCGAGTCCCTTGTTGAACAATTTTCTTTTGATGTGTGTGTTCCAGTAGTTCTTTATCTCGTTGTCCGTCCGTCCGGGCAATGTCCCTGCAATTAAAGACCACCTGCACAGTTTCACAGACTGATTAGAAATCACTTCGATCAGTAACTGAGACTTCAAAAGTGAGATTTTCATGACAGATCCAGCTTTAAAAGGAAATCCATTGCAGCAACAGCGGAGATAAAATGACATACTTGTTGCCAACGAAGGAGTGGAGTTTGATGATGAGCTCGTCTTCTTCTTCTGTGAAGCTTCCACGCTTCAGATCGGGACGCAGGTAGTTTATCCATCGCAGTCTGCAGCTCTTGCCTTCGCAAGTAGAATCGATTGTGCGCGGAGTAATCACAAGTCACTTTGCTACCGACAAATCTCTTCCTACTGCCCTCCTGCGCATGCATTTTCATGACTGTTTCGTAAAGGTAAGCGTGCACTTCTCTGGAAATCATAGTCTCCTTTAAATTCAGGATTTATAAATATAAATTGAATGGCGTGGAATTAATAAATATATATGTTGTTGAAGGGCTGCGATGGATCAATTCTGATTGATAGCGTGGGCAATAACGTATTAGAGAAAGAAGCAGAGAAAGCTCTAACAGTAACAATTGCTTCTCGGAATGCCCTTTGAGGTTGCAGAGGTAAATTGTCTTTACTCGTTTTTAAAAGCTCTAACAGTAAAAGTTTCTCTTCACTGCATACCGAGACAGACAAAGTAGAGGTCCCGAGTTCGATTCTCGGAATGCCCCTGCTTCTTCCTTTGCTATGGGTGCTTAAACGTCTGGTGAAACTGGGCAGGCGCTGCCAATGAATTAATAATCGTATCAAGTTCTAATATGAATTCAAAGTTTCAAATCTTTCCTGCATTAAACTACTACCAAGCCTTGCAAAGTATCATGCTAGGAGTACTTAATTTTTCAGTCTATTGTTTATGTGTTAATCTTGAAAAAAAAACTATGGTGATGCTTTCAGGAAAAATCCCCGAAGAAGCTTAATGTTGCAGATAGTGGAAAGCAAAAGCTAAAACAATCTTCTGCGATTCACGATAACTTAATTTTCATAAAGAAAAGTTTGAATGAGTCCCAAAACAGGAACGACTGTCTATATTGAGGATGCAGGTTGCATCGCAGAGATTCAAAATAAGGTCAACAACCAAACCTTTTGGGAGATGAAATCCTTCCACAAGCTCATGGTGGCTCCAATATAGTGTATCGACTTCAGCTGAGTAATCGTGAGTCGTCAAAAAGCTCTGGACCTGCAAAAATGGCCTGAGTAAGATGTTATATGGTGATGCTTTCTGGCTCGTTGGTCTGCCTGGCTTTCCTAGCTATGGGTATAGATGTTCGGTTCGATTACGAAGTCTCTACACCTCGATCACGAACTTCGCACAAAGGTCAGAATTTGGTGCTTTCAACTGCTTCTTCGACTGTACAATCAACCGAAGAAATTAGATCTACCGGTGCCTCTCGATCTGGATCTGAACTTGGAGGAGAGAATATGAATCTGGGTGGTGGAGATACTGGCTCCGTTGCTTATTTCTTTGTGGCTTATACTGAAGCCTTTGTTAGTTCTGCATCATCCACCTGTAACACATGCATACACACTTGTAACTAATCTTTGTACACACTTGTAACTACCTGCCAACAAATGCGCAAACTAATGATACTAATGAACTAATGATGTCTCAAACTAATGTTAACATTAGTTACGTAGGCTAAAACATTTTAAAAAAATGAACAGGCTAAAACCAAATTAACATATAGTCTTACCTCTTCCGCCTCGGGAAGAGGCCAAATAAGAAGAAAAATAAATCCATATTGAAAAACTTTGGAGAGCTAATCGGTATTCCTCGAGAAACTTTGGTTATAGCGCGATTAGTCGAATTAAGAAACAGCTGAACTAATGCTAAGTTGGGCATAAGCGATTACTATAGTCTCTGGCCATTGCCAGACGGCACGGACTAAATCTAGAAAAACAAATTTGGTCGAGAATACTTAACCATAGTTCAATTTTGATTGAGAATACTTATGGGATGTGTCTAATTTTTTTGAGAATACTTAATGGTATATGTGTTTAAGAATGGAATTTGTTCGATATTAACATATCTTTAATTGTGCGTCGTAAATTAAAAGGGATGTCATTAGCGCAACACTGTATAGGTGGTATAAAAAAAGAAAACAACTAAACATTAATCACGATTCAGTGCGTAATGTTGTCATGTTCACAAGAAAAAGAGCATTTTAGTTACACGTTAACACTAGAAATCGTTGAAGGACTCGGAAGTCTTTTAATTTCTTGATATTGGTATATATGTGATGGATATGTGAATGAAGCTAGAATTTTATATAAAATTTAATACCTGTGTGGGGGTGTATTTTCAAAATATCAAAATCTTACATTTTTTTTTTTTTTTTTCACAAAGTCGGTTGCTATATTAATAACTGAAAAGAAGAAGGGAGTCTGAACTCCCGATGTACATTAAGTGCAGAGGACAGCAGGGATCGGTGGAGTTACAAAACAGAATTTTCTCCTTGATCCTGCTTGTTCTGTCTTTGAGAAATTCTTGACTAAAATAGACTCTTACATATTGAAGCAACAAAAACTGACATTTGCAGAACATATCTAATCTATGTTAATGTGACTAATATGCCTTGCTGTGGATTCCTCCGGCTTTTCATCCCCATCTATTTGCTTGGCGCTTGAAGAGCTTGGGGCTGCGTTGTTGCGTTTGTCCATCATGTATTTCAGAATCGCTATGGACTCTTCCGCATGGCTGCACCTGTTAGACAGATGATTGAATTGCTCATGAAGAGAAGAGACCCTGTGCAGGAACAAATCAATTTCTGCTCGATACTTGTCATTGATGATGCGGTTCTGGTTGTCGATTTTTGCTTCTAAAATCCTCTGTTGATTGTCTAATATATTCTGCTGGGCTCTGATTTCTTCCAGTTCAGCTTGAAGGTCCGAGCAGTGCAAGCAATCCTCATTGCGAGCCATTGAAGAAGCTAGGAGGGAGAGATTAAGAAGGCGGAGAAAGGCGAAAAGGAACTGCCTGAGGTTTCGGACAAAAACTACAGCGCGGGCATCAGGGTTCCGACGCAATACAGAGGCAGGAATAATATGCCGAGAGGGGCCGCACAGAGAAGCAAACGGGAAGAGGGGCGCAGGGAGAAGGAAGAGGGAGGAGAAATATAAAGAGAGGCGGGAGGGATGAGGATCAGTCACGGGGAATGAGAGGGAATCCAGAGAGAGGCGCGGGAAGGTCAGATGTCTGTCCAGAGAAGCCCGATAATCAAGAGTGAAAAGATAGAAACCAGCGGGATTACTGAGTATTTGCCGAATTTTAAAGAGATAATATCTGTGCGAAATCCCTATGCAGATAGTGATCTTGCTGTGGATCTGGAAATTCTGAGTCCACTCCTTCTTGTCAAAACTATCCGATGTGATGCAGGGTGGATTGATTCAGATCATGGCAAGGGCTGTTGGATATCCTCGGCATTACAACGTAAGCTGCCTGCTGTCATTTCGCAAGCCCTGTTGGCGTGTCTATCATCTTGCTTGTTGAGAGTACAAAGAATATGATAATACTGCAGATTATCCATTGCCTGGTGCAACAATTGACTTCTGCGAATGACCTGCTGGAGAAGAACATTGGGTGACTCTTTCTGATGAACCATAAGGTTAGTGACAACCGAAGAATCTCTAAAGATCCTTGCAGTTCTTATTCCCAATCTACTTAGCTGAGTTAGTCCTTGATAAAGGGCTAACGCTTCCGCCCTGTTGTTCGATATATTCCCTAGACCCCATTCATAGTATAGAATGCATTCCCCATTAGCATTAAGGATCAATCCCCTTGCTCCGGCGATTCCTGGGTTTGACTTAGATGCCCCGTCGAAGAAAAGATAAAAGCTGTTGCATTTTTGTATCCAGTTTACAAACTCCTCCTCTTTGAGCCTGATTTTCCAAGAGTGAGTTCCCTGACTACGCTGATCATTCACCATGTTGCCTTTCTGAGCGTTGTTATTTTTGTCCAGAATGTAACTAATGAAACTTCTTTCTTCCACACTATACATTGCCACATCTATGCTGCTTTGTGTTTTGACAGAAATAGTTTCCAGGGCAAGATTTTTGGCCTTATTGCAAATGATTCTTGTAGTTGAGCTCTTGTTCTTGAAGATTTTCCGGTTTCTTGCTAGCCAAATACGCCATAGCATGGTATAGGGGAGAGTATTCCATACTCTCTTCACTAGATTGCTCCTTTTATTTTTCCAGGGACAACTTTTTTTCCAGATGTGGATCACTTCCACTATAGAATGCTGAGAATTCCAAGGTAAGTTATCAGTGAGAGACAATTTTTTCCAACAATCAACAGCAAAAGGACAATCGACAAAAAGATGATGCATAGTTTCTTCAGCATTGCAGCAGTTGGGGCAGCGAGATGGACCGTTGATACCCCTCTTTTGCAAATTCTCTGCTGTTAAGATTTTCCCTTTTAGCAGGACCCATATAAAAAATTTAATTTTTGGAAGAGCCTCTGACTTCCAAACCATTTTCCAATGATTCCATAAAGTCATGGGGAAGGTGCTGTTGCAGAGGTACTGGTGGCCTGCTTGGACTGTGTAATTTGATCCGGTTAAGTCCCAACGAAAACCATCCATCTCATTCTTCTTGATAGGACCTTTACTATGAAGGAGAGACTGCAGAGAGCATAGACTAGAGTTAAGATCACTGGGGATAACAGGAAAGGACCACCCTAGCCAGATATGAGATTGTGGATCCCAGTTAGAGATTTGGTCCAGATAATGGATACCCCTGTTGTTGAAAAAATTTAGAATAGGGATGGTTTCTTCGTGCCTGTTTATTGGCTGTTGTCCCAGGATTTTATCAGCCCCAATATTAATACTAGCTCCTCCCATGGGGACTTTGGATATTAAAATATCAAAATCTTACATTACTTATAAAACAATAGTAATCATTTGAAATGTTTTGTGATTGAAACACTTTAATTTTATAAACTCAAGGATATTGTGAATTAACGAAAATATATTAAAATTTGTTTAAAACTAATTTAGATCCATCTAACACCGGATCTATCATGTGTGGGGAGGGATCAAATCTCTCAAAGTGTAAACTTTTTTTTTGGTGTGTAGAACTTGAGGAAAAGTTTCCATCTCCGGGATTTGATCCTTCTTGGTAAATGATATATCCAATGTTAGATGGATCTAATTTGGTTCCAATTGAGGGCAACAATGTCACATTTTTAGATTATCACTATTAAGCATATGTTTGAGATAAAATTCAAAATTCACAATATGTTTTCTTTGCTTGGCATGACCATATCATTCTCTTCTTTATTTTGGTCTATGTTGCTTTCCTTGAATGGTTTGTATGTCTCTGTCTGGATATTATGAGTGGTTTGTGTGTTTATGTGTTTTGATTTGGATGATAATGTTTGTGAATGTTACTGTTGTTGTGTTATATTTTTATATGTGTGTAATTGTTTATTAGTAATTAGTTGGTGATGAAGAAGTGAGACAATCTTGTCAATAGTTTGCACAAGGATTGATATTGCACAACTATTTCATTTAATATTAGGTGTCACAACTTTTGACAACTAATTAATTCTAAATATTGTTCCTCCAAATATTACAAAATATTTCTTGAATGATAGTTTTAATAATTTACTACATCATGATTACTCTTGAAATAACATGTTTCTTTGTTTATGTTTGAAATAATTTATTTCCTTCCAGTATTTTGATGAATTTTTTTTATCTATAATCTATTTTGCAAAGTCAAGAAATAATGTATTTTTAAAAAAAATTTAATGAGTGGCCAAATTTATAAAATCTTTACATTATTTGTTTCTCCAAACAATTATCAAATCTCCTTCGAGAATATTTTGATTTGTTTTGATGTTTAAAAATATACATTTTCCTCTTCTAAATATTTTGAATACATTATTGTATGCAATTACTCTATTAGTAATTTTGAATATGTTGTGAATATATGTAATTGTCTATTAGTAAATAGTTGATGATGAATAAGGGATATGATCTTGTCAAGGATTATTTTTTACTTTGCAGGAGGATTGATTCTGCAGTATATTTTTCATTCTAATTCCAGGTATCGCAACACCTTTTAACAACTAATTATTTTTTAATAGCGTCCCTCTACGTATTACTTAATATATCTTGAAAAACATATTTTTTAATAATCTACAACCTCAATATTAACAACATCTAATGCATCTAATGAAAACAATCAAATAGGATTGGAAAACAACATCTACATTGAAATCAATGCATCTAATGCAAGCAGTCAAATGAGATTAGAAATCAACATCTACATTGAAATCAATGCATCTAGTGCAATCAATCAAATAGGATTAGAAATCCATATCTATATTGAAATACATGCATCTAGTGCAAAAAATCAAATAGGATTAGAAATCCACATCTACACTGAAATCCATTCATATAGTGCAAACAATGAAATAGGATTAGAAATCCGCATCTACAATGAAATCCATGCATATAGTGCAAACAATGAAATAGGATTAGAAATCCACATCTACACTGAAATCAATGCATCTAGTGTAAGCAATCAAATATAATTAGAAACCAACATCTACATTGAAGTCAATGCATCTAATGCAAACAGTCAGATAAGATTAGTAATCATCATCTACACTGAAATCAATGCATCTAGTGCAAGCAGTCAAATATAATTAGAAGTCAACATCTACACTGAAATCAACACATCTAGTGCAAGAAATCAAATAGTATTAGAAGTTATCATCTACACTGAATTCAATGCATATAGTATAAGAAATATTCTTCCCTCTCTCCCCCCTCCATCTATATCCATATCTCCCTCCATCTCTCCTTTGTCTCTCTATCTCAGCCCCCAAACAAACACACACACTCTCCATATCTATATATCTCTCCCTCCCTCTCTCTATCTCTCTCTTCTTCCCTCTCTTTACCTCCCATTTATATCTCTATCTCTCCTTTCCTCTCATTTGTCTCTCTATATCATCCCCAAAACATACAGATTTTTTCTCCATATCTATATATTTCTTCCTCCCTCTTCCTCTCCCTCTCTCTTCCCCTTTGCTCTCTCTCTCCCCATCTATCTATCTTCCCTCCTACTCTCCTCTCTCCCTCAATCTATCTCCCTTATCACTCCATCTCTCTCTCTCCACCTTTCTCTCTCTCTATGTATTTCTTCTTACCTCCCTCTATTTACCTCCGACTCCCTCCCTCCTTCTCTCCCCCTCCCTCCTTCTCTCCCTCACGTTTTCTCACTCTTCCTTCCTCTCTCTCCCTTTCTCTCTTACCTCCATCTCTCTCTTCGCCCCCTCTCTCTTCACCCTCCAACCCTATCACTATCACCCTCTCTCTCTCCTTCTCTTCCCCCTTCCTTCTATCTCTCCTTCTTTGTCTCTCTATTTCACCCCAAAACATACACTCTCTCTCTCCATCTCTCCCTTGTCACTCGCTCTCCCTCTCTCTCTCCACTCTTATCTTTATGCCTTTCTCCTTCATTTGATCTCCATATCTCCTTTGTTACCCCCTTTATCTCTCCGCCTATATCACCTTATGTCTTTGTTCTTTCCTCCATATATACATCTAGAGTTAATATATATAATGATATATTAATATATATTATATAATGACAAGTTGAATATCATATTAAATTTAATATTGAATTAATCCAAAGTCACTAAATTTAATAATATTAATGTTAGATTTAATAATATATTTTTTATGGCATGATAATAAAAATCATAAGAAAACTACATCAAATTAATATTTTCAAATACTAGAACTTTGATGTAAACATATTTATGTTTTAAAGACTTTAATATATCTATATGATGTGGTTTTTCTCTTTAAAGATTCATTTTACAAATATTTAATCAAAATAAATATTAATTTTTTTTTTATTCTTTGTGTTGAATTAATGGTTTTCCTTTGATTTAGGAGATGCTATTAGCTTTAGTAAATCTGAGTAAAGATGTTTAATATTTTACCTAATTTAGAATTTTAATGTGGTAAATTTATGATCCATTCAAATTCATGTATATGGTAAAGGAACTATTAAATGCACTAGATAATTTATTATCCTTTCAAATTGTAATAATGATACATAGTTATATTTTAATAATTAATTTTAGTCTACTAATAAGATTACAAATTTATATATACTTTAATATTCAAGCTAATGTTTTGGCATACATTAGTAAAACTATTTTTATTATTTTGTTAATAATATGACACACTTACACATAGGGGTCATACTGGGTTGTAGAATTCACCTCTCAATGCAAAAATTATACTAAATTAAATATATTTCAAACTCAGATTTAAGATCAAATTTATTATGGTATGCAACTTGATAACAACTTCCATCACTTGCATAATCATTTTCCAACTCAAATTTAAGATCAAGTTTATTAAGGTATACAACTTGATGATCACTTATTTCACTTTCAAGACAATTTTTCTACTATTCTTAAAGCACCTCTTCCTCGCAGCCTAAGTTGATCCCAAAACTAAAATTAAATACAGAGAACAAACAAAATTGTATACATACATACATATATATATATATATAATTAAAAAAATTAATGTTATTTTATTAACCAAAATCATCAATTATTTACTTACCCTTTTACACTGCTATAACCAAATTGATTAATTATGTACTTTGCCTTTTACAATACGATAACCATCGATCATAATTACATTTGTTCACTTGTCCTTACACGAATAAATCTCTCATTCTAGAGGAAGCAGGTAATGCTGCAAATCTAATTATTCTATTACAATCGTGCATAGTCCAGGGATAAAAAAACATAGCGTAAGTATTGGCGTTTGGACTATAACTATTTATAGCCGATCTAAATGATTTGAGGTGAGACAAGAAAGCTAAGATGAAATTATGATGCAGGAGAATCCGGCTAAGGGAGGTCATCGCTGGAGTATTTGTCTTTGCAGACCGGAAGGAGTTTCAGTTAGTTTTTTTTAACTTCCATTTAAATTTCTAGTTAAATGCATTTAGGACTTTATTTTAAGTTTAAGGCTATCCCAGCCATTGTTTATTTTTATTTACTGTTCTTTGTATTTTTAATTTATTGTTTCAAATTAACTTTAGAATACAGACAAGGATGAACAGTTATCAATGAATAACTAAAATGTAACTACTGACAATTTAAATAACTGTACAGTGACCTTTAAGAAGGAAGGAAATAGCCATTGTAATAATCCATCATAGTATTGAATAAAAAGAAGCATGCAATCATTTTGAGAAGCAAGAAACTCTAAGTCCATACATTGCAGCCTAAAATTATTTAATTAAGTTCATCTACCCATTTCCTAATAGTGACAAAGAGCAGCAATTATCGCAGAGGCAAGAAGAAAACGCGGACGAAGTTCCATAAATCAACAGAGAGGGTTTGCAGAAGGGTCGAAACACAACAAACATCTATAGGTACCAACAAACTTGCATCATTCCCATTTACTATTTACTTTTCAAAATCTGTGTGTATATATATATATATATATATATATATATATATATATATATATATATATATAAATTTACAGTCCAAGATACAAAGTCACAAACAAGCTACAGACAAAACAATGAAACAGAGGTCATCCATAACAGTGCCGAATGTAACTATGAGTTCATAAGAGCTGACATAATTACAACTTCATAAGTTAACAGCCCAGAGGCACAAATACACAGAACCATGAAACAGTGAGGCCGAAGCCACAACCCTCGACAACAGACCAAGTAAAGGCTATAAACAACAAACCCTTCGAAACAAACAGACAGAGAAACGATGAGGCACGACCCTACCCGATACAAGAATGTAGGTGTCAGGGCAAGAGACCAGCGGCCGACGATCCTAGTTGTTCACCTGCAGTGGCCGCCAAAGAAGGTTGTAAGAACCCAGCAAATAGAACCATACAAAAAACGAGATTGAAATCAAGAACGAGGTTTAAGGAGAGCTCACTTACCAGAGGAGTCGAGCCCTTGCAAACAGAGGAAGGAAGCCGCAGACCCAGGTCACAGTCGCCAGAGTGCCCACTACTCACAAGAAGCAAGAAAAATTAGTAACAGTAGCAAATGAAGCATAACCATAAAGCATGGAAGGAGAGCTTACCTCTGTTCGAATGTCGGATGAAAGCTGAGAGTCGAGCCACCCCATGACCATGACCTGCAACAGAACGTCAAGCTTACAGTCAAACAGTAAGGTGAAAGCCTTGAAGACAAAAGTATAATCGAAACCACACAACAACAAACAAATTTACAGAGCCGAAGCAACCTAGGAGTATAGCTGAAGTAGCACCCACAAAGCCACAAGGTAGGCGGCCAACACAGGACCCATAGACGGGTGGAATACCTTGTAGAAGCCAAGGGTTTTATGTCCACGAAGCCGAACTTCGAATCGATACACAGAACCGATAAACAGAGGAGTATCGCAGCCACAGCCGAGCCATACGACCGGGGAAAAGAAGAGACCAACGTACAGCTAACCATAATCATTACCAGAGCTTGTAGACAGAAACCCTCATGGAGAACCATCCCAAGAATAGGATAACCGAAGCCCTCGAGGAGCAGTAGCCTGAACCCAGTAGTAGAGACCTCACCTCGACAGAGCAGCAGAGCATTGGAGCAACAACAGAATGACAAAGGCTAGGGTTTCTTTGGCATAGTGAAGAGGCAGGAGAAGCGAGACCCGAGGATAGGACAATTGTCCTCACAACATTAACTCACCAGTACCACGCCATAAAACCAATCAACCATAAAATCATCCACGCAATCATACAATTAATGATATGCCATAAGTGATCAGGGCTAGTCCCATCAAATTTGGTATCAGAGGAGGTTAGGGTTAGTTTTTTTTTTTTAAATGGAAGTCGGAAGAAGAGGTCATGGTAGAGCTATTCGAAGAGTAGCAGATGAAGGATTGAGAGAAGAGATTAGGATCTTGAGTGCCCGTTTGGCAACACTAGAAGCAGGAAGGAGAAGGGATCTAGAAGGAGGGGATGAAAGTGAGGAAGAAGCTACAGTTACGACAGATGGATCAGATGAGGAAGGACCTGAAATCAAATTGTTAAGGTCAGTTTTATTGGCTAGCAGTAAGCCAAAGCGTGAGATTTCAAACTATGATGGTAGTTTGTCCATGGAAGTGTTGTTGGATTGGATCAGTGAGTTAGAAAAATACTTTGAATGTGAGGAGATCAGCGAAGATAGAAAAGTTAAATTCGTTGCCGCCAAGTTGAAAGGACATGCAACCTTATGGTGGGACAGTGTCCAAGCAGAGAGGAGAAGATCAAATAAGCCACCCATTAAAAAGTGGACCAGAATGGTCGCCAAAATGAAGGGTAAGTTTTTTCCCAAAGATTACCAGATTGCTTTGTATCGGCAGGTGCAGAATTTGAAACAGAGAGGAATGATTGTGAAAGAATATATCGAAGAATTTTATCGGGTGAATTTGAGAGCAGGTTACATTGAAGACACCCCAAAAAAAACAACAAGGTTTGTAAATGGCCTAAGGCTGGAGATATTGGACGAGATAAGTATTCTTTCTCCAAAAACCATAGAGGAAGCATACCAGAGTGCCTTGAAGGCAGAAGAAAATATCACTAGGAAGCAGAATGCCAGAAGAGGACGTGGATCTGGCAGAGGGAAAGGACAATCCTTTGGCAAAGGTAGGACTACCAACAATAGTGAAGAAGGCAGTAGTTCAAAGACCTCAGGGACAACAGAAAAGGAAGGTAGCACTAGGGGAGGAAGGCCATACCAGTGAGGAAGGGGTAATGGCAAAGGCAGAGGAGTTGCCTACCAGTGTTACAAGTGCCACAAGTGGGGGCACAGGTCCTTTGAGTGTCCTGAAGGTGAATAGGCTGGACAAAGAGGAGCATATGTTGCTCAAACAGAGGAAGTAGAGGCACCACCCCAAGAGGTAGAGAATGTACCGGAGACAGGAGAGGCCTTAGTCTTAAATAAGGTATTGCTGAAACTGGCAAAGGAGACAGCTGACCAAACCCAGAGAAAGGCATTATTCCGGACTGTGTGTAAGTCACATGGAAAATGCTGCAAACTAATTATAGACAGTGGAAGCACTGATAATCTGGTTGCTACAAAGATGGTGGAGAAATTAGGTTTGAAAAGGTTAAAGCACCCAACTCCCTATAAGGTGTCTTGGTTACAGAAAGGACATCAACTGCTAGTTGATGAGCAGTGTGAGGTGGAATTCCATATTGGCAAGTATAGGGACAAGGTGACTTGTGATATCATGCCCATGGACGTGTGTCATATTCTACTAGGTAGACCATGGCAGTATGACCGAAAAGTTGTTCATGACGGAAAAACAAACTGCTACAAGTTTGTCAAGGATGGGATTAAGCATACACTAGTACCCATCAAGGAAGAAGAAACAACAGAGACTAGTGGGACAAAAGTGCTGCTGATGGGGGGAAAAGAATTTTTAAAACAGATTGAAGATAATGAGATAAAGTATGCTGTTGTAAGGAGACCAAGAGCAGTGCTGTTGCATATTGAAATTTCTGACTTACTTAAAGAAATCCAGGATTTGTAGTAGGAATTCAGGGACATTATGGTGGATGATTTACTGAATAAGTTACCACCAAAGTGAAGTATCAGTCATCACATAGATTTCATCCCTGGAGCTAGTTTACCAAACAAAGCTGCTTGCCGGATGAGTCCTAAGGACAACGAAGAGATCAGGAAGAAGGTACAAGAATTGTTGGACAAAGGATTGATATAGGAAAGTTTAAGTCCTTGTGCAGTTCCGACAGTTTTAGCTCCCAAGAAAGGAGGCGAGTGGCGGATGTGTACAGATTCAAGAGCAATAAATAATTACTATTAGGTACAGGTTCCCATTGCCATGAATGGATGACATGATGGACTGCTTGAGTGGAGCAGCGTATTTTTTGAAGATAGATCTAAAGAGCAGATACCACTAGATTAGAATAAGAGAAGGGGACGAATGGAAAACAACTTTCAAAACTAACGAAGTTTTGTATGAATGGATGGTGATGCCATTTGAGTTGAGTAACGCCCCTAGCACTTTCATGCACCTAATGAATGAGATGTTGAAGGAGTTCATTGGAAAATTCATGATTGTATATCTTGACGATATACTAATTTTCAGTAAGACCAAGGAAGAACATTTTCAACATGTTAGATATGTTTTGGAGAAGTTACAGCAAAATAAGTTGCTGATAAATTTAAAAAAATGTTCTTTCTTTCAGAAGAAGTTAGTCTATTTCGGTTTTGTGATTTCAGAAAATGAACTGAAAATAGATCCAGAAAAAGTTACAGCTATAATCAGCTGGCCATCCCCTAAGAATCTGTTTGAAGTTTAGAGTTTTCACGGGTTGGCAAGTTTATAAAGAATTTTAGTGGAATCTGCACACCCATGTTGGATACCATAAAAAATGCAAGTCAGCCTTTCCATTGGACTGAAGTTGCAGAGAAAAGTTTCCAAATATTGAAGAAGAAGATCACTGAAAGGCAAATTTTGAGATTGCCTCATTTTAACAAATTTTTCCAAGTTCGTTGCGATGCCAGTGGTAAAGCCATTGGAGCTGTACTCAGCCAAAAAGACAAACTAGTAGCTTAATTCAGTGAAAAATTAAATGAATGCAGGCAAAAATCACATCTTACAACAAGGAGTTTTATGTCGCCGTCCAAGAATTGAAGCATTGGAGACATTATTTGTTGGGTAATGAGTTTGTCTTGTTTTTTGTAATTCTGCATTACTGTATGTTATGGAGTAGCATAAGATGAATCAGTAGCATAAGCTAAATCATAAACACGCAAAATGGGTTGAGTACTTGCAGAGTTTTACATTCGTATTGAAGCATATTAGTGGTTAAGCCAACAAGGTAGCAAATGCACTAAGCAGAAGAGTTTTACTCTTACAGGAGAGCACAATACAAGTGTGGGGTTTTGAACACCTGAAGGACTTGTATCAAACCAATGCAGATTTCAAGGAGGCTTATGAAGCCTGCCAAAATCCCTTGTTGAGGAATAATAGCCCATCGCTAGACTATAACTTACAGGAGGAGTTGCTATTCAAGGGAGGACAACTGTGTATCCCAGAATGTTCGATGAGGGAGAACATCATCCGGGAAAAACATAGTGGAGGTCTAGTTGGACATTTCGACATTGATAAGACCTTGGATCAGCTCAGTCATTTTTACTACTAGCCGATGACGCGACGAGACGTGCAACGATATGTAACCAGGTGCAAAATGTGTTAGTTGGTGAAAGGGCACAGTCAGAACACAGGGTTGTATACACCCTTTCCTATTCCAAATAGACCGTGGGACTCAGTCAGTCTGGACTTTGTCTTGGGTCTGTGAAAAACAAAGCGAGGTTTTGACTCCATCATCGTGGTGGTGGACCGTTTCTCCAAGATGGCACACTTCATCCCTTGCAGGAAAACCAGTGATGCCACCCATGTAGCACACTTGTTTTTCACTAAAATTGTCAGACTGCACGGCTTACCGAAGTCCATTGTTTCTGACAGGGATTTGAAATTCACAGGACATTTCTAACGCACCTTGTGGAAAAAGCTAGACACAAAATTAAACTTCAGCTTCGCTTATCACCCACAGACTAATGGGTAGATGAAGGTGGTGAACAGGAGTTTAGGAAACCTGCTACGGAGTCTAGTTGGGGAAAATTCACGAATGTGGGATCATGTACTTGCCCAAGCATAATTTGCTTACAATGATTCACCAAATCGAAGCACGGGAAGTAGTCCTTTCGAGATATTGTATGGAATGCATCCTTGAGGAGTGTAGGAGTTACGAGATTTGGGATAGTTAGAAAGAAGAAATGCTGACAGGGAATATTTCGCAAGAGAAATTAACAGCCTACACGAGCAGGTGAAGTCAAAATTACAGGACAACAATCAAAGGTACAAACAGAAGCAAATGTGAAAAGAAGGGAGGTACAATTTAACGTAGGGGATCAAGTCCTAGCACATCTGCACAAAGAAAGATTCCATAGGGGCGAATACAATAAGTTGAAGTTTAAGAAAATTGGACCTTGCAAAATTCTGCGTAAGTTTTCTGCAAATGCCTATGAGCTGCAATTGCCTCCAGATATAGGAATATCGCCCATCTTTAATGTGGTGGATTTATTCCCATACACCACTAATCCTGAAGAGGACAGTTCGGCGCAGCAAAATCGGGATACCCAGGAAGAGAGTATTTCGTGGATGAGACAAATGCCTTCAGCTCAGCCACTTCAGATCGAAGGAATCCTTGATACACAGGTGGCCAGGAAGACTCGAAGAAAGGAGTACCTATAGTACCTTATCAAGTGGAAGAATTGTCCCATTGAGGACAGTTTGTGGCTTGACGCAGGTCAGATACAACGTGTAGGGTATTCTATCGAGGAGCTCATGGACTGGAGCCATGAATTTTCATTTACCCTGGGAGCCTGATGCAAGAGCATCCAGCTAAGGGAGGTCATGGCTGGAGTATTTTCTTTGCATACTAGAAGGAGTTTCAGTTAGTTCTTTTTAAGTTCCATTTAAATTTCTAGTTAATAGCATTTAGGACTTTACGTTAAGTTTAAGGCTATCCCAACCACTGTTTATTTTTATTTAATGTTCTTTTTATTTTTAATTTATTGTTTCAAATTAACTTTAGAATACAGACAAGGATTAATAGTTATCAATGAATAACTAAAATGTAACTACTGACAGTTTAAATAACTGTACAGTGACCTTTAAGAAGGAAGGAAAAAGCCACTGTAATCATCCATCATAGTATTGAATAAAAAGAAGCATGCAATCATTTTGAGAAGCAAGAAACTCTGAGTCCATACATTGCAGCCTAAAATTATTTAATTAAATTCATCTACCCATTTCCTAACAGTGACAGAGAGCAGAAATTATCACAGAGGCAAGAAGAAAATGCGGTCGAAGTTCCATAAATCAACAGAGAGGGTTTGCAGAAGAGTCCAAACACAACAAACATCTACAGGTACCAACAAACTTGCATCATTCCCATTTACTATTTACTTTTCAAAATCTCTGTGTATATATATATATAAATTTACAATCCAAGATACAAAGTCACAGACAAGCTACAGACAGAACAATGAAACACAGGTCATCCATAACAGTGTCGAATGTATCTATGAGTTCATAAGATCCAACATAATTACAACTTCACAAGTTAACAGCCCAGAGGCATAAATACACAGAACCATGAAACAGTGAGGCCGAAGCCACAACCCTCGACAACAGACCAAGTAAAGGCTATAACCAAAAAACCCTTCGAAATAAACAGACAGAGAAACGACGAGGCACGACCCTACCTGATACAAGAATGTAGGTGTCAGAGCAAGAGACCAGCGGCCGACGATCCTAGTTGTTCACCTACAGTGGCCACCAAACAATTTCGTAAGAACCCAGCAAATAGAACCATACAAAAAATGAAATTGAAATCAAGAACGAGGGTTAAGGAGAGTTCACTTACCAGAGGAGCCAAGCTCTTGCAAATGGAGAAAGGAAGCCACAGACCCAGGTCACAGTCGCCAGAGCGCCCACTGCTCACAAGGAGTGAGAAAAATTAGTAACAGTAGCAAACGAAGCATAACCATAAAGCATGTAAGGACAACTTACCTCTGTTAGAATTCTGGATGAAAGCTGAGAGTCGAGCCACCCCACGACCATGACCTGCAACAGAACATCAAGCTTACAGTCAAACAGCAAGGCGAAAGCCTTGAAGACAAAAGTATAATCGAAACCACACAATGACAAACAAATTTACAGAGCTGAGGCAAGCCAGGAATATAGCTAATGTAGCGCCAGCAGAGCCATAAGGTAGGAGGCCAACACAGGACCCATAGATGGGTGGAATACCTTGCAGAAGCTAAGGGTTTCATGCCCATGAAGCCGAGCTTCGAATCGATACACAGAACCGATAAACAGAGGAGTATCGCAGCCACAGCCGAGCCATACGGTCGGGAAAAAGAAGAGACCAATGTACAGCTAACCATAATCATTACCAGAGCTTGCAGACAGAAATCCTCATAGAGAACCATCCCGAAAATAGGATAACCGAAGCCTTAAGGAGCAGTAACCTAAACCCAATAGTAGAGACCTCACCTCGACGGAGCAACAGAGCACTAGAACAGCAACAGAATGACAAAGGCTAGGGTTTCTTTGGCATAGTGAAGAGGCGAGAGAAGCGAGACCCGAGGACAGGATAATTGTCCTGACAACATTAACTCACCAGTACCGCGCCATAAAACCAATCAACCATAAAATCATCCATGCAATCATACAATTAATGATATGTCGTAAGTGATCAGCGTTGGTCCCATCAAATTACCAAGCAAACAAAAAATCAATATGTGCATAGGAAAAATTGGACATCACTAATTGGTTTGTTTTTATTAGCTCTATACGAAACCATAAATATATTAGACAAAAGTATAAATGTTGGAAGGCTTAATGAAAGTATAAGTTAGGAGAGATAAATTAGCACAACCACATTAATAAATATGGTTAAAATAGATTATAAACTTCAATTTCATATAACCAATATTATAAATTTAATATTAACATTAAAATTTAAAACCCTAATCAAACAAGTTTTATATGATATGTAAATATTGATAAGACTAAGTTTTTTTGTAAATTTATAAAGACTTTTTATATTTTTGAATTCGGGAAAACAATACATTATGCTCTAAAAATTCCTATAAAAGATATGAAGCCACTGTGTGGGCAGGCTTTCATAGTGTTCCAAGAGGAAATGAAACATGTTCAATATATATTTATTGATGAGATGAGCTTTATATTTCCAAGGCTATTCATACAAATAGATTTTTGTTTGCGAGAAGCGTTTCCTGAAAATAAGGACTGTCCTTTTGGTGGTAGATCCATCATTCTTGTGGGTGACCTTGCCCAATTGCCTCATGTTAAGAATAATTGTTGTATGTAGGTAGAACAATTGGGGAAGTTTTGTGGGAAAGTTTCAACATTGTAGTCACTTTGGATAAAATTTATAGGCAGCAAGGAGATGATCTCAGATAAGCATCTTTTCACAATATTTTAACCAATATTAGAAATGCAGAGCCTTCTCTTGTTAATTGGGATGTTCTTATGACCCGCCTTGATACTTGTTTGCATCGAAAACAAAGGATTTTATTTGATTCTTCTGTTCACTTATTTGTGATGAATAATCTCGTCAATTTGCACAATCGAAAAATGCTTAAAGCCTTAAATTTTCCTATTGCAAGATGTGTTGCAGAAAGTAGTAGAAGAACATAAATAAGTGATAGTGATGATGATATATTGGAGCATGAAGTACTGCTATGTCGTGGAGAGTGTGTGATGTTAACATGTAATTTGTGGGTTGAAGTTGGTCTCGTTAATGGTGCACTTGGATATATTGAAAATATTTTCTTTGAGCTTGGTTCAAAGCCACTGCAACTTCTACAATTGTTATAGTTATGTTTGAAAAGTATTGTGGCGGTCCATTTGATAAGGATTTTCCAATTCTTGTACCTATTCTGCCTATTCTTAGGGGAAATATGAGGGAAATTCCTTTGAAAATGGCATGGGCGTTGACAATATACAAATCACAAATCACAACGGATGACTTTGCAATATCTAGAGTGAAATCAATAGATGGTTTACGGATTTCATCACCTTTTTCTTTTCAACATTATAGAAAAAGGAAAGATAATGCATATGTTACACTTAGAAAGAAAGAGGAGCGATTAAAGTCAATATCGTTTTTGGGGTATTTATCTTCAATATAGTTTAATGTTTATGAACTATTTTTTAAGTAAATAGACTATTGTAGAGCAATTATAGTTTGATTTCTTGAATTGTAGTTGTTTGTGTTTTTTTTCTGTCCTTCTTTTGAATCCTTTTATATTTATTTTCAATATGAAACAAGAAAAATCATAAATGTATAGTTTTGTTTCTATTAATTTGTTTTCTTCAAATGCACTGATTTTAGTTGTATGTTTTTGTCAATGATTCACAGATATGGAAAACATTGATATGTCTGAGTTTCATAATCTTTGTTGCAACACTGACCTTCCTAGCCTTTTACGATGTCAAAATTATAGTGAGATCTAGAGACTTCTCTCCAAGCTCTTTGAGCATAGGAATAAAATCTTAAATCAAACTAAATAAGTCATTTCTCTAGGTCCGATAGACCAAAGTTTGGTCTCAGTGGATGTTAACCATCATCATCATCATTAGTACTTTTCAATACACAATATTCATTTATATATTATATTGCTCTCCCCTTGCCCATTCACCATGTATTTGTGTAGGTTTTACTAAGTTTGATCTCAATGGATGTTAACCATCATCATCATCATTATTACTTTTCAATATACAATATTCATTCATATATTATATTGCTCGCCCCTTGCCCATTCACCATGTATGTGGGTAGGTTTTACTTTAAAAAAAAGAGAGGATAACAATTATTATTTTATATTTAACAGTGTTGTTATAAACACAATATTCAACACTGATATACAACGTACCATTCTCTCATATGTCACTCAATTTCACAAATAGTAACTCAATTTCTCAAGAGTTTGTCCTTCTATCAATGGTTCTTTCTAAATATAAAAACATAAATCACATTAACCAACAATTCTACCACTCCATGATTACATTTACCACTTTCACCATTGGTATGCAATCTTATCGGATACATTTATGATTCACATTGACCAACAATTTTTCCACTCCATGGTCACATTTATCACTCTCACAGTTGGTATGCAATCTTTTTAGAAACTGCCTCGTACTCGTTACATTTATCATTCTCACAATTGTTCTACAATCTCAGCAGAAACTTATTCCTACTCGTAGCCTTTCATGCCAAGCAATGATACCAAAACAAAGATTAAACCTACATAGCAAATGACGTGATATGAAAAAATTGGTTCAATATTTCATGTATTGAAGAGGGAAAGAAAATTCACATATAAATAAAAATTAGATATTAAATACCTATTTAACTAGTTATTCTTACCGCTACTTATTTTACAGGCATCTACCTACGGTAACAACCTCAAAATCTACTTTAAGACACTAACAATCTGTCAATAATTTTAATTTTCCATTTATTTCTGGCCGTGGTCTTTCATTTTCGAGACAAGTAAGACTGCAAATTTAGTGACGCGGCATAAAAACATAGCATAAAGAATGGGGTTTGGACTTGAACTATTCACAGCCCATAGAAACAATTTGAAGTGAGACGGGATTGCCAAAAGGAAATTACGAAGCCAACATAAAATCAATATGTTTGTTTTTATTCACTGCATAAAATATGGATAGTGTTAGACTAAACAAAGCACAGCTGAAATAATAGAAACATACACAACACAAACAAAAAACCTCACAAAAACATAACACAGAGATTTAACGTGGTTCACCCAACCAATCTGGGCTACGTCCACTAGAACAGAGGCATCGGCAATCTTATTATTCAAAGGAGATTACAACAAATCTAATAATTCACACATGCTCTCAGCTCTCCCCTATTTCCTCTACTTTCTCTACACACTCTCACAATCCTTTATGGATTACATTTCTATATAGCTAGAGCATAAAACTGAATCATAAATTCCCTCACAACAAATATAGGATGCATTAACTCCTCCTCAAAAAATATTGGAGCTAATATAGCAACTAATCCTATTGTTGTCACATACATGAGATTTTTTCCCAATTTAATAAAACCGAAAATCTCAACAATCTCCACCTTGACAACAATTAGCTTGATGCTTTGTTCATTTATTATTTTTATCTTTTCTGCAAGCCAAGAGAAGCCAAACACCAACGCAGCTTCTCTAACAAAACTGGTTTCGTGAACATGTCTGCACAGTTTTCCTTCGTATGCACTTTTTCAAGAGAAACACCCCTTTCAGTGATAACCTGTTTTACAAAATGGTACTTGATTGGTATATGCTTTGATTTACTATGATAGGCTGGATTCTTAGCCAAGTGAATTGCACTTTGACTATCACAAAATAACTTGATGTTTTCCTGTAACCTCCCAAACTCACCAATCAAACCTTTCAACCAAACCGCTTCTTTGCAAGCATGCAAAGAAGCTATTTATTTTGCTTCAGTAGTGGATAAAGCAACAATATTTTGTAGCTTTGACATCCAGCTAATAGCTCCACCTGCAAGAGTAAAGACATACCCTGATGTTGAACTTCTCTTATCCAAATCACCTGCAAAATCGGAATCAACATATCCACAAACAAATTCACTACTTTTATTATAAGTGATACAATAATCACTTGTGCCTCTCAAATACCGAAGCACCCATTTCACTGCCGACCAATGTTCTTTTCCTGGATTTGCCATATACCTGCTGACAACCCCAACTGCATGTGAAATATCTGGTCGAGTATAAACCATCGCATACATCAAACATCCTACTACATTGGCATACGGAATTCGAGACATGTATTCCTTTTCTTCATTTGTATTAGGACATAAAATGGAATAAAGCTTAAAATAGGAAGCTAAAGGGACTGACACAGGCTTCACATTGTTCATACCAAACCTCAAGAGTATTTTCTCAATATACTTCTGTTGTGATAGCCACAGCTTACCATTGCTCCTGTCTCTGAAAATCTCCATGCCCAAAATCTGTCTTGCTGCTCCCAGATCTTTCATATCAAACATCCTTGCCATCTGAGCCTTTAACTTGTTGATCTCCACTATGCTTTTGCTTGCTAAAAGCATATCGTCAACATATAACACTAAGATAATGAACATGCCACACAATGATCATATTCACTTCTTATATATTTCTGACTCAACATGAAAGAATCAAACTTCTTGTACCATTGTCGAGGCGACTGCTTCAGACCATACAATGATTTCTTGAGCCTGCAGACAAATTTCTTATTGCGATTCTGAACAAACCCTTCCAGTTGTTCCATATAAATTTCCTCATCTAAGTCTCCATGTAAAAATGCAGTCTTAACATCTAGTTGCTGCAGTTCTAAATCAAGCAAAGCAACTAATGCTAACACAATTCTAATTGAAACTATTTTAACAACTGGTGAAAAAATCTCATGAAAGTCAATGCCTGCTTTTTGAGAAAAACCTTTTGCGACCAGCCTCGCTTTGTACCTGTCCTCAGTATCATTCACACCCCGTTTCAACTTGAAAACCCATTTACATCCCACAGTTTTCCTGTCTTTCGGAAGTTCAACTAGATCCCATGTGCCATTCTTGTGTAATGCCATCATCTCTTCCTTCATAGCTTCTTTGCACTTGTCACTTTTCGAACCTTCTACAGCTTCCTGATAACACAAAGGTTCATCATCGTTAGCAGTTAAAGCGACTGAAGTAACATAATCATCATACCTTCTAGGAGGACGTTTAATTCTCGTGGACCTCCTTAAAGATGTTTCTGGTGCTTCCTCAATTGGTTGACTACCATCTGTAGGAACTTCTTCATGATCAGCATCTGAGACCTGTTCATGATCTACATCTGAACCCTGTTCATGATCTGATTTCGAAACCTATTCATGACTAGTATCTGAACTATGGTCATCATAACTATCATTAGAAGTGCTTTCAAACTGAATGTGTTGAAAATCAGATACATCATCCTGTTTCAATCTATTATCTACATCTAACTATACAAGAGAGGATTCATTAAACTTTACATCTCTGTTGATGATGATCTTGCGGGTAGTAGGATCCCACAATCTATATCCCTTTGTTCCATCACCATATCCAACAAAGATATACCTTTTTGACTTTGGATCTAATTTAGTTCGCTGATGTTTAGGCACTAGAGCATATGCATCACAACCAAACACTCTGAGTTTAGAATAATCACAAGGGTGACCTTTCCATACCTCTTGAGGAATCTTGCAACCTATCGACATGGATGGTGATCGATTTATGACATAACAAGTTGTAGCCACCGCTTTTGTCCACAATTCCTTCTGCAAACCGGCGTTACTCAGCATACTCCTTGCTCTCTCTAAAAGAGTCCTATTCATGCATTCAGCAACTCCATTTTGCTGAGGAGTATAAACAGTGGTCTTATGTCTCTCGATCCCTGCATCCTTGCAATAGTTTTCAAACTCCTTGGAAGTAAACTCACCACCATTGTCAGTTCTTAAACATTTTATAGTTCTACCAATGATGTTTTCTACCAATGCTCTAAACTGTTTGAAAACTGTAAAAACATCAGACTTCCTTTTCAACATGTAGACCCACACTTTCCTAGAGAAATCATCAATAAACGATACAAAATATGATGAGCCACCATATGAAGTTGTAGGGGCTGGACCCCAAACATCTGAATGGATATAATCAAGTATTCCTTTACTAGTATGTTTGCCTGTTTTAAACTTTTGCTTACTTTGTTTTCCAAACACACAATGTTTACAGAAATCTAACTTTCCAGACTTTAGATTAGGAAGTAACTTGCGATCAGCCAAAAGCTTTAACCCTTTTTCACTCATATGGCCCAACCTTTGATGCCATAAGCGAATGGAACTACTGTCATGTTTAGACACCGTAGACACATGATCTGGCCCTGTTCTTCCTTCTAACTGAAATAGATTTCCTACCTTCTTAGATTTCATTACTAGTAAAATACCTTTGTAAATTTTCATTACTCCACCTTGAATTACAGTTTTATATCCATTTGTGTCAAGTGCTCCTAGTGAAATTATATTTTTCCTTAAATCTGGTACATGTCTTACATCAGTTAACATTTTGGTTGTCCCATCAAACATTTGCAGCTGTATACTCCTTATTCCCACAATATTACATGTGACATCATTACCCATGTACACGACTCCATCATTAATTGATCTATACGTCTTAAACCATTCTCTATGAATACACGTGTGGTTTGATGCACCAGAATCTAACAGCTAATGTTGATCATGATTTGACAAATTAACTGATAACACTTCATCACTCATACCTGAACCAGATGCCGAACCTGTATCTGTCGTGTTTGCTTCTTGCTTCGCTGTCGAAGAATCTTCTTTGGATGCTTGCTATCTCTTCCAACAGTCCTTATTCAAATGTCCCGATTTGCCACAGAACCAGCACTTTACCTTACTCTTCTTCCCTTTTGATTTTGATCGTGAGTCGTTGTGCTTACCAGAGCGTCTTTCTCTCGAGCGACCTCTAGCCATCATTGCCTTTGATGTAGAGGATTCTGCATTTGACCTCTTCCTTGTCTCTTCAGACAACAAAGCTCCAACAACATCATCAAATTCAATGGTTTCTGATGAACTAAGACTTATAGAAGTAACAAAATGATCCCATGACTCTGGCAACGAGCACAATAAAGTTATAGCTTTATCTTCTGATTCAAATGTTACTTCTATAATTTCTAATTGCACCAGGAGAGTATTAAAGACATTTAAATGATCAGCAATAGCTGTACCTTCCTTCATACACAGACTGTACAATTGTCGCTTCAGAAGAATCCTATTGGTCAAGGATTTTGTCATGTACAGCTTCTCCAGCTTTGTCCACAAACCAACAGTTGTTTTCTTTGAAACGATGTTAAACAAAACATCATCCGCCAGACACAGTTGAATACCGCTCAGAGCTCTTCCATCCATTTCATTCCATTCATCATCTGTCATGGGGTAAGGCTGTTTGGCTCTTCCCAACAGCGCCTTCGCCACGCCTTGTTGCACAAGCAGATCGTGCATCTTCACTTTCTAGATATCAAAGTTATTTTGCCATTAAACTTCTCGATCTCAAAACGAGCACTTTGAGTTTTTGCCATGTTGTATCAAACAAACAATCTCCAATTCTGAATTAAAAAATGCCCCTGTCGTACTTGTAATCACAATTTTAAAAGAAAAAACCAAAATTGCAAGTTTACCAGAGGGAAAATCTGTCGGGCGCTCCTGGACAGTGAAAAAACTGCGCCTAAAACACATCCACTGCTTGGCGCTCCGTTGACAGCCGATCAACTGCGCCAGAGCGGAATCCGTATAAGTATAGCAAAATTGGCGTGCTTAATCCCATCGATTCCACGCCAATTTGAACGTTGGATCTCTGGCGCGAGTATCAGATTCGGATCCGCACCAATTGGCGCATCTGTTCAAAAATAAAACACGCCAACACGCTCACTGCTAAAATTGGCGCGACTGTCTCTAATAAAACCGCGCCAATCGCTGAAACTCCACCTTCATCCAATCTCTCACGCGCACCAGCTCCACAACCAGCGACTTGTAGATTATGGGCCTTCCATGTTCCGCTGCACCGCTCTGATACCACTTGTTAGACTAAAAAAAGCGCAGCTGAAATAATAGAAACATACACAACACACACAAAAAACCTCACAAAAAACATAACACAGAGATTTAATGTGGTTCACCCAACCAATCTAGGCTATGTCCACCAGAACAGAGGCATCTGCAATCTTATTATTCAAAGGAGATTACAACAAATCTAATAATTCACACATGCTCTCAGCTCTCCCCTATTTCCTCTACTTTCTCTACACACTCTCACAATCCTTTACGGATTACATTTCTATATAGCTAGAGCATAAAACTGAATCATAAATTCCCTCACAACAAATATAGGATGCATTAACTCCTCCTCAAAAAATACTGGAGCTAATATAGAAACTAATCCTATTGTTGTCACATACATGAGATTTCTGCCCAATTTAATAAAACCGAAAATCTCAACACACAGTGATGACAAAGATTTCAACGCGGACAGAAAGTATAAATTAAAAACAATAAATGAAGAGAGTGACAGAGCTGTCAACGATTGCAAGTCAATTTTGGCATCTACAGAGAGGGAAGGATTTTCCATTTTGTTTATTTTAGAAGTGAGCATATGAATGAAAAGCAATGAATGAGCAGTTGTGTCTTAATAGATCTTTGTCTCCTTCCTTATTTCAGAATCTGTAAATCCCGAAGTATCCTTATCTCGATCCTAAGTTGAGGACATCCAACGGAGCAAAGTCAATGTTGAGCTTTCTTCATGTCTATTGCAATATGTGGATCTATGCTCAGATTAGTTGAAATAGTATATATTAAGAATGGAAGAGTAAGAAAAGTTGAAATACTATATTTTAAGAATGGAAAAGGAAGAAAAATTGAAATATATATTTTTATTAAAAATGGTTGCTACAACAATTCGAGATAAATAATAAGATTCACATACAACAACAAATTTTGATTGAGAATACTTATGGGATGTGTCTAATTTTGTTGCTAATACTTAATGGTATATGCGTTTAAGAATGGAATTTGTTTGATATTAATATATCTTTAATGGTGCGTCGTAAATTAAAAAGATGTTATTAGCGAAACACTGTATAGGTGGTGTTAGCCTTGAGGTGTACTGCTGCTATTTTAACGGAAATGTCTCATGTTTTAGCTTCGATGGTCCACGTCTCCTCTTGCCCCGCTTTGGCCATAAGCTGGACTTCAAAATTATACACCCACACTCATAAATATCAACGGGTCCACTCTCGATTCATCTCCTTTCTGCTATGCTCTCCATTCTCTGATCCCCACCGTCGATCTTCCCACTGATCTGACGGTCCACACTTCATCCGACTAACGATTTACGCTCACCTGCTCTGACCAATCACCACCGTTAGATCATTTCTGCTAGATCTAACGGCTATCGCACATATCGCTCAGGCAACAAGAGAGAGGGATACCCACCCGATAAAGCGGTTTCCTCTCTCTCCTCCGCTGCTACGTGGTGCCTGATGAATGGAATCGGGCGGGCTCTGACCTTTACCACTTACCGCCCGATGACTGTCCGATATAAACCATATTTCACTTGATTATTCTGCTCTCGCCACGACTTCAAGCCTCTGGCAATTGATCTCCTCCGCCCATTCCTTCTGATCCAACAACCCCCGTACCTCACTTCCCACCATTCACCCGGGGAGGAAATTTGTTGGCTTTATCAGTGTTTTTGACAGTCGGACAATTGAACTGAAATAACATAATGCATGGCCGAAAGGGGAAAAAACAACAGCATGATGCAGCCGAACTGACATAAATGATCATGGAACACGTTGGCACGAGTGAACCCCCTGACAGTGCGGCAAAATTACCCAAATTTGATTACCGTGTTTGTTAGAAATAGAGCTTGTTTGTCTAGTTACGGCATCAAGTAGTTAGAACATAGAGGGGATAGATTAAAACATCTCGAGCCTCAGAGACTTCGAGGGTATTGTAAAAGCCTATAAATGGCTGAAAGTTTGAAGGAAGACGGGTTCAACTTTTGGATGCTGTGGATACTCTATTCCTCCCAACATCTCATCTTCATTCTAGTAATACAAGCTTATTTTGCTACTAAATGTTCAATCGCCATCTTCTCCTCTGTTCTAAGCTTGCACTTGAATAGGTTATTCACGTTTTCTTCTGTGTCTAATGCCAGATAATTGTCATCTTATCTTTGCGTTGATAAATTAGATTTGCAAGCTTCATTTACTTTTTGTAGCTAGCCATCAATATTTGTTTATGTATGTATCTGCTGGTACAATCGGGATTCTCCATCTATTCATTGAATCTATAAACTATTGAGCATTAGTGGTCAAAAGCCTTGTCAAGTTGAGGGTGTTTATGCATGTCTTGAGTGAAAACAGAGTTGAAACAGTCATCTGACTTGATCCAAACCCCAACTCATTCCAATAGTTCAGAGGACAATATTGAATATTTATATGTTACAAGGCATCTCCGAACTAAAACCTAGGAGAGTTCCCTGGGGTGCTAACATAATTGGTGTCATTGTCGGGGAGAGGAGACTAAAGCTTAGCTTCCCTAAGGGACGACATAGATCCAGCTTTGATGATAGACAAAGTCTGGACACTATTTGGGTTGTAGTCATCTATTTGGTGACTCTACTGGAGGACGAACCTCTTGGCGACTCCACTCCATAGTTCTGGCTCAATTTGTGAGGTATACTTGGAGAAATCCTCAGAAGCCATGAGCTGACCCAGTACTTGACCCTGAAAAAATCATCAAAGAAAGAAAGACGTTGCAGAAAGGAGCATCAGGTTCAGGTAGCTCTAAACAATATTGTATATCTCTTCAAGAAAATCCTGTAATATAACAAATACATGTTGAGAGTATAGCATCTAATACTAGCAGTGAAGAAAAAATCCCAGAGATTCATAGAGCTCCTTATTCTTTAGGTTCTCCTTTCGTTGTAAGCCCAAAGGAAGCCTCTCCTCCTATCCATCATACTCCTTTAATCCTATCAGCCACTCCTCAACCCTCTGTCATTCAGACTTCTAGTACCCTTATAACTACCACAACTATGGAAGCACCTACCAAAATGGAAAGAATCATAGCTTCTAAGTATGGACCTCTAGTACTGCTCACTTCTTTGAATGCCATGCCTACTGGAGAATAGCAGAAGTATGTGCCTAAGTTCACTGGGATTGAAGGTGTTACAGCTGAGGAACATCTTGGATCATTCTATAGCTATGCTGATAACCTGGACATAAGTGAAGATGATGTATGGATGAGAGTTTTTGTCCAAAGTCTAGATGGAGAGGCTAGAAAATGGTCTAGAGAACTGACCCCAAGGTCTATAACAGATATTGAGGCTTTAGATGATGCATTCCTAAAGCATTGGGGGGGGGGGGGGGGGGTGGTAAGAAGGATCTACCTTACTACCACATCGAGTTTGGGAACTTAAAGAGGGAAAATGGCGAGTTTTTGTTTTATTTTAATAAGAGGTTTAACCGCATGTACAACAAGATACCAGTTGAAGTAAAACCCACCACCATCTCTGCTAAACTCACCTATGCCAGTGCCTTTGATTCGGACTTCTGTCTACTGTTGAGGGAGAGACAATGTGCTATGTTGGCTGATATGCAGGATGCAGCATTGGAAGTAGAATCAAACATCATGGCTGCAGAGAAGCTCAAGCGAATGTTGATAGAAGGAGACATAGGGGCGAATATTCATCATCTTCAGATCCCTAAATAGATAAAATGACCAAGATAATAAAGTCATTAGTCTCTGAAATCTTCAAATTAAAGGTTGAGCAGCACCCTGGGAAAGGAAGAGTTCCTAATACCTTTGCTCCTAGAAATCCAAATCCATATAGAAGAGCTAATGAGCAGTTGGAAATTCTGCAAAGAAGCAAAGATGCCAATGAAGACCAAAGGGTGAAGACCCCTTTCCAGAATGTAGTCATGGAAGAAGAGCAGTTTGAAGAAGATGATGAGATCCAATGTCTGGAAGACAAAGGCAGTGCCTCCTTTTTTACCTCAGCTGCCTATGAAAAGTCATTATTCAATGACTAGATTAGACAAGAGTGGGATGGTCTGAGGTCGAAGATGAATAATGCCAAGGAAACTCTTGTTCAGAGCACTGTTGTCCCTACAATACAACAAGCTAATAAGAAGAAATGACCAGCAGTTGATCCCATCATCCTCAAAGCTCCAGCTCACGAGGTAAGAGGCCTTGACAGTCTCCTTATCCTTTCAGTTTCGAGTCAGAAATTCAGAAGCTAAGCATACTTATACCTCTGATTGAACTAGTGAAGAATGAGTCCTTCAAGAGATCTATCCTCGAGGCCCTTAAGCCTAAAGCCATCCAAGCCTCCACTGACTATGTAAATCTGCAAGACGACAAACCAGTTGTTGTTCTCGGCCCAATGATTGAAAATTGTGATGACAACTCTCCATCATTCTATGTCTCTTTGACTATTCATGACAAAATCCTTCACAACTGCCTTATAGACACAGGAGCCAGCCATAATCTAATGCCCAAGGCTGTCATGGATGATTTGGGTCTTGACATTACCAAGTCTTATTATGACCTATCTTCTTTTGACTCTAGAAAAGTGAAATGTTTGGGATTAATCAAAGACCTAGCCATCACCTTGTCTCAGTTGCCCATGAAGAGCATGATGATGGATATTGTGGTAGCAGATGTACCCCCCAAGTTTGGCATGTTTCTTTCCAGAGGTTGGATCAAGAGATTAGGTGGAACATTGCAAAATGATTTGTCTTATGCTACTGTCCCAATTTTTAGAGGTGAGAGTAGGAGATTATACAGAGAAGCTTAGTTGGCTTATATCATCATTGATGAAAGGAATCCCACTAATCATCCCATCTATGTTGTCGATACTGATTTTGGAGCCTGTATTCTTCAGATTGAAGAAACACAGTTGGTCTCTATGCAGCTTAGGAAACCAGTTTGCCAGATCATAGAGGAAGAAGGCCCACAAATTTGGGACATGTTCTTTGATGGAGCTTGCTCTAAGGAAGCTGCAGGGGCAGGTGTAGTCCTTGTGTCCCCCACACAAGAATGCATTCATTTATCTTTCAAGTTAACCTTTTAGGTCACAAATAACATAGCAAAGTACGAAACCTTGATATTGGGCTTAAACGTTGCTAAAGAAATGGACATCAAAGGTTTGAAGGTGTTTGGAGATGCAGACCTTATCATTCAGCTGGTCAATGAAACTTTACAAGCAAAGCATCTAAGGTTGAAAGCATACAGAGATGAGGAATGGAAGCTCAAGGGTTCTTTTAATAATTTCAACATTTTTTACATTCCTAGAATGAAGAACCAGCTTGCTGATTCCCTTGTTGTGTTTGCTAGCACGTTTATTCCTCCTTTGCCTCCTAAATTGACTTATGAAGCTCAGGTGAAATATAGACCATCTTTGCCTGATAATGTCAAATACTGAATTTTTTTTGAAGATGATGATGAAATTAATAGGTTTTTACAAGTCATTGATGAATTTTCTGAAATGCACATTGACCAAGAAAATGAAACCATTGAAGAATGCAGCCAGTCCAAGATAAAGGATGAGATTGGTCAAGATAGCATTGTTCAGCTGCCTAGTAACCATATACCCAAAGGATTGGTGCCCCTAGAAAAGTTTTTTGATCATAATGATGTATCTTATAAGCCTGCCAAAAAAGAAAATGAGTCTGCAGTTCATAGACATAATGTAGGGAGTCCAGCCCATCCAAAGTACATAAATCTGTCCACTCACTTGTCTTCTACCCAAAGTTCTGAGTATTTCACCCTGATGAAACAATTTGTTGATATTTTTGCTTGGGAGTATAGTGATCTTAAGACCTATGACACCAACATCATTCAGCATAAGATTCCACTGGAGAAGAACACCATCCCTTTTAAGCAGAAATTAAGACCTATCAGCCCTCTCTTATTGCCTTTGATTGAAAAGAAAAGCAAGAAGTTATTGGATGCCAAGATCATAGTTCCTTTAAGGTATTCAAAGTGGATAGCTAACCTTGTGGTAGTAACAAAGAAGAATGGAGAAATCAAGCTTTGTCTTGACTTCAGGAATTTGAACAAATGCTCTAAAAAAGACAACTACCCCCTGCCTAAGATGGAACGCTTGATGCAAAATGTTAAAGGGGCTAGAGTCATGTCTTTCTTAGATGGATTTTTAGGTTACAATCAGATTGCTGTACATCTAGAAGATCAGGAAAAGACCGCCTTCACTACTCCTTGGGGCACTTTCATGTACTCCAAGATGCCTTTTGGACTAATGAATGTTGGGGCTACTTTTCAGAGGGCCATGGACATAGCCTTTGTGGGAGAGAATGACAAGTTTGTCCTTATTTACCTTGATGAAATAACAGTGTTTTCCAGCAGTCACAAGGTCCATTTGCAGCATTTGAAGAAGGTGTTTCTAAAATGTAGATGGTTTGGAATTTCTGTGAACCCAAAAAAGTCACAGTTTTCTCTAGAAGAAGGCAAACTTCTAGGACATATTGTTGCTGCTGAAGGTGTAAATATCGATCTAACAAGAGTTCAAGAAATTCAGAAATTGCCCATCCCAAGGTCAAAAAGGGACATTCAATCTTTCGTGGGTAAGATTAACTTTGTCAGGAGGTTTATTCCAAACTTTGCAAAGCTAGTGAAGCACATCACTTCCATGCTGAAGAAAGGATCATAAATAAAATGGACAGATGGTGCAAGAAGCTTTTTTGAAGCCATCAAACAAGCTATCATGGAAGCTCCCACTCTAATTAGTCCAGATTATACCTAGGAGTTTTACATCTTCTCTTTTGCCTCTTATGATACACTTGCAACGATTCTATTGTAAAAAAATGATGAAGGTGTAGAGCACCCTGTGGCCTTTTTCAGCAAAACTCTGAGGGATGTTGAACTAAGGTATGACCCTATTGAAAAACAAGCTTATGCTCTCATAAAATCTTTAAAAGCATTTAGAATTGATATTCCGCATTCCAAAGTGGTTGCGTATGTACCTTCAGCCTCAGGAAAAGATGTCCTAACTCAGCCAGATATTGATGGAAAGAGAGCTAAATGGATTGCAAAATTCATAGAGTTCAACATAGAGGTGAAGCCCACCAAGCTTGTCAAAGGCTAGGGCTTGGCTAAGCTTATGGCTGAGAAAAAATGCAGTTTGTTATACATTAATTGCATGGGTTCAGGTGGTGAGCGGACAAAGGAAGCAGCAGAAGAGCAAGAGCAGAATCAGTCTTTGGCTGAAAATCTAGCCACCTGTGAATGGTATTCCAGTGTACTTCATTTTTTTGCAGAAGCTAGAAGTCCCTCCAGGGCATATCTCAAGTTGAGCCCGAGCCATTAAGCTCAGATCAACCAAATTCTGCATTAATAAAAGCATGCTTTATTGGAAAGACCCATCAAGGATCCTCTTGAGATGTCTAGACAAAGGATATCTATGGAAGTCATGCACCAGTTCCATTCTAGCATCTGTGGAGGGCATCATTATTGGAAAACCACAACCCACAAGATCCTTAGAGTTGGGTATTATTGGTCTACTCTGTTCTCTAATGTGTTTTCTTTTGTGAAGTCTTGTGACAAATGTCAGAGGTTTGCAGGAAGACAACAGTGAGAATCTCTGCCCTTGAAGCCAGTACACACCAATGGTCCCTTCCAGTAGTGGGGCTTGGACTTCATAGGTGAGATCAATCCACATTCCAATGGCCATCACAAATGGATCTTGGTAGCCACTGATTATTTCACCAAATTTATTGAGGCTATACCCACTAAAAATGCTAATCATCAAGTTATCATAAAGTTCTTGAATGAGAATATTTTCACTAGATTTGGTTGCCCAACCAAACTAGTAACTGATAATGCAGAAGCTTTGAGGGCAGAATAATTGGTGGACATGTGTGAATCCATGGACATTCAATTGGTGCATTCTACCTCATATCATCCTCAAGGCAATGGCATGACAGAATCATCTAATAAGAGTCTTGTAAAGATAATCAAAAAATTGTTGGAGGACAACAAAAAGAACTCGGATTCCAATTTGATGTTTGCACTGTGGGCTGACAGAGTTACAAACAAGAAGTCCATAGGAAATTCTCCATTTAAGCTGGTTTATGGCGCTGATGCTATTTTTCCTATCCAGTTGATTCTCCTTGTGGCCAAATTATTGCAAGAAGAACAAGATGAAGAGAATGACATGGTGAGGAGAATGAGTAACTTGGTTGAATTATAGCAGATCAGAGAAAAACTGATTGGGAAGTCAAGAATTCATCAGAAGAATATCAAAGAAACCTTTGATAGAAAGACAAAAATGGATAGTTTTCAAGTTGGTGAATGGGTTCTCAAATGGAATGTGAAGGAAAAGAAGGGAAACCATGGTAAATTTGATGCCTTATGGACGGGACCATTTCTCATTGCTTAAGTTCAGATGAACAATACATTCATTCTGCACAATTTGGAGGGGGAAGGTCTTTTTGATGGCCTAGTCAATGGGCAATTTTTGAAACTTTACTTCATATGAGACTTTAAGGCCTTAATATTGTAATAGGTTTTTTCAGTTTTTGTTTTCTATGCAAATAAACTCCATGCCCAATGGAACATTAAGAGATAAGTTGGTTTTGGTTGTTACTGGAAAGGCAATAGTCCACAATTCTTGAAACCTCACAGGGAGGCTTTCATCCCTAGAAAGAGCTAGTGTTAGCCCTGAGGTGCATTGCTGTTATTTTAACAGAAATGTCCCCTGTTTTAGCTCTGATGGTCCACGTCTCCTCTTGCGTCACTTTAACCATAAGTCGGGCTTCAAAATTATACACCCACACTCATAAATATCGGCGGGTCCGCTCTCGGTTCATCTCCTTTTCATTGTTCTCTCCATTCTCCGATCCCCACCGTCAATCTTCCCACTGATCTGATGATCCACACTTCATTCAACTAACGATTTACGCTCACCCGCTCTGACCAATCACCATCGTTAGATCATTTCCTCCAGATCTAATGGCTATCGCGCATATTGCTTGGGCAACAAGAGAGAGGGATACCCACCCGATAAAGTGGTTTCCTCTCTCTCCTCCACTGCTACATGGCACCCGATGAATGGAATCGGGCGGGCTCTGACCTTTACCACTTACCGCCTGATGACTATCTGATATAAACCATATTTCGCTTGATTATTCCGCTCCCGCCACGACTTCAAGCCTTCGGCGATTGATCTCCTCCTCCCATTCCTTTCGATCCAACGGCCTCCATACCTCACTTACCACCAGTCACCCGGGGAGGAAATTTGTTGGCTTTGTCAGTGTTTTTGATAGTCAGAAAATTGAATTGAAATAACAAAATTCATGGCTGAAAGGGGAAAAAACAACACGATGTAGCCGAACCAACATAAATGATCATGGAACACGCTAGCATGAGTGAACCACCTGACAGTGTGGCGAAATTACTAGAATTTGATTACCGTGTTTGTTAGAAACAGAGCTCTCTGAGATCATGTTTGTCTAGTTACGGCATCAAGTAGTTAGAAGACAGAGGGGATAGATTAAGACATCTCGAGCCTTAGAGAGTTGGAGAGTATTATAAAAAGCCTATAAATGGCTGAAAGTTTGAAGGAAGACGGGTTCAACTTTTGGAGACTGTGGATACTCTGTTCCTCCCAGCGTTTCATCTTCATTCTATTAATATAAGCTTCTTTTGTTGTTACATGTTCAATCACCATCTTCTCCTCTGTTCTAAGCTTGCACTTGAATAGGTTATTCATGTTTTCTTCTGTGTCTAATGCCAGATATCTACCATCTTATCTATGCGTTGATAAATTATATTTGCAAGCTTCATTTACTTTCTGTGGCTAGTCATTCATATGTGTTTATGTATGTTTCTGCTGGTACAGTCAGGATTCTCCATCTATTCATTGAATCTATAAACTATTTAGCATTAGTGGTCGAAAGCCTTGTCAAGCTGAGGGTGTTCATCCATGTCTTAAGTGAAAACAGAGTTGAAATAGTCATCCGACTTGATCCAAGCCCCAATTCATTCCAATAGTTCAGAGGATGATATTGAAGATTTATATGTTACCAGGGATCTCCGAACTACAACCTAGGAGAGTTTCCTGCAGTGCTAATAGGTGGTGTAAAAAAAGAAAACAACTAAACATTGATCATGATTCAGTGCGTAATGTTGTCATGTTCACAAGAAAAAGAGCATTTTAGTTACACGTTAACACTACAAATTTTCAAAGGACTCGGGAGTTTTTTAATTTCTTGATATTGGTATATATATGTGACGGATATGTGAATGAAACTAGAATTTTATATAAAATTTAATATGTATGTGGGCATGCATCTGGAAAATATCAAAATTTTACAGTATTTATAAAACAATATTAACCATTTGAAATATTTTATGATCGAAACACTTCAATTTTAGAAGCCCAAAGACATTATCACATCTCTGGTGTGAATTACTTTGATATGAATTAAGTCTTTCTTTTTTTTTAACTAATTTTGATCCATCATCTATCATGTGCTGAGAAGGATCAAATCTCTCAAAGTACAAACTTTCTTTTTGGTGTGTATAACTTGAGGAAAGGTTTCCATCTTAGAGATTTGATCCCTCTCAATACATGATAGATCTGATGTTAGATGGATCTAAGTTGGTTCCAATTGATGGCAACAATGTCACATTTTAAGATTATCATTATTTTGTATATGTTTGAGATAAAATTCAAAATTCATATTATGTTTTCTTTGCTTGGCATGACCATATCATTCTTTTCTTTATTTTGGTCTTTATTGTTTTCCTTGAATAGTTTGTATGTCTCTGTTTGGATACTTTGAGTGGTTTGTGTGTTTATGTGTTTTGATTTGGATGACAATGTTTGTGAATGTTACCGTTGTTGTGTTATATTTTTATATGTGTTTGTAATTGTTTATTAATAATTAGTTGGTGATGAAGAAGTCAGATAATCTTGTCAATATTTTGCATGAGGATTGATATTGCACATCTACTTCATTTAATTTTAAGTGTCACAACTTTTGACAACTAATTAATTCTAAATATTGTTCCTCCAAATATTACAAAATATTTCTTGAATAATATTTTTAATAATTTACTCCATCAAGATTACTCTTGAAATAATCTGTTTCTTTGTTTATGTTTGAAATAATTTATTTCCTTCGAGAATATTTTGATGATTTCTTTATCTATAATCTATTTTGCAAAGTCAAGAAATAATATATATTTTTAAGTTTTTTTTAATGAGTGGCAAAATTTATAAAATCTTTACATTATTTGTTTCTCCAAACAATTATCACGTCTCCTTCAACAATATTTTGATTTGTTTTGATGTTTAAAAATATAAGTTTTCCTCTTATAAATATTTTGAATACATTATTGTAAGAAATTACTCTATTAGTAATTTTGAATATGTTTTGAATATATGTAATTGTCTATTAGTAAATAGTTGATGATGAAGAAGGGAGATGATCTTGTCAAGGATTATTTTTCACTTTGCAGTGGGATTGATTCTGCAGTATCTTTTTCATTCTAATTCTAGGTATCATAGCTTTTGACAACTAATTGCGTCCCTCTACATATTAATTAATATATCTTGAAAAATAATTTTTTTAATAATCTACAACCTCAATATTAACAACATCTAATGAAAACAATCAAATAGGATTAGAAAATAACATCTACACTGAAATCAATACATCTAATGCAAGCAGTCAAATGAGATTAGAAATCCTACATCTACATTGAATCAATGCGTCTAGTGCAATTAATCAAATAGGATTAGAAATCCATATCTATATTGAAATACATGCATCTAGTGCAAAAAATCATCGCATAGCATTAGAAATCCACATCTACACTGAAATCCATGCATATAGTGCAAACAATGAAATAGGATTAGAAATCCACATCTACACTGAAATCAATGCATCTAGTGTAAGAAATCAAATATAATTAGAAACCAACATCTACACTCAAATCAATGCATCTAGTGCAAGTAGTGAGATAAGATTAGAAATCATCATCTATACTGAAATCAATGCATCCGTGCAAAAAAATTTCTTCCCTCTGTCCCCCATCAATCTAATCTTCAAAATATATATTTAATAATTTACATCTTCACAATTAACAATATCTAATCCATCGAAGATCGTCGAGGGGTATGCTGGCTCCGGGGGGCAGAAGGTGGAAAAAATAAAAAACTAGGGTTACCGAGTTGTTGCAGGGGCGACGATCCATGGAGGGGCGCAAAGGAGGGAGCTCCACTCCCTCCTTCAAACATGCCGTGACCAGCAGGGGAAAAAAACCTATGGAATATGATAGAGGACCTTCAAAGGGAAGGAATAGGAACAGTGAAGAGGAACAAGATGGACAGAAATCCAAGGAGAATATTATTAATAAAGAAAATGAGGAAGAGGACAAGGAACAGGGAACAAAAAACAAAGCACACATGGGCCCATGTAAGCCCAAAGCTGTTGTAACTCCTAGAGTTACGTTAAATGAGCCTGCTCTGCAGGAGCACAGGGACCATATGCAAACCTATGCAATCATTTGCAAATTCATGGGTTTATGGCCCACTGAAAAAGCCTTACAAATGTGGATAAGATACCACTGGAAACCAAAAGGAAGCATTGACCTACACCTAGGATCAAAGGGTTTCTTTATCATGGTTTTTGCAAATATTGAAGATAAGGATAGAGTTTTTGAAGGCGGGCCTTACTTCCTTGTTGCTATGGGTCTCTATATGAGACCTTGGATCATGAATTTTGTCTCGAAACGTGAGACCTTCACTTCAGTCCCGGTTTGGGTAAGGCTCTATTCTCTTCTGCTTGATTATTGGCAAACAGAGTCCTTAACAACCATAGGAAATAAGTTAGGATGGTTTGTTAAAGCTTCTGAAGCCACTAGGAGGGGAAAGTATACTTCCTTTGCTCGGATATGTGTGGAGATGGATCTCTCTGGAGCTCTTCCAGATGAGATAATCTTGGAAGTTTATGATGAAGAATGGGTTCAAACTGTAGATTACGAACATATTCCGTTCAGATGTCGCAAATGTCATGAACATGGGCACCTATTCAGGGATTTCCCTCTCACTAAAATAGAGAATAAGAGTAAAGCTAATGCAATGAAAGACTCCGAAAGCTTTCACAAAGTGGCAAACAAAGGAAAAGGAAGCAAGAAGGGGTCAAAGGCACATAAATCTGAAGGACAACAAACCAGCCAAAACAGGTTCCAAGTCCTGGAAGAGGAAGAAGAAGTTATTACAGCAGACCAGACGAAGGGAGAAGAGTTAATGGAAGAAGGGAAAGAAGAGGACAAGGAACAAACACCAGATAAGAATCTGCAGACAGAAACGATGGTGAGCGATGCAGAAACAGAAATGGATCATGAGATGACCCAAAGTGAGATGGAAACGGAGGACCAAGAACTTCAGGCGATTCTTGAGAAAGAGAATCTTGATTTGGAAGATTTCTTGATTCAAGGAACTAAAGAAGGGATAGACTCTTTACCTCCAGAGGAGTTCAATAGAGTCCAGCAACTATATATATGGAAAACCCAAAACAAAGGACTAGAGAGGCAAAGAAGCAAGGAAAAGCAGAGCAGTGAAGGGGTAAAAATGGCAAAACCCATACCTGGATTAGCACTCAGAAACCCAGGTGAAAAAAGAGGCAGCAAAAAGCAGAACGAGCTATTAATGGAATGTGGAAAGCTAATGATAGACTCAGGTAAGATGAAATACCTAACTAGCTACTCCTTTACCAATCTTTAATAATGAAGTTCACTTCTTGGAATATTAGAGGTCTTGGTAGTAAAAGAAAACAGAGACTGATTAGTAATAGAATGAAACAAATAGCTCCAGATGTGATCTTCATCTAGGAAACCAAATGTTCCATTCAAAAATTAAAAGAGATTCATAGCAAGTGGCTCAATTGTTATGAGTTTCTGGAAGTCAAAGCGGAGAATACAGCAGGAGGTATACTCACCCTTTGGAATCCTAAGAAAATAGATATTTTAGATGCTGAGGCATCTCGAGAATATCTTTTTGTGGTCATCCAGCCTGTCGGAGATAAGGAAACCTACCTGATCACTAATGTGTATGGACCCCAAAGACTGGAAGGAAAACTAAAATTTCTTGATTCTCTGGAGGAACTCAGAGACAGACATGCAGGCATGCCATGGATACTGGGAGGGGATTTCAACATGATTAAATCGCTTTCAGAGAAAAAAGGTGGAACCAGAGTTCAAAGTAAAGACTCTCTGAAGTTTCAGTCTTTTACAGATATTATGAAGTTAGTGGACATTGTAACTAGTAATGGCATATTTACTTGGAACAACAAAAGAGGAGGAGAATCTCAGGTGGCTTCAAAATTAGACAGATTCATGATATCTGAAGACCTTATGCTCAATAATAAGGAAATATCAGCAATAATTCTACCCTTTGGCGGATTTGATAACTGGCTGATTCATCTGGAGGTGCAAAGTATTGGTACTCCAAGGAACAGACCTTTTCGCTTTGAAAACATCTGGCTTTCCCATCCAGATTTCAACAGTAACATTGCCAAATGGTGGTCAGAAGATTTGAACATTCAGGGCACCAGAATGTTCCTTCTTCAAAAAAGACTAAAACACATCAAGCTTAGGCTCAAGGAATGGAACAAGAATGAACATGGCAATATTTTTGTAGCTAAAAAAGCAGTAGAGGGTAAAATGCAGGAACTCAACCAAGCCCTTATCACAGACGGCTTTGATGAAACCAGGAATGTTCAGGTCACCAAATGCCATCAAGAATGGGAGGATTTATGCAAACAAGAGGAAATATTTTGGAGGCAAAAATTGAGGGTTCAATGGCTCAAAGAGGGAGAAAGAAATACTAGATTCTTCCATAGATCCACTATGGCGAATAGAGTTCACAACAGAATTTCAGTGATCAAGGATGAGAGAGGCATTCTTCACAACTCTCATGCAGAGATAGAAAAATCTCTCGTCAAGCACTTTCAAGGCATTGCCAAAGAAACTTTTTATGACAGAGAGAATTCCATCAGAAACTTCACAAGACACATTCCTAGGCTAGTGTCCAATGAGGACAATTTCAACCTCAACAAGCCAGTAACCGAAGATGAAGTCAACGAAGTGCTCAAAGAAATGCAAAATGGTAAAGCACCTGGCCCAGATGGTTTCAACATTGATTTCTTCAAGGCCTGCTGGAGTATTGTTAAACAGGATATTCTGAATGTGGTAGAAGATTCCAGGATGAATAAAACTATTCTGAAAGCTCTGAACACTTCCTTCATTGCCCTTATCCCCAAGTAGGAGGCGTCTCGGACTCCTAAAAAATTTAGTCCAATAGCTTTATGTAATGTGATCTACAAGATAATATCAAAAGTGGTGGCCAATAGACTCAAACCTCTCCTTCCTTCCCTGGTTTCTGTGGAACAATCTGGATATGTGGAAGGAAGGCAAATTCTCAACAATATCATTCAAGCACATGAGGTGGTTCATTCTCTGACTATCAACCGAAAGGCTGGTATGATCATGCAATTGGACATTGCTAAGGCCTATGATAAACTGAGCTGGAACTATATCAGGAAAATACTCATTGCTTTTGGGTTTGATCACAACTGGGTGAGATGGATCTTGGCCCTGGTCACCTCCTCTAGTTTCTCTATTCTAGTCAATGGCTCTCCTTCTGAAACTTTTCTACCCTCTAGAGGCCTCAGACAGGGGGACCCACTCTCTCCCTTTCTCTTCATCCTCATGATGGAAGGATTGGGTCGGTCTATCAAACATGCTAAAGAAGTAGGTAAGATCAAAGGTCTCCAACTTTCTGATAGGGGACAGGCTTGGACGCATCAATAGTTTGTGGATGACACCATGCTGCAAGGAATCCCCACAGTCAAAGAAGCTCATGCATTCAAACAGATCCTAAATGAATTTGCCAAGGCTTCAGGTATGGAAGTTAATCTCTCCAAATCCAAGATCTTTTTCTTCAATACTAATATTGCCATACAAAAGAACATTGCTAAAATTCTGGGCTTTCAAAGAGATTCTCTCCCCTCAAAATATTTGGGGATTCCACTAACTGCTAAGCCTCTACACAAAAGCATCTGGGAGCCGGTGATCAATAAACTGCAAGACAAAATAAGAAAATGGATGATAAGGTCCTTAAACCTGGCTGGCAGATTAGTGCTCACAAAGGTTGTTCTACAATCAATCCCAGTTTTTATGCTTTCTACTCTCCCAGCTCCTAAAGGAGTCTTGCAGCTTTTCAGAAACATACAAAGAAACTTTCTTTGGGGAAAGGGGGAAGAAAAGAAAAAATGGGCCTTGGTAGCCTGGGAAAAAATCTGCAAACCCAGAAATCATGGAGGCCTAGGATTGGATGATCCTGAAATTTTAAGCAAAGCTCTAGGGGCTAAATTATGGTGGCGATGGCTAAAAGAACCAAAGGCTCAGTGGGCTACAATTTGGAAAGAAAAATATGCCAGTTCATGGCCAAGTGAGGATCATATAAGAATGGATGGTAATATCAAGGGATCACACATATGGAACAAGGCCTGGGACAATAGAGGTCTAGTCCAAGATAATGGCTTCTGGGAAATTAGAGAGGGAAACTTAGCTATGTTTTGGGAGGACAGATGGCAACAGGAACCCATTCTTTTGAAAGAAGAATTGAAGGAGCTTAAGGCAGAGGCAGATGCTAAAGGATTAATCAAAGTTAAGGATTTCTGGGATCAAACCAACAGTGTAGGAAAGTGGAGAAAATGGAGGAAATTTGATCTTAGGGATGACAACCCTTTAAAAGACAAAGCTGAAATGCTAATGCAAGAGTTAGATCGAAGAAAAATTCTAGCTTCAGAAGGGAATGACCAGCTAAGATGGGGCAATAACAATGAGGGCACCTTTAATCTTAAGGAGGCTAAAATAATTCTCCTTGGTTTGGCTTCCCAAGCTCCGGACAAAGCATGGCAAAGACTTTGGAGACAACAAGGTTGGATGAAAATTAAACTCTTCATGTGGTTGGTGCAACACAGGAAGATTTTGACCTGGGACAATATTAGGAAAAGAGGTGTTTTGGGGCCTTCTAGGTGCCAGCTATGTGAAGTGCAAGAGGAAACAATGGAGCATCTTCTCAACAACTGCTCCTTTTCCTCCAAGTTGTGGGATTCTTTCGCCTCCATCTTCCAGCAGTCGGATAGGGACCAAGGAAGCATCATCAACACCCTAAGCAAGTGGAGAAGCAATTTTACGAATAACGAAGTTCTCAGTATTGCCTGGGCTCTAACGTCGGGCTTCATCATCTAGAACACTTGGAAAGAAAGGAATAACAGGATTTTCAAGGAGGAAAAAAAACCGCCCCTTTACCTTTTTGATCAGATCCTAAAACAGCTTCAAGAGACTGTGGGTTCTATTGTCTGAAATCTCCCTGAGAATCCTCCCTCGGCTCCTGAGTGGAGGATTCTCTGCCAGCTAGGATTACAGGGTTTTATTCCTCAGAGCCTGGGCAGGAAGAATCTCTTTAGAGACTCTGAGCTCGATTTTTGGCAACCTCCCCCAAGGGTTTTTTGAAGTTCAACATTGACGGAGCCTCAAAGGGCAACCCAGGCACAATGGGTCATGGCGGAGTTTTAAGGGATGAAAAAGGGAACATCCTATTTATTTTCCATGGTCATCTTGGAAAGGCCACCAACAATATGGCAGAAATTCTGGCTATGGAACATTGTTTAGAATTCTTGCTTCAAGATAATTGACACAATGTGATTGTTGAAGCTGATTCTGAGTTAATCATTAACTCAGCCAAGAGAATCAGCTGGGGTATGGCACCGGAAAAGGTCTCAAAGAATTGGAGGCTCATCCAGATCTTTCAACGGATCCATAACCACCTTCTAGGCCTCCGTACAATAAATTTTAGACATGTTCGAAGATCGGCCAATAAGCTGGCGGATCTCCTGGCTAATCAAGGAGTGAATTGCGTAGAGGAAAAGTTTGCAACAAAATGGCAAGAGCTACCTCAACTCAGTCTCAAGGCGAAATGCCATGATCAGGCCGAGGAAGATTGGTTGTTGTTTAGAAGCAGGACCATGGAGGGCAGCACAGATAACTCAGAAGCGATATGAGCAGAGGAGTGTACATTTTTGGTTTTACAGCGAATAGTGAGCTTTGGCGGTTTAATGTTCGGAGAAGTGAGCTCAATCAGGGCTTCAGTGGTGGCAAAGCGGGTGGCTTCTCTCTAAGGGTTTCAGACAGGCTGGCAGAGGCCTTTTCTCACAATGTCACTGGCAGAGCTGGTTTGTCGTGCGGTCGGGAGCAGGGAGCTCTTGGCGCCCCCGACTTACTTAATCTTTCGCCTCCGAGAGGTTTTCCGTATCCTGAGCGGTTTTGGAGTGATCGCAAGCCCCGCGAGCGGTTTTACCCTTTTTGCAGCGATCCCATTCAGTGATTAACACGTGGCAGGGGGACCATTTGGAAAACCGCCATGATCACATGTTAAATAGCGGCATGTGGGGTTGTGCGATTTTCTTTTCCGTCGTTGGATCTGTTGATTGAGATCAACGGTCGGGTTTTTTCAGGCATTTTTGTGGGGCCGGGGTGTTAAGTTCGGTTAGCCGTTCCTGGTCAGATGTTCATCTCCGCCGTTGGTTTAAGATGTAGTTTAGATCATGTCTTTTTTGGCATTTTTAGAGAGTGCTGCTGCGGACAACTATTCGTTAAGCTTTTGTCTGAATGTTTTGGGTCGGTCTCCTTTCGGGTCTGTCGTCCATTTGTTTTGGGTTATAAGTTCGTACCATTGGTAGACAACACCTTGGTTTTGTGTCCACTCTGTGAGTGAGTGGTTGTAATATATGTAAGTTATTTTTTGAATTAATGCTATAGAAGGTTCGTCTCTTGCACCAGCTAAAAAAAAAAAACAATATCTAATCCATCTAATGTAAAAAATCAAATAGGATTAGAAAACAACATCTAAATTGAAAACAATGCATATAATGAAAACAATCAAATAAGATTAGAAACCAACATCTACAATGAAATCAGTACACCTAGTGCAAACAATCAAATATAATTAGAAATCAACGCCTACACTAAAATCAATGCATCTAGCACAAGCAATCAAATAAGATTAGAAATCAACATCTATGTTGAAATGAATGCATCTAGAGCAAGCAATCAAATAGGATTAGAAATCAACATCTACACTAAAATGAATGCATCTAGTGCAAGCAATCAAATATAATTAGAACTCAACATCTACACTGAAATCAATGCATCTAGTGCAAGAAATCAAATAGGATTAGAAAGCACCATCTACATTGAAGTCAATGCATATAGTATAAGAAATATTCTTCCCTCTCTCCCCTCCATCTATATCCATATCTCCCTCCATCTCTCCTTCTTTGTCTCTCTATGTCACCCCCCCAAACAAACACACACACTCTCCATATCTATCTATCTCTCCCTCCCTCTATCTATCTCTCTCTTCTTCCCTTTCTTCATCTCCCATCTATATCTCTATCTCTCTCTGCCTCTTGTTTGTCTCTTTATATCACCCCCAAAACATACACACTCTTTCTCCATATCTATATATTTCTCCCTCCCTCTTCCTCTCCCTCTCTCTTCCCCTTTTCTCTCTCTCTCTCCCCCATCTATGTCTCTTCCCTCCTACTCTCCTCTCTCTCTCTCTCTCTCGATCTCCCTTATAACTCCATCTCTCTCTCTCCACCTTTCTCTCTCTATGCATTTCTTCTTACCTCCCTCTCTATTTCCCTCCAACTCCATCTCTCTCTGTCTCCCTTCCTCTCTCCTTCTCTCCCTCATGTTCTCTCACTCTTCGTTCCTCTCTCTCCCTTTCTCTCTCACCTCCCTCTCTCTCTTCGTCCCCCTCTCTCTCTTCACCCTCCAACCTTATCGCTATCTCCCTTCCTCTCTCCTTCTCTTCCCCCTTCCTTCTATCTCTCCTTCTTTGTCTCTCTATTTCACCCCAAAACATACACACTTTCTCTCCATCTCTCCCTTGTCACTCCCTCTCCCTCTCTCCCTCTCTCCACTCTTATCTCTGTGTCTTTTTTCTTCATTTGATCTCCATATCTCCCTTGTCACTCCCTTTATCTCTCCACCTCTATCACCTTATGTCTTTATTCTTTCCTCGATATATACATCTAGAGTTAACATCTATCATGATATATTAATATATATTATATAATAACAAGTTGAATATCATATTAAATTTAATATTGACTTAATCCAAAGTTATTAAATTTAATAATATTAATGTTAGATTTAATAATATATTTTTTTATGGCATGATAATAAAAATCATAAAGAAACTACATCAAATTAATATTTTCAAATATTAGAACTTTGATGTAAAAATATTTATGTTTTAAAAACTTTATATATCTATAGGATGTGGCTTTTCTCTTTAAAGATTCATTTTACAAATATTAAATCAAAATAAATATTAAAAGATTTTTTATTCTTTGTGTTGAATTAACTTTTTCCCTTTGATTTAGAAGATGTTATTAGTTTTAGTAAATCTGAGTAAAGATGTTTAATATTTTACCTAATTTAGAATTTTAATGTGGTAAATTTATGATCCATTCAAATTCACATATATGGTAAAGGAACTGTTAAATGCACCAGATAATTTATTATCCATTCAAATTATATATAATGATACATAGTTATATTTTAATAATTAATTTTAGCCCATTAATAAAATTAAAAATTTATATATACTTTAATATTCAAGGTAACGCTTTGGCATACATTAGTAAAACTATTTTAATTATTTTTTTTTGAGAATATTACACACTTACACATCTGAGTTACACTAGGTTGTAGAATGCACCTCTCGATGTAAAAAATATACTAAATTAAATATATTACAAACTCGGATTTAAGATCAAATTTATTATGGTATACAACTTGATAACAACTTCCGTCACTTGCATAATCATTTTCCAACTCAGATTTAAGATCAAGTTTATTAATGTATACAGCTTAATAATTGCTTATGTCACTTGCATGACCATTTTCTGCTATTCTTAAAGCACCTCTTCTTCGCGGCCTAAGTTGATCCCAAAACTGAAATTATATACGGAGAATAAATAAAATTCTATATATATATGAATATGAATATTCATAAAATTGTATATATATATATAAATAAATCTGAATAAATATGAATAGGAATATGAATGGGTAAAAATCTATTTAATTAAAAAAAAATTAATGTTCTTTGATTAACCAAAATCATCAATTATTTACTTACGGAATATGAATGGGTAAAAATCTATTTAATTAAAAAAAAATTAATGTTCTTTGATTAACCAAAATCATCAATTATTTACTTACCCTTTTACAGTGCTATAACCAAATTTTACAATACGATAACCATCGATCATAATTACATTTGTTCACTTGGCTTTACACGAATAAATCTCTCATTCTGGAGGAAGCAGGTAATGCTGCAAATCTAATAATTCTCTTATAATCGTGCACGGTCAGGGATTAAAAAACATAGCGTAAGCATTGGCGTTTGGACTCTATCTATTCATGGTCCATCTAAAAGATTTGAGGTGAGACAAGAATGCTAAGATGAAATTACCAAGCAAACAAAAAATCAATATGTGCCTAGGAAAAATTGGACATCACTCATCGGTTTGTTTTTACCAAGCAAACAAAAATTCAATATGTGCATAGGAAAAATTGGACATCACTCATCGTTTTGTTTTTATTAGCTCCATGCGAAACGAATGCCTTAGACAAAGGCATAAATGTTGGAAGGTTTAATGAAAGTCTAAATTAGAAAAAAAATAAGATAATAATATTAATAAATGTGATTAAAATAGATTATAAATTTCAATTTCATATAACTAATATTATAAACTTAATATTAATATTAAAATTTAAAATCTTAATCAAACAAGTTATATGGATAGAAATATAAATATTAAACAAGTTTTATATGATATGTATATCAATATAAATATAAAACCTAATTTTAATATTAAAATTTAAAATCTTAATCAAAGAAGCTCTATTGATAGAAATATAAATATTAAACAAGTTTTATATGATATGTAAATCTTTATAAGACTAAGTTTTTTTTTGTAAATTTATAAAGACTTTTTATATTTTTGAATTTGAGAAAACAATACATTCTGCTTTAAAAATTCCTATAAAAGATATGAAGCCATTGTGTGGGCAGGGTTTGGCATTGTTATAAGAGGAAATGAAATATGTTTAATATATATTGATTGATGATATGAGTTTTATAGTTCAAGGCTATTCATACAAATAGATTTTTGCTTGCGAGAAGCTTTTCTTGAAAATAAGGACTATCCCTTTAGTGGTAGGCCCATCATTTGTGTGGGTGACCTTGCCCAGCTGCCTCCTGTTAAGAATAAATTTTATATGCAGGTAGAACAACTAGGAAAGTTTTGTGGGAAAGCTTCAACATTGTAGTGGCTCTAGATAAAATTTATAGGCAGCAAGGAGATGATCCCAGATAAGCATCTTTTCGCAATATTTTAACCAATATTAGAAATGCAGAGCCTTCTCTTGCTAATTGGGATGTTCTTATGACCCGCCTTGATACTTGCTTGGATCGACAACAAAGGATTTTATTTGATTCTTCTGTTCACTTATTTTTGATGAATAATCTTGTCAATTTGCACAATTGAAAAATGCTTAAAGGCTTAAATTCTTCTATTGCAAGATGTGTTGTAGAAAGTAGTAGAAGAACATAAATAAGTGATATTGATGATGATATATTGGAGCATGAAGTACTACTATGTCGTGGAAAGTGCATGATGTTAACATGTCTCGTTAATGGTGCACTTGGATATATTGAAAATATTTTCTTTGCGCCTGGTTCAAAACTAATGCAACTTCCACAATTTGTTATAGTTATGTTTGAAAAGTATTGTGGTGTTCCATTTGATAAGAATTTTCCAATTCTTGTACCTATACCGCTTGTTCTTAGGGGGAATATGAGGCAAATTCCTTTGAAAATGGCATGGGCATTGACAATGCACAAATCGCAGATGATGACTTTGCAATATCTAGAGTAAAATTAGTAGATGGTTTATGGATTTCATCGCCTTTTTCTTTTCAATGTTATGTAAAAATGAAAAATAATGCATATGTTACACTTAGAAAGAAAGAGGAGGAGCGATTAAAGTCAATATCATTTTGGGGGTATTTATCTTCAATACAATTTAATGTTTATGAATTATTTTTTAAGTAAATTGACTATTGTAGAGCAATTATTGTTTGATTTCTTGAATTGTAGTTGTTTGTGTTTTTTTTTTTTGTTGAATCCTTTTATATTTATGTTTCAATATGAAACAAGAAAAATCATAAATGCGTAATTTTGTTTCTATTAATTTGCTTTCTTCGAATGCACTGATTTTAATTGTATGTTTTTGTCAATGATTCATAGATATAGAGAACATTGATGGTAATTATTACATGAGAGTGATTAATTCAATTACAAAAACTATTAGTTTTGTTACTTTTATTCATGCAAGGTTTGATATACGACATGGCTTCCATCCTGATTTTGTTGATGAGCATATTTGTGTTTTGAGTGGAATGAAATCATATGTTCAAACTTTATATCATTTGCACCAAAGAGAATCAGGGAGGAAGTCGAGAAGGGATTGGCTTGAAAGCGTGAAGTATCATGATCATTATCCTGTTGATTTGAATTGGTGTTTCTTTTTCCACTGCTCTAGGTATGTTTTGGAAGAGGCTGCTATGAAATAATTGTGTTGTGGTCGAGTGTTGAGAATTCAATTTTGTTGTTGAATGTGGTGCTATTGTTATTATTATTTCTTTCAACGTTACTAAACTTTGGATTGTTTTCATTGGTTCTGTAATGTTTAAAATTTCATGTCATTTCTTTGTTGCACTGTGAGCAGCATTGTGAGAATTGTCATTTTTTAACTATCGTGAATGCTTGTTAGTCATTGACAACAATTGTTGCTGATGTCGAAATTTATGTTCTCTTCAATGTACTTAGTTTTTCCTATGCTTATACTTAATTAGTACTATTATTTTATATTTTTAATTACCAACATTATTTTAGCAACATTTCACATTCGTTAATGTTATGGTTTTTACATCTATTTCGGTTGTTAATTTTTATTATTAATGTTTCATTGTTAATTTGATTGTTTATTATATGATATTTTTCTATCATAAATAATGTTATATATAAAGTTAGTAATTTTTATTAATATGTTTTATTTAAGTTCATCATTTGTTTTATTAAATTGTGTTCAATTATTTTTTATAATATTTGCTTATATGTGCTATTATTAATTTCTAAATTTATTTAACTTTCTTATTGTTATTAACAGAATATTAATATTATTAATAATGCTAATATTAATATTAATATAAATTATTATATTCTATGTCTATCGTCATTTATCAACCACATTTATATTAATATAAATGTGGTTTTGATAGTTAGATATTATTAGATGAACTTATTTATATTTTTAATAATAATTTAGGATAGAGGGTTGAGATTTACTTCAAAAATAACTATATTTTTCTTTTACTTTTTAGTTTACTTAAAAACAATCATATACACAAATATCAAATACTATGTTTTTATAACATATTTTTTAAATGTATATATTTTTAATTCATTTACTAATATTTTTATAATAATTAAAACATAATAATTTAGTTAATTTTTATGATTATGAAATAGCAAAAAATGCCAATAAATTTAATTAGCAGATACTTTTCAATTTTATTTTTATTAAACCCAATCCAAATACATCTTTTCCATTGGGAAACTTATATTTTACTAAATATTTTTTCCTATACTCTCATATATATAAACACCTTAATACATAGTACCTATAATCTATTATTACGTCGAAAGGTGTTCCCCTATGAAATCAACTCCCCTCTTAGGTTACGTGTAAATTCATGGGCCCTTGATTTAGGTGCTAGATGATTAAAATAGTTTGATCCATCTGATTTGATTCGACTGGTATTAAGTTGGCTACAAATTATAGGACTCGTGATGCAACAAGTTGACCTTACCCTTGCTCGGCGCTACTTCTAGGTGCTTCTCTTAACCATTGTACATGAGTGGAGTGGAATTGATCATCTACGCTACTTTGCATTCACTCATTGCATCGAAGGCTTAAAGTTAGATGTCGCGGGCGTGGTGGAGGACAAGAAGATGACCCCCAACTCCATTCTAGAATGTCGAGACTCCTTTGGCACCTCATATGGATCCCCCACCGCTGGTCACGACGCATTTGTGGGATGTAGTAACATAGAATATACCACGACAACCAGCTTTCAAAACAACTTGGCATCGACTGGATACATTTCCTACAATGCAAATTTTCGCCCTTGTGTAGTAGAAATTATTTTCACTTCGACTTATACTACCATCATGCAGGTTGAGCATGGCATACAGTTAAATCGAAAGATGGTCAAGCGACCTGGACATATATCCTACCCTGCATATCTAGGTGCCAAAGTTCCATTTAGTTGTTGGGTCTTTTAAAGAATTTGTTGGTGAGGGTTTTAACATTGGTCTTCCAGGGAACAAGGTAAACCACCTCACATTCCATAATCCCCCTACTCTCAAACCCTAGAGTTTTATGAGTCTTCTTGAAATATATGTTGTTAAGCCCTTTTATGTTCGCATGCAGGTGGAGCACGACATACAGTTAAATGGAAAGCCCTTTTCTATTTGCATGTAGGTGGAGCATGACATACAGTTAAATGGAAAGATGGTCAAGCGACCCAAACATATATCCTACACTGCATACCCAAGTGCTAGATTTCCATTTGTTCCTCGGTCTTTTCAAGAATTTGTTAGTGAGGGTTTTAACATTGGTCTTCTAGGGAACAAGGTAAACCACCTCACTTTCAGCAACCTGTCTGTTCCAACAAAACCATGCTGAAAAATAAAATTCTAGAATGAGATGCACGACTCAAGAGAAATAAGGAGAAGGCTACAGACACCTTGTGCATCCTTAACATAGCACAAAAACCACGACAAGAGACCTGTGACCATGAAATCCTTAAGAAATGCCCTGTAACAAGTAGTCTAGATGGAACACATGAAAGAAAGGGAAAGCCCTTGAGAAACAGAGCTGAGAGACCACTCTCTTCCAAATCCCTTACAAACTGCCACTGTGTATGATAATTATTCTACCAAACTGGATTTTGCAGGCCATTCACACAAGATGGGTTCATCCTACTATCAACCTAGAAAATCTAGAAAAATATGTGGTAAGTAGACTTCGAATTTTCTTTGTTTTTTTGTATGTGGAATTTTAACATATAGAAAATACTTAAGTATAAACTAATTCAAAGTTCTCTTTAGTTTTTGGTTCTTCCTTCATAGCATGGATACATTTGTACAACCTGACTGATTATAAAAAATTGTTTGCCAAGATATGAAATTCATTGTTGGACCAAAAAAGGAGAGATTAGACATGAAAGTTTCTTTATCCAATTCTTTTGGATTTGGAGGTCACAATTCCTCTCTCATTTTTTCTCCTTGTGAAGAATGTAATGAAAACTAACCTTTTCCTTGATAATTTTGTCATGTTATATGCTCAAGGTTGGAAGTGATTTAGCCTTCAGCTTGGATTATATTGAAATGTCTGATGGGATATGTATGAAATCATTACTCTTATTTCATGGTGAATCCATTTATTTCATTGACAAGGCATTTGTGTATCTGTTTGAAGAATTTCACACTTAAAGCTAATGCGTAGATGTCAAATGACAAGAGAATCAAGATAGAAGTAAAGAAATTGAAATGAATTTTCTTAAAGATAACATAATGCAGATACTCCTTGCATTCTAAAGGGAAATTCTAAATTAGTTGTGGCTAGATGTTGGTAAATCACTTCTCTCAACAATAGTATACTTATAAATTATTTTCCCCTTGGATTTGTTTTCTGGACATAAAATATATAATCTTAGTATTACTTCAGACCACAAATTGACTGACCAATATGAAAATCCCACAAGATGATAAATCAAGCTACATTTACTTAGAGTGCAATGGCTCATCACTTTGAATATGATGACTGAAGTTGTGCTTGAAGAAAAAATTTGCCAAACATTAATTGATATGAAATAGTGAAACATTATTGCCAAAGAAGAAGAGTGATTGTAGTCTTGGTTTTACAAGTTGTTTCAAACAAAGACAAAGATCTGAACTTACAAATATGAGGCAACTTCTATGAGTTGGCAACGTCTAAGCTTTCAACTATCCCTTGGTATGTATTTGTGCATGTAGATTTATGATATTATGTTGGGCAACTGAGTGCTTGTTGGATTTTCCTTACCTTATATTGTGTATCATTGATAAACTTAATGTAATCATAGTTTAGTGTGATCAATTTAACTTTAAACTATTGATCAGGGCTGGCATCTCTTGGCCACTTACCACTATGATATTATTCTTAGATCAGAAACATACACCAAGGATAGTACCACATTGTGATAGATTGTGTTTGAGAATAATAAAATAAATTATATAGTCTGAAATTCATATTTTTTTTACTTAATAATTTAAACTTTAAATCTTACTTTTTATGTCATATATATCAACTCTACAATTCATATTAAATAAACCATATAAATTTTAATTCTTGTAAATTTCTCATGATTTATGTTTATGTTTTATAATAACGAATGCAGATATAGCTAAAGAGTGACCTAGATTTCTCCTGCTACATGTCTGAGGTTGCCCCACTTATTAACTCCTAGCTTGTTGAGTGTGTTACACTAAAATTTGTCACCATGACTATTTGCAGTTAGTATGGCTCCATCAACTGTCATACTATCCTCCTTGGCAAGTCTTATACCTCTGCTCCTCATGTCAAACTCCAAGAAAGAGAGAAAGTCCTTAAAAATCAATATAACTCTGGTTACGCAGTTTCTCTTAACCTTACCTGCGTGTACGCACCTCAAGTTCACAATACCTGCGTACTCGTACGCTCTGTCTGTAAAGGGGTGGGTGCGTACTCCTGTAAAGGTCAAAAGGCGCAAGTTTTACTTCAAAAAAGTTACTTGTGGTCGATTCTAGAGCATTCTAGAAGATGGTTTGACGTGTATTGAGCGCCTCCAGATGGTTCATGCATCCCAAAGAAAGAGGAACTTATCCCATCAAGAGGGGAGCTATCCCATTGAAAGAGGGGCTTATCCCATTGATGGTGGACCTGATTAACTTCCTCCAAAGCATTATAAATACAGGCATTGGGCCAGAGGGAGGGGAGGTTGAAAGCTGAACATTCCTAAGGGTAGATGTTGCTGAAATTAGGACTCCCTTTTAGAGCTTGAGAGGAGAGATTCCAATCCTTTCTTAGCTTCATTTGGAAGTGGGTGAGCTGATCAAAGTAAAGGAGAACTCTTGCTGGACCCTGGGAGGGACCTACACAACACCAAGGCACAGGTTGTAATGGTTTCTTTTGTTTCCAATTAATACAATTAAGTTCATTTTTCTCAACAAGTTGTTATATATAATTTGTTTCATATACTCCTTGGTCTTTATGATGAATATGTTTTATTATATGAGTTATTCAGGTGCTATGTAATAATTTGCTTGTTAGTGAATGCAGGTTTCAAAGAGAAGGAGGAGCTCATCTGGATCGGAGAGGCTTGGCTGCTACAAACAGCGTTGGACTAAAGGTATGCTTTAAACACATGGTTACTTTTATTTTAAATGCATATTTAGGGAAAGATAGTGCTTGATTGTTTTGTTTGTCACTAGAAAGCCTTAGCTTCTAGGGAGGTCGGTTTTGTCTGCAAAATTGACTCTTTCCGCATGACAAAATGGCAACTCCACTGGGGAATCCATGGATTTGATTGATTTCTCTTTTGATTGATACTTTGATTTGAGAACAGTTGATTTTTTTCTGGTTTTTGACTGATTGACTGTGAATTTGGGTGGAATAGCTTAGGGTTGAGTTAGTTTTTATTTTTCTTGGTTTTGAGAGCAGTAAGCACCCTCTGCGTTAAGCACAGTGCGTACCTGTATGCACTCCGGCTTTGTACACAGAGCGTGGCCGCACCTGTGCAAACAGCCTGCCTGCGTACCCTGTCAAAAGTTGAGAAAATTCCATTTTTCCTTTTTGCCTCTTAGATTTTGTTTATAGTTTGTTTTTGCTGCCTAGATCCACTGGTTACCTGTCAAAAGTCTTCATCTAAGCTTGTTTCATTAGCATCAAGGGTTTTAGTGAAGTTCATAGAAATTCTAGCCCTAGGTTTGATTTTTGCATTGGTCTTGTAGTGACTTTGGCTTTAGAAGTTGTAAAAACCTTGGATATCCCTGGTCTTTTCAGTCTTCTTAGGAGTCGGACCTTTCGTAAAATCCACCTTTGTGAGAAACCTACCGTTGTGTTGTCTCTTTGCGGAATTGCGAGAAGGCTTGTTTGTTAAAGCTGTGAATTTCATTTTTAAGAAAAAGAACAAGAACTTTTTGTTTTTTGTTTTTGACTGGTTTATGATTCTGCATGAATTAGTCCTTGGTTGGATTGTAACTGAGTAAAACATCCTGGAATTATATTTTGTAGGCTTTTACCTCATTAGATTTGCTTTTAGGTAAAATTGATTTGATTTTCGTAGATTTTTTAAAATTGATTTTTGTTAAGTAGTTTTACATGCTTTGTTAAAATAGGAAAAATACAAAAAAATCTCTTTTGAGGAAAGTTTCTTTTAGTAGCATTTGAAGTCTTTGAAAAGAGAAAGGAAGTTTTCGTGAAATAATTAGTGGTCATGTGTTGTGTGCTTTGGAAAAGATAAAGAGATTGTTTCTTTGATTCTCATTGCCAAGAAAGTTGTCTTTATATCAATTTTGCATTCTCCAACTCTCTTAGCTAGGGAATTCATTGAAAAGGAAAGGTAGTTTAAATCATCCTAGGTACATCTTTTTAGTGGTTTGAGTCGAGTCTACACACCATCAGTTTCATCTCCACTACCTTTTGTCCTAAAGAAAAGCCATAAAAATTAACGCTTAAAGTAAAATTAACTTAGTAACTTTTTATTTACTAGGGCTCTGAAACACCAATATAGATCAGGCTAGTGTCTTGGAGTAGGAGAGTAATTAACTCTCCAAGACAGCAAAACCAAACAAGTAGCTTATCTTGTGGTAGGATAAATCCAATAGTTACATTTATGCTCTGGGAAAGCTCCTCTTAAAGGAGAAGCACGAGATCGTGTCCGAACCAGTGAGGGAATCAATCCTCCTTCATTGGGAATGACGCCAGACACGCACGTACTACAAACGGTAAACCTCAGATTACCCATTGTCGAGGAGCCTGGGGTCACTTGTCAGTAAACCTTGGATTATTGTCAAGGAGCCGGCAAGGGGATTGAGCTTGTTACTCTGCCCTTGTGTGCTGTCGGATCGTAGACTGTTCCCCCAGGTATATTTGTTGTTGTTGGTGACCTTAGTGACTATTATCTTTAGGATTCTTCCTAAGGTGACGGTGGAGGGAAGATCCCACTGTACCTGGAGCAGACGTCGGCTAGACTCACTTGGATTTTCTGGGGGGTTCACTTCACTCGAGACGGTTAAAGTGGAGGAACTTGGTCCAGTCTATTCATTAAGCAGGTTGCCGGGGTAACTGTTCCACCCGCCACTTCTGTACTGAATTCTGCGATGTTGGATTTCATCACCAACTAGTGTTTTCGGTCCGGAAGGCTACTGTTTGTGTATGGTTTGATGCCCTAGATTCTTTAGGCGTGTGATTCGAATTTGTTTGGTTCTTTAGAGACTTTAGGCGGTTTGCTTTGAGATTTTATTTTGTTTGCGTGTGCAGTAGTTAAAAGTTTTTAGCTGTGGCTGAATTACTGAGACAGTCACGTAGACTTCGGGGCCAGTCTCCTGAGGTTGTAACCGTGGCTGATTTGTTGCGGAAGTCCTGTAGACTTCGGGGCCAACCTCCTGAAGATGTCCCGGGCCATTACGAAGGTTTAAAAGTCCTTGTAACTCCTATTGGCAGTAAAGTAGGATCACCTGAAGAAGGAGAGTCTTCGTTGGTTGTTCATCCTGATTACCAAAGTCTAGAAACAGGTTATAATCCTGAAGCTGTTTCGGTTTCCGAACTTGCTGGTAGTTTTTCATCTACTAGTGATATAGGCGAAGAACCCGAGATATCTGAACCTGTTACTCCAACATCGGGGTTAGTCTCTCCAACTTCTAGTGCTCCTAATTCACCTAGGGTAGAAAGAGTCATCACCGAAAATCTTCCTTCTGGTTTGATAGCTATTGAAGAACTTGTTCCGGAAGAAGAAATAGGCATCCCTATCCCTGAAGATCAACCTACTATTGATCTAAGGGAGCGTGAATCCATTTTTTACAGTCCACCTAGAAGTACTACTTGGTATCTTTCTTTAACTAATTATTTGGACAACTCAGTGTCAAGTTTTTCACCACCTTGTGCTCCTTATCCACCTGGAGGTCTTTATACTCCTGTAAATATGTCTGGTCAGTCGTCCATGTTTACTCAATCGCCTGAATCCTTTTTGTACGGCGGTCCTTCTGTTCCCTCTGGGTATCAGTCACTTTCTGGTACTTTTGCGGGAGCATCTCCTCAACCCATTGAACATGGGTTATTAACTGGAAACAATGGTAATAAACCGTTGAGCGTAGGAGACATTTACATGATGTCAGGTTCAATTCCCAGTTCTCAACCTCAAGGTGGCCAGTTACCGCCTGGGGGGCAGCCTCAATTAATGCCTGGGGGGCAACCTCAAGGTACACAAATTGTGTCTGGGGGGCAACCTCAAGGACAGTATGTACCCGTGGTGCAGTACATTCCTCAAGGTCAACCTCAGCCTCAATATGTACCCCAAGGCCAACCTCAGTATCAATTTATACCTCAAGGTCAACCCCAGTATCAGTACCTACCTCAAGGGTATCTACCCCAAGGTCAGTACTCGAGTCAAGGTTTCCAACCACCCCAAGGTCAATCTTATGTTCAAGGTATGGGAAATGTACCTTTTAATTATCAATCCTACCCTCAATCCGGTTATGGATCTCAATATCCTCAACCTGTTATGGGTCAATACCCCGGAATGAACATAGTGTGGGATCCATCGCAAGTTCAACAGGTATTGCAGCCAAGTGTACAGTTGTCATCTCAAACTGGACAACCCTTAGTTTCTGGTTCACCCCAGCAACCAGTCCAGTCTAATATTCAAACTTCTGTACCTCCGGTAGTTTCTCAGTCTGGGCCTATTGCACCTAGTACTCCATCTCAAACGATTGCTGCAACTACCGCAACATCTGTTCAATCTACCCCACTTACTTCTGGAGTATCGACAGCTCCGGTTTCTATTGTCTCTATAACTACTCCTCAGACATCTTTACCATCGTCTGGATCCACAATTCAAACTACGGTTCAGATGCCTGTAGGACAACATGGTTTAAGTACGGTTGTCACTAGTCAACCACAATTCACTTATCAACCGTACCAGGGACAGTACCAATTCGGTCCTGCTGTCCAGCAGCCAGTTTACCAGTATCAACCGTATCCTAGGTACACTTATCAACAATCACAACAACCCCAGTACGGTCTGGTTAATCCTGGTTTTCCAGGAGGATACAATATCCCGAACGCGATTCCTATTCCTAGTTATCCTGGATATCCTCCTCCTCAGACTGGTCTCGTGACCCAGAGTTTTAGGGATCCTAATCGGCAGTTACCGTTTATCGCAACTTTGGATTTACCAGACTTGTCGTGCCTAACGAACGATCCAATTAATTACCTTCCGTTTTGGCCGCCAATGCCAAATAAGTTGCCCAGTGACATTCCCAAGTTCGAAGGTAAGTCTGGAGAGGACCCGTCGAATCATGTGATGACTTACCACCTCTGGTGTGCCTCTAATTCCATCTTGGATGATTCGATCCGCTTACGTCTTTTCCAGCGTACTCTCATTGGTCTCGCGGCCAAGTGGTACATTGAGTTACCACGGGCCTCTTTTTATAATTTTAGCCAGTTAGCTACCTCGTTTTTAACTCACTTTTAGTTGCCGGTCAGATATGATAATGGCACGGAGTTACTAACTTCATTAAAACAATCGACGTCCACATATATTTCCGATCATATTCATGAATGGAGACGTCGAAGGCGGTTAGTGAAAGTTTTTATCCCGGACCAGATCTTAGCTGAATGGTTTGTTAAATCATTGTTACCGAAGATTACTGAAGACGTAGCTAAGGCCGGAGTAGTTACTGAGGAGCAAGTGATTGCTCAAGCGCAGTACCTTGACTTAGTTTATACTCAGTCAGGTACGTTACACGAAAAGATCCCAAATCTTCCTAAGTCAAATCAAATCGCTGCTGCTCCTTCGGGATCTCATGCTGCTGATGGCATGATTGGTACGGTGAACACTAAAAGTAAGAAGAAGTCTTCAAATAATTCTTCTCCTATTATACCTTACCAGACTCCCCGACAGGAGATTCTTCTACTGAAGTTTCCGTCGATATTCACACTGTAGAGTCATCTACGGCTAAATCAAAATCCGGTGGGAAAAAGAAAGGCAAGAAGAAGAATAAAGCAGACAAAACTCCAAAGGAGAAAACTGAAAATTCGGAAACCAATGACGAAAAGCGCAAACCTCGTTATCCTTGTCTTATTTGTGAAGAGGATCATTTTACAAGAGATTGCCCTCATCGGGCAGAGGTTGTGAAAATCGTCAAAGGTTCCCCAACTCCTGCTGTTTTGAAAGACCCATTTCCAAAGCAGGAGAGTAAGATGATAGGTTCTTCCTCGAGTGCCAGTGAAGAACCCATATTGATGATGTCTCATGTAAGGATTGCGACTCGATCGCAAGATTATGGTAGTAAAAGTCCTGTTGATGGCAAAGAAGCAGAATCTTCTCATTCTAATCCATCAACCTCAGCTCCGGTTCCGATCCACTACAGATCGAGAAATCTAACCCGGACTTAGTAATCAAACCGCCCGCCAAGGGTATACTTCGAAAGTCTGCTTTCAATCCACATGCGAGAGCGGCCCAGAATTATAACATTGTTGAGGACTTAGCTATTTCACCCTCGGCAATGTCGACTTTGGAAGTGTTGCAATCATGCCCAGCACAGCACAAATTACTTTTGTCGGCTATAGGAGCTGTTGATGTTCAAGACCCGAACCTAATCATCTTTGATCTAGAAAATAGTACACTGCGTTTACCTCATCAAATGGCTTTCCAGATCCCAGTGATAGTAAAAAACAGGCCTATTCATCGGCCTGTAATTGATGAGGGAGCTTCCACGTGTATTATGTCGATGCAGTGTTGGAGATTGCTTGGTTCTCCTTCACTCAATCAATCCCCGACAATTCTTAAGGCCTTTGATGGCCGTGGGTTCCGTCCTTTTGGCATTCTACAGGATTTGCCTATAGGGGTTGAAGGAAAAACCGTTAGTCTAGATGTGGAGGTGGTTGATGCCCCTCTAGACTACAACCTTCTCTTGGGTCGAAGTTGGTCTTACGCTATGACAGCGGTCGTTTCATCGGTCTTTCGAGTAATAAAGTTTCCACATAATGGCAAGATCGTAACCATAGACCAGCTGGCTTACTTTTCATCCGACCCAGCCTCTTCAGAGAGTATTCAACATGTCGGTAAAACGACTATCCCATATAAGGATGTTGGAGTAGGATTAGTTAAAGATGCCGGTTTACTAGGAACTTTTCCTTTTCCTCCAATCAACGCATTGTCTTCATTTGCATCCATTCATATGATTACATTAGAGACCATTGTTTATGACGATCCTTGGATCGTTCCTTCTGAATCTGAGATAGACTCATTTGGTGATGCTATGCGTTTGAGTCCATATGAAATTGCCTATGAAGCCGTGCAGTCTTTTACCGACCCACGTTCAACCAAAATCGACCAAATGAATGTGGTTCATGAGGAATCACTTTTCACGTCAACCTCGGAGTTAATAGCGTTTCCCGAAGTTGTGTCATCTGACGAGCAACTTCGTGAAGTCCTGTGTGTAGAAGATTTACCATGGGAAGATCTCCATCACAGATCTTCGCTTTTACCTGAGGATGATCGTTTTGAAAATGATTTCTCATCAATCTTTACAGCTGAATATGTCAAAGAAGCTCAGAATCCAATGAAACATCCTGATTCAGAGCTGAATTTGGGAAACATCTCTTGCACTATTCCCATTGACATTTCAGTCAAGCCTGGAATTGTTGAGAACATTCATATAGGTGCCTCGTGTACAGATGACGAAATTCAAACATACAAGGCCCTCTTTCAAGAATTCCGCGACGTGTTTGCCTGGTCCTATGAGGAAATGCCAGGAATTGATCCCGCGATTGTTGTCGATGAGATCAAGACTTACCCGGACGCTAAACCCGTCCGGCAACGTTTGCGTCAGATTCACCCACAAAAAGCAGCTGCAATTAAAGCAGAAGTTGAGAAGTTGTTGAAAGCAGGGTTCATTTATCCAATCCCGTTAACGGATTGGGTATCGAATATTGTTCCGGTTAACAAAAAACAGGGAACAATAAGAATATGCATCGACTATAGGGACATTAATCGAGCTTGTCCAAAAGACAACTACCCAACACCCTATATCGATCAAATAATTGACGATTGTGCCGGCAGTGAAATATTTTCCTTTATGGACGGTTTTTCTGGTTACAATCAAATCAATATTCTACCTGCCGATCAACCAAAAATGACTTTCATTTGTCCATGGGGGACATTTGCTTATTGCAAATTACCTTTTGGGCTAAAGAATGCTGGAGCAACTTTTCAAAGGGCGATGTCTTATGCGTTTCATGATTTTCCTGCTCATGATTTGCGTTTCATGATTGTGCAACCATATCTCGATGATTTTCCTGCTCATTCGTTACATCGAGCTGATCACCTTGTCCATTTACGAGCAATATTCATGAGGTGTCGGCATTATCGTATTCGGTTGAACCCACACAAATGTGTCTTCTGTATAGAAGTGGGTCGATTACTGGGATTTGTGGTTTTGAAAGTCGGCATTCGCGTCGATCCCTCGAAGGTCGAAGCTATCATCAAATTGCCTCCTCCTTCGAGTCTTCGCCAACTCCAAAGTTTGCAGGGGAAAGCAAACTTTTTACGACGATTCATTCCTAACTACGCCGAGGTTACAAAGGGTTTTACACAGTTGTTGAAACGGAGCGCTCAATTCACTTAGGATGAGATAGCTCAAAAATCTTTTGATGCACTCAAGCACGCGTTGACCCATGCACAGTTGCTGCATCCTCCCAACTACAACCAGGATTACTTTTTGTACCTCGCCGCCGCCCATTCCACCATCGGGATGGTCTTAGTACAGGAAGATGAATTCGGAACGGAACATGTGATATATTACCTTAGTCGGAAGCTAAATCCCACCGAGCTAAAATACTCACATGTGGAGAAATTGGCATTGGCAGCCGTTCAAGCTGTCCAACGTTTTCGTCACTACATTTTACTCCGTAAAACTACAGTCATTTCGGATTGCAACCCTATGATCTACATTTTGACTAAACAATTACTAGGGGGCAAGTACTCCAAATGGATTGTTATCCTGCAGGAGTTCGACTTGGAGTTTGAGAAATCTAAGTCTAAGAAATCTTTAGTTTTTGCAGAGTTAATGTGTGACTTCCCATGTGCTGACACGGAAACTGTGACAGAGGAGCCCATTGCGGACGAATCTTTGTTTCTAATCAGCACTTTAGATCCATGGTATGGGGATATCATCGTCTATCTCCAGACCCAATCCTTTCGGCCCGAAGTTTCAAAGTCGGAACGTCGGAAAATTCGATTCCAGTCCCAACAGTATAAAATCATTGGAGATACTCTTTATCGTCGTGGGGCGGACTTGGTTTTTCGACGTTGCTTAACTCACGAAGAAGCTGAAAGGGTTCTGAATGACTGTCACACTAGAGCGTGTGGCGGTCATATGTCTGGGTATGCCACAGCCCAAAAGATATTGCGCGTTGGTTACTTCTGGCCGTCCTTGTTTAAAGATTGTATTACTGCGGTCCGAAAATGCCACAACTGTCAAGTGTTTGATCGAAAGATGCGCGCTCCACCTGCTCCTCTCCACCCTATAATTGCTGTTGGTCCTTTTGCCAAATGGGGTATCGATTTTATTACATGTAACCCTCACTCGGCCGGGGGGCATGCGTATATCATCCTTGCAGTAGATTATTTTACTAAGTGGGCCGAGGCAATGCCTACATCCGAGGCAATGCCTACATTTGAGGCAGACGACAAGACAGCTGCAATTTTCGTATTCAATCATATAATTGCTAGGTTTGGTGTCCCACAAGCGATAATCACTGACCATGGACGCCATTTTCGAAACGTTATGATGACAGAACTTACAGGCCAGCTTGGTTTGCGTCACGATAGTTCAACTCCTTATTATCCACAAGCGAACGGTCCGGTTGAGTCCATCAACAAAGTTTTAGTTATCATGATCCGACGAATCATTTGCATTCATCGGTCGAATTGGCACAACATGTTATTTTCATTGCTTTGGGCATACCGAACCTCAGTGAAAACATCAACAGGGTTCACTCCTTTCCAACTAGTTTATGGTTTGGAAGCTGTGCTACCCATTGAATGCGAAATCCCGTCACTGCAAATGGCCATCGAGTTACTTCCAGCTACTTCCGAAGAGGAAAAGCGTTTATTATACTTAGCTCAATTAGATGAGACTCGACGTGATGCTGCATTAGCGATCGAGACTCACGCAAAACGTATGAAAGCTTAGTATGATCGAAATGTGACCCCTTGAAATTTTTCGGAAGGAGACCTAGTGTTATTATATGATCAAGCTAATGATAAATTAGGTGCTGGAAAATTCGTTCCTATGTGGCATGGGCCCTATATTGTCAAGCGAAAGCTAGCAAAAGGGGCCTATGAGCTGGTAGACTTTGACGGGGACTCTTTAGGTAAACCCAGAAATGGTCTTTACCTAAAGAGGTATTATGCTTAAAAGATGGGTATGGAGATTTTTAGTTAGATTAGTTTTTCTTTCTAGGTTAGTTTTTCTTTCTAGCTGGTGTGTTTGTTAGTTTAGACAAGTGTGCTTAGCTTAGAGAGTGTGTTTTTCGTCGTTATTCTGCTTATCTTGGTTTTACTCTTGATGTTTGCAGATGTCGATGCCTCTCCAAACATACATTGGATTCGCTGATGGTGCTTGTCGTAGTACACGGAATATCTCTTCCGCAGCTTGGGTTATCTATTCACCCTCTGACGAGTTAGTTTCTATGCATGGGGTGAGCCTCGGTCAAACAACAAACAACATTGTCGAGTACAGTGCAGTGATTGAGTTATTGTCTGAATCTATTTCATTTGGGATTCGGAGTTTGATAGTGAGGTTAGATTCTGAACTCGTTGTATTACAGCTTAATAGAGTGTATGCCATTAGAAATCCAGTGTTATTAAGGTTATTTTTGAGAGTGCGTCTCTTGGAACGTGAGTTTGATTACATCGAATATCAACACATTCCAAGGTCTTTAAATACATTAGCAGATGCAATTGCTTCTCGAATGTTAAATAGACATTTGCAATAATCATACATGTAAATTTAAAAACATTTCATCACACATGTTTAACAAGATAAGCCGGTAATAATGATATATATAGATAGGAGTGTGTCAAAAAATACATCGTCTTCGATCATAGGTTGAAAAACACCTTACGATCGGCAAAAATGATAAGTACAAAAAACCAAAATGTCGCATGTGTCTACAAAACGACCATCCAATCACTGGTGATGCTCTCTATATGACACCACTGCACGAGCTACCCTACACAAGAACCTTCTAAAAGGTCCTGGGACTGCGACTACATAGCACTGAAGCCTGATAGGAATATCATCTATGGAAGTCTCTGGTATATCTGCTGTAAGACGCTCTAGGTCTTGTTCCAACTCAGCTAAAGTCTCTGCGGCCTCGTCCTATGGGGCCGGCGCCACTGCAACTGGTAGTCTCCTCTCGAAAGGCCAGAGATTGGCTAGATGACGTGGGCCTACATCTTCATTTTGAAAATTATTACTGTCAGTTTTGAGACGATATAAAAACAAACAAAAAAATAAATAGTTTAAAAACTTGTGAAAAATGAATTACCTGTGTCATCCCATTGTTCTCCCAGTGGAAGAACCATGTCCGGATCTCCACGAAAATCAACTCCGGCATAAGGAAAATCCTGTATAGAAAAGACCTGGTCCTCTAACCAGTGAAAGTACTCCGGAGTAAATCGGACAACCTCCGTGCCCTCATCAGGATGACGGGCCATAACCGCAACCCATCGCATCAATTTGGGCTCTCGGGGAAGCCCAGCCTCAATAGTGAGCTGCTGTGGGATCAGCATCGGAACCCTCTCTAAGCCAAAACTCACAACTAAAGGCCCATAACCAAAAGTCTTTAGCTATCCGTTTTTGGCCCTAGTCAGTTGGCCCTTTAAATTGGCCAACACAGCATCACACCAATTGAAAATGGTGCCTCGATAGCAATCAATTGCCATCCGCATCTGGGATCCAGTGGCAATATGTAAAGCGGCAGCCCCGCAAAGTCTGGTAACTGTAAAGGCAATCACCATAAGTTTAGGTCGGGATATAGTTTTGATTTCTATCCCCTTCTCCTGAGTCTTAGTGTTACACCACTCTAGTCGGAGACTAGCGATAGACTGGCCACCCGGCCTAGTCCCGAACAGAGTCAAGTGTTCGCCTCTCTTGGGCAAACCAGTGAGAAAGTAAATGTCTACGGGCTCCATCTCGAGCTGGTGCCCTCAAATATAAAAACACTGGTCCTGAACGTTCCACCTTTCGACCAGCCACTCTAGAAATTTCACTTGGGCCCTCATGCCAGGTATGGCCCAGTATTTATAAAGGCTGCATGCCTTCAAAGCATCAATGGACGGTTGATGATTAATGGCGGCCAAATCAACATCTTCGTGCTCTCTCTCGCGCCAATCAAGCATGGTGAACAATCTACACACCATAAAACATCTGTTAGATTCAATGAAATAAAAAAAATTTGGTCCATTTTGAAGAAATTGGGGTTTGAAAACTCGTTTTGCGGGGTACGCACCCCGCCTTTAGGAACAGAGCGTGGGTACGCGGATTCCCTTAAGGCAAGGTGCGTACGCCCGGCATTTTCCCAACTGAGAAAATGTCGGGGTACATTGGTCCCTAGTGGAGCACCTGCGTACCCCGAAAGGCGGATCTTGAAACCCCAAAGCCTCCAAAAAATGAAACTAGGGCCTAAAAACGAATTCCAAACGGATGAAAATGAAGAGGAGGATGTTGTAGAATACCTGAAAGAGACGGCGTTCGGTTTCGACGGTCGGATTCTCCGCAATGTCCACGAGAAGTTTCTTGCCAAAAGCCCTTTTTCTCTCCTCAACAGTAAAATGGTAAAAATGAATTGGTAAAAGCCCTTTTTATAGGTTTTTTGGGTAAATAAATGGTAAATTTGTTTATTTTTCACCATGAAAAGGTATTTTTCAAAGTATTTTTATCTATTGTCAACAGGTATGAGTAATGTGTTGGTTTTTGTGCAGGATAAAGGATTTTCAGGGAAAATTGTCATTTTTCACAAACAAAAACATCAGAGTCATCTTTAAGCCCTTTTCTGACTCCTAAAACATGAAAAGATTGCCGAGCGTTTCTTTTACACTCGTTAAAACGGAATTAAAAGACGGTCCTCTTATAGCCCTTTTCTGACCGTAAAAACATGAAAAGATTGCCGGATTTTTGTCGTTTCAAATTCGATATTGGAAATAAAACGACGTGTCCTTGATCGCTTTTTACTTTTCAGGTCAGAAAGTACTCCTTGGTCGTAAAGATCAAGCGGTTCTCTCAAGTATTATTTTATACTTTTTCGGGCTTGGGAGACACAAATTTACGAAAAAGTTCAACCCTGGAGTCTTCTTAAGTTTTTTCAGACTCTCTAAAATTGAAAAACGTCGAGTTTCTCCTATACTGGACTCGTTAAAATTTCACAGTAAAGGACCTGTTCAATTACAAACAAGAACGAACCACTCCTTCTTAGGGTTCGAATCTAAACTAAGTTGGACTCATCCGAAGGATGAGCTTATAATCAAGCAAATGTTATCCTCCTCAAGCTTGTAAAAAATAAAGAGGTACTTGCCAGAAATGGTGGGGGAAAAGAGAGAAAAATGAGCCTATTTGTTATCCTTCGTCTCAGAAAAACCTTATCACCACTCTTGAACACGACACTTTTCATTCACCTGGGTTGGGAAATCCTTTGCCTTAAAGTTGATCAAACCACATTGAAAATCTTCAGCCGGTTTCTGGGTATTAACTTTGGGTCAATTGTCACCAAGCCATCTGTTGTGTCGTTATGTGTTCAAGAGGTCACTGCAAATAAACCATTCATCTGCAAAATACCTGTCATCCATCTTGACCATCCTTGAGTCAGTCCTTACAGCTACATTTCTTCAACTTGATTTATGATTTCGTGTTGTGGGCTTGCCTGCAACGGATCGCTTTCTATCGACATCAACACATTATCTAGAAAGATGATCTAGGAATCATCAGTAACTTGAAATTTGCATGCCTCAATGGCAGGTTTCTCGCCTTTGACGACAGTTTACATCATCGACTTTTGATCGAAGGATTCCGTGACATGTTCGACATCAACACATTCATTCACATCTCATGGATTGTACTGGGTACTTTGAGAACCATTGACATCACTGGTGGTCTCTCTCACACTTGTTAACAGTTTACATCAACGACTGGTAATCAAGTGGTTTCTACCATGTTCGACATCAACTCATTTATTCGCATGGATAGAATCGTACTATTTCGGGAAGTAGAAATGAAGACCCTGGATCTAGTTTCCACCATCCAGGCTGCGAGGAGTTTTGTATTCATTATACAGTAGACTAATCATAAACAGATGGCTGCGTCCATACTGTGTCTACATGAGTCTATGATTATGATGTACTGCGAAATCATTCCTATATCAGAGCAGTAGTTAGTTTGTTAGTTAAATTTTTCAATCTGAGTATGGGAATGCCTACCTCAGCGATGATATGATCTTATATATGTATTTTGTGTTGAATATTTGCAGGTTCCGACTGGGCTCTCCACAAGATAATCCTTGAAATGATAAAGTGCTTCACCCTTCCTAGATGATATGAAACCCTAATCTACTACAGGCTTCGCACTTTAGGGGGCAATCTGTTACACTAAAATTTGTCACCATGACTATTTGCAGTTAGTATGGCTCCATCAATTGTCATACTATCCTCCTTGGCAATTCTTATACCTCTGCTCCTCATGTCAAACTCCAAGAAAGAGAGAAAGTCCTTAAAAATCAATATAACTCTGGTTACGCAGTTTCTCTTAACCTTACCTGCGTGTACGCACCTCAAGTTCACAATACCTACGTACTCGTACGCTCTGTCTGTGAAGGGGTGGGTGCGTACTCCTGTAAAGGTCAAAAGGCGCAAGTTTTACTTCAAAAATGTTACTTGTGGTCGATTCTAGAGCATTCTAGAAGATGGTTTGACGTGTATTGAGCGCCTCCAGATGGTTCATGCATCCCAAAGAAAGAGGAACTTATCCCATCAAGAGGGGAGCTATCCCATTGAAAGAGGGGCTTATCCCATTGATGGTGGACCTGATTAACTTCCTCCAAAGCATTATAAATACAGGCATTGGGCCAGAGGGAGGGGAGGTGGAAAGCTGAACATTCCTAAGGGTAGATGCTGCTGAAATTAGGACTCCCTTTTAGAGCTTGAGAGGAGAGATTCCAATCCTTTCTTAGCTTCATTTGGAAGTGGGTGAGCTGATCAAAGTAAAGGAGAACTCTTGCTGGACCCTGGGAGGGACCTGCACAACACCAAGGCACAGGTTGTAATGGTTTCTTTTGTTTCCAATTAATACAATTAAGTTCATTTTTCTCAACAAGTTGTTATATATAATTTGTTTCATATACTCCTTGGTCTTTATGATGAATATGTTTTATTATATGAGTTATTCAGGTGCTATGTAATCGTTTGCTTGTTAGTGAATGCAGGTTTCAAAGAGAAGGAGGAGCTCATCTGGATCGGAGAGGCTTGGCTGCTACAAACAGCGTTGGACTAAAGGTATGCTTTAAACACCTGGTTTCTTTTATTTTAAATGCACATTTAGGGAAAGATAGTGCTTGATTGTTTTGCTTGTCACTAGAAAGCCTTAGCTTCTAGGGAGGTCGGTTTTGTCCGCAAAATTGACTCTTTCCGCATGACAGAGTGCAGTACATGAAGCCATGCTATCTGAACTAGAAATATTCTAAAATTATAGAAACAAACCATATAATGTGTTTTGGGTTGTAGTCTAGTGATTAAGATGGGCCATTGTCATGATCAGACCCAGGTTCAAACCTCAGCAGACATAAATCCTTGAAAATTAACTTGTTAACTGGATTTTATAGTCATTCATATGTTCCAGTTAAGATACTCAGTAGCCCCAACTTTGCTAGAGAACATCTTAGTGACTGAAGGTATAAATCTGTACACATTGAGCTCTAATGCTCAAACAAAATATTTGTAAACGGTAATTGACTGGTCTGTGGATGAAGAAAGCATTTGGATCCTAATTCTCAAAGCTAATCCAAGAATTTAACGCTGAACAATGATGCCCTAACTAGACACCCACTAGGGCACAAATGATGGGTTTATTTTGAATCCTCTTAAGGACATTTGGAAGGTATATTTGTGAGAATTCTTGACACATTTTTAAGGTTAAAGTCTTGGCATAATTCTGAGGGTAAGTCCAGAGAGTTGTTGCAAACAAATACAAAGATCTGAACTTACAAATATGAGGCAGCTTCTGTGAGTTGGCAATGTCTAAGCTTTCAATTATCCCTTGGTATGAGTAAATTATATATGCACGGTTTAAGCTTATCCAAGAAAAACAATCCAACACAAATTTGCATCCTTTCTTGAGGCTATTGTGGAAGATTTGTTATCTAAAACTACCTCATACTTACAGATTGTGGTCTAGGTGTTAACAGTGAGCACTAAAGTTATTTTAGTCAGAATGAGTAATGATAGGACAGACAACCTTGTATAGAAATTGCAGTGAGATTCTTCTTAAAGGTGACTTAATTGTATCACATTGATTTTGACATGACAGCATCAGTAAAATGATATAAGTCATTGCAGCTAGTACACCTATGTTTGGTGCATTAATCACTGTATGAGATTGAAGGAATATATTGATTGACGAAAACATGAACCTTGTGTTGTACAACATTTGTATTGACTGTGAAGGATTTGAGGAGCAATAATGTTGTTTTTGCTGAGCCTAGCAAGGATTATGAAATAAACTATTTATTAGTCCCTGTGGTATACATTATTTGGATCTTGTTTGCTCCCTTAATTGTAAGTGAAAAATATATTAGATTCATAGGATAGGGGTACCATTAATCAAAAATTATTGCCATTTGATCTTCCACCTTGCATTCTTTTTGTGGATATGGGTAAGCAATATTCTCTTCTAGTTTATGATGGTTATGATATTAATCATGTATTTGAGCATGTAGATTTATGATATTATGTTGGGAAATTGGGTACTTGTTGGATTTTCCTTACCTTATATTTTGTATCATTGAGCAACTTACTGTACTCACAGTTTAGTGTGATCGATTTAACTTTATATATGTTTATGACAAGTCCTTTTGATAGAAGATCATGGCTTTACCTAGGCAAGATATAGTTAAACCATTGACTAGGGTTGGCATCTCTTGGACACTTACCACTAGGATATCATTCTTAGATCATAAACATACACCAAGGATAGTACAATCTTGTGCCAGATTATGATTGAGAATAATATAATAAACTATATAGTTTGAAATTCATATTTTTTTGACTTAATAATTTTAAACTTTAAATCTTATTTTTTATGTCATATTTATTAACTCTACAATTCATATTAAATAAACCATATAAATTTTAATTCTTGTAAATCTCTCATGATTTATGGTTATGTTTTATAAAAATGAATGGAGGTATAGTTAAAGAGTGACCTAGATTTAAGACCAAACACTCCCAAATATTCTACAAAAATATTGCAAATCAAATCCTAGATGGCAACACTTCATGTGTTACTACAAAACTTAGATGGAGGCATTTCATTTGATAATACAAAACTGAGATGCCAACATTTCATTGAATGACACAAACTTATAAGGTAACATTTCATTTAGTCAAGGAACATGATTCTATATGGTTTATTGAATATATTTTCTCGGCATTTCTTCAACATGTGAGGAGAATCTAATCAGTGAAAAATGTTTAGAAGAGAAGAATTAAATTGCATATAATGCTAAGGTCGAACAGGAAGATAGCATCAGTAAATTACTTATCATCATAATGCAGAGAGAGGTATTGGCACCTTCTTTACAATAAAAATTGAACATTAGGGATGAGAATGTGGACAGGTAGCAAGTTGGTCAAGAACTCCAAACTCCAAAGTACCAGGTTCCATACTCACGAGCACTAAACAAACTATCAAATAATTTGTTCAAATCTCTTGTTACATGTCCCAAGTCGCCCCACTTATTAATTCATAGCTTGTTGAGTGCAGTACATGAAGCCATTCTCTCAGGACTAAAAATATTCTAAAATTATAGAAACAAACTAGACAATGTGTTTGGGGCTATAGTCTAGTGATTAAGATGGGCCATTATCAGATCCAGGTTCAAACCTCAACAAACATAAATCCCTAAAAAATTAACTCATTAATTGGACTTGATAGCCATTCATATGTTCCAAATAAGAAACATAGTAGCCCCAACTTTGCTGGAGAACATCTCAGTGATTGAAGGCATAAATCTGTGTACATTGAGCTTCAATGCTCAAACAAAATATTGGTAAAATGTAATTGATTGGTTTGTGGATGAAGCAAGCATTTGGACCCTAATTCTTGAAGCTAATCCAAGAATTTAAGGCTGAACAGTGACACCCTAACCAGACACCCACTAGGGAAGAAACGATGGGTTTATTTTGAATCCTCTTAAGGACATTTGGAAGGTAGATTTGTGAGAATACTTGGCACATTTTTAAGGTTAAAGTATTCACATAATTCTGAGGGTAAGTTCGGAGAGTTGTTGCAAACAGATACAATGATCTGAACTTACAAATCTGAGACAACTTCTGTGAGTTGGCAATGTCTAAGCTTTCAACTATCCCTTGGTATGAGTGAATTCTGTATGCACAGTTTAAGCTTATCCAAGACAAACAGTCCAACACCAATCTGTATCCTTTCTTGAGGCTACTATGGAAGATTTGTTCTACAAAACTACATCATACTTACAGATTATGGTCCAGGTGTTAACAGTGAGCACTAAAGTTATTTTAGTCAGAATGAGTAATGATAGGATAGACAACCTTGTATAGAAATTGCAATGAGATTCTTCTTAAAGGTGACTTAATTGTATCACATTGATTTTGACATGACAACATTAGTAAAATGATATAAGTCATTGCAATTGTTACACCTATGTTTGGTGCATTAATCACTATATGAGATTGAAGGAATCTGGTGGCATTCTCGATCAGAACTATTGCTTGATTGACAACAGCATGAACCTTGTGTTGTACAACATTTGTATTGACTGTGAAGGATTTAAGGAGCAGTAATGTTGTTTTTGTTGAGCCTAGCAAGGATTATCAAATAGACTATTTATTGGTCCCTATGGTATACATTCTTTGGATCTTGTTTTCTCCCTTAATTGTAAGTGCATAAAAATATTAGATTCATAGGACATGGTACCATTAATCATGTGAGCCAATGATCTTGGACATTTTCTAATTGAATTCTTCAAAACTTATTGCCATTTGATCTTCCAAAATGTGCAGATAGTTTTGTTGGTTGGAACAATCCTACAACTTACAAGTTATAATAACAGAGATTATGTTCTAAGGAATGCTTTCCACCTTGCATTCCTTTTGTGGATATGGATAACCAATATGCTCTTCCAGTAAAGAATAAATTCTTATGTGTAGAGTCATTGGGTTTATTATAGTAATGAAAGTAACATTTTGCAGTGTTTTGTCTGTTGGCCTCTGGTTTAGTGGTTGAGACAGGGCATCACCATGTTAATGACCCAAAATTAAACTTAGAGATCAAAGCCTTGAATTATAAGTTGATTGAATTTTATGAGATTTATATGCAATATTAATTAATTAATAAAAATATAGTCTTCGGCACCCTAAAAACTTCAGAATTTCATTTTTGCTACATGTCTACATCTTTTGCCGATTCTCATGATAAGATTATTCCTCAATTTATTCTTTACCGCATTTCCTTTACAACATCTTATACCAATGCTAATTATATTTATTTTTCACAATTTTATTTCTTTTATAAATAATCATAATAATAATAATAAAATATCATACGAAGCCATAGATCAAGTCCTTCGCTAAATATAAACAACGTCGATTGACTCAAAGGATAAGGCAGAGCGTAAACATCGGCGTTTGGGCTCCAGCTCATCGCAACGATTACGGAAATTACCAATCAGAGAAAAAATCAATACGAGCAGGCGAAGGACAATCATGGATGGGATGGACAAGTGCCTAAAATTTCCATGCTGGCTGAGAGCTACATGTTACGTACAATAAAATATGAAAGAAATAATAATCACATGCGATACCTAGAGCTGTCAACTCTATGAAGTCAATTTTCACGTCTGCAAAGAGGGCACGTGACAGGAATCAGACACATCAGCCTCGCGATTTTACGTTTTTGTTATTTTAGATATTTTTGCAAAAGTCAGCGAATAAAACAAAATCAGTAAATGAGAAGTTGAGTCAAAATAGAGCTCTCTCCCCTCCTCCATTATTTAACAATATGATGTGACGAAAAGATTGAGAGTCGAGTCAACCCGAATTTTAATTGAGCATTCATGATTATACAATACATATTAACTATATTGTGTTCTAAAGAGGCGTACGAGGCAATGCACGTACACAAGTTTACTGCAATAGTTGCGAAGGAACTTGAAAAGGAGCTGAAATGATGTGTTGTATTTAGTGTGATTTTTGGATTCTGTAGTTTTGGTGGAAAAATTTGGAAAAATTTAAAGTGAAATTTTAATTTGGATTATTTAGATTAATTTTTTATTATATAGATTCAGTATGTCTAAAAAATTTAAGTCACTTAAATTGGACAAAAATTACCTATCAAACTTATAATTACACTACATTTTTACACGCTTTTAAAAAAATTAAACCAAAAGACTTGCCCCCAAAAAAATCTCTTAGATTGTTACACCCGTGTGAAGAACAAACAGGTGAAATTCCGAGATCGTGGATAATGCTGTATTCAACTAAAGTGCATAATATATTTTCGTCGGTGCATCGCATAGGTTTGACATTTTGTGCAGATTGCACCCCTTCTACGCGTCTTCCCTCCCTGCTTCTCGCACGCAAAAGTTGACTGAGTCAATACACTACCTTACACATTCTGCTCATTTGCTGTCACGGGGACTAAGGCTGCCTGCAGAAGAGAAGAGGAAGCCTCTTCAACTTCAACTTGGATTGCATAGTCTATAAAAAGCTTAATACCCTCCAACACTCAGCACACTTCCTCGTTTCTACCACTCCATTCCGCTCTTATCTTCTGTGTTTCATCGTTTTCTTCCAAATATGATGATGAGGACTCTAGTGTGTCTTGGGTTAATGGTTGTGTTTGTAGCCTTCGTACATATAAACGCTGTGAATGGGCAGCTGAGCTCAACGTTTTATGCCAAATCGTGTCCGAGGTTGCCGTCGATAGTGAAATCAGTGGTGAAGCAAGCGGTCGCTAAAGAGAAAAGAATGGGGGCGTCCTTGGTCCGACTTCACTTTCACGATTGCTTTGTCAACGTAAGAAGAGTTTTATTTAGTCGAAAATAATGACCTATCGGTAACCATTTCTGCTTTGTTAGTCTGATCATGTTGAAATTTGGATTCGGTTGCCTTGCAGGGGTGCGATGGTTCAATCTTATTGGATGACAACGCTACGTTTACCGGAGAAAAGACTGCAGGCCCAAACGCCAATTCTGCGAGAGGCTTCGAGGTAATAGACAGCATTAAAACTCAAGTGGAAGCAGCCTGCAGTGGAGTCGTGTCGTGTGCAGACATTCTCACCATTGCTGCTCGTGACTCTATCGTTGAAGTAATCATCTATTCATCTCCCATTCAATTAGGCGTTAATGATAAATACAATATCTTATTTCATTTCACACGACCTGATGGAATCAAAGAATGCTTTCTAATTACTTGTGATTGCAATTTGTTAGCTTCAAGGCCCAACATGGACGGTAATGCTGGGAAGGCGAGACTCCCCGACTGCTAGTTTAAGCGCTGCAAACAACAACATTCCATCTCCCGCATCGAGTCTCACCACACTCATCTCATCTTTTCAAGCTCACGGTCTTCCTACCAAAGACCTCGTTGCACTTTCAGGTACAATATTACTTATGGATCCATCATGTTAATAAACCATATAACTTCCATGTAATTAAATTGGAATCTTATCACGAGTTGTTGTTATTACAGGTGCTCATACAATTGGTCAATCACGGTGCGCCTTTTTCAGAACTCGCATCTACAACGAAACCAACGTTAACGCTGCTTTCGCTACATCTGTAAAGGGAAACTGCCCCAGCGCTGGTGGGGATAACAACCTCTCCCCCTTAGATGTGGTCACCCCAATCACATTTGACAACCAGTATTACGCTAATCTGAAAATACAGAAAGGACTTCTCCACTCCGACCAGCAGCTCTTTAATGGAGGTTCTACAGATTCTCAGGTTACTGCGTACAGCACCAATCAGAACAGATTCTTTATAGACTTTGCAGCTGCCATGGTGAAAATGGGAAATATTAGCCCTCTCACTGGCACTAGCGGACAAATCCGCAAAAACTGCAGGAAGTCCAATTAATCTCTCTGAAGATTGTATTCTCCGTATTTTTCCAGCTTATGTCTTATTTCTAACAAATTGATTTGTGATCGGCTTGTGAGTCTTCAAACCGAAGCTCTAAAGGAAAGCAATAAACTAAATTTCACTGAGATTATGTGAAGAATTGTATGCATTTCAGACAGCACATGGAATAATTTCGCATGGTTGCATGTTTATTCTTCATGAAAAATAACCAGGCGTTTCCAAATCAATCGACATGCGTATTATTATAAAATTGGTAGCCCTCTGTATATCACTATAAATGATTAACTTCCTTCTTTCAACCGATAAACCATAATTTCAATCTGCATTGCAACATTATTGGACTTGCAGAAGGATTAACTTGTCGTCTTTACACTGAAATGTCTTCGCTTTCCATTTCGATATCATAGTCTGTCCATGCCATCCTACATCTACCATATAGTTTCTTTTGATGTTTTGCCACTTTTGTTGAATGATAACCCAAGCAGCAGACAATTTGTATTTTGGATTTCTCGGATTTCTCTCCAGGGAAATTTCAATATATTATGTAAAAATATTCATATTAATTGTGATTTAAAATTTGAGTCCTCATTATCTGCTCAAAAAATAACGCAGGAAAGTTAGGGCAGTGCCCTACAAGGTTGCTATTAACTACCATCCCTTGGAAAAGTGGAACTAAACCATGTTTATTTAATTAGTTGAAAATATTATGCACATGCTTGATAGGCTCTTTCTTAGTACTGTTAAGCTCATATTGGACAATATAACTCTTACTTTTATGATGTGTATGATCATATTTTATTGATGTGATTATTAGTTGGAATTTCAGTGTTTTTAAGGAGTTTTTTTATTGGTTAGGATGTTGTTGAGACCTAGTTGGTTTGAGAGATGATTCCCAAGTTGTTGGTTGAGAATGACATATTCCCTCAACCAATATATTGACTTTCAAAGATAGTTTGTCTAGTTTCATATATTTATATGTATTATTACAATTGATGCATTTTGTGTGTGCAATAATCTCTACTCTCTCATATTAACATGGTATGAGAAGAAGTATGATCTTTATTTCCTCACAAAAGAGTCATTAACATGAAGATAGTACAGTAAGTGTGCTATTAGTTAGTGCGATTGGTTTGTCCATCTTTTAAAGTAATTACTATGTGGAAATAGAAATAAACAAATAAAGACAACATAAAAGTAGTTGGACTCTCTTATTAAATTAGTTAGTGACATTGGTTTGTCCATCTTTTGATGTGACTACAATGTGGAAATACAACTAAACAAATAGCAAATAGTGACAACAAAAAAATAGCATAACTCTTTTATTAAATCAAAGTCACACCTTCACACACATACCACAAAAATATGATAAAGTCCCATTATATAGCAATAAGATCGATATAATGGATAAGCATAATGACCTGGATGGTAAAGGCTCCTACTCAGCTACAACACACTTACATTTGAAAAAAGCAAGTTCTAGAACATGACCTCAGAACTCTTAGAATCTAAAACCTTCATTTCTCTATTACCTCTAAATAATAGTTGTTTTTATGGATTTGAGTAATACCTGTGTGTGAGTGTAGACATTGTTTATGGAAACATTTAAGGAAAATGAATATTGCATATTTTTTGTGCAAAAGGGAAAGATGCAAGAGGTTTTCATAGGGTGAAATAGAAGTTAGCAACTGGTAGGAAGCATGTCCTAATTGACAGTCAAGATCTCAAATTTTTTGTCCAACAATGTATAGCGTACTGAGTAATAATATCTACTCTCCAACTTAAATAAGATGGATAAAGTTGCTAGAAGAGTGTTGTACTGTGAAGAGGATGTAACCCACAACTGTGTCTTGTTTCCTCTTAGATTGGTGAGGTGTTGAAGATCACTTTGAGGGAAAAAATTGTTGGGCATCTTGTTAGAGAAGAAGAAGTCATGATGCAACTTTGTTGAGTCAAAAGATAGTTGGGTCAAGGAAAAAGGCAATTGAGCCAAGTTAGTGTGGGCATCAATCTTAATGATGAAGAATGTGAACGGATCATAAGGGAATATATAGAATAATTTAAAAATTTTGTTGATAGCATCGATCAAAACATGACCAAAACATTTATTTTGTTGAAGCAAGTGAGTGTGAAATTGTGTTGAAATTGCATAGGTTGTAGTTAGCTAGAAAACAACGAACAAAACTTACAAGGAAAGGAGAGAAAATTGATAGATAAATTGAATTAAATAATTATATTCATGAACAAAAAGGAGAAGACATTTTAATGCAATATATTCTACATGATTGAACTAATATAGTAGTGAACCTAGAGAGATGTGAAGATGCACTGAAGAAAATTGACACCTAGTTAATTCGCACGATGATAAGGTAGCTTGCATCACTGCACCTTCACATTCAGGATTCCCAACAACTTCTCCCATAGTTTTTGCATCAAGAGTAGCAAAGAAGTCATCCTTCAGGTCAATGCCTCCTGGTCATAAAACATGTCTCTTGCTTGGAGGGCCTTCATCGAAAGCCACGATTCCATGAAAATTGCTACAATAGTCTTAGCACCAATCTGATCTTTGAGTAGGCCTAGGACAATCCCAAAGTGCACATTTGGAGGCTAACAAAGCCTCAAGAGACGCAAATTCGAGGGCATTGTTTTTGAAGGGTGTAATGCTTTACACACCCTCTCCAATGCTCGTGGAAATTCATGCATCTGACTTATAGATAACATAACATACAATGTGCTCATTATATATTTGAAGGTTGTTGAAAAAAAATAGGGTTGGATCCTATAAGAGTATGTATCAACTGAAGGGCATTTCGATCCAACCTTGGGATAGACTGGCCTTACAACCCATCCAAGGGACAAAGTTGACTTTCTTGGAAATGAAAATGCCTAAGGTTTGATGGACCATTAATTTATGTCCACAAATTATTATATCCGTGGATGTGACTATGAATCATTTGAATATATTGTGAACATGCACTTGTTGTCAGTCTCGTTGGCTCTTCTTATTCAAAATTTTTCCTCATCTCTTCATTGTCTAAATATTTACTTTAAAATATAGGAACTCAAATCCATTTATCTCTCAGATGGATTCAAATCCAACCTCTCTTTTTTACGTTCTCAGTATCACTGGATTTTGCAATTGAAACTTTCTCCTGAATGATGCAAGATGGAGTTTGGAGCAAAATTGCCCATTTCTTGTAACACTGTCAAGAAACAATATGGAGCAAAATAAAATGGACGACTCAGGGAAACTTGCAGCTTGGCAAGCTTTTTAAGAAAGAAAATTTCACACAAAATTCTAAAATGATGTATATCAATACATTCAGCAAAAAAAATTGAGGTTTTTGGTACGAATTGGTAATTCACTGGTCTTTCTTGTGACGTTGAGATAAATTTACATAGCATAACTTGCTGAGAAGGGTTCCTTCCGTAGAAATGGCTTTTGATTTATTTTCATGGGATTCCAGTCC